>OY754338.1:73807284-75007284 GCA_963573305.1 Pyrrhosoma nymphula | reverse complement strand
TCTCTCAAACCCATCCCTAAAACTTATTCTCTTTCTCCCACTTTATCAATTACCCATCATTCTCCCATCTTTTTAGGTCTTCAGCATCCCATCGCCCCTAATTGTTTGCACCATCCTCTTACTCTGATTCCTAATTCCTCCCACATCTTCCTCTCCTCACCCACCATGCCAAGCACTTCCTCTTTCGTCTTCCTTTCCGGTAGGTAGGCAGGAGTTAGTTTAAAGGATACTCTGACAGTTGTGATCATTTAGTACCTCTTATTTAGTTCATTTAGTACCTTGTGAAAATATAGGTTCCATATATATCATTTGCAGAATTCTATGCTAACATAAATCTTAAATGTATTACGCTTCTATTATCCACTTAATTGATAAATCCTTAATATTGCCTTGGCTTACGTTATTGTTTATTATTTTACCATTGATACCACGAAGAGCGTTTTTAATATCTCACCTCCTTTCCAGTTCATCGTACTTTTTCCATTATCCTTCACACTCGCATCCCATACGTCTAAAATTCACTTTTATCCTTTTCCTCAACGCCCAGGTTCCTGCGCCATAGAATGCCGCACCTTGTGTGAAACGCTTTGCCAATTTTTTGTCAGCATCCTTAAATAAGTTCCCTATCATACTTTTTCTCCTTTTAGTGAACGCCTCTTTTGCTAACGCAATTCTCATACGAAAATCCTTGCTTTAATTTCCATTATTCTCCAAAGTCCTAACAAAGTAATTGTTCTACTTGCTCGAGTTAGTGCCCTCCCTCCTTTACGATCAACCTCGTTTTCTTCGTCCAGGAAATTATCACTTCTTTGGTTTTCCTATGATTGATCCTTATCCTGTATTAATCGCTCTGGTTATTGAATGCGTCAATCAATGATTGCAATTATTTTTATAATTGACTGACCAATGCCTAGTCATCTGCAAATCCTTCTGACTCAATCGGCTGTCCTACAGCTTATATTCCCACATCTACTTAGTTTTCACCATGCTTCTTATACAATTGTTTTGGAAAAGTGTTACAAGTGTGAATGTAGTCAACGGGATACCATAATTTACCCCCTGATCCTAATCCAGCACTCTCATTTGCATCTTCAAAATAAGAAAAAGAGAAAAACACCGGTACACTACCACACTTTTATTTATTAACCGACCATGGCTTCGGCACGTTATGCCATCATCGGGGTGTAACGATGGCATACCGTGCCGAAACTATGGTCGGTTGATCAATATAAGTGTGGATGTATGCCAGTGTTTTTCTCTTTTTCCTCTTTTGAATATGGATATTAAGAGCCTTCACAGAGTTGTGCCAATACTCTTTCATGCCCTCACTTGCGCCATGGAGCAGGAGAGGAGGGTGCTGGGTTAAGATCAGGGAATGTTGTGCTGGAATGAGTCGTCTATCTCTCCAATCTACTAATATTTTATCAAGAGTAGTGTCTTTGGTTCTTTCCAATTCGCTTTAACAAACGAATTCGTGACTGGCGAAACAAGTGAAAAAGTCATAAGGTTCATATCTCATTGCCGCAATCGCATTCCGGGTTGTCTTTCCTATTTTTAAACCCAACTTTATCTCCGCCTCGTAATCACTCGCTCTCTCCTCCGATCGTCCATTGGTGACTCTGTATGACATCTTTACAGCGGATAACATAAAATTACCTAATGTTCTTATTGTCTCTGTCCTCTGATATTTATGTCGTTCTTTAATTCATCAGTAGTCATCAACCCGAAGATTGGTTTGCTGCAGCTCTTCCCTGTATTCTATGTTCCTTAGTCTTCCTATGTGATTCTTCCCATTAGTTTCTCCCACCATTGTTCTTATCAAGAGGCTGTTGTGACGCAAAATGTATCCAATAAGTTTATCATTTCTTCTCAGATTTTACATCATAAATCTTTTATCTCCAACTCTTCGTAGGACTTCGTCATCCGTGATTATCTCCGTCCATTTGATATTCTCCATTCTTTGATAACTCCTCATTTCCTTTGCTTTCAGCCTTCTTTTTTCGGCCAATGTGATTATCCAAGCTTCAGTGCTCCATAAGAACGTGCTTCATGCTCACATTTTAATGAAAAGCTTCCTTACATCCAACCTGGTGTTGCTGGCTTTCAGTAAGCTCTTCTTCTCATAGAATCCTTGCTTGGATTTTTCTGCTCCCTATGTCTTTTTTTCTACCATCATTGGCCATTGTAATTCCTAGATAGTGAAATTTATTCCACTTGCTCTAGCATAGATTATCCAATTCTGATTGCAGCAGGGTCGTATTGATTTCTTACACAAACCTTTGTTGTGTTGTAAAGCTTTTTATTCATAGTTTTTACTTTGCAGTTCAGCATTCTCGTCAAATCTTCATGCGTTTCAGCAAGAATTGCTGTGTCATCACCTAATCGTAAAATGCTGATTTTTTTCACCATGCATGCGAATAACTTTTTTTTTCCTTTTCGCTCATCCACTGCGTTGGTGATGTAAATATTGAAGTTGATCGTCGGCAAAGCATATCCTAGCCAAACTTATTTCCTTTGTGTTTTTTTCTCCGCACTGAACCCGCATTTAATCACTGCCAGCTGTTCTCCTTTCAGTCAGCATAGTATTCTTTTCTATTAAGTGATACTTCTATTTTATTCAGTTTTGTCTACATTCGGTTCCAATCCACATCATCTAATGCTTTTTTAAGGTCAACGAAGGCAATATATGTGGGGTCGTCTTTTTTAATTCTCTTCTCTATTTTAAGTCTCAGGGCAAAAATATCTTGTATTTTACTCCTACTTGTTATGGAACCAAATACGCCTTTATCAAGGAATTTTCCCATCTTATCTTTGCATCTATCCTCTTTTTTTATTCTCAGTACTAGGGATGATTATGTTTTTTTAATAGGTCTAGTGGCATTTGGTTAGTATCATGAATGACGTAGTTTAATGGGTATAGTTTTCTCTGGGCTCTTAAGCAACCAACGTTCTTAACCAACTCCGAGGGAATTTCTTAAAATCCTTGGGCCAATCCATTCATTACATATTCAGCATCTAATTATTGTTTTGATGTAGGCAGTTCTTTTTCATCTTTATCCTCATTCTTCTCATCTTCTAATACCCTAGAGTTCAATATGCTACAGAGTATTATCCACATTTCTTTAGCTGGTCATCTGATTGAAAAAAGTATGCCGTGTTAAATTAATAAAAAAATTGCAAATCGGTTTCATTCACTCGTAAGTACTGACGCAAGTAATTTACGTCAAATGTCAATATGAAGAATCTGAAATTGACTAATTGGCGTTTGGGAAAATTTTGGGGTGAACTTCGAAAATATCTTCGGAACATTTCAATATCGCAACTACTCCTCGTTAGTATTCTTGAGTGGCACTGAGAGCACGCTTCATAAATAATTTATATTCTAATCCACTGTAAATGGTATGGCAATAATAACTAAATCGCACTGTGTATATCACCTAATCTATTTCTGAGATTTTTTTCGACGTCTAGTTCATGCCTTCATTCTGCCTCTAGGAATTTCAATCGTGTTTGAAGTTACAAAAAACAACAAACGCTGTGGAAATTCCCGGGAGGAGGATGGAGCCATCACTTCATGTAGCTGTATTTCTGTTCGAAGCAGAAGACCAGGATTCGGAAAGGAAGAGGACTTTTTCGAAAGCAACGTTGGGGAGCTGAGGAAATAATTGATAAACTAACAAGCGGTAAGCGCTAAGTCCTCGAGTCTCGCCATCTCACCATCATAGAGTTCGCAAGTTTCAGTATCGGCAATTGCGTGGTAGCACTTCGAAGCGTTTAGCGTTCACAGGGAGGGTCCATATGTGAGTCACCCATCCGCACATCCGACAAATGACAAAGCGTGCGCCTCCCTCTCTCATCATCACCCCCTCGCCCCCCAATCCTCCCTCCGACATCCTCTCCCTTTCACTACACACCCCCTCCTCCCGCCTCGCGCACGCCATCATTTTTGTGTGCGTCTGTATACCCCCCCCCCACCCACGGGCAGCAGCCCAGCGGCACCCAATGCTCGTGGTATGCGTCGCGACGGCGAAATATCCTGGTCTCCCTTATTGAGTCATCAAACGCAAGCTCTCAGGGGGGTTATCCGGGAATGCCGACGTTCATCAGGTCGACATTCATTCATTGAGGCATTCAATGGACGGCAAAAAGACCCAATCGAACGAAATTTTGAACGAATCTATGAGCTGATTTCAGAGCCGTTGGCTCAGTTTTGTGTTCCGTTTCTTCTGCATTTGGCGCACCGCTACGAGTTTCGCATTTGTTTTATTGCAATTTGGCGGCAAAGTAAATTTTAGGAAAATGGAACCCACACCTACGCCGCCTCGCTATTCCCGCTTCTACAGCCCAGTCATCCATGTCTCTAAAATGTGAACGGATGGAAGGTTATCCATGAAAAATGATTCGTACAAAACTCTCTTAATATATGCGTCCAATATATGTGTAAGTCGAAAGGTACTTCGAATCACATGAGCGTCAACAGCATGCTGAGATATCTTTGAAAGTCAACAGGGAAAGGAATTCCTTTTTAAGTAACTCAAACCCAAGGCATCCAAATAGTATTTACAAATGAAATAACTGCTGGATGAGTGATATTCTGATTGCATAGATCATACCCATTAGAATGGCGATAATAACCATTTTTACGAAGAAGACTGATTCTCCACTAGGTATACAACTATGAAGGCATTAAATAAATTAAATACGAGGATTTCTATTAGTATACATGTCGGGAATGTCATTGATCAACCTCGATTTATGAAAATATGTTAGAAGTAAATAAGCATTACTCACTTGACTCGAATATACCGCAAGTAATTTACGTCAGATGTCAATATGAAGAATCTGAAATTGACTAATTGGCGTTTGGGAAAATTTTGGGGTGAACTTCGAAAATATCTTCGGAATATTTCAATATCGCAACTACTCCTCGTTAGTATTCTTGAGTGACACTGAGAGCACGCTTCATTAATAATTTATATTCTAATCCATTGTAAATGGTATGGCAATAATAACTAAATCTAACAACAAAACACTAACGGAAAGTGCTTGAAAAGCTTGGCTGCGGAGGCGGGGCGGGGGAATTTCCCATGATGCTCTTTAATTTCCGACGCGACGCTAGCGCCGTCCGCCGAAAAATTAAGGTCGACACGGAAGCTTCGGTTTTGAGTCGGTCCGTGGACGAAGAACTGCCAAATGAGCCGTGGACGCCATCTTTGTCGGAAATTTGATGATGTATTTCAGAATATCGGAAATTTGATGACGAAATTTCAGATTGTCGGCATTCCCGGATAACTCCCCAGGGCATACATTTATCGCTCGCTTGATTCTTAAATCAATAGTTTATCATAAAACTGTATTTCCCTACAGATATTATTTTCTCCGATCAGTGTCCACTTACTGCATGCCTACGTAAAACTAGTATCGTCATTTCGTGACAAATACATCAATGTCATACACGAACGAGCCTTAAACGGAACATTAATACACGTATTTTCTAAAAACCCGGATAGGCACATACATACATGCATACAGGTATAGGTGCGTTTGTTGGGCTATGTGCTAATGTAACGATCGACCTAATTTAATAGGTTTCGAGATAGTATACACTTATGAAACAAACTAGATTATTAATATCTGGTACTTTGCCCAAGAGCGCAAATAATTGACGGAGAGATTTCTAGAAAAGAAAACCTCGAATACGTCCACATTTTCCAAGATGAGGGATTGGAACTACAGAGAGATCTTGTCTTTTAACGCCGCATGCAATTACGTAAATGGTATAATATCACCGTAGCGCAACACAAAAAATGTGGCCTGTAAAACACCATCACATGTTATAGCACATCCCCACGGAAATTATTGAAGTACATAACGCTTTGAACCAAGTCAATTAATATATTAATAGCAGTTAACTTGCAATAGATGCTCGAAGTTCACATAGCAGCAAGATCAGAACAGCAAAGAACTAACCATCTTCGTGTCTTCCCTCGGCGAGGTGTCTACGAGTATGCAATGAGCTCACCAAGGTTATTTGGCCATCCATGTTTGGTTTATTGTTCATTTCTTCAACTCCTTCCATCGCTTCTTGTCGTGGAAAGGATTAACTAAAGAGCATGCTCTATGAGGAAAATTTTCCATTCTCTTTGGAAATAATAAATATTCTCGACGATCATAGTGCGGATTAATACATCTGAAATTGTGCTTACTAATAATAGGAAGTTAATTTCGAGCTTTATTAAACCACTATGAGTCCTTTCCATCAATTATCTCCGATAAGAAATCTGCGGACGGAGAGAGACTACGATTCAAAAGTTCCACCGTAGCGCTCATTGTCAGTGTTTTTTTTATTCAGGGGAGCTGAGCACATGCTAGGTAGCGGTCTGCTCCATAAGCGCTACGTCCCCTGAATGTAGGCTTGTGAGATGAGTCGATTAATCGAAGTCATCGACGATGATTTTAGTCATCGCGGTGCGATGACTGTAATCGATGACGATGAATATCATCGACCATCGATGTCGATGAGTCGATGAGAATCATCGATGCCGATGAGTCGATGAGAATCATCGATGCCGATGAGTCGATGCGAATCATCGATGTCAATGAGTCGATGAGAATCATCGATCCCGATGAGTCGATGAGAACCATCGATGAGGATGATCGATGGGACGATGAAAATTTTAGGTTTTGTGTCGCCCGTCCGTCCCGTGCCACCGCCGGTGACCGCTGTGACGTTTCCTCCTTTGTCTCCCCCTCCCCCGGCACCTTCCTTGTTCTATTGCGCAACGCCTACTTACTGAAAAAAGCCGGCGGCGTCGAGGTCCAGCCCACGTGGGCCGCACAGGGATTGGAGTACGTCGAGTGGAGTACCCAATTCAATCTTCACTTAATAGCCACACCAAACTGCCAACCGAGACATCTGCACAGTAGGGATGGCCTTAACTGTGACTTTATTGTCACCGCCTTAAATGTGACTGTTCCGTTGCAATTACTGTGATTATAAAATGTGATTGCGATCACATTTTAGAATTGACACGGCATGGAAATGACAATCGCAATCACATATTAGGGGACTGGCCATGTCGGTACGTCAGCATTCCAGTATTCCAACTGCACAATAAAAGAGAGACTCTTCGATCAAGTGATAAAAAATACTGTTTATTATAAACTTTTGGAGATATATACCTATACGTATATATATGGCTGAGAAATGCAACCCTTCTCCTTAAATGGTTACTTGAAATGAAATTATAAAAATGATAAACTTATTTCACATTAGTTTTCAAGAAATGCCTCAAACTGTATAAACAATTTAACATTTACATATAGAGGCTCTACTGGCAAAAAATAAAAATTTTAAGTAGGTAATTGCACAAAACTTTGGCATATAAATAAATGTTACTTTTGGTTTGAGACTAGAAGATTTACGTTTCTTACGCAATATCACAAAGTAATAAAGAATTAAACAAACAATTAAGGAAGAAAACATGCCAAACGCCAATGTCACTCTTTTTCCATGTATTTGGAATTCGCATTTAAAAAGTGAATGGCGTTCACTTTATCATCACCCTATTTCTTCTTGAGGATGACCGACAGACTGTGGTTACACACACACCTTTGGCTGCCGTGAGTAATTGGCGTACGCAAAATTCGCATTCCTCATACATGGCAGGGATCATGGTGATCGAAATGCGATGCCTACCAGGAATTTCATAATTCGGCAACGCCACTTCCATTAATTCTTTAAACCCAACATCTTCTACAATGCTGAATGGCTGCAAATCAATTATGAATAATCCAAGTAGCTTCTGGTCAATGTACTGCTTTCTTTTGAGAGAGAGCATTTAGGAACCAAAAGAAGGAATTGTTAATTGGCGTTGAACTGTGGTCGAAGAAGACGGACGTGGGACGACGGCTGGAATTTGAAGGGAGCTATAATAACCATCATTACTTGTTGATGGAGTAGCTCTATCCATCGAAATTAAACAATCTCCGACATCATATGCCGGTGGATCGTCTTCACAGGATAGTGTAAAATTCTGCAATAAGCATATTGAAATTTAGCAATATCTACGTACTTCGATTCACGGAGAATAGGACTATTTAATTACAGTAGATATAAGGAAAAAAATGGAAAATATCTCAAATAAGATGCAAATTGTTTTAAATAGATGCATGATGGAAAGCAATCAGAACATTTTAGTCAACTACCCCGTCAAATGATTTCAGAATTATTAAACATTTCAAATCAATGTTTACGGTAGATTATATGAGTCAAGTTACGTATTATTATACGAGTATATCACGAACATGTAATTATGGGTCACGTACATATACCGAACCGGTAGCTGAAACCGTTGAGGAGCAAATTTACTTTTCGTCTCAGACAAATAGTTTCACAAAACGATCTACATGTAAGATCTCTACATGTAGATCGTTTTGTGAAATTTGAAAGTTTGTTGAAATTTTGTGAAAGTTTTGTGTTGTATTCAATAGATGCATCTATTCAATACAACAGTGTGCTACGCAAGATTGAATATGTTGCAAGATACTATTTCTCCATTAACCACGGCAAAAAAGTTCCATATATCACTAATTTTTCTTCTTTTTCCATTCATTTGAACGCCTTATCTCAAATGTATATATAAAGTATAAACACCCCAGCTATTGCGCCTTGAGGACGATGGCAGGGCCACAGTGGGATGTTTGGAATTCATGTTTTTTCTCAAGTTTGTGGTAGACGATACAGTAGTAGCGATCACGTTCAATCACAGTTAATACGCAGTAGCAGTGGTAGCATTGTATTCGTTGGTTGCACTGGTGCAGTTGGTAGCAGCCTGAGCTAAATTCACTGAATTCACAGTCACAGTGATTTCGATTATTTAGTCACAGGCTGTGATTGCTACTTTTCAGTATCGGTGATTCAATCACAGCGATATATCGCTCATCACTACTGCACAGTTCATCGAGAGTCATCGATCATCGTAATTCATCGATCATCGGCATTCATCGATCATCGGCATTCATCGATCATCGACATTCATCGATCATCGACATTCATCGATCATCGAAATTCATCGATCATCGATATTCATCGATCATCGATTCATGAATCGATGAATCGATGATCGATGACAGCCATCGTCATCGAAACATTTAGATGAAATTTTTTCATCGAAAATCGATGACCAAAATCGGTCATCGCACAAGCCTATGGCTGAATGCGCCCAATGTTCCTTAAGGCCGTTTTACACGGGGCACGAAATTGAACAACTTCAAACTGTATGTTTTTCTCAATCGGGCGTGCATTCATTTTCGAATTAGAGCAGGGGCTATTTTGCCATCTCGCCTTCGTGCATTCGCGCATGTGTTCTTGCAATTCACGGCTTTACACGATGTAATTTGAAATGCACGTTCGTACGTACATCATATTGTGCAATTACGTGCCCCGTGTAAAACGGGCTTAACGCTGGGTTACGACGGTTACGACTGACCACGGGGGCATTAAACTTATGTTTTCCTGCAGCCGTTTGACGTCGTTTTGCCGCTGCGTTGTGGGTCGCTCACATTCCCCGTTTTCATGGCAGCGGCAGCATCGGATGAAAATGGAAAAAGATGGAAAAACATGATGCGTTGTCTTCCTAATTATTCATATCATTGTTCAACTGTTCATTGTGGAGAAAAATCGATTTTGTGGAGTCTCTGAAGAAAAATGTATGTTCATAAGGAGTATTGGCGATGGGCTTCACCACCTAAACTTTTGTCAACAATCTGAAAATGACCCACAAATCCTCGGGAAATAATCACGTGATAAACAAATGACATGTAAAAAGCGTCGTTCCTCACTCCCTGTCGCAGCTCCGGCGACGCAGGCCGCGTCAAAAATTGATAGATGGGCAACTCCGACGACAACGCAACCTGCATTGAAGATCTCGCGTCTGATTGGCTACGCAGTGTCCGGCAACGCAAAAGCAGCTTCATGAAAACGTAGCTTAAGGACTTCCCCGAATCTATATATTTATTCGGATGAAGAGGAACATCCATCGGACACAGGCAGGAATATCCGGATGAGCTAGTATGCCGAAAAACTTTTATCCGTATGGAGACACTCACGGATGCTGACAAGCTAGGCAATTGGGGAAAATATGACTCAAGAACAATGTAGTATTATATAAAACGTCACAACTGATGACATCAAATAGCTTAAACTCACTAAAAGTCTTTTTTTTCTCGTAGAAACATGTTTATTCATTGTCTTCCTCATGGACAGTACTACTCTATCTAGTACGTGTACTATATAGGGCAGTTTTGGTTTCGTTGTCCATACTTTCCCAATCTAGAGCTTTATACGTTGTTTTTAAGGTAGTTTGAGCAAGATAGTTCCCTAGCCATAATGAAGATCATATTCGAATTTTATTATCTGATTTCAGCGTCTGTAGGAAGTAAGAAGTAAATATTGTGATATCAATGGCTCAAAAATATAGTTATATATAACGAAAATTCTCAATGTATATATATATAACTTCTTGGAGAATCACTCGAGTGATAAATATAAAATATGCCAAGAGGGTGCTCGATAAAAATATAGACAAGCGAAAGACACAAATTAAAAATTCCAATATTTCGGTGGGATTGGCATCCACCTTTCTCAAGGTAAGGCTTCTTGGACGTTTCGACGGTCAAGCCGTCATCATCGGCGGTAGAAGACTCAGTATTCTAGTCTCAGACTGAGTCTTCTACCGCCGATGATGACAGCTTGACCGTAGAAACGTCCAAGTTTTCTTTTGTAAGTGTCCTTTTTGCGTGTTTCTGTGTTTGTTTAGTGTATCGCTGTTTTATTTATGCATGTGTGTGTATATAAGTCTCGATCTTGACTTATTTTTTCACGCCGTACAGTGCAAACCTCTTCACAAAAGAAGTGTTGTGTGATTCTGTAAATATTTCCACGGTGAGTGGTCGATTAATTTTCATAAATAGTTGAGAAAACATACAAACTACACACCGTTAATTTTGTGTCGAAATCTAGGTGTTAGTAAATCCTTATTTGTTCAATGTTCTCTCTCTGGAGCGCACAGCCGTAACCTATCCGATGTGAAACAGCTTATATTTTGAGGCAAATTGCTCGAATAGTTCGGCAAGGGGTTGATATTTTGATATAATTGGAAAGATGGGAATTTTATCTTTAAAATTAAGTCAAATTCATCAAACTCTAGGTGAAGTGGTATTTCGCTCAAACTACCTTAAAACACCGGCTTTGATTGAATGATGGAGTACCATTCCGTAATGTCCAACAGTACTTCCACCCCCTTGTTCTGGTGCCCAAAATCCGTGCTCGCTCGAGGAAGTCGCCCCTCATGCAGAGGAGCCCGTGTGAGCCACCCTGTGAGGCACTAAAACGGGCGCCCGCCGCGCCCCCGGGGGCGGACGGGTATCGCTCTTCCCTAACCCCCCTTGGATGGCGTCATGTGCCTCGCCCTCCCCCGCCCTCCAGATGAACCCTCGGGTTGCAGTGGATGGGTGTGCGGGTGAGGCGCTCCTTCACCGGCCATATGCGCTCTCGCCTCTCCCCGGACGTCAATCGTGATGCATGGCCTGGCTCCACCGCCAGCACCGCCAAAGCGCGCGCGGTCCGCAACGCCACGGCACGGAAGGCGGCAAAAGGATGGGTGGGGGAGTGCTTGGGGGGGTGGTGCGGTAGAAGGGCACACACCGCATGCGGCCGACCAGCGTAGTATTTCAAATTCCTTCCACCCCTCCCCCAGCACACACTTTAGGAACCTCTCCAGGGAGGAGGGTTAGGGACAGCGAGGAGATTCTTCCCCATTATTTCAGGGGGATTTTTTTTGTTCCTCCCCTTTTTCCGCTCCTCCGCCACCCCCCTCTTGCCTCATTGGAGCAGGCGAGGTCCGAAACCACCGTCGGAAGGCGGTGTGCATTCCGCTCTCCACTCCTAGTTGAGGACCGCTAACAATAAGTCAGGTTTCACTTAACGCCCGGACGCTAAGAGGTCCTGTGCTCTTCAACCCTCTTTCGATATTTGGTGCTCTAGAGGTGACGTCGCCACGATGGTCTCGCTGCCGCTTGACGTAAACAGCCCATGACCTAGGAGGACGAGGCTCCGTCACACATCCACCATCCTTCCAATCCTGTAGTTATGATTGGAGGTGAAAGACGGCTGAGGTCGTTAGTATCATTTACTATTCTCGATAATTTTTTCAGATGCGATTTTTCAAAGTTTTCAGCGAGGATGAAGTGAGCGGCGTAATCAAATTCTTAACTTGAATCTTAAAACCGAATTTTTTTCCTCCAAATGTTACGGATTATGGATTACGGAATATGGATTAAGGAATAATGACAGCAATCAAACTGCAATGTCGGGTTAGTCTTTGAGATACTCTCTCCAGAAAGACTGAAACTTTACTGCAATTTTGGAAACATATTGTCACTTCTTGATGCAATAGAAAATGCCTCACGTATGGGCCTCCGTGAAGCCTGTAACCATGTAGTTCGCTCATGGAAAAAAATCTTCTAGTCTTGAAGAGAATTTCGGTTTTTCTAATGAGAAATTATTAAATACTTAGGGTATCGATTTCTCTCACTAGCTATTGCATACAGTGGAATGTTTGAAGATATGGATTCTGATAACCTCAGTGAATAGTATGAGTGCGACATATTTGAATTTTGATGTCAACATACGAACGACAAGGATGTTGACGCAATGGCGCAAAATTGCGAAAATAAAGTATACAAGAATGCAGTTGTGGGAATTTTCTATCAGCTTTAGTGCGCGGCTCACTTCATAACGCAACGGCGTACTTGATTTCCATTCGTTTCAGATCCTATGGACTAGGTGCAGCGCACTTGCCAACATTTTGGAAGCGGAGATGATTCGCGCTAAACAGTAACAGAGCATCGACAGTCGCACTGAAGGTTTTTCACCACCCTACGTTAAAAACCTGCGCTTTTAATAGCGCAGGTATTTTGAATCAATTTTATCACTACACTAAAATATCCGGCGGTGACTATTGCGAACCCACGGCTAAATCTACTGGCAGGTTATCAAACAATACGCCAGTGCACATCGCTCCATTCATCGTCGTTCATGTGCGCTAACGTTGGCCGATGTTGAAGAGACGCAAGGATATAAGCAACAGCCTTTAAGGCATGGCATCGAACATAGCGATTTAATTTAACGATTATATGTAAAAGTTTTATCTTTGAATTAAACACGGAGCAAAGCAGAGGCATTGGGCGTATAAGGAAGTCTTAGCGGAAATGGTAGACACATAGCAGACATTAGTAACACACTCAGAGGATATATCGCACTATTACACATAAGTACGCCAATCTAGGATGAGGTGTAAGATTTGGTGTTTAGAATGGGGTGGGTTACGAACTCACGACCTTTGGTTGGTCCAATAGGCACGCTACGAATCGAATGATTGAGGCAAGTATATTTCAGCTTCTTGAATTATTTCTCACCAGAGATGCCCCTAGAAATGGCAGTATTATTTTATAACGATCTAATTTTTGCAAACTACGCAATAAAAACATTTATCACGATGATGAACTAATAGATAGGTAGTTTATAACTCAAATATATTCCCACGCAGCTCTTTAAGTCACACTCATGGTATCAGTGTTGGTGTCAAAAGCGAGAATTTTAATGCTCGTTTGGAGAATAAAGAATTTGGAAAATCTATCATAATCTTTGATGTTAATGCTAGAAAGTTCTAATTTAGATACAAGATACTTAGTTTTGTCCAATGTTAGTTATCACGGAGAATTCTTTGCAGTGCCGAGGATTATTTCATTAATAGTTCTTCACCGCTTTCTAACGAGACTTTCGTGAGTCTCGTAGCGGTGGTCTCATCTCGTCTCACCAAATAGCGATATCATCTGGAGTCTCGTCTCGAATTACCGCCATTAATCTCGTCACGAGTTTCGTCTCGAAAACGAGGAGAGACTCGAGACTCTCTCGTCTCGAGCCTTGCGGCAACACTACCCTCAGGGGAAAAGCATGTCCCGGCGACGAGGTCTTTCTTCGGAGGGCCTGTAAGTGCTTGCAAAATCTGTTAAAAAAGCAACTCTGACAGTGAAGGATCTGACAGAGTGTTCTCTTCTCAACACGAGGATTGTAATTTACACCCCACAACAAGTGATACTTCAAACTAGAGCGACATTTCAGACGTCAATGCCTCAATAGAAATTCCTCGTCGTAATTCACCTGCGAGCGCTGCCATATCAATTCCTGATGAGCTGTATTTGATAGTTTCACACAGAACTATGTGGAAATTCATTCATGAAATACAAACACGATTTATCTTTCCAATACAATTTATCCAGGTCTAATTAGTTTCGACACATCGGCGTCGTCATCTGGTAGCTGATGATGACAGTGACCGGACGCGTTCCTCATCGGTAGGTACTCATCGCGCACATGATTATGACGCCGATGCGATGGGTCGAAAATTGATGGGTCCAATACATTTTGGTGGAAGAAGTACAGTGTTCTCATTTTATAACGCAAGTAGGTTAATTTTCCCTACGAATAGCTTTATCATTCTTCGATTGGGGGAGTGCGTATAATATTAATAGTATTCTTATTTAATATTCTTGATATATGATATATCGTACGGTTAGGAGTTTGTAGCGTTGTAGAGCAAAGAAAAAGGCCGGAAAGAGTTGTATGTACAAGGACGACGGAGGAGAAGACTGGGGAGAGGACTAGGAAGAGAAATAACTACGGACTACCGCGAGCCGACTTCTGCTAAATGCCAGTCACGGCGATACTCATCCAAAGGACGATGCTGACCTCCAGCAATCCTCCTTCCCTTGTCATAGTGTCTTGGAAGAGAATGGAGGTTACAAGGACCCAAGGCGTTATCAAATGGTTCATTTTTACCAGCAGTAGAATCTTGGCTGTCCGGAAATGATGGGCATTCCGAGCGGACTGTGATAGCGAATGGAGTAAACACGATAGGAAGGCTGCAATGTCAAAACATTTTAAAGATAATCCGGGGTCGTCACCGCTTGCCCAACGCAGCGTAAGCAAAGATACCTAGCACCTTGAGTTTGTTAGCAGATGAACGTATGATCCAGCACATAAAAAATTGCACTGAGGCAGAAGTAATTCGCTCAGGTCAGGATTGGACAACGTGGTTGAGTAAATTGAAGCTCCTATTGCCATAATATGACAAAATGGCAAGGAAGTACACAGCGTGTCTCGGATTCGGCGAGTTCAATTTTCCGATTTTCGTGCGAATAAAATTCTAAATAATATATTTACAGATTGCAATACGTTTCTACGTGATTTCTTGATTCCCGCGATACTTTGAGGGGTACTCTGGGGTTTCAGAACGATCCTCTTACCTATCACTGTAGTTTTCTTTCCCGCAAGGAACTCAATTTTTGATCAGCAAGTTTCCGCCAAGCTGCGAGTTTCAAGAGGCAAATTGTATAAAGGGACTATTTAGATTAAACCCATTTCTTGTCGGTTTTTCGTTATTTCAACCGTGAATAGCATTGAAATTCAGCCACAGTCCTAATGAGTTGGTGACATGAATGCTACCTAATGAAGGAAATTATTAGTCTGTAAGTTTCATTATATTCTTGGATCAAGTTCGTTGTGAGCATGAATATAGATAGCATGTATATTCATGGTTATGAGTGTCAGTAACTTATGGAAAACACCATAAAGATCATTTTGGATTGAAAGGCAGGAAGATGCAGAACGCATTTAGTATCGTTTTTATATCATTTACCTTTCCAAAAACCATGTTTCCCTACAGTATTAACGACTTTTCTTTCTCTTACAACCAGATTTCATTTTTCAAGAAATATTATGTGTTCCTCCGCTGCTGCGGCACGATCACGAAATTAACCTGTTTTATGCAACAGTTATTTGAAACAGTTGTCTGACCAAAACAGTTGCGGGCGGCTGCAGCCGTTTCGTTCCGACAACACTTTCTTCCACCGATACACCCAACCAGTTTTGGGTCATTGTAAATAAGAAAATGCATTTGATGCACATATGTATTTATATAGCATTTAAATTTCTTGGTAATTTGCAGTTATTATAGGTCACAAATTCCACGAAGGAAAAATTATTAGATGTTTAAAGCTATTTTTTATAGTTCCACCATCATTTTATCTGGATAGCCGAATCCACCTACGCAGTCAGGTAGCTCAATAATAACGTCAACGACAGAATTTAACTCCGGTCATTTTTATGTATCTTTTTGTAATAGGTACTTCATCTCGATTGCTATCTCGATACCACCCTAGTTTATACAATAATACTAATACATTTTGGTCTTTATCATAACAATCTTTCCAAGTTTGGCAGGAAGAGGACATTTGGTATGCAAGAAAGGTCAAATCAGTCATTTCCTTTGTCGCAAGAGTTAACAACAGCACTTGGTGCTCTATGACTCCGCCGACTTCAAATGGCAACAGTATGCATATGGTGCATCACGCGGCAAATTGAAGAGAATTGTAGAGTGATACCTGTAGTTATCATGAAGAGGGAACGAACCTATTCATCAATTGAGCTGGCAGAGAGATTATCTCCCTGATTATCAATCTTTAAGGTGCATGACCCATGCTTGCTGTCCTCTATAAGCTCATGAAAAAGGACTGAAACTCACACGAGGAAGTCAGTGTATGTCCTGAGAAGCTTTGACACGCCAGAAATAGGGTGTCAAAAACTTTCGGCCTTCAAAGAATGCCCAGGGAGAGAGAGAGAGAGTGAGGTCTGACCTTCGAACGGTGCGCTCAAATTTCGCAATGGGGGCTTGGGGTGAGTATCTTGTATCATAAAATCCGCCAAGGAGAAATAAACTGGAAACTCAAGTACACATTCGAATGAACTAGCCCTCATTTATCAAATATCCTTTTCTATGCTGTTTTTAACAATTTGGTTTTTGATTAAATGAAGTAAAATTACAACACGTGGAAGCACACCTTCACCCCTTCCCCTGTAGATACCAGCACTGAGGCGGGTAGGCAATGCAGAGGAGCGAATGAAATTCGACAAATGCCCGCATTTTGGATATGCTCGATTGTCGTTGATAAAGTGGTTGTAGATACTCAATATCTAATGTAAACACTTTTGAAAGGTAGGGATCACGGTTACCAACACATTTAGTGAAAGAAATATCTGGAAAGCATGCAGATCTTTTATAGTGGACTTTTATAACTTCATTTCATAGCTAATATGAGCTTACTTTCCGTAATCCAGCACTTACCAATTTTACGTTTGAGTTTTTCCCCGAAACTCACCAGCTACATGACTCTTGAGAATTAATTCGAGAATTGATTTCCCCTTTCTTCTATTGCGACTTATTTACTAATAAGATGGACTTGGATCTTGAGGCCGAATGGCACTTCTTTGGATCCTCCCACGGGAAAAATGCCTGTGATGTTGTTCGCGGAACTACAAAACGCGAAGTAGTTAAGGCAAGCCTGAAAAGGCCATTAAATAATCAAATACTGAATGTAGACGAAATTTTTTCATTTTGTGATGAAAATTTGAAAAACATCAATCTGATGAACTAAGATTTCAGAAACGCTAAAAAGTCGTTTTGACTGCTGCACAAGAGTTGTTGGTACTAGAAGCTATCACAAATATGTTCCCACCTCAGAAGGTATTATAAGATGCTACTTTATATCAGACTCAAATAAATATAAAGACCATCCTGTGTCCAGTATTGTACCGCTTTCAATTACAGAAAAATACTATATTGATTGTGTATTTGACAATCAGTGGTGGATAGGTGAAGTGGTAGACATCAGCCATGTAAATGATGATGTTTTAGTTCATTTTTTATCATACCGCTGGACCTCTTACATCTTTTAAAAAGTCCGCAGAAGACAAAGTGTGGGTACCAGTTGGCAACGTCCTGAGGAAAGTGACACCACTTGAACTGACTACAGTGACAGGCCATTCTCAGCACATATGAACAGAATTACCAAAAGAACTATCTCAACTGTTGGATACTCATTCAATGTAAACAATTAAGTTCCATTGCTACAAAGGTCCTTATTTATTTTATGCAATAAAGACCAAATTCTTGCTAAAATGTATCTTTACTTGAAAAGTGTTTTTCTAAACATTATCATTATATTACTTCTTAAAAAGTGGTGTTTTGAATTAAAAAATAAGTCAATAAATTCTACTAGTGTTCTCTTTTGTAATATCATTGAGTTATTGGTAAGTTATTGTTGTCAAAAACTTGTCAAGATTTTTCTATTACGCCGTAACAAAGAAATATTAAAAACAAAATACAAACGATGCTTTTGAATAATTAAAAAAAATCTACTTCACTAGCATTTAGGATAGGCTAAGGATAGTGCTGCCAATTATAAAAAAGGTCAGAAACATGTTACTAAGCCTTACTCAGTGTGCCGAAAGGTTTCGCTATAACAAAGTTTGTGTCATTTTTGAGAAGTTGTAAATTTTTTATTAGTAAAATACACAACATTATTTTTTTATTTTTCATGAACACATACACAAATACTGTACGTTCTGCTAATTTGAGATTTTTATCTTTAGCCCCATCAGAGTTATTCAAAGCCAAACTTTGAAAATTTTGAAAAAAGTGACTTTTTAAAAATTGATAACAATTAAAGGGTAAGTATATCACTATTTATATTTGTATGATACACTTACTAACATATATCTACAAATAAAAACATAATTCAAACTGTATAATCCACTCCTACTATTAGAAAAAAATTGTCAGACATTGAAATTTCAATCGTAACTTTTTTAAACTTTGCTTGTAGTTTAACCTTAGAAAAGATAGAGATAACTAAACAAACTACTGGACTTATTATTTACCTTGAGAAATTGCAAACAAAATGCTTTATTCATCCTTCTATGATAAATACTTTTATAGTTATAGACTTTTACATAAAACTTTACAAACGCAAAAATGGGCTTGCGCAACATCATAAAAATGGCCACCCAAGGTAAACCGCTTGATATAAAAATTGGAAAAAAATATTTTTAATGTCTTAAGACATGAGGAATACAACTAGGAAATTTTTTTAAATTGGTCAAGCAACCACCCTTGGACCACTTCTAATGGATTGACCCATGTGCAATAAGTGGAGGACTAAACATAAAAGTAGCAATGAAATCGAGAAACGGTTCTTCACAACGATTATTATCAACTCAAGTTGCCATCTTTTTACCTACTCCAGTTACACCCTCACTCTAACAATTAATATACAGCAAAACTTCCTTGCTCTAGATAATCTGATGCCTTCAACTTAGTCTTCATGTTATATTTCTCGCACTGATACCTTAATAGCTGACTGCAATTTAATTTTGGTCTCAGCCCATTCCAATCAAGACGTAAGAATTAATTTGACCCGTTAGCCAAAGTCCATTAAAAAGGTGCCACCATTATCAAACGAAGGCGTTAAGAGCAGTCGTATTCCCCGTACGGAAATTTCATCAAAAACAATCGTCGGTAAAACTTTTATAATATAGATACGATCGCACAGGGTGATAGGGTTATTCTGGCGGCTAGTGTATTTGCTTTTCATGCCGAGGAACCAGGTGAAAATCTCTGAGTCGCTCAGTGAGAGTTTACTATTGTTATATGCAATTTTTACTTTCATAATTTTGCTTGGTTTTCTAGACGGAAATCATTACCTAGCGACCAAAAATATAGGGAGAAAAAATATAAAAATATATATATATAAATAAAATTTAGTCGCTGTTCGTTGGTTGAAAACATTAACGGTTTTGATAAAGATTGGTTAGTCGAAGCGACAAGACGTTTCTCTTTTTTCGCAAAAATAGAAAAAAAAGGATCAAGTAATTAATAAGATTCAGAATTGGGATAAAAGCCAAATGTACAGTAGTGTGATTTGTATTGAAAGTGAAATGAGATGAAACTTTTGTCATGCTGAATTTTTATTTGTTGTGCCGAAATTGGTCCTGAAAATGGTTGCTAAGAAAATCAGAGACCTAACGGTCGTTGATCTAAAGGAGTCTTCACAGGATCATATTTCGAGCAATAAAAATATTACTCAATCGATCACAAGGCTATTGTTGTCGAGCGAACGGGTACACTAGTATACTAGCTAGCAAGAAAAGTACCCGACGTACTAGCAAGTAGCGTTGAGGATCATTCCACTCCCCATTCGCGATTAGTAGACGCGCATGCGTACAAGGTCATACACAACTAGTATCGGTCATATTGGAATATATCGGTCATATTGGCACAGAATAGAGACCTACGGAATTCCGTAGTTCTCTATTCTGTGCTGGAAGTACGAAACTGCTCAATCTTCTCGCATTTAATTAAATTATGAATATTTTTAGAGTGGATTATTGTTACATTGCTATTTCCTTGCCGTCTTAGTACTGTTGTATTTATTTATTTATCATCTCAACAATTAAAAGCTCATTTCAGTCGCCTATTTGTGTATGGTGGTTTCCTCAGATCCCTCGGATACGCGCTAAACAAATAAAACGCTGCGTGATTGTTTGGGTGCTCGAACTTGCGGTGTGTGAACCATTGAGGTAGAATTACCCCAGGTTTAAGGCGACCGCTGTGACAACTGCACCCGAATGCAGCACAACACACCATCTGAGAACAAATTAATAATAATTCTTATTCCCAACGAAAATCCATCCATAAATCCAGTGCAATTAACAGCTCAAAACAACTAGAATATGATTCAAGATTTACCTTAACTTTCTAGTAGAAGGCAGATATTTCAGCGTAATTTTCACCAATGCGTCCACACTTCCGTGCAATTCAATGGCAAGTCAAGAAAGAACAAGGGGGAACCATCATGACTGATATTTCGATCGTCAGGCTTCAGCTTAGTGACGTCATGCCCCCTCCATCTACCTCAATGGTGTGAACGCTCGTCACTAGCGAGCAGCCGTAGCCTCCGAGATACAGGCCTGAACAGTGAACACCCGAATTTTGATCGTCAACTGTTTTCAAATAGTAGGCCTAAAATCGTGTGTTCTTACGGAGATAATTGAAAAAAATTCTAGTGAAAGGTTAATATGGCAGGTAAGACTTGGTTAGTGCCGTAAATTTTTGTTAAATGAGATACAGCATCATAACAGATAGTTGCAGAAACTCATAAATCGTTGCAATGTGATTTATTACAATATGAGTGCACGAAAATTTAGAAGGCCTATAGAAAGTGAGCAGATATTTATTTGTCATTTATTGGATTTTATGCCCCTAAACTAATAGTAATTTGCAAACCATGAGAACAGAAGTTAGCAATGTTACGAAGGGGAGCGTTAAAAGACTATTTTAAGTATATGACGTCTTCATCCTCTTTTGAGAATTTGCATCGTATGACACTCAGAATCAAATTCAGTTATCAGTATCCGTTTGTGCTTTTATTATCTGCATAACATTGAATCAAATTTTCTCCTTAATATACCCAATTTGGTTTCAGGCCGTGTTTGTCTATCAATTGAATCTGAGGGAAATATATTTACCGCAATCGCAGTAGAATTAAAATTCGCGTTGACAATTTTTCTTCCCATTTTCGAGAAATAATTGTCTTAAAAATTCCTGCTAAAACAAGACGAATGCTTTTCCAAGTGCATAAATATTTTTATGAAACTAACGTGGCCCTTGAAATGCGGTATATGACAAGAAATAATTGCCTAACTTGGTTGAACCTTGCCATAATAAATACACAGAAAGCGCATTTCCCGCGCTTTCCGTAGGCCTACTAAATAAAAGTGGAGGGGGAAGTGTTACGGCCTGTATATCTCGGAGGCTACGCAGCAGCCCAAGCACACCTTGCTAGCAGCCCGCCCGTAGGCACTAGTACCACACTAGTACGCTGGTGGGACGCCAGTTGTGCGATTAAACAATTGATTAGTAAAAACAGTATCCATGAATGAAAATATGATCGTGTGAAGTCAGCTGTGTGAAGCTGAATTAGAAAAACGTGGTCTCAAAAAACTGGGAACAGGCCAGCTCTGATCGAGTGGTTATATGCCGACTTGGAAAACAAAAACGAAGATCCTGAGAAATTTTTGATTGAAGTGAACGAAGAGCGGAATGCGGTTGACGTGGAGAGGATCCAACTACTAAGGGAGAAGAGATATCGTTACGAGGAAAGAATAGAAGTCATAATGACTCAACTTACTCAGATGATCCAGATATTGAAATTACGAGATGAAGAACTTATCCTAATGCGAGAGGTTTCTGAATAATGGATCTGATGGAAGAAACGTCAATGTACAGGCAAGTCAAAGAGCATTAAAAATACCATTTAAAGAGATCGCGATCCAGATACCTAAGTTCAGTGGAGAAAGCGTTGTCTTGGATGGTAATCTATGGATAAACAAAGTCGACGACATCCAAAAACTCTTTAGGTTAAGATATAGTGAAATTCATGCTCTAGCGACTAATCAATTAGAGGGAAAAGCTCGAAAATGGTATGATTTGAACGAACGACTGATCAACGTGGAATGGACAGAGGTCAAGAAGGACATGAAAGCTCTCTTTGGTGAAGGAGACAAGGCAAAGAAGATGGAAGAATTACGTAATAGTAAGTGGAGGCCCAATGAAAAATAGAAGATTACTTCGACAAAGTAGCCATACCGAATAGAGCCGGATTGGCATAAGATGAATGCATATCGCATATAATTAAAGGCATCCATAACTTCACCATAAAAACTCAACTATCTTTAGGAAGACATACTAGTTAGGAGTCACTGTCGAGATGAGTGAAACTGCTATCCGAGCATGTTCAAGATAGATCGTCTAAACCAGTCAAATGAAAGAGAAAGATAATCATCCCGAAGTGTGGAAAATGTAAAAAGCAAGGTCATCGAACTGATCAATGTTATTCGAAGTTCTTATATAACGGTCTCAAGGGAAGAGAGGCTGAAAATAAGCATACTATAAATGTGGTGTTCCTAGGCATATATCTCGTTACTGCGCAGCTGAACAAAAAATAAGAAAATTCTACGGTGAGTGTGATCGATTGTTTTCAGGGTAAAGAAAAGTAGCATGAGGAAGTATTTATTTGAAGAGCAAAGTTAATAGCGCTAATTGACACCGGAGGCAGGCTTAATTTCATTAAATAAAGGATTTGCTAATGTCAAGATTTTAAGCGTATATGGGTTCATCGAGTTTTACAAGGATTCAAAGAGTCAAAAATGGATTGCAGTGACGAAGCAGAGCTGAGAGTATTCGTGGGTGGAGAGGAATACACACTCGATGCAGTTGTCGTGCCAAATGGAGTGATCAACACCGACATGATTTTGAGTCAAGCGTTCATCGACAACAATATTGGTATCATCTCAGAAATAGAGGAGGTCAATTGACGCTGATAAATTCGGGAACGAAAGAGCTTGAATCTGGCATTGGAAGTAATGTGCACTGTGATCATTGAAGAAGAATTCAAATGATACTGGGAGACTAATTCTTTAGTCAAGAAGAAGCCATTGAAATAGAGTCCAATTTACGGATGCGTATACAGTTACAGAATGATCAACTCTTCCTAACATCTCCCAGAAGACTCATCCAGTATGAAAAAAAGGTGGTTTATGAATTAATTAAGGAAATTTTTCTGAAAGGAATAATCAGACCAAGTTAATCAGAATAGTCCAATAATGCTTTCTAGAAAGAAAAATGGGGAATTCAGAATGTGAACTGATTACAGGAGGCTGGACAGTTTCAATATGAAAGACGATTTTCCATTACCTCATATTGATGACCTAATTAGCAGCTTGGCTAAAGCTAGATATTACACAGCTCTTGATCTGAAGAATGGATGTTTTTATGTGATATAGGCTGAAGACTGTATCAAGTATACTGATTTCGCCGTGCCTGGGGGAAATTCGAATTCTTGAGGATGCCGTTTGAATTATTTAATGGGGCTGCTGTGTTTCAACGCTATTTCACTGAAGTATTTCAAGACTTAATATACAAAACAAAGTGAAATAAACATGGTCGATATTTATATTGG
Organism: Pyrrhosoma nymphula; assembly: GCA_963573305.1. NCBI lineage: Eukaryota > Metazoa > Arthropoda > Insecta > Odonata > Coenagrionidae > Pyrrhosoma > Pyrrhosoma nymphula. Next base: position 74,983,305 of record OY754338.1, on the reverse strand, counting down.
GACTTTGACAATAGAAGAAAATATATAAATTCTGGCAAAATTTAACAAACAAATGAAAAGTATGGTTTAAAAAATGTTATATAAATGTATATTTTAGAAGGAGGAACTCGAATACATGGGGCATAGAATCAGAGGAGGGGAGATCCTACCTGGATTATCGAAAAAGAGGGAATTCAAAGAAATAGCAACACTTACAACGAGAAAACAACTTCAAGGATTCCTCTGTTTGACCGGTTACTTTAGGAAATTCATTCCTGGTTATTTCAGTTTCGTCAAGCAGCTTACTGATTTGCTGAAAAAAAAAGAAAGTCGCATTAACATGGGAGGAAGTCGAATGAGAGCAATCAAAATTTTCAAATAAAAGATGACCTCAAATCCAGAGCTGAAGATTTATGATCCAGACAGAGAGACCGAAATCTATACCGATGCTAACAGTCATGGTTATGGTGCAATTTTATTGCAACGACAGGATGATTTGAAGTTCCACCCAGTCTAATGCATTAGTTCCAAGACCACTGAGGCTGAAACTAATCACTTACGAAAGAAAATCTCCGTTAAAACTCATTTACAAGACATTTGAAACCCATTTAACTCATTGGATTCTGTTTTACATCTGATTTACACTCATTTACAGTTTGAAAGCTTGCCCCGACTGATGTGAAACTCATTTACCTATCTTGATTTACAACTAATTTACAATACAACTCATTTACAACTGCACTAAATGCCTTTTTCAACTCATTTACAATGGACTGTATTGTAACTGATTTACAGAATGTGATGTACAACTGATTTTCTGTACTTCAAAGGAACTTCAAATGGAAAAGTGATTTTTAAAAACATATTCACCGAATTTGTTCTATATTATATAACCAAGCTCCATTAATAATTGCCAACGAATTTCAAGAAGCATCCACCCGGGATGCTTATCTCGTGGTTCATACTTCACCCGAAATTTTGTCAAAAATGGGAAGCTAGCAAACGTATCGGAGAGATTTTATTTCAGCCAGTAAACACTTCACTGAGAGCTTTGTGTAATTAATTTCCGAAACACGTTATATTATTTGTGTTTATTAGTACATTCAGCAATTTTCTCCTTTCAACATTTGCGCAACTTATTGCCAGTTACGTCTTGATTGAAACGTGAACAAACGTGAGGGCATTGGATAAAATCTCGTTTATTCTCAGTAATATTGCATTCATATTCATACTATATGGTAATATAGGTTTCCATTAATCAATGCCAAATAACTGTCATCGTCATGTAATGGTATTTCCTCAGACTATGACGGAATTGCCATTAAAAAATTAGTTCTCGAAGTTACTTTAATCCACGGACGTGGTCAGATATATAACTCTTTCGTGACGCGCAATTTTCGATTTCGGGTGCTAGAATATGCGCGGAGAACCGTAGGATAGTTGATCATGCTATATAGGTAGATATAAAATCGATAGGCAGGCAGGGTTAATATAATGCTAAAGCATGCCATCGCGTAATAGTAACAATTATAGTATGAAAATTGTAATTTTTTTTTTTTTTACTTTGAGAGGGCAGGGAATTAAGAGTCAGGGGAGAGGGCAAGGGAGTCTCAGGAGAGAGAATCTGATTTAAATATCCTTTTCCATCTGAGTTACAACTCCTTTTCACCTGATTTACAACTCCTTTTCATCTAATTTACAACTCCTGTACATCTGGTTTACCACTCCTGTTTCAACTGATTTAGATCACCTTTGCAACTGATTTACATACGTTTTTCAGTTTTCAAATGAGTTGTAAACTAGATTTAAATGAGTGAGTGAAATCAGAAGTAAAGCAGTCGCAAAGCAGATGTAAATGAGATATTTTTTCTTGAGCATAGTTTTGAATTGAAGACTTGGCTGAGGTAAAAGCATTTTAGACGTTTAGAGCTTACGTAGGTACTTGGCAAACCGATCAAACTTGTAGCGGATTGTCAGTCATTGAAAAGAACATTGGAAAAGAAAGAGTTGAGTTCAAGGATTAGTCGATGGACTTTGAAGCTATCTGAATTCCATTATACAATTGAGCATAGGAAGGGAGAAAGATTACTTCATGTGGACGCTTTGAGTAGAGATAACCACATGCTTATAATCACAGGTTTACAATACACTTGTTCTATTTTTATTTTTTGGGTATATCCCTCAGGAAATTTTACCACCTATAAGAACTTGAAATAAAAACTACATGAATGAAAAATAAGTGAGCTCTTACGGCTTGTAAATAAATAAAGTAAATAACTCCAAAAGCCGTAAACAATGTACCTTTCTTAAGGAAGGGAGAAAAGGCAACGGTCACAATCACTCAACCCGCTTGTGTTTTCTGACACAACTAACTTGTGTTTTTCTAACACAAGTGGGTTGTATGATTGTGGCCGTTGCCTTTTCTCCCTTCCTTAAGAAAGGTACATTGTTTACGGCTTTTGGAGTTATTTACTTTATTTATAAACTATAAGACCAACTGTAGAGATTACTGTAAGTCAACTGTAAGGATCTTAAAGGGGCCTATTCTGTAACAATGTACCGCCATGGAGCGCTATGTACCGCCAGCGGTATTCTCTGCCTACAAATAACGCCTATTGCGATTCTGTAAACACCGCCGCGCTATGTTCCGCCGATTTCGGGGACGTTAAATAACACTATCGCGACATCGGTGAACAGTATGGGAAATTGTAAGGGCAAATACCAAAACGTTTTTTTCAATTTCAAAGTGCTATTATTTGGCAGGAATATATTGGTTTTGCCCATATTTTTCATTTATTCTCAATTTATATTTATTTGCGTCAAAAAAACAAAGATATAATTAAATTTTAACTTTGTGGAAGTTAATCTCGAAAAATAAAAGTGTGGCGAATGTACTGCATAATAAATTCAAGTGTTTTTATTATTGTGTACGCTTTTGAGAGCTATATATGACCTACTAGTACGCATTATATTCATGTGTAAATCTATAGATTTATTTCGTGAACGGAACTTGTCGGAAGCCTGTGTTGAACAAATGTTTCCAGTGGTTGCGGAAATTAGGAGAGAACTTCAATGAAGGATTGCATTGGAAAAGGCTAGGGGATTTTGAAATGTTCAGAGCTGTTTTGGCTTTTGGTTGGCAACGGTTTATTCGAGAATTTTCGCATGCAATCCCGTGGGGTCAAAGCTACCTATTTCAGTCCTTATGAATATGTCTATCCCACTGTAGTATATTATTGATTAGGAGGTAATATAAATGATTGCTGCGATCTTCTGTGAACGCAAGGGATGATATAAGTGTCATGACTGTGACAAAATGTTGTCTCAAGAATCGATCATGTAAGGTACCGTCGTAGATAAGACATTCCATGCTGTATTTTTCAATCCAAAAGTATCCTTTGCTAATGAACCCGCGGTTGCAAATATAAAATTAGAGGCAGTGCTATGAATGATTTACATTGAAGCGACAGCCAAAATGCAAGCTAGCAACGTGAACGAACCAAAAGAACTTGCTCCTCATTAGGGGCGAGAGAAAAATCTTGACTGCCTGAGGATGTAACTAGCATATGATGGTTTAATGATTACATTGTTCTTTTCATGGAGGCTTTTATCATGTTTTGGTCGTCGTATCTTTTACTCGTTAATTTAAAAGGCAATACAAACAACTATCTATACCATGGCTGTACGCCTTACTTCATTTTGATATGTTGAGCAATCTTTTTTGATTTACAAAACGGAGTCACCCATTTTAGTTTTGCTTTCGGTTAGAAGTAGCATACTAGTAGCGAAACGATCCATTGCAAAGTAACTACGTTATTGGGATACTAGTCATAAAATAATAAATACAACCTCGTATTTATAGTAAATTAAGAAAGGAATCATGTCATTATTATTCTCTCTAAGCGGAATACTTATCTTCCGCTTAAACAAAGCTCGTTTTCTAGTTTTATTCAGTTAAACCATATACCCAGTCGTCATGGTATTACTGTAATACCATGCCCAGTCGTGCCATTTCTGAAGTATTTCTAAAGAAAACAAAAGACGGTGTCGATATGTGAGCAAGAAATGCAATCGGAGGGGTCGGTATTATGGATAACGCAAGCCGAAGGCTGGCGTTATTTTTGGTGCTATTCAACGTCCCCTTTTTGGCGTTATTTGTGTTAGATAATCAGGGGAGCGTTATTTTACGCCAAAATAACGCTTTACATCATAATAGCACCGATAGCGCAGGCGTAATTAGTTACAGAATCACCCCCAAAGTAAATTGAAAAGTTTCTGTAAAGGTCCTTTCATAGTTTTTAAAGTTAACTGTAGGTTCAAACCTATATGTGTCGTTATTTAAAGTTCCTAAAGTAAAATAATTGTAGGTTAATAGTAATGCATAGTAATATTACTGTAAAACTTGAGTTACAGTTACTGTATACCTATAGTAATATTACTGTACAGTTACAGTGAACGTTCACTTGATACGAGATACGTTAAGCTAGAAAACCACAAGTAGGAATATCGGCCCTCTCGTCAGGATGACCGAACTGTAGTATTAATTTTGAATTTTACAATTTTTGCTTGGTTTACTTGATGGATATCATTACCTGCGACCAAAAAATAATAGTTTGTTGATTGAAAAATATACTATTTTTAATAAAGATTTTTTTTGCTCTCCGACGATTCTGGTGGTTCGTATGCCCCTGAAATCCCGATAAGCCATTGGCTTTCCATCAGGTTTTTCAGGTGCCGAACCACCATATTGATTGATTAGTCGAAGCGACAAGACCTTACTCTTTATTCGTAAAAAAGAAAAAAGGAATAATTAATTAATAAGATATAGTTATCCTATTCTATTGAATCCTAATCCCTGCTTGAATGTCATGTGGAGAGAACTTCAGATTCAGAACTCGTCTCTTAAGTTGGGAAATAACTTCGAGCCATTTAGTAAGGTCGGCACAGAAAGCGTTCAAATTTGCGACCAGCTGCATTCCCACGGCATAGCACTGGGATTCATTTTTTGAAAGATTTATGCCCAGGACTTAGTTTAGGAAATGCCTAAGTTCTTGTCAGAACGTATTTACAGTACAAACCTGTCTCATCAGCGTCATTACTCACATGAGCAGGAGCCAACTTATCTTTCTTTACGAAAATATTTTTCGAAATCCAACTGAAAAGCATCAGAATCACTTCAGAGCTCCCCTTATTGCTATTTTGTGAATATCATATCGCTCTTTAAGTCGTAAACTGCCCAGAAGGAGCTTAAAAGTAACCAGCCACTTTTAATTTTATCCCGAACTGTTTGAATTCCAACATCATATTCTTTTGCCAATATATGCGGAAACTCCTTTTTCACTCTTCGTGATAAATTCAAGTTTTATTTAGCAATGTAAAGCACAACTTTCTTATATTTTTATGAGGGGGGAATACCCGTTTTTACAGTAAAACGCCACTAACAAGCGTACAACAGAACGTATAGTCAGGTTGCCGAACGACGCATAATTGATATAGCCATAGAAAGAACAACTGACAGGTGAAGGATAAATGTCGTCCAACGGTCACTGATACGGATTCCAATTGGTCATTTGATACCAATGAGAATAATATTTTATGGGTGATAAGTAAATAATTTTGTACGTAATAATACTTAAGTTATATTTCTTACCCATATAATTATTTTCTCGCCATAGAAGAGAATTGTCCGGGCTAATTGATGTGGGGACCAATAATAGCATAGTACCAAAAAAACAATATGTTTTTATTTAAATTAATGAAAAAATATAAAGAAACAAATGATAGTGGCATTTATTTTGCATAGTTGCGTTCTGCGCAATGAATAAGTCTTATGTAATAAAAGGTATAGTAAATTTCGGAAATAATAAAGCCACTAAGCATTCAGTATGACATATTAACTAACTGTTTCGAATTACAAAAAAAAATCCTTGATTTTGTGAACAAAGTTTTAAAAATCTTTTCGAAAGCAGAGATATTTACAAACTTGTACTTTTTTGCATCTCACTTTCAGTGCATTTATTTTTACCTCTACCATTGGAATATTATCGAAATTTTTAGGTGTAGGGTGGAGAGAGTAGCAAGGATAATCCACAAACAGGATCCAGGATCGGTTCACAGGAACAGGATCTGTCTCGGATAATCTGCATTGCATAATTAATATCACTGCTTTCACAAAATTGTTGTCGGCTATAGAATAAAATCGTTCCGATGATTTCTTAGAGGGAAAACTAGTGAAAGGTTGATCGCTATCGAGTCCCAATGCTGATCTAAGTAAAAATTGAGTCTTCTTCGATAAACTGAAGAACTGTACTCATTCTTGTTTCATCAATGGTAGCTTAAAGAGATTCTATTCGGGCGCTCCACTGGGTAAAAAAACGGCATGGCCGCCGACGTTTCGAAGAACCCTGAAGACGATGGACGACTCGTCCTTCGAAACGTCAGCAGAAAAACAGTTTGATCCAGAGGGGAACGCAGACAGACTTCACTACCAGAATATGTCGGGAAAGGATCAGATCTTTCTGGTAGCTTTTTACTTTGCATCCGTGCAGGCTCCTGAGTTCAAAGGCCATTTCAGGATTTTCTGCGTCCATTGCTGAATAGGTTGAAATTTCCCTTATGAGAGTGAGTCGAAATTTCCGGATTAGGAAATAATGGAATAATGCCATACAAACACCGATGTCAGTTCTTGCAGAAACTCCTTTCACGGATTGCAGTGGCGTAGCCAAGAATTTTGTTCGGGGGGGTCCAAAACCAGGGAAAAATTTTTTAAAAACAGGGCGAACTAGACAGTAGACAGTCCAGAGTCGAAACTCGGCCAGCTACACAAACACCGCCATTACGGCATCACCCTATCCGAACGGCCGAGCCCAAACGTATCGTTTGATAATTTATTATTTAAACAGAAGGACAAACCTTTTTTAACAACGGTATGATAATTTATTATTTGTAGACTTTCCCCTGCCCCAAGCTTAATTTATTTTTTTATATGTCTTAATATTCCGGACCCCGGATCCCCCCCCTCGCTACGCCACTGACGGATTGCGTTCATAATGATTAAATGAGAACTGTATGGAAAGTTTGCCAAGCCTGAACTCGTAAGCTAATACAATTAAGCCCTAAAATCAAAACATGTTGTGCAAGTATTCCTTCAAAGCCTCAAGATATAATAAACCATGAAAATTTTATTCTCAATCACACTTTTTTTATTTTTGAGGAACCCAATAATAGCATGGTTTTTGTTTCATTATTTCGACGGTTTCATTGAATTAACGTTACAAGTTCATTTAAGTTTATTTTCATGTTTAAATTGAAAATTGATTTATGTTTTAATTATTTTTCATAGTGTAATTTCAAAATTCTATACATTTTTATTAAATCTAATTTAATTTTTATTTTTCATGTAAAGATGGCGAATTGCTTTTTTTTCAAGTCAACTAATCCAGAAAAAAAACTAGCTGATCGTAATAAAAAGTTTTCATTTATTTTACTTTTGAAAACGAAAGAGTCTCGTACGAGACTCGAGACTAGACTAAGACTCACGTGACGAGACCCAAGACTCGAGTTCGGAAAACGAGACTGAGACGAGATTGACCCCAAGTCTCGTCTTGCGGTAAAACTACCTGAGAGACTTTAGGACACTATTCCTACTCAAATAATTGCCAAAGCACGACCTACCCCTGAAAATAATCAAGGAATGACGAAGGGAGAGACTAAATGAGGCTGAAAGCAGGTATGTACATCGTTCAGCATTTCTTGTGATAACAGAGCCACCAAAATCGCAGTATTGTTCATCGGATCACTTGGTTGAAGGAAAACACATTATTCACAACACATAGGAACCTTCTTTAAAACGCATGTAAGTTTCACGTATTTTATTGTTTTTATGGTGGAACTATAAGTAACTGTCATTTCCTGTTACTTTCATGACTGCGTAAGGTAGCAGAGATGATCAATGTGAGGAAGGTGATATTAGGTTCTCAGTCTATGGGTTAGGAGAGAGAATAAAACTAGTATCTAATTGATTTTCAACAATGAAAATTAGCTATAATTTGAAGGGGTAATGATATAAATAAAAAATTAGGAAATGATTCTCCCATTCTCAGTGTCTATGAAAAATATGAATCAGAAAATTGTTCATATTGACTCAAGACTGATGAAGTCTATGAAACCTTTATTTTTTATTGTAACGATAAATGAAAAAAAATCAAAAAACAAAAGAATTTAATAGAAATATGCCATACATCCATAGAATTGCTGCCTAAAAGTTAAATAATTTCAACACAAGGCATTTTTCTACGGAATTGTGGGATGCAGTTAAAATGAACGCCTCGGCATTTCTCGGTGCCTATGTATGCAAATATTTCTTAAGCTATTGTGACAATCACAAAAAAATGAATCGCAATAACTCTTACTCCAAATATTCATTAAACGTCACAAAATAACAAAATATTTCAATAATTATACGTGACTGCGACGATGGAATTTCCAAAACGGTCAACATGACCGCTCTGGCCCTTCTAGTGTTAAACGCAACCCGAGGGCTCGTATTGCTCATATTCAATTGAGCACATTCGGACATTAAGCTCATTCTAGACTGAACTCATTCAGAAGCACTGACTGAGGAAGCGATCCCGGATGAGATATGATTGACACTCGTAGCGATTCGTGATGGTGCTACCACAATAAACAGACCAGCGCTCCTCATACTTTTTTTTAAAGTATCAAAGATTACGCCTCCCCATAACGATCACAAATAAAGAGCACGTTAAGGGAATGATGTTCTTCTTTTCATGGACCCGCAACTACCTCAATCCGAGGGAGATTGTCTGTTTGACAAACACATGTTAACCTCAAATGGGCGTTATGGCATTTAATCGGCTCCATTTGATAAACGGTCTTTGAAGAGAGTGAAAGTGTCTGCATGGGTTGGGGGAGGCCGAGAGGGGGCGGGGAGCCCAAGAGATGATGATGATGATGATGCACCCATCCCCCTCGAGCTCTCTCTTCCCCCATTCCTCCTTCCTTCCCTCTATTCCTAAGCCCCGCCCCTTGTATCTTCCCCTCTGCCTCTGCGCTCTCCGACTCCTTGCGGAAGGGAGGAGAAGCATGAATCACCCCCAATCCGCACCATTAGACGAAAAGAGGAATTTCCCGGCCACTCGCAGCTCATGTTTACGATTTTGTTCTCAATGAAAAATGATGCGCCGAAGCTTGCAGCATACCTATGCATTTCGGCGGACTAAAGCTTCGTGTTCATCGGGCTTCCCGCTTGTCCGTCGGTGCCATTGATGGGCTCAGCTTTCGTCTGCTGTCGTGGTGGACGATGAAGTGAAGTGCCCCCTGATTATTCTCCGGCGACCTCTGTCCACATTTAATACTGAGTTAGATGTCTGATGTACATACCTAATCACAATCGATTCGCTAATTTCTTTTTTCAAGACGCATGAGCCTATAACTTTTGATTCCATGGAACTGCTGATTACTCATTTTAATTGTTGATTATTACACTTTTTTATGTAACATGGACGTTAATTTAGATCTACTGTATTTTTCTCGATGAAATTTCCCGTTGTCAATGCCAGGTTGTCTCAACCCCATTATTTATTTCATTCCTTTAAGGCGTGCGAATCCTAAGAATGTGAAATTACTCTCCAATCAGTCGCCATTTTTCGAGCGATTGATTCCAATTTTTCGCCCGCGCGACGAGCTAAGGATGGTCAAAGAAAGGCGACTATGGGGTGATGTTTCGTCCAGCTTTTTTGCTGCTATCGCGGATTCTCTCGGCGCTCTTGCCAACAATGGAGTCATACTGTGGTCAGGATTCCCCATTACGAGCGAAATATTTCAAGGAAAAAAATACAATGACTTCGAAGGATAAAGGCCTATACGTTTCTTATATTGAACGCTAAAGCCATTTCGGTCGATAAAAAATAATGTTGTAGTTCTTTTCCTTAAAGTTTCATTCATAGCAGAGATTGTACACATCTTTCAGCATGCCGCCTTGTTATGAGTTTTGAAATGGATGGGGCGGTAAAAGGTGCTGTCACTTGTAAACTTATGCAATAAATTTTTTAGACGTATCATCTCCAAGGTCTCTGAAACGAAATCGTGAACTTGCGACATCTTGCGGATTTATTGTCAACTACCAGAGTCGCAAAACGAAAACATTCTTGACCTACAATTCATTTCGCGGTTCTTTTTTTTTAGGTTTTCAAAAATTGTATTCATGAACATATGTTCATAATGGTATTTACGGATTGTTTACGTTGGCTTAATGTGAATGTGTTTAAGTGGAATCGTTTGTATCATTGAACAATGGCTAGACATACGTTAAGGTAATTAATCGATGTTGGTCGAATTGATTTTTTTTCTCTAAATTAAGTGTGTGGAAACTTTTTCGAAACTTCATTAATGGTGTTTAACCTGAATTTCATCTTTATGAATCTCATCTTGCATGGTATTTATGTGCCTAAACGAGTGGCCTATTATCCTTATTATAACTGATTCAATTGGCCATTGATTGTGTCCGATAACTTATAATATTATGCCATCAAAATTAACGTAAATATATGTATCACGAACTTAAGTATGAAGAGTTAGTTTGATTTATTGATGTCACTCCTGATTTGGTTGTGATATTAGGTTATAATCATGACATGAATAGATCCTGTTTTGGTAATGTTTTTATGTATCGTGGAGAGTCCAAACTCCAAGTTGTAACGTTTATGGTATTTGATACCATCCCAAAACAAAATACAAAAAAATCGTACTAATATCGACCGGATACATTTCATGCTATTTATATCATTATCAATGTGGCCCCTACTACTCGAGTCCAGTGGATCCAGATTATATAATAATCATCATTTTGAGTGGTTCATTGAGTATCACTCTTGATAGCATAACCTTAAAAGGCACAACGTACTTTTCCTCTGAAATTTGCCCCCCTACGCCCCGGGGTTTAGGGGGCAAATTTAGCTCAGCAAACTATCAATGGCCATTAATAATTTGCTAAAAATATGTGTACTACTCTCGTGCCCTTCTGTCTTTGCACCTGACTGCTGTAACGCGGTGAAACATGTGTTGTATGAATAAAATTTATTTGGAAAAGCACGTTTTGCCTTTTAATGATACGAATATATGAAACTAGATAGTACAAATTTAAGCATGAAGAAATAATTTAGTCTGTTGATGGAGATGCGGTATTAGGGTCTTTGCGTGGCACATGGCTATTTATCGCTTGAATTATTCTCTTAGAGTTGAATGAGGATGAAAATTACAGCTGCCACTGTGAAACATATGTTCTGTTACCTATATAATTTTTTCAGGCAGACGTTGGGTTTATGTGACAAACAAAGCAATGAAACCTATAAAAATTTAGCTAGCTGCTATTAGTACAGCTGTACTAATTTTATTTCCATTGCGAACCCTTATCCAGATTTCAAGTCAAAGGCATATTACTACTCCAGAAAGTGAATTATTATGTGGAGTTAAGCCAAAGACTGGCACAAGAGGATCATATTCCTAAATTATTACTTTGAACTTCTTGTGATTATCATTGTGTCAGCCTTCTAACTTTCTCTGATGAAATTCCCTGAGTTAAGGAAATTTATTACTTAGAACTAAAATTTCATTTTCTGTTGAATGTTCATACAAATTATTAAAGAAAAAATATATGCTTAATGGCAGTTGATGTATCCTCAACATTTTTATTTTGTGAAGATATAATACTTGCCTCTTAACCTACCTGTGTATTTAGAAATTAGGTTGATTTCCACTCATCTGCAAATGACTTCTCTTGTGTAGGAGTTGAAATGCACAGTGGAAAAAAAGGAACCAAAATATGCCATTCAACATCCCAAAGATCTGAGAAGCAAATTCATATTGGAAATGGAGGCAAGGGAACTGAGAAAATTAGAAGAGGAAAAGCAGCAAGCTCTTGAGGAAGAGATAAGAAGAATTGAGGTTGTTTTTCTTACCAGTAGAAAGTTATGAATAATAATGAATGGATAAGTACAATAATAATGCCATTTTAGATGAAAGTATGTATACTGTTTTCTAAAAGGTTATTAATTTCAATCTATCAATTACCATTCAGTACACTGTGATAAAAGTATTATTATCTTGAAATTAAATTGGTTATAGCATCAGTGTAGGTACATATACTTATGGGAATATTGATGTTTCTTTGGGAAATTGTTCTCTCCCTTAGCTGGGAAGCTGAGTATATCTCGGAAGTTAATTAAACATACTTTTGACATTATTGGTCATGACCAATAATGTCAAAAGTACCTATGTTTATGAATACAATTTTACCACACAGGAAACCGCATTATGGACCATTTGGACCTGGGCTAGTTAAACTCTTATCCTCATTGGTTGGCTACAGCTATTATTAATTTTACATTTTACCTTTTTTTAAAAAATGGGTGTAGTATCCTTGATAATTTTAATACTGGTATTAATTGACTGATCTAATTGGATAGGGTAGGTGGGTATAAACCTGTCGAAAGACTATGCACACTATCCGATGGCATAGTACTCCATAGGTACTGTTTATTCACTTTTAGACATTCTGTTATGAGTAATATAAAGGTACCGTACATATGTTGAAACCCAAGGAAAATAAGTTGTCCACTACCTATTACCCTAATCTTATGTTAGTAACATCTTGGCATTACTGTATTTACTGTCCAGATGCCATCTGGCTAACATATTGAGATAAGTGCATCCTTTTTTAAGAATATTCCTAATCTTAATCAAGATTGTAGTCCTCAGGTGCTTAGTACTGTTGTAAACCATTGCAGCAACCCAAATATTCTTTTGACTGATTGTGATCGAGCGTGTGGTGTTGACTGCTCAATTGCTCTACCTATCACTTCTGTTAAAAATCCAATCCAATCACTCATCTAATCCTAATTTTAGGCATTCAAGAAGGGAAGTTAAAATGCTGTCCTGTCTTTAAGATTGTTATAAAATAAATTTTGTGCAGACTCTTTTAAAACATGTAGGTGTATATGTATACATACTTGATATTTTTATGCTATGTTTACTTTTTTTGAAGGGCATTATTTTCCTGTTTCAGTAAAAATACAAAGTACAAAAGATGAACTTGGCAACAACCGTGAATTCAAGTGTCCACACATCTTATTCCAATGAAAGAAAGTTAGATTATCTTTTACAACACTTAGACCACCACAGAACACACCACACGTCTGAGTTCCTCAGGACTTTTGTCCGCTCATGCCAAGCAGTGACTTGGCTTCACCCTATTAATGCATGAGATCATCACTAGCATAGCACCATAGGGTAAGCATATACTTGTATGCTTACTCTATGATAGTGCTCAAGCAGTTCTTTCTTCCGCTGTTTCAACAATGCAGCTTCTTCCACTTCCCTCTGTGATGGCACTTGGAGTATCACCCATGAAGCGAGCTCGGTGCTACTGCTGGCAAATGTATGACCCATCTCCATCCACTGCTATCTGATTGAACACTACTCCATACTGTTTATTCATTGCCTTAACGGAGCACCAACAAACATATTACTGGTTGCCAACATAACATAACACAACTTACTACAGTGGGAAAAGTTGGCTTTAAATTGCTGCAGAGATCTTTTTACCTCACTCTTTTTAAAATACATACATAGGTATTTTTTTTATTTACATTTTATTTACCTGACTTTCTCATAGACTTAAACCATTGTTTTTCCTAATGTTGCTCATATATATTAATAATAATATCAGTCTTAATTAGCAAATAGCTATTCTCACTGCAAAAAAATTTTAATACAGTTAACCCATTCAATGCTGACCTGTTGACATGACATTTATTCCCACGCTGAAGGGTTTTTTTCTTTTATTTATATAAAACGAAAACACATCCAGCAAAGAACGAAACTCATCCACGTGTGCCTAGAGCAAGCCTAAGACACTGAAGGAAACTGCAAGTGTCAGCGCCGACACTTGGGAACTAGGGAAAACTGAGAAAAGTAAGGGACCGATGCCTTGAATTCAAGGCATCCGCATTGAATGGGTTAAAACAGGAAATCACTGATGAGACACAATTAATATAATATTACATTTGATTATTTTTTATTAAAAATCCATCTTCTTACCTCTAATATAAATCTATTCATCTAGTGAATAGTTTTCATGTCGGAGTCCAATGTATTATATAAAACTATTCCTTTAAAAATACAGTTTGCGTCATAGATTTACGCACGTAGGGAATGTGTAAGTCATATTTTGCTCTAGTGGCATATTTATGAGTGTCACAATCACAGCAAATCATTCCCAGTATACTTTTATGAAATGATCAGTGATTACTTTGTGCCATATCCAGTTACAATTCAAAATAATTCAAACATATACATATAAACCAAATGAATTTTTTAATTACAAAATATTTTAAGGCTAGAAGGTTACCTTTCATCTAGATCACTTACCAATCGTTGCGTAAAAAGATTTGGTGTCATCCATTACAGTAAGTTGAATCTTCGGCAAGTTCTTTTTTCATGTAAGTGAATTAATTATCCTTGTAACAATAACAAATCCTTTTATCCAATGTAACGAGTAACATTTTATGCTCATTTACTTCCTTGAAGGAGCTTGAAAAACCCCCACCTGATCCACTCTATGCTTGTAGAGTGCATAGCTGGGTGGTTGTTCTTCCAGGACGACGAGATACCTCCTCCCCATTCTTTATTGAGCCATCAACAGGTGTCCACCATGAACTGTCAAGCCCTTTCTACCTCGGACTGGAGAGTATTTGGGACCATCGCAACTACTGGGTGAACTTACAGCAATGCACTGCAGGATGTCGGGTGAGATACTGAAAGACTTACCACTGACTGGCTGAGTTGAAACAAGAAAGTCAAATTTAAATTTTACTTTTTTGTGACAGTTGTTGATACTTGAGGACAAGGACCTCATATTAGTTATTTAGGCATACATATTTGATTACAGAATTGAGTTTTGGGCTTGTAATACATATATTTTTATGCAAATTTTGAGTTGTGATTCACCTGTAAATTCAGGAGATATCCCAGTTTTTCATGAGATTCTTCTTCATTCTAGAGGAGGCCTCTGATACTCAAGATTTTAATAAAAATAGGAGTTAGGTTCTTCCAGAAGATCTTTGCTAATAATAATAATATTGTTTATTTGCTCAGAGATAATGTAAATCATACAAGATATAGGACATGTCTAGTTCAAAAATACAATTCAAATGACATCAAAACCAACAAAAACAGAAGAAAATATCACTTCCGGACTATATGAGTCGAGGGGTTGTCTGGATTATCCAAGGATTTCCTAGAAGGAATACTTGTGGAGGTGAATTGTTCTTGGGCCTCACACCAGGCCAGGTTTTTCATAGCGACCAACATTTCGAATTTTCCATTGTATTCAGGGCTAATCAGCCCTGAAGACAATGGGAAAGTGTCTCCCTTTGAAACGTCTGCCGCTATGGAAAATCTGACCTGGTGTGAAGCCCGAGAACAATTCACCTCAGTTATCTGCCGGGAAAGCATCAAATATTTGTACACTTCATGGCTTCTAACTTTCAATGAGGTAGAAAGGCCTCCTGAATAAAACTTGCTTAAATTTGACAATCATGTGCAAATAGAATTAACATATTACTACTGATAAGAAGGCAAATATTTCATTTTCAAGCAGTTTTGAAGAAAAAAAATACAGTATGTTTGTAATTGTCATTAATACTAAAATTTTGATCAATGTCATAAAATTTAGAACTTTTTTGTACCATTCCTACAATAATTATTTATCAATAGTTACTCAATGACCTGGGGCTAGCTTACTGCTACTGAGTGCATCTGAGTGGGTGGTGGGGTGATCTTTAGATATAGAGGTCAGCAGCAATATAAGCAAGGTTACTCGACGAATAAACAGTCGTGGACAAAAATCGGCAGTATCTAGAGGGTGTAGGGGGCCATCCTTGGGTAAGATGGCTCAAAAATATGTACTAGAAAAACCAGTGAAGATGCTGTGACTTGGAAAATGGCTCCCGCCAACTAATAGGCAGCCAGTAACCCAGAGAAGGGGGCAGCAGCCCTCCATCATATGAGTAAAGGTGGAGACCGCATTGGTCCTAAATGGTTGCAGTACTATGCGGTGGAAGGCAACACGAAATCACCAGCGTATTATCCTGAGGAGAAGCAGCTCTTCAACTCTTTCTCTGATATTTTATACTAAAAGATGTGATGAAATTCTCTCGAGTAAAATATTCTGGAGGTAAACTAGTCCCCCATTCGGATCTCCGGGTGAGGACTACCCAACTTTTTAGGATTGGCACCTGGAATGTGAGATTGCTTTAGGGCTGTGGACGACTTGAAAATGTGAAAATGGAGATGAGAAGAATGGGTCTGGGTGTTTTAGGTATCAGCGAAATAAATGGCACGAAGAAGGGGACTTCTGGAGCAGCAGGTACCAGACTATCCACTCTGTATCTATGAATCAAATTGCAAGTGTTGGTATAATACTCAGGAAAAGTAGCTATATGTGTGTGAAAAGCTATCTTCAATACAGTGAAAGTATAATTATGATTAGATTAGAAATAAAACCTAAGGACACGGTGATACATGCCCATGTTAGATTACAAAGATGACAACATAGAAGATATGTACAATGGATTAGAAGAAGTGATAAGGAACGTAAAAGAGGATGAAAACTTAATTATTTTGGAGGCTCAAATGTTTTAGTAGGGGAGTCCAAGAAGGTAAGACAGTAGAGATAGGGGAGAGATTGATTGAGTTTTCTGTACAAAATGGCCTTGTTGTCACCAACACATTATTTGGAAACCACCTGCGAAGACGATAAATGGGGAAAATTCCAGGAGACAGAAAAAGATTCCAAATTGAGTATATATTAGTGAAACTGATTTAAAAATCAATTAAAGGACAGCAAGAGCTACCCTGGTGCATATATCGACAGTGACCATAATGTGGTCATGATGAAATGTCAGGTTAAGTTTAAAAAACTGAAGAGACCAATGAAGAATCACTGGCAGGCTGAAAGACTGAGGGAAGCAGCACTGATTACCCTATCAAAATACTCTAGACCAAGCTGAAGAGAATGGAAATGTTTTAGGGTCATCAAAGAGAGATGGCAAGAGATCAAGAAACGAATTGTAAATGCAGCCAAAGAGAAGTTAGGGAGGAGAAAAACAGAATCGGAAGCTATGGATTACACAGGAAGTCTTTGACCTAATAGATGAAAGAAGAAAGTACAAAAACTCTCAAACAGAGGAAGGACAGCAGCTGTATAAAATAATAAAAAATGTGATCTGACATAAAACAAGAAAGGCCAGAAAAGAATGAATGAAAGATGCATAGGTGGATGGTTTAAAGGCAAGAATCTCTTCCAGGGAAAAGTTGAAGCTGCTTATAGAATGGTGAGAAATTACTTTAACCCTTTAACTGCTCCCATCGTCTATTGGTGATTTGAATTATGGTTAGAGTAAAAAAAGTTCAACAATTCGTATTCAACAGTAAAATCAGACAATAATTACTCATTGTAAATTTTAAAACAAATTTTCCTTTAAATAAAAAGTTACAAATTTTAAAATTACGCAAAAATTTAGAAAAAAAAGTTTGCGTTTGGGGAGAGCTATATTTCAGATTATTTGCGCAGTTAAAGGGTTAAAGAACATCCAATTAAAGGTAATGTCATTTGGAGTGAAGGAAATGAAATTCTTATTGAAAGCAAGGACAAAGTGAAGAGATAGAGCACCTGGAGAACTACAGTAAAACCTCGTTAATTCGAAATTCAAGGGACCAAAAAAATTGGACTTCGAATTATCCGGGTTCGAACTAAACGTACTTTCCGAAAATTAACGAAAAATAACCGATAATCACCGTACTGCTATATTTTTTGGATAAAAAGGCAAAGAATATGCACTAAAATGAAGAGTTAATGGATGAAATTCTTCATGTTTATCAGATTCAAGTAAAAGTTGGAGAAGTATGCTATCAGACGCGATCTCACAGAAAATAATTACAAAACAAATGCTTTTGGGCTTGTCCAGTAATACTAGGTGTATTATCCAGGACACCAAAATTTTCGCCGTTGACCTTTAATTTTACAGCCTGCTTTCAGCCCATTTCCCCCAAGAATTTTCTACGATGAGGAACTGCTGCATCATCAACCTAGCCCACCGGAAGTCCCTTATCAGTTATGACCGCAAACCAAAAGTATCACATTTCACTCATCGCTTCCTCATGCCCTTCTCAGGTGGCTTCCAATTGGGGAGGGATTTGGGAGAGAAGGGTGGAGCGTCACGTCAAGGTCAGCGACGAACCCAAAATCCATAAGCCCTCCGAAAGAAGCTCGAGGGAACCAAAGAAAAAAATCACTGACGCAGTGTCCGATAGACACCACCGAGAAGTAGTCCCTACATCTTCTGTCTTCCTTACCTTGTGATTGACATTCGAGTTTGGGGAGATGAGACAAGAGTAGATGGGAAAAGCGTAAACAATGCTGAGAGCCATGACTCATCAGCGATTTGGGGCTAACAAAAGAATCTGGGGAAGCACACAAAGCAAGATGGGAGGAGCGGCTCCCAAACGATGAAAGTGCTCACTCAGGGAAAATGGATAAAGGATATCATACCATCTGGAAAGTACTACTCTAGCATGCCTGGCGATCCTACTGTCATCACTCGAGGAGGGAAGGCTCGGAAGGAAGAGAAGGGGAAGGCATTAGTCACGGCGTGAAAGCCCCGAAAAAAGCTAAGGATGGAGCGGCCGAGATGTGTATGTACTCGAGGGATATTTGATTGGGGATAAACAGCTGCTGGCGAGCGGCGCACCATAAGCATAAGCAAATGTTCAAAATAGCTTGGCAACTGTTAAAATTAACTTATGCTCAAGAAAGCGATACCAAAATCACAATGACTTTGAAATAAGCACTAACTAACCATCGAAGTGCGCTGCCCCGGTGAATCGTTTAGAAATAAACGATAAGTTGGGGCATCACGGGACGAAATTCGACATCGAGTTACATATTAAGCGTATTTCGAATTATCCATACCATCAAGTACGTAATTTCCTATTCCGTTTGCCGGGGACTGCTCACAACTTCGAATTAATCGATATTTCGAATTAAGAGGGTTTGAACTAATGGGGGGGGATTACTGAATACAGCGGCAAGCCACTGAATCCCAGGATACAGGCATTTCAAGTTTCAGAAGTAGCAAACATTTCGAGAGACCAACGTTTCAACTTCCCCCTAGGAAAAAGCATTTCTTTTCTCAGGAGGACACAAAACACCAGAGGGTACAAGCCAAATCAAATCCTTCTCGGCAAAACATGGTACCTAAGTGAATCAATTTGAGTTTCCTCCAAGCAATTTCTTGCATCCTGTGACTCAGGTCAAGTGAGTAATGGTACCATGACACATTGGCCAAATATCCTTAAAGTGTATTCAAGCTATTAATGCTGAATAACAGCATCCTTTGCAATTGGGATGTAGTATGAAGAGTAATGTAAGAAGCATGCTGTGCGATATTTAAATAGTGAAGCTGATAAGGATATTTTTCCCTAAACTTTCTGCAATAGAAAATGCTCAACTTCAGTGATGAAAAGAGAATTTTCCTCTATTAACTACATTTTTACTACAAGTCTCTTCCAGCTACTGCTGTAATCTTATTCTCTCTGGTGTGCGCGATTGGAATTCAAACTCTCGGCGATATTCCACGTGAATTTTTCTGCTGCATAATGCAGTGACTTCCTTTATTGGTGTTTTTCAACATTCATAGTAACAAAAAATATGGAAAAATCAGTGTTTAGTCAATCAATTTTAATGACAAATCAGCTTTAGCAACCAAAAATACTGATTAAGGAAATGGCTTTTTGATGATATGGCAGTGATGCCAATTTATGACCCCTTAAAAAACCACCTGCATTGCACGCAGAAGGCCTGTCTGGATTATGCAGGAGTTCAGATTAGCGAGGGTCTACACACACACTTGCTCACACATAGACATGATTCATTTATGATGTAGCCATTTGATCCACTCTCATCTTATGTTGTTGTTAAATAGTAAGTTCTTTATAGGTACTCTTTATATATAGATCCTGCATATCATGTTACACTGATCCAGGGCTAAATTTCTAAGTTTAGAAGTATCAGAGCTCTGAAGCACCAGGGAGTCTCCAATTAGTATGTATCTATACAGTGGTGAATATTGCCCCCCCCCCCCCCACCCCGAAATAAGGCTGCATGACCGTGGTGAGAGGCACTCTGCGCATGCACGGATACCTAAACTACAGCCGGTCGCTGCTAGCTAGCCGGTCTTGGCCCCCCCACCCAAAGTTATAACCTATATTCGCCACTGTATCTATATATGTAATACTGTGCATGTATGCTATCTGAGCCCTCTTCTGCCACCTCCAATATCCATTTGGTATTTCACGTTGATAAAATCCATCTCCATTCCCTTTCCCCCTTCAACTTCCTGCATGCTTTCAAGGATTCTTCCGTGTGCATCAAGAAGGAATTTTTCTTTGTCATGTTTGATATTATTTTTTGTGATGTTTCTTCTGAATGTTCTGATGCGTGATGCATAATGCCTCATAATCATCTAAGGGGCAAGCATATGACTTGGGTTAGTCAGGAATGAGGTAATAAATGGAATTGTTGTACATTTGAGTTGAAAAGTCAATTTTCTTGGATTATGCAGGAAAAATCTTAAGCATGGTAAGTTATTTATTAAAATGGACTTTTTCAGGACCTTGAATTTAAGCTCTCTGATACTGAGAAATGGGAGCATTTACTTGTTGCAGAGCCATGGATTGTGAATAAAGATGAAGGAGTAAAAGTGGATGATGTTGACACTGGAGAGGACATGAAGTTGGCTTATAAGCATTTAGACATGCCGGTGTCATGGTCCCTAAAGCCAAGCATCAATCATACAGGTGATATAACTGCTAATTTTTATGAAGTTCCTAAACCCATGTATTAATTCCTTTTGGACTGAATAACAGTTCTCTTCTTTCTCTTAATAGCTACAGGATTTATCTGTTCAGTAATATTTTCAGTCATGAAAATAATGACAGTGAAAATAGATATGTATGTTCAAAGATTCGTTTTACTAAAACAAATACATATAGGACTTATCAAGGCATGGAGAAGCATTGCATGCTTGTAGCCATAATAGATAATATCACTACTCATATTTTAACTATATTTCTAAAAATAGATTAATGAAATAAAATAACATATTTGGTTAAAATCTTTACAATGCTTTTTTAAAATCTGAAATTATTTGTTCACACTTAATTTTAGAAGGTAATTTATTCAACACCAGAAAACTGATTTGGGCCCATTGATTCAATGATGTGTCCATGCGAATGTTTTATAGGTGTCATGGCAAAATCTTGTAGTGTAGTGGTGACAGTTGCCATTGATCATGTTGTGAAATATTACATACTTGCACCGTTTATCCTGATCGGAAAAATATTCGTGACATAATTGTACCACAGGTTGCATAAGTCATTTTATGCACTGTTTTGAGTTATAATATATGGTCGTAAAGGATGATAAATGAGAAAATAAAAATTTGTTACAAATTCTTTGAACTATTGTTGAAAATATGTGCAAAGTTGTTCGCCTTTTCGACGGGTACCTACCTCAGTTGTTTCAATATACCCTAGTAGCAGAGGAAGTTGTCACAACGTTGTGACAACATTACAATGGGAAAAGGTACAAGTGCACATAACGTTGATGTTGGTTGTCAAAACGTTGCATGCACGTTGCCTCAACATCCAAATTTCCCGTAAAACCACGTTGCTGCAACGTTATCAGTGCAACATCGCTGCAACGTTATCGGTGAAACATTTTTAAGGCAGCATTAAAACATTTCCCTAGCTTTAGCCATCAATGAAATTATCCCATAATTAACATTAATGTTGATAATTTGTCAACAGTCAGCTCTTTACTAGTTACTGAGGTTAAACTTTCTCCCTTAAAACTCCCTTGCCCTCTCCACTGACTCTTACCTGCCCTCTCAAAATAAAAAAGGGAATTCACATCTTAAATACTACGCATGTTATTATGACGCAATGAGATAAGTATGTACATTATATTACCCTACCTATTATCTACTTGACTACTTTGTATCTATCTAATTATGGTAAGTCCTACGACTCTAAGCGCACATCCTTGCCCCCGATATTATACAGGGTATTTCAGGAGGAAAGAGCAATATTTCTGGAGGAGGTTGGGGACGTGATTTTAAGTATTTTTTGTCCTATGAACATGGGGTCGCAACTCCTTAGTCACCGAGCTATGGCAATGCAAACATTTTGTCACCAGCATTCTGCAGTCACCATGAAAATGCCAAATATCGATGACTTTTACTGGTTGAGGAGATATGAAACTTGTCACAGTGGTGCATAAGAGACATATAGTTCTTTTACTGCTTTCATCAATGCTAATATTTTCTTATTTTCAAAATGGCTCTCAAATATTCGTAGTAGTTTCATACTTCAAAAGCAAATACTTTACGATAGCAATTTTATTTTCGGAGATACAATAAAATTTGTTACTAGCAAACTTATAGTAAATTTTGTTGCCTATTCATTGCCGCAAAAATATCTTTTCTATCTTTTTTTATACAGAAGATATGGTAACTTAAGTAATGCCATTACCATGAGACTACACATGTCCTTGGGGGAAGAACTTTAATTTTCTCTAATTACCTAGGTGATTAGCGACAACAATTAAAACTTGCATTAGCTAAAAAGAACGGAGGAGAATATGAAGCCAAGGTCATGGTCAAGTAACTGAAATTACCATGGTTTACAGTCACAGCGGTGACAAAGGCATTGAGCGGGAATTAACAATATGAATGAAGAGTTTCGCCCAATTCCAGATTCATTGTTAGAAACGCTGATTACTTAGATTTATTTTATGAACAGTAACAAATAAATGCAATGCTAATGAAAATTTGTCAATAAACTTTCATTCGAATCTCAGGCATAGTGTTCGGTTGATTTGGGGAAGTCACCGAAAACTGAAGTCTGCGTCAATGCGGGCAGGTGGATAGATGGGCATGACAAGGATTGCGTGGGAAACGGACGAATGGTGGAGAGAAACCCGGCGGTGGCATTAACCTGCTTTTAAAGAAAGGCGCCAAGGGACACGGTTTAATGTTCCAATTAATGGAAGGAATAGTGTGCTTAATGTGTTCTCTACAAGGCACTCAAATGGAGATCATGATATTTGCCATATTTGTGAACATAATTAAAATAAAATAAAAATTTCCACTACTTACTCTTTGCTGCTGCCAGTATTCGAGCTCCGTCCCTTGTAATTTGATGCCAGTACTCTATCCACTGCACAAACTGAATTTTCCTCAGACATCTTTCCGCCGTTGCAATGCAGGTTGCATACTTTGTGGGCGGGTTAGTACCCCCAGTAGCAGTGGACGTCCCCGCAACGTTGCAAGCACGTCGCATTGCGACCAATGTGATGTTCCCGCAACGCCAAAGGAGTGGCAGTGGCGTGCGAAGTTTCCGAGAATCAACGTCACAGGCACGTTGCATTGCGACGTGCTCGTGATGTCGCATTGCGACTTTCCGAAAATATTTTGCTTGAGCACCACATTCCATTGTGATAAGCTAATCAAACATTCAGGCCGATTTAGACGTTTGGGGAGAAGAAGGAATCGTCTAAATCGGCCTCTATAGATCATATTCTAACATCGCCGAGACAAAAATTTCATTTCTCTATCCCCGTTCTGAGTGCAGAGAATCGCGCAAGCATTCACGTAAGGGGTTTGCTCCGATAAATAACTCGGATTAAAGGACCACCAAACATGACGTGGAACACTATTCCGCGTAATATGTTACATTACGCATGTACATTACAATTCCATTACGTCCGTATATAAATGTGAGAGAAGACCGCGCGTCCTGTGACAATGTCCTAAAAGTTTTAATGCCCTTTGCTTCAAATGGATTAGAAGTTAAATTAGCGGATCGGACTCCTTGAGAAAAATGAGACACGCAAAAAATTATAACATTAACCACTGGGAATGCACTTACGACAGACACAACTCAAATTAATGTCAAGCACTTACATATAAGATATGAAACTTGAGAGGGAAAAATATTTAAGAGACTGAAAAATATTAGCATCCGTTTTTTTATTTTGAAACACCAATACTACAACCACTCAGATTTAAATGGCAAATGTAATTAGTTTCAATTATAAAAATTGGTACACTTCCATCTTCATAAGATGCCCTTCGTTTTCTGCAGAAGATGCTCATATTATAAAGCCCTCCATCTATAATTATTTTTCAATATAAAGGCATAGAAACAGTGTTTCCCAAAATAAATTTTATTTTAATTTTTTGCATGGTCAATCTTTGTTCCTCCTCCTCTCCACCCTAGACTTGGCATGTTTAAGCCACTCCATAATTATTATTTCCACTTCCTTCAAACTAACATCTGCCCATTTTGTACACCTGACAGCACCTGTGAAATGATAAAACATTTCATTAATATTACAGCCTTTACATTCACTGATGTGAGTTATCAAATTACGTCTAAATATAAAGCCGTGTTTAAACGATGCATGTAACTGCCCGGGTAGATGCGTGAACACATTCACCATGAAAAATGTATCGTGTAAACACGCAAAATTGCGTAAATGCGCACGTCGACGCGTGGCCTTGAAATAGCCCGTTCTAATTTGCTGAATATGTTCAAGAATGTGTGCATGCATGTACTCGCGTGAGAACATTAATCGTGTGAACACGGCTTAAGAGTGTATACAATTATATAGATTACTTACTGTTGACTTCTGCTATTCTTCAATTTCTCGATGGTCTCTACGTGCTCGTTCTGTTCCGCACAGAGCTTATCTTGTGAATACGATCTGTTGGGATCCACTATACTATAATTATGTACTTCCAATAGAATGTCGCAGAGGCTCCAGAAAGGCAAAGAGATGTTCGGTTTATGGTTCTCCAAACGCAACTAATCACATGAACTCGCATCCCTTAAGCAAGGAAAGTTTTGGAAAATTCCAAAGAAAGGTTTTTCCTCGAAACCAGCGCGTGGATTCTTCTCGCTTTGTTGTCAACATCTGGAAAACATTGCAGCGCCTTTCTTCCCACCCTTCCCTCTCCCCCTCCTCAGGAAGGGTGGTTGCATCCATTGCGTCCAAGACAACCCTAGGGTACAACAGAGTTTGCTCGACCCTCGATCCCTTTAGCAGTCATTCTCTCACCATGTGTTAGCCGTCACTAATTGTATGTGCAGTGGATTTTCTAAATAAATATTTATTGGCAAAACGAAAACATTAACCATTGAAATGAAGTACTTGTGTTTTGTAATGTGCTCTCAAATTTTAAGCGAAATTCTAGTTCTTATATTAATGGAGTTGTCTTCAGCTTCCTTTTAACCATTATTTTCCGATTAATATCCTAAAATCGTTAATATAACATCTATAAATTCATTTAAAATATTAAAATGATCAAATAAACACAGAGAATTCATTTCAGACATCCATTCTCTCACGTTTGCAATGAATGATTGTTTAAAAAAACCACTGCGCATACAAAAAATGACCGCAACCCCATGCTGTGAGAGGGTGTGCTCATGAGACGGAGGGTCGAGACTAGTTGCCGACCGAAGAGAAGGAAGAGTGCGGTCGGTACGCCGGAGAAGATCTTCCCTTCAAAATGCCTCCTAACAGAGATGAGCTGAGTCTCCCATGAAGCCCAGGATACTAAAGATATTTCCGAGAAAAGTTCACCGGCGCGAAAGGGTTAATGGCCCTCAGTATTCAATTCCTGCATTCCGTCCGCTGAGGAAGGAAAGGATTAACATAATTTGTTTTTACATTGTATACAATTCTTCCTGAGCAACCGCGAAAGTTATACCGATATCTCAAAACACACGTGCCACATGGCGTGTTAACGCAACACTTAAATGTATAGGTTGTATATGATTATTTTCAGAATGCGTGGCAGAAGAAGTGGTGGTCATTTATTTGATTGAGATCGATTTAGATTTCACACAATCGAAAAATACGATCGATTTTGTTGCGCCACGGTTATAATAAGTAGGTTTATAAAACTTTTCCGGTTATATTGAGATAATGTCGCCGATACATACGTATTAATGGCAAAGCTAAGGATTTAGACGATATGTTTCCTTGTCGGCGGCATACTACTGTATATTAACCCTTTCTCATATTTCTCATTTAAAATGTCTCGGTAGCCCATGCTTTATGGTATTGCAGAAATATGTATCGGTGTAGGCTAAAACCCTGTAGTTGTATGAACAGGGTCTAGATGTAAAAATACATTAATATTATGCGTCAAACGATGTAATTATTAATTACGAAATTGAAGAATTTTGTGCCATCGCATATTTTAAAAATCTATAATTATTGACAGCCTTTGGTGTGTATTTAATGCATCAGTAATTAGATATAGTCAAGAATCAACGAAATAATAATAAATTCGTGGTTATAAATTATTGGACCGACCAAAGTTGACAATTGGTTGCATGTCGGTCGCGAGTTGACGGTCACAATGTGACGTGCCTGCAACGTTCCTGCGACGTCACAT
Source organism: Pyrrhosoma nymphula (assembly GCA_963573305.1). NCBI lineage: Eukaryota > Metazoa > Arthropoda > Insecta > Odonata > Coenagrionidae > Pyrrhosoma > Pyrrhosoma nymphula. Next base: position 74,956,717 of record OY754338.1, on the reverse strand, counting down.
TGTGACCGCAACCTTAGTACGACGTTTGCTACATCGCTGCAACGTCGCAGCGACCAACTCTGCTACTGGGGACCTTTACCAAGTGGCTTATATTACTGTTAAAACATCACCATGAAGAAATATTTGAGAAATAATAAAAATAACTTTATAGGAGTTGTATTTGGGTGTTATTACCGAATTTCTTCATTATTTTGGACTAATTTCTGAATGATTTCCTCTCTTCATGTTCAAAAATAACCACTCGAGACACATTTTTGGCAACCAGTATTTGGCCAAAATTGGAGGGCTTATTTGCGGATACATACAGTCCAAAAAAATTGCTGGCTGGGCCATAGAAGATTAATGTTTTCACTGTGCACACTTGATACAAAACTCATTCTCACTCAAAATACTCCCTAAATACATGCTGTGCTCCCCCTTTTTTATTTTGTCCACCAAATTTTGCATACCTCCTGGCTCTCCTACTTATGAAGAATCTCTCTTCCTTAGTCTTCATATGATTAATTTTCAACCCATACCATCTGGACCCAGTGGTGTACGCAGGATTGACTTCTGGGGGGGTTTCATTAATATGCATGTGCATCATCATAAAATGATATTTAGATTATTATTCACTTAAACGATAATTAAGTAAATTAACATTCTCTTTTCGTGAATACAATTGAACTATATTTTTCAGCCCAATAAGCAAAATTCTAAATGCTAGTTCAGGTAAATGAATGAAAACAAATTCAGGTAAACATGTTTTTGGGGGGTTTAAACCCTAAACCCCTCCCCCTGTCCGTACACCACTGTCTGGACCATATCCTTGATGTGCTCATCATGGACTATAAATCTCTTGGTTGACTGGCTAACTAATGTTTGGTCATCAGTGAAAATGAATCTACCAGCACTCCCTTACTTCTATCATCCTCACTTTCATGCCTCCACATTCGGGTGGAGCGAAAAAACTCATTTTTGTCGGACTAAGTTCATACCGGTGGCAAAAGTTGTATTTTGGGCCATATATTAACTGTGTAAAATTTTATCGATTTCAATTAATATCTTAATTCCACGCAACGGCCTTGAAGTTTCGGCATTTCCACAAAAATAATTGTGTATGGTGGGTTGCGTTCTTCCATTCAACACCATGTGTCTGGGTGATAATGGTGGCTATTGAAGGCTATAGTATTGTTTAACTTAAAATGTATTCGTATATGCTATTTGAGATGAAATTTGTAGTGACTAAAAGGCTATAAAAATGATTGAAGTAGCGTAAGTTTTTGCTTGAAAGACAATCCTATCTGGAATATTGGGCTATTGGGAATACATACAATTTGAAGCTCTACGAGAATTAATTTATTTAGTTACTTTGTTAACACTATTTGTATAGTTCTTGCTTACTCATTGTTGCTATGTATTTCTTGGTCAACAAACCCTCATTTTCAGTACTTATTTATCCCCTCCTCTTCGTTTGATCAGCGGATTTAGAAGGACCTTTGCAGTTATTTGCATTCATCAGTTGCCAGTTGCGAATTTGTTTTATATTTGATGAGTGCAAGGAGTTTTATAATAGCAAAAACATGGAAGTAAGTGGATTGCCCAATATTAGGCATGTATGAACTTCATCCGACAAAAATGAGTTTTTTCACTCCACCCTACTCCACATGCTTCTGTAACCATTTTTACTGAGTGCATTCATGTTAATATCATGGTGGCAGAATATAGACAGTTAATAGATATTTCTACCCGGCATTAAATTAAGACTGTTAATGATTACTAATGACTGGATTATATGCATTTGCATATTTAGCCCATTCTCAGCGGTTATTGCATATTTTATCTAAGATCTAGTGATGAGGCATATTTTTGCTATATTTAAAATATTTTTCGGTAGGGTAGTTAATGAATGAAATCTTACGTTGTTGCCAGCAAAAGCTATTAACCGCAGGGCTCTTAGAGTGCACTCAGCAGCCGCGCGTCTTTTGTTTTGGTAGGATAATGAAATGAAAGAGACAGCAGAGCGTCACGCTCGCCTATCGCAGCACTCCTCCCACTAGACAATTAAATTACGCATGTTATTGTTGACGTGCTCATTACATCAGTTTAGTTTTTTATTTATTTGTGCAAAGTTTAATGTGTACCATGCCTCCCGAATAAAATGTGTCTCTTCGTGGATAACTGACTATCCTGGAACATTTGCATTCAACGGAAATGTTTTATGTTGTCGAGCTTGCGAAAAAAATATTTCGTGCACAAAAAAGTTTCAAATAGACCAACATATCATGACAAGTCTTCATATTGCAGGATTGCAAAAGGAAGGCCCACGACAACTTATAACCGCGGCCACTTCTAGCTCCAAAGGCAAACAAAACAACCACTTTAGCATAGATTTATGTGAAGCATTACTTGCAAGTAATATTCCTCTTCACAAACTCAAAAATCTTACCTTCAAAGATTTTCTACAAAAATATTGCTTAAATCAAAATATACCAGACGAATCAACATTGCGTAAAAATTATGTACCAACAATTTACCTACATGTTCTGGAAGAAATACCTAATGAACTCAAGGATAGCATTATTTGGATTTCAGCTGACGAAACTAGTAATAGTTGTGGCCATTACATTGTGAATTTGTCGATGCATTAAAACTGGAGCCTTCTTCCTATTTGGTGGCCTGCAAACAATTAGAAAAGGCAAATCATTCTACGATTGCCATATTTGTGAATGAGGGTATTAAAAAAATATTTTATGAATCTTCTGCAGATGAAAGATTATTTATATTTCTCTCAGATACTGCTCCCTATGGCTCCCTTAAGGCTGCCAAAGCCCTCCAAGTATTTTATCCCTATTTGATTCATGTGACACGCTTTGCTCATGGAGTACATCGACTCGCTGAAGAAGTATGATCCATGTTTGGGAATGTAAATAAACTGATTTCATCAACATAAAAGTGTTTCTTAAGGCACCTGCTTATAATAAGGCCTATAAAGAAAAACTACCAAATGTGCTTTTACCTCCCGAACCAGTGGTAGCTCGATGGGGAACGTGAATTGAAGCAGTACTGTTTTACAATGAACGTTTCGAGGCCATCAAAGTTGTAGTAAATGACTTCAATAGTGCAGAGACTATGGCAGTTTGTCAGTCCAAGGAAGAATTTAAAGATTCTAGTGTAAAAAAACTTAGCTGTGATTTTCACTCATTTTTCTCACATACCTGCAAGTATTTAAAAGCTTGATACTCACGGTTTGGCGTTGACTGAATCTATTCAGTTTATGAATAAAATCCAACAAATGAACTCCGCATTGCCAGAGGTATTCCCGTGTAAACTTAAAGAAAAGTTTGAAAATATTTTGAACAATAACCCAAGCTTTGAACCTTTGTGTCAAATTGATAGTTTTATTGATGGGATTGCAGAACTTTTGCCAGAAACTATAAGTGCTATCATAGCACCCAAATTCAAATACTGTGCAGTTACCTCAGTGGAAGTGGAGAGATTCTTTTCCACTTATAAAAACATTTTGAGTGATCGAAGACACAATCTTACTACCGAACATTTGGAACAGTACCTGATTGGTTACGTTTACAAGAGTAACAAAATGTTAAATAATTGTTACATAATTTCATTATATTATCGTCGATAAGATTGTTAAATTCTAATATCGATAATTTATGAAAGAATAATTTACTAAAATTAGTTTTTAATTACATTTAGTTTTTTATTATTTAATGTTGCATATTTTGACAATTTTCAGGCATATTTTCATGCATATTTCAAGCTTTTTATGTTGCATATTATCCAGTCTCTAATCATTACATACTTTCAAAATATTGTACCATTGCGAGAACCATGTATTCTAAAGAGACCTTCAGTAAAATTTGGTTCCTAATTTTGGTTGTGATTTCCTGAATCCTAGCCACTTACACATTGGATAGTTTTTTCTGTGTTGTAAACTTTTCTCATGAATTACCTATTAGCATTAATTAGTTTCAACCACAATGTCATAGCTTGAGTATTACAGATCTTGATAGTTCATAAATCTTTTAAATTCAATATCCTTATTTAAAATTCATATTTGATCACATCTTAATAGCTTATGAGAAGCGGTATCCAGGTGGGACGAAGACCATCTTATACAAGAAAGCAAAAATGGAAAGTTTTGCACCTTATCAGTTGAGTGATGGTTTAGTAACCAGAGTTACCACATATGAAAACTATGAGTGGACTGAGCCTGAATGGATTTATGAATACTACTCCAACAGAATGGATACATTATTTTACAGGACGCAGAATATAAAGACTGAATCTATCATTGAGTCATTTAAAGAAGGAAGAGATGATGCTCTCAAAGGTTAGTATTTCTGTGATTTGAGTTGTTTCTTGAGTGAAATTACCATGATTTCCACAGTATAAGAGACTTTAAATATTTGAGTGGGTTTAAAAATTGGGAACAATTGTTTCTTTCAGAGCATATGTATGTCCTTAATGGTAATTCTGTTGAGAACTTTCATAAGATACATTTTTATTGCAAGTCACGATATGATTGTCTGGAAGTCATCACATTGCAACCTTTGCAATTAACTGAAGAATTTAAAGGTCGCTCAGACTATCTGTATTATCGAAATGCTGATTATGGGCAAAAAGTTAGAATTGCAGGAACCAATGAATCTACAAAGAGGCCAATAATGGTAAATAGCATCGATTCCTCCCAAATAAGATTCTTTGAACTAAATATTAGGATTAAGGGTGACCAAAACTTGGAGGCTTACATCCTCAGAAATTTGTCTGGCCAAAAACCTGCCTGCACATTAGTTGGTGTCATCCCCAGCATGCCAAGCACTCCATTCCATATTCTCTGTTGCCAGTGGCAGATTAAGGTCGTTGTTTTGAGGGGGAGGAGGTAGATTACTACTTTCCGGGGATCTGGGGAGTATGGAATACCTTATGGCCACCATTTTTCTTATTGAACCAGGAGTAGCAGTGGATGGCCAGCTCCCCCCCTCTTAATCCACTTCTGTCTGTTGCTATGAGGCCACTTTAGTTAGCTCAATCTTAGAGCTTAATTTTACTCCATTGAATTTGGTAGTGTTTACTAGAAGATCAGTGAAACTTCTCCGAGCACGGCTTCCAACATTGCGGATTATAATTTATGCCGTTTCCATAGGAGGCCGTTTTTACCATTTTTCCTGGTAAGATTGAAACCTAATAAAAATGACTCACCCTTCTTAGCCGTTGATTTTACTTCACCACAGAAATTCTTTACGCAAGAATTGACTCTCAAACACCTGCAAGAATATAAGTCATTGTTTGCGTGCCCTCCATAACATGATCACGGTTCAGTGATATACAATTCAACTTTCATCCTACGTCTGCTATGAGTACTCTAACTCGGAGTTCCCTGAGTTCAGACAATAATGAATTTCATGATGGACGTAAAATAAAGTTGAGCAAGCAAGAATCTAGAGGTTCCTGAGTTTGAGTCCTGGTCAAGGCTGTTGAGTTTTCCTCTACGGAATATTTGCGCTTCTGTGTATTGTGCCGTTGATGCTGTATGTAGGGACCCTGAAAAGTGGTGAATAAACTCGAGGGAAAGCGGTGTAAAAATCATAGCCCCAGCGGTGCAAAAATCGCAAATTTCATGCTCCGGCGGTGAAAAAAATATTTACATATTTCTCAATTTAAACAAAAAAAGAATTGTTTTAGAGACATAAATTGATTTATCTAACTTATTCTATCAAATCTTCATTGATAGTCAACAAAATACACAGCTACACGCAAAATACACGCCATTACAAAGGTGACTCAATGGCCACCCAGCCTCAGAGGACTGTGTTGTGTGAGTTGCCTATCGCCAATTTCCTTGGTACTGCTTCTTTGCGTATTCAAAGCATAATGTGTAGGGACCCTGAAAAGTGGTTAAAAAAAGTCAAGGGAAAGCTGTAAAAAAATCGATTATCATAGTGACAGCGGGTTAAAAATCTTAAATTTCATGAAACGGGTAAAAAGAAAAAGTTGTTTATTTATCAACTGAAACATACAATGGACTTCATTGTTGACTTATGTTGAAAGATATAACCATTTATAAATATATAAAATAAGAAATAAATATATAAATAAATTACATAAGAAATGAATATATACAGGAATCACATATCTTGGAATAACTCAGTCACATGAAGAGCCAAAGATTATGTTAAGTTGTATTTCCAAAGTTTCTGGGGAAGCATTGGTTCTCTAATCACTTAGTATATTTCCATATGAAGGAATAGGCCGCTCACAATCCACATTTGAACATGGAACCCACAGCACCTTTACACAAGGTTCCATAACCTCACTGTTGTCTCCCTTGATGCTCAGAAATGTATGGAGCACATCAACTTTCTCACCTTTTTGCAAATTTTCTTTTACATTAGATTGCATGCACAAATAGCCAGTAAGTAGCACTGTGCTGTCATGTTTAAAAAAATAAGATTAATGGATGCTGCTGTCTGCACAAGGGATGCTTCAGTGTTTTGGATAATGTTCTTCACATCAAATAATTTTCCCACACTTTAAGTCAAGTTCCAGGAAGTATCTGGTGTTGAAAGCCTAGTAAAATTAACCTCACACAAACTCCCTACATTTGTGAACAGTTGTATTAACTCTCCCCTCCTTACCACTGACTTAAGGTTATTAATTTCAGAAGTTGTCTAACTGCCTAATAAACCTTTACTAACTATCTTAAAAAAATGAAGTAGGCCATCAATTCTACTTTGCAACTTATGTACGAAAGGAAATGATGATCCCTCTAAGGTGACGATGGAGTCAATTATCTGTTGTCCATGTTCTTTGAGAAAAGTTCCACTGGCTTTGATTATTTGAATGTTTTGCTCTTCTAATTTAGCTAAGTATTTCACTGCAACACCTCCCTCATCCACAGTCTTGCAAAAATGTGTGCCATATCCTGAATATGTTCCCCAATATAAATTGCTGACTTGAACCAAGAATTCCATCTTGTCATGACTGGTGATGGAAAAGCAGTTGTCTTTGATTCATCTTCTGGATAGCGCTCTTTTACGAAAGAAATATATCTGTTTCCTCTTTCTAGTGTTGAGAAAGAACATTTTTCCATTGGACACTCATAAATTCAAGTCATGAAGCTCTGTAGAAAAAAACAATGGCTACAAGATTCAGCTAATGGACCCAACACTAAACATGTGTCATTGAAGGGTAGAGAACGTTACACATTTGGGCACACAAAGTCATGTATCTAACTGAATCTGTTACCAAAGCTATGGAATTGTCGTAAGAAATTCCAAATTCTTGTATTACAGCCATTACAGCTCTGGAGCATTCAGTTGCATTTGCCTGTTGTAGCATTTTAACTGCCCCTACAAAGAACTTCTTCTCCACGGAGCAGGACAGTATCCTTAGCAAGATAATGAATACACAAAGACCCTTCCTGTCAGTGGTCTTATCACACATATTGCAACTTGTTGGCCTTTACTCAAATACCTCTATCTGCTCCTTTCTTTTCTTGGCAACTTGTGGAGCATATTTCACGCTGCAGGTATCAGCACCTGGAATTTCTCCTGCTCCTGCAGTTATTCCGAAATTTTTTCAACACAATAAAGTCTTGCTGCTTGCAAAGTTCAGTTGCTAAAGTATGCAATCCCTCTCAATGAATCAGGGGTGCTGGAGGATATCCCTCGGAAAATTAATAGACATAAAACACATAAACAAAAAAGTCAGAGTACTAACTGGGTCACAAATCAATTCCTCTTTTCTTGCTTTACTTTTTTTGCATTGCTGATTGTGTCTGATATGGACAATTGTCGCTTATTCAACGTCCGTCGTCGTCCTTCAACATTTTTCGATCTTTGGACATCATTGATGTGCTTGCTGCTGCCCCTTATTAGCTTTACGATGGAATATTTTCTGCTCCAGTCGATTCGGATGTTACAAAATTTGCACATCATGATTTTGCTTCTTGCGTCAAATTTATATAAACCATCGCTTTCTAACTCCTTTTGGCGATCAAATATGCTGACAGTTTTCGGCATTATGGTCTACAGAGATACTTTTTATGATCAACAGTAGCTCCGATTGAACTATGTATAAACGTGTGGTGACACTAGTTCATCCCGAGATACTGAGAATCGGAAATATCTGCCTGAGAAGACTTGTCTTTTGTAGGTACCTCCTCACCGGCGACGCCGGATAAGGATACCGGCGACGCCGCAACTTATTCGAAATTACAATTAATACCGGCTTGCCTGACTTTTTTAAAAAATTTATTTCGGGACAAATAATGCGCCGCATCATACGGAAATATTAATGTGTCCCTATCTCGTACTTTTTACCACCCCTCCATGCCGGCGACTCTCCAGCCGCCGACCCTCCACTATCCTCCGCCACGGGCGCCGAATCAGTTCGCTGCGGCGTGATTGCCGTCGTGCCGGAGTCATTTCATAAAGTCGGCAACATAATATACTCAACATCAGTCAGTGAATTCGATAGTTTATCCTTAAATAACTCATTTTGTCTACCTGAGGAGTAATTACGACCCGTCAGTCACAGCTTAGGTAGAGCGCTCTTTGAATAAGATTATTACGTCCAATTGACAACTTTATTTGTCTCTTCGCCTAACCCCTAACACATTTAAGATACTCTTATCTAGCGTAGTTATTAGTTCAATTAATGCTATGCGCAGACTTTCTGAAATCATCTTTCATAAGCGCAATTGCTTGAATGGCAACTTTTCTGAAGAATCTATCGGGATAAATACTACGCAGGTCATTTTTCGGCGGAGCAACGAAAACGATGCGCCCGACCCCGACACCATGAATGTGATCTAGGAAGACATATGGCAAAGACAGCCATGCAGATATCATGGTCACGTGCGTCATCAAACTGATGATAGCGGCGTGGTCACATTGATAATAATTATGTATTTATTTCACACCATGAGTTTGCAAACATTTTTTCACCAAATGGGACAGCGACTTTGATTACGCATTTTACATACATATCAAAATAAAACTTAAAGAATTTCATGATTTATTTTCGCAAAATATCGTACGATAGGTTTAAAAAAAAGTGAAATTTCGCTCAAAATATCGCACTAACAGCCAAATACCGTTAAATTTCGCGAATAAAAAGTTATTCGCGAACTTTCAGTGAATTTCGTTAACATTAAAATGACAAATTTTAACTTATTAGGGCTTTTACATCAAAATAACAACTTTTATGCTCTTTCAAAAAAATTCGCGAAAAAATCCATTCGCGAAATTTCAGGGTCCCTATGTATGGGTAATGGCAATGCCACGGTTACCGGTGCTCTCAAATAAATTCCATTGGGAGACGTACCAGATTTTAACTTATCTGCTGGAGAGGCACTGGATACATATAATTCATAGGGTTAGGTCTTACATGGAAAGCTAATATTCTCCAAGAGGTACATCGAAAAAAAAACTCAGGGGAATATCTAGCCATAGATTTTTGTCACAATTTCAAAATTTCTTTCCTAGAATGAAATTTTTTGATTCAGCCAGGTCACCAATATGTTCGAGGCAGACCTTGTTCTCAGCCCAAGGATGAGGATAATCACCCAAGACTTGTTTACCATGAGGAACTGCTTCACCATCATCCTTGCGTGTTGCTTATCAGCTCTGACTGCTAACCAAAAGTATCAAATTTCACATTTCCATAGGCAAACCCCTCCCCCCTCCTTTCTTCCCGCCATTCTTCCACTTCGTGGCGATCCAGCTTGTGACTTACACATCCTCGCGCACCCACTTGTGCCTTATAAGAACCATTAAATAGGTACATTCAATATCTATCATTTGTTTTGCGGAACAATTAATACAGGATTGCTATACTTATCTGCTTGGATATACCTACAAAGCGCATTCACGCACTGAGATCTCACTGCATCTTGACGTTAAAAGAATCAAAGCGGAGGTAGCCGAAGATGAATCCTTATCATCGGCAAGATACATGCTGGAAGGTCAGCACCTGTCAAGCTTTTTTTGATTTTTTTAAACTAAAAATTGATTTTTTCTAGGTTAAACTCAATGTTTAATGGAAATTCCATAGTATATTTACTGCAGAGCCAAGTTATCACGGCATTTGTTCTCTTGCACAGAATATTTTATGCTGTTTATATGCAGTGCTGTGCTGCATGCGTAGAAAATTCTTCAACCAGTTAAAATGGCGCTCGTAGCATTAGGATTACTAACAGAGACTTTGGGTGAGTTGTTTGCTGGGGAATCACTCGAAGTAACCGTAACCAATCGGCCACCATGAACATTTGCAACTATTCACTAATACTTAATGACTGTGGCACACCATAAGATCATCTCTCGGGCAGTCATAAAAGAAATGATACCTCTCATCAACAATGAAAAAATATGCTTTTCCGAAGATGCAATTTCCCATACTACGGCAAAGTTCACAGTTTTTTACTTCCATTTACAGTGCTTTTAGAGTCAACGACTGAGAAAGAGGGAACATGCAGTAGCTGTAGAAATGCTGTTCATTTACACAATATAGATAATAATACTCTCACAAAACACTGAGAGCGCAGATTTTTTAAAATTCATTCGGAGGAGGTCCACTTCAATGCTTGGGCCCTCGCCCGGACTTCGTTCTACGGAGGTTTCGTAAAAATAGAGGTTCGTTAGCGGAGGTATTTGTACATGTATCGTATATGCAACGGTCCCGGGACCCAGACAAGACTTCATAATATGGCGGTTTTCGTAATATAGAGGTTCTCAATGAAGAGGTTTTACATATACTTTTGGCCAAATTGCACCGTCGGGAGTTGTACTCAAACACTGTTTGATGCTGAGGGTTTTTTCCTTGCCGACCATGACCAAGAATTCACCTCCAGTGACCTTAAGGGGTTCAAACACCAGGCTAGTCCTCATCTTTTGGCCTCCAGCCCACTCTCCTCGACTTTGGCTTCACTGCTTGAAATGTCTTATTTGGACAGTTCAAGTGTATTATGCCACTGAACATACAAATGAATAATTATTAGTGATGGGTTGGTTCTGGTACCTGGCTCTCAGTACTGCCGGTTCTTGGCCCTTAGAACCGGTGTCGAGAACCGATCGCATAAAGTTGGTACTTAGAAATGAGCACGGAGCGGTGGCGAGGATTTGAATTTTGCACCCTAACCTGAAATCCTTTTCGTCGTCTTCAAGGTCACATCCAGTGTCTTGCGTGAGATTCTTTAATTTTTCGTTCGTAGCTTAAATTACCGCATTTTAAATGAGCATTATCAACAATTCTTTAAAACTCCTTCATATGTTCAATCAACTAATTAATGTCGATGCTGCAATCATTGCAATCTAACAATGTCACCGGATGGCAGGTGTTGAGGTCGGTTCAACAGTGACAGTGAGGCATGCGAATAAGTTGTCAATTATTGTAAGAAGATTAGCTACACAGAAGAATCAATTTTGAATTGACTTACTAGTTTAGTTATAACAAATCATTGCATGATGTCGTCAGAAGTTTGGTGGAGTTTTACGATTTATCCTGATGATACAATCCATGCTGTATGTAAACTGTGCTCCAAGCGTATTTCGCGCAGCCCTTCAACTTCCCTTCAACAAATCAACATTGAACCTTCGAAAACATCTTTCAACTCATAGAAGTAGAGAAGAGAATCATACCGTGTGTCAAATAATAGAGGGACGTATTAATCTCAAACCACCTACTCCTACAAACCTTGGATCGGGGAAGTCATCAATCAAAAATATTTGTTCCGCGGACCGCTCACTGCTATGCTATCCAACGAACCTGGACATTCTTCTAATTGTTCACAGGTAGATTGTAGTACAGAAGGAGAAATTGTTGACGATTCATATTGGATTGGCATGGATGGTGATACCACTTCCAGTAATAATTGTGATTTATCTATCGCTAACAAAATTGTCGAAAATGAAAATGATTCCACTGCATCTGTTCATAGAGGAGATGGTACAGTTGTGCTTACTAGATTGTGAAATTGAGGATGTGAGTGATGAAATGAATGAAGGTATGACCTATATAATGTTGTACAACAATGTTAAGTGCATTTTTTTGTAGATTTTTGCAGTACATTTCAATTTGAATAAATATCTTTTGGTTTTCTGTGGTATAATTACTTTCTATGCAACAGTTTCTCCATGCTATTCTGTGGGCTTTGTCAGGTTTTCTGAATCAACAATCATAAACAAATAAACAAACTTCAGCGGTTATTATGTTACAGAATTAATTTATACTTGGATTTTGAAATACCTAGTTTTTTCTTTTGCAAAATTCAAGTTTAAATTATTTCTGTAGCACAATAACCGCCGAAGTTTGTTTATTTGTTTGTGATTGTTGATTCAGAAGCTTAACGGAGCTGGCAGAATAGCTTGGCGAAACTGTTGCTCAAAAAAGTAATTGTACTGCAGAAAAACCAAAAGATATTCATTCAATGTTGAGAGCATGTGGGACCTTTATCAGAATAGTATAATGGAGGAGGACCTTCCTGTATTTCAGAATTTCATGGGAATGAACTGTGAGAAAGAGTTGAACAAATATCTTGGCGAGGAGACTATTAATCCTAGGTGTTCAGAAGATAGACTATGGATTGAAGAAGGACTGGTCTATGAGCCCCTTCAAACGGCTTAACCCTTTCCCTTCTGATGTTTAAATGCCCTCTTAAGTCGGCCGAATCCGGCCGTAGATTCTTCTCTCAGGATACTGGGAATTTAAATTTGCTGAGCGGCCAGAGAACGCCATATGGCCGGTTTTCCGCCGAGTTAGGAGGGAGTGGGTTAAGCAGTTGGCAACAAAATATCTGTGTATTCCGTCTACTAATGTTATCAGTGACTGCCTGTTCAGTATTGTAGGCCGATCATGCATTCTTTAAGAACATGTTAGTTTGACTTTTTAGACTTTTGGACTAGTTTTATTAGATTTGGCTTAGGTGGAGATCTTTAAGTTTTATTTACTGATCTTCCTGGTTTATTTGCCTCTTAAGTGACATTACTGTCATTCATTCGTGTGGTTGTTTGTTGAAACTTTCCATTCATTCAGAAAATAAGAGTCCACTGTTGGAACCAAGTATCGAGAACTGGAAAAATTTAGGAACCTTATCCTTAATAATTATAAATCCTTTCGTAAAGATTCATCCTCTGATTCAACCTCTGAGCCCTCAATTTCCTCCTATAAATCTGCACTTGGACTAAAATTCGATGACTGCTTCAAATTTGCATTTGTGCACTCCTTACCCACCAATTCTCAATCCATACAACTCCAAAGTTAAATAGGGAACCTTTTAAACTCTTAAGGCACTCACCCCTTTGGGATTAAATACATACATTATTTCCTCTGAACTAAACTTTTATTTATTTTTTCCCTTCTCAATCCCTCTATCCACCTTCTAAACTTTCACCCGATTTCACCTCAATTTGTTTCCATTCTGTCCCATGGCCTTTAATAATATTTGAGCCGAGAGGAAAGAAGAGATTTCTGTCCCTCTCCCCAGACAGCACAAACTTGGAAATATTACTGTATTTCAGTCATTTTACAATCGTCCCTGTAAACACAAAATGCTGCTGAAGCGCGGCAGCAGCGCAATGTCGCAGCGCTGCAGCCGATGCGGACGCGCTGCTGCAGCGTGACCGATACCTTCAAATTTCCGATATTCCCGTGTCAGCAGCGCTTCAGCAGCGCTATTGAAGCGCATGAACAGCGCTTCAGTAACGCTTCCACCACGCTGCGGCAACGCTTTCGTTATAATTTTTAATAAATTCCAAATGCCTTATTATTTATGAACTCTAGGCGAACCTCCCATTACCTCTAACCTGACGAGCCACAGCCTCAAAAACATTATACTCGACCGGCTCGCCCTCTTCTTCAAAGTATAAAAGGAACCTAAAATTAAAAATGCCCCAAAGGAAATAACAATCATAACAGCATGTAGAATTATCCGTTAACTCGTTACTAAAATCACTTAAGTGTTCATTTCTAAATATGATACACTCAAAAGAAGACCAACTCGGTCCGGCATAATTTCACGAGATACACACAGTACTGTATCCCATGGATTTCATTGAGTCCCCCACGGCTGCGTATGTCGAGAGCCAAAGATATGTACTTTTCAATGGCTTATCATGAAAGCTACGATGACATATATTGTGCCTTGTGATAAAGCTGAAGTTTCTAAAATAATTACGTGATGAAAAACTGTTCACTAAAAGATGCACTTTACGCAGCAACAATCTACAGTTCATCTGAGATATCAACGGTAGTCAGCGCCACCTCTTACTCAATTGTACAACCCATTCCATTCAAACTAGGCGCGAAATGTATCTTGGCTGTCTGCATCTGATGTAGCTTCTAATGCGAGCGCGTGCCCTATGAATAATGTTTTTATCCGACAAATTTAGAAATTGGAACTGATACCGATAAATACGGGAGGGGCATAAAACTGCGTGTTCCATTCTGAGAACTTCATTTCGTACTCTACATCAATAGTTATCTTTTCAACTTATTTTAAATTATCTCGATACATATGATAAAACAGGTGCCTGAAAATCACTAACAATTCAACCTTCTCATTGCTTCGTGTTAAGGGAGGAGTAAAAGAGCCTATGTTCTTTCAGCGGTGGCTTCATGCTTCACGAACATGCATCGGTAGCGCTACAGCAGCGTGTTGCTGGCGTGCATCACCCATGCGCTGTTGATGCGCTGCAGCTATACCCTTTGGCAGCGCGCTCCGAAATACCGCTGCGGAGACGCTGCGGCAGCGCTTCCTTAAGTTCGAGTTGCGCGTGCAACCTTGAAACCCTTGTGCAGCGCTGCTGCAGCTTTTTGTGTTTATAGGGGTATTATAAAAATGGGGTATTCGTATTCCAATTGTATTACAATCGTAATACTCTGTCAAATGTCCGCTAATACAATTGTATTACTAGGAGTATTACAGAGCTAAATTACAATTGTTTTACAAATTGTATAACGATGGTATTACAAAGCCAAATTACAATAGTTTTACAAAATGACGAATTTCTTTCGTAACTACCCACGTGGAAATTTTTTGCTCTGTAACTGGAATGGAACTGGTCTGTATGTTAAAATTTGGCCCTACTTCAAAACATTGATCATCAATCTAGAAAATTCCTGTGTCTTTGGCAATGAAATTTTTATTTATGGAGGCAAAATTGTAACCATCGAAATAATTTTCTTTCCTGGATACCAAAATAAAAATATCATATAGTTAAATTAATATTTCCGCACTATCAGAATTTCACTGACAATATGCAATGTGCATTACTTCTACCTAGTGCCTACCTAACTAACTTCGCATGTCTCGACATATATAACGCCTATCGATGTTTACTCGCAATTGAAAGTTGCATTCCCAGAAAGTCTTATATATGTGGCCATTTCCGTGCATCAAAGTGACTTCGAGAACTAATTTTTAAATGTCAATGCTGTTATATTTCGAGGAAATACCATCCAATTATACGATAACCGTTACAAGGCTTTAATTACTTGAAACCTATGTTGCCACATAGGATGACTACAAAGTCAATATTAATGAGAACAAACTAGATTATTTCCATAAAACATACGTTTGTTTACATTTGAATGAAGACGAAAGTTATCCAATTGTATTACAAACGTAAAACTTCCGGTAATAACTTTGTATTACAGAGCCAAATTACAATAGTTTTACAAAACAGAATGTCTTTCGTATTACCTGCGTGGTATATCTAAGCTATCAATGTAGTATTTACTCGATCTCCGAATTGTTTGCAAGCTTCCCATTTATGCCAAATTTTCGGTCGAAGGATGATCCACAGGCTAGCATGCGATGAATGTTTAGAAGTTGAATGGCAATTAATGGCAAAATATCTTGATTTTACCATGATTGGGGATAGTAGCTCGTGATAAAGCGTCCACAGCAAAGATTATACCTAGTATTCTTGGATTACACATAACAAAGGTAATACATATGTATCATACGCAGTACGCATTATGCTGGACAAAAGAAGTACATAAACACCTAATGCGCACGAAGCCTTGTATTATTTTCGGCCTTACAATTGTAATACAATGGGTTTACAAATTGTATATTCCTGGTATTTTGATGCCGTATTACAATAGTATTATCAATGATTTGTTCGAAAGATGCTGGAATACATTTGTAATACAAATTTTTTTCCAAAAATTATACAATTCGTAACTGTACAAGAGATTTACCATTTGTATACCAGCGGCTGTGCTGTCTGGGTCACTTTCCCAATTCCACCTCACCACATACAAATTAATTTTGCCTCTCAAACAAATATTTTTCATCATTCCATCTTCTCTGATCCCTTCTCACATCATTGTGTCCTATAAAGGAAGAGCCAAACCCTTTCTCTCCCCCATCCTACCCCAATACCTCTACCTTGAGGTTCTAATGGAGTAGTCTTTCCTAACAGATATCACCTTGAAGATTAACTATCCTTAAATTATTTTCATCTGCTGAGGTTACCTCTCTCATATTACATAGTATGAAGCATTGAATTTTTGGTTCTTCAGTGGCTGAGATTCATTTTCATTCTTCTTACAATTCCGTCAATGTCTTGGTATTTCTGTATATCATGTGGGATTCAAATACATTATCTTTTTCATGGATGGTCAATCCATGTATAGTGGTCCAGAGGTGTTTGCTGCAACATTTCAAACATTTTATATATTTTTACCATACAAACTACCATTTATTGAGAATGCAAATATGTGATTATTGTATTTTTTTTAATTTTATTTTCCTGTTAATGGTCATTTTTATGTTAACGAAACCGATTTTATGTGATTTCAGTGCTATGCATAAAAGTAAATACATATCTCCAATTCTGTCTATCCTAGAGCAATCAAACAAAAACCAATCAATTCAGTAAATAATGAACTTAAATAAAGGTAGGGAGACATATCCACCTAAAATTAAGTCTAAGGGTCCAAATATTGCTTCAAAGTTTTCATCACTTACCTAAAGAAATCAATTTTTACAATTTTTTAATTTAGGAAGGCAAGAGATATAATTTTTGTAGTTTTTTTATTTGAATGGTATAGGTACTTACTTTAAGTATGCAGAATTTTAAGCTGTGGACTGAAGTGGTTTTTTAATTAAAAATTTATAAAGTACTTGATTTTGCAAAATTTTCAATGTTTAATGTCCATTATCTACGTTGGGCATGAAAAATAAAAATTTGAAATTTGGCCCATTTATAGTCCTTCATATGAGGGATTATAAATGGGCCAAAAAAAGCAGTAAAAATTTTTGTTTTGTGGAATCAACTTTTTATAAAGATATTAAACATTGAAAAATACCAAAATATCGACAAAGTCGAGATCAACATAGTGCCATTAAGTACCATCTTAAGTAATGTTTTATGCCTTTTAAAAATATTATTTTTACTCATTAATCATTTTTTCGCCTCATTTTACAAGTTATTAATTACAAAGTAAAAATTTGGTATTGCAAACTTTAGCTAAAATATAAGTGTAGGCCTTAAAATGCAAAGAATATTTGGGAATTTAAATTATACAGTTTGTCCTCACCATATTAAACACTGAGCTTGTTTTTATTTTTTTATACATTATTGTTTAAATAAAATACTGACCTTAGTTATTATGATAGATGGGTATTAAGTATCTGAGATATTTCTCCGCACAATGTTTGTGGGATGTTGTAGTTGCACCCTGTGATTGTTGTTAGTTCTAGTGATATGAGCTTTGTCAAGATATTACTTAAAGGCACCCAAGCTTCATCTTGTTTACTTAATTTGAACGAAGTTCTTGGTCCAGATGGTTAAAAAAATGAACCAAATAGTGTTTATACTTAATGCTTTTGATTTTTCCATGCCACCACTGTTTGTCATAAGTGCAGGCAATGATGGCCTCTTCGTGCAAAGTTATGGAGGCATTCTTTTATGTCATCATATCACTAAATTTAAAATATTTTTATGTTTTATAACATTTTACTTTATTTTCGGACAAAGGCACATTTCCGTGTAAGGATTGGGTCCCAGGAATTTTGAGGCAATCTTTGAGCCTATTAGAAGTTCTGTTTCATTTTTTGTTATCTCGTCACTGTCAATATATAAGTACTGAATATCTTTCAGGTTTGCAGATCAGTAATCAAACATGTCTTTGGCATTCATAATTTGATTGTTTGTTATTGACTATTAACTTTTAGTGACCTCTCTCTTTGTGGTCCCCCAGCACCATTGCAGGTATTCTTGCTATGGGCAGTAGAAAAGAAATTCCACTCTGCTACTAATCCTTAGTCTCTTTCATGGGGGCAAAGATTGAGAAAGTTTTTATTTTTAATATTGAATGCTGGGCCCATCAGTGAAATAGATTACCTATTTAACATCAGGAGCAATATTTTTTACATATTCTATGAGATACTTTTGAAATGAATGGACCACTGCGGTATTGTGCTGCTGATGGTCACTTATGATACAAAGACTTCGATTTTTAGCTGGTCCTGTGTCCTCGTCAATGTGGTAATGCACATAAGGGTGAATGATTGCCTGCTTATTAACCTAGTGGTAACTCTGGATCTCATCTAGCACTATAAATGTAAAATTTTCAGAAAAATCAGCAACAACAACATATTACTCTTTTGTCATCGTACTCTTCACGTCTTTAAATGAAGCACACCGCTCTTTGGACACACAATGATGAGCTTTTAATTCATTTAATTTTTCCACTAGTGATTTTAGAAACTCACCTCTTGGCGTTGTCACTATTATCATCAAGCAACCAATTTAACTTTCTGGTCCACTTGATATGGATTGACCCAGATTGATTATTCTTGACATTCAAAATTTCTTGTTTCCTATAAATGCCTCTTTTGTAGTGATGTGGTCAGGATTCGAGGATTTGATCGAATCCTTTCACAAAAGATTCAATAAATTCGAATCCTCGTTTTGCGGGTGGGATACCTTACAGGATAACGATCTCGCAACATAGTAATCTCATGAATGACGTCGTTTTACCATCATAAGTGGTGATAATCTACGCAGAAATTCACTACAACATTTATTAAAGAAAATATTCTCATGAGAAAGGTCTGAATTCAAGGAAAAAGGATCACTCCAGATTGTTGAATTTTTTAGCCCACATAGGCCCACATCCCATGGCCAAATAATGCACCGCCAAAAATAATTAATTGCGACTGAATATGCGCATTTATCTCTTTAATATGGTTGGCACCACCTATGTTTGAACTTACTAACGAAATAGGCCATATTTTTACTTAGCTGAATTGTGAAAACCGAAGTTTTTATCTGCCAACATTCTGTCGTAAAATTGTACGATACAACAAAAACTTGATAATTGTAATCATGTACATGGTAGACGATAATTTTACTCATGGCTATATATATCTCTATATTCATGATTGTACTCAGTGCTTTTCATTTGAGTACGGCAATAGCCGATTATCAAACGTAGGTGCCGTCGATCACAGACTCACCCGGGAGCAGAGAGCCACCGGCAGCCAGCGGTAGATGGCAATTCAGCTAAATCGAAAGCACCCCGGCATGACAATCGCTGTCTATTGCTGGCTATAGCCACTAATCGAAAGCACCCACTATATTATACGGCAATCACAACTCAATCACGTTGATGCACGATTGTGGTCGCGAATCTGTGGTCGAAGTGTACGATATGAAATATGACTCGATAGTGAAGAGTTGAGTTTGGAATAAGTTTTCTGAAATAAGGATTCGGATTCGAGATTCGATGTGTGGGATTCTATAAAAAAAATGGATTTGGATTCGGGATTCGAATTCGATAAATTTTGGATTCGACCCGTCACTACTCTTTTGCCTTTCATTTTCTTATTCTTATATATATATCTGTTGCACTTTTCCAATAATGCATCACCATCATTCCTGAATATTTGCAATTTTTTACTTCATGCACATGTGTACCTCATTTTATAGAAGTTTTAACTTATTCCTGAAATTTCTCAGAAAGTGACTGAATGTTATCATCGAAATTTGAGTAAACCTGCCAGCAAGGATATAGCAAAAGTTGTATATATACTCTCTGAAAATAAAATAAAAATACAATATCATTTTGAAGAAGGTAAAATTACTGCTGCGACAAGAGAATTCACAAAACCAGAAGTTGGAGAAGCTGTGTTTTCACCGGAACTTACGAAAGGATACACAGTAAGTTGCATTGTAGTATGTAGTTGCTAGTTAGAAGCCTTAATGTATATGCCTAGTGTCTCATGCTATGGAATTTTCTTGCAAAAGTATTGTCTAATACATGTAACTAAAAGTCAAAATTTGGGTTGTTTGTATGTGTGTGTGTCTGTCCATTCTGTGTAGGCCGCTTCTACAATTTTCAACCAATTACCCTCGAATTTCATACACTTACTCTCTTTACCAAGGAACAAATCTTAAGGGGTGGCAAACCCCATAACCCACCTCTTGGGGTTTTTTTACATCATTATTGTTAACTTTTACTCCCATAAGAAAAGCATTGAATTCACATACACTTCGTTTTTGCTTAAATTTTTATTTTCAGCTCCAAAATCATCCTTTTTTCTCTACTTTTTTTTTTGCTCTCGGACAATTCTGGTGGTCCGTATGCCCCTGCGATCCTGATGAGCCATTGGCTCTTCTTCAGGTTTCTCAGTGGCTGAACCACCAGAACTTGACAGAAACACTCATGCCCTGGGCATACGAAAAACCGACCCAGGTGGGACTCAAACCCACGACCCTCAGATTAGCAGGCGAGGCCTTTACCCCGCCGCCACCGGGGCGGGCAGGGTAAAGTCCTCGCCTGCTAAAATTTTAACAATAGAAATTTCCACTGAAACCTGAGAATTGACTGTGAATGGAAATTCACACCTATTTTTTTAAATGCCAGTTTGAACGACCAATTGATACTAGCCATAAAAACTCCGGTTTCACCCTAGCCTCTCCATGTATGACAGAGTTCAAGTAGAACACCAAGTCTACACTAACATTGAAATAATATTAAAAGTTTTGCCATTAAATTGAACTTTCTCCACCTCAGGGTACTTACTGTATAACGATGGGTAGATAGAGGAATATTGTCCGTACAATGTAAGATTTAAGGATTTCGCGGTGAATACTTGTGATGTAAATTTCTCGGGTTTCCATCCGGGTGATGTTGGTGTGTTGCACCGACGTTTCAATGGCGTAGTCTATCATTGTCCTCAGGGCGTCCTCATTCACCCTGAGGATGATGGAAGACTACGCTGTTGAAACGTCGGTGCAACACACCAACATCACCCGGATGGAAACCAGAGAAATCTACATCACACTGGCTGTACAACATGATATTAGGGACATTTAAGTCATTTAAATGATTTATGTAAGATTTAAGCTAAGAATTCGGAATGCTAATGGTAGGATACTAATATACTTATTTAGCTGAAAACGAATCGAAGATTGATAAATATGATCTAAGTAATTCCATCAGATGTCAGAGTGTTGGATAAATAATATTATTTTCATAGCTTCAGCTTTATTTAAATGTAACTCGGGAACACGGGTATTGATTCAAACCTTTTATCTTGCAATTTAGTATGCAGGTACATAATAGATTTTACTTGAAAAGTTATTAGTTGATTATAACAATGTAAAATGTTCTACTGAAGGCTGGTTTCATTCTATAAAAGTACAAATAATGCAAAGCTGGGTGCAACTATGGGTTTGGCTATAAAACATTGAAATTAGCTGCTGTTGTCTTCACTATATTCATTGCATGTATAGATTTGAATGTTTTTGCCGAATCTTTAGCTCACTATTGATTCTGTCCCTTAATGTTGGCATATCAGTTTTTGATTGTTCAGATATATTACCAAATTCCTAACATCAAAAGTTACTTTTTGTTTTACATATTTACTCCCCAACTATTTATTTATTACTTCTGTTCAAAAAATACCATTGTGCATCATTAATTCATCTTGCTATGATATAAACTAGGATATTGGGATTTTTCCTTTCATTTTTATATAATTTTAAATTCTATTCACTATGCCTCCTAGTAATCTTCCATGCTCCATATAATCTGTCACAGCGACTTCCTTACTCCTACATCACATTTCCTCTTCATGGTTTATATTACATTTTCCAACCACCTCCTAGTCCCATTGTATGAGAACATCTAACCCTTTCTGAGATAATCTCCCCTCACAGCATATCTTAACCAGAATTGTCTTATTTTCCTGTACAAAGTGATTAATAAACTCATTGGCCATCCTTCTTTACTGCCTTTTATTATTACTCATGTTATGTCCTGACCAGAAAGTCACAAACTTTCATGACTGACTGTGGTAAGTCTAGCTATACCAAACACACTTCATTTAACTGAGTGATGTAAAGGTATATCCAACCAACTTACAAATGTTGACTTTATCCATCCATCCAATTGTTTTGTCAAAAAAAACAGACAGCATAGCAATTCAAGAGATGAAATTGATCTCCTAGTCAATCCTTGTTGGCTTATCCATTATTGTGCAATAAATCTTACTTCTATAATTATATTTTTATGAATTTACTATCAGCTTATGTTTCACTTTTAGCATTTATACTTTCATAATTGGTGATTTTTATAATATCTATATGTTTTAGATATCTATTTTAGTATTTTATTTTGCCATTTTTGCATATCAAGTTCTGTATAAATCAGGGTTTGGAGACAGCTCTTCAGTGAATAACAGTAATAAGATGTAGACTGGGAAGAAGCTGAGAGACACACAAAAAAAGAGAAAAAACATGCTTACTTTGCGAATTTTCAGATCCTTTGATCTGTCATCAAGGTGATATCAATGAAACTGTTTGCTCCCTTGGGGCTGTGAGATAGATGGGGAAGAAAGTGGTTGGCAAGGGGGGTAAGGGAGAAGGGCTGGGTGAAAAGGGTTGAGGAATGTTTTTCTCTCAAGAATGTCCCCAGCAGAAGTAAGGGTGCAGGGGTGGAAGGCAGGGAAGTGAAAAGAACAGCATTTGAGGGAAAGTGCAGGGAGTGGAAAGAATAGGAAGCACTATTAGGATTTATTTAATGACTGGAGGGGAAAATGCCTTTAGGGCCCAGATTAAAGCTAGCTTGCAGGAGCAAGCATCAACTGATCAAGCGTCGGGGGGCAGGGTGTAAAGAATTGACACTTTAAAGCAGTTGTCGAATGTCAATCTGTGTTCTCATATGTGGCTAAAGACTGGGAAGGTGGAGGACCGCCCCCCTCCCCCTATTCCATAGTGCCAATGGAGCAATCTGTTTCATCTAGTATCGCCTTGATGACAGATTGAAGGATCTGAAAATCCAAAAAGTGTGTTTTGTCTTTTTTTGTGTCCCTGTCAGCACCTTCCATCAACATCTTAAAAATTATATATGTATACATAGGCATATAAATAATTTTTTTTAATCACAGGAGTGAGAAGCACAAACACTGGCACAAAAAGAAATAAATTCTTACATAAGTTTCCAAAGAAGGTGGTTATGCTGCTGAAAATTCAAATTTATGTTTGACTTCCTTTCTTTTTGTGTCTGTGTTTGTGCTTGTCATGCTTTTGATGTCTTTTTATACATATTTATATGTATAGCATGCATGATTTTTCATCGATCTAATATGTGTACTGAATGGTGTTATTGGTTTAAGTTAACATAAGTTACCTATATACCAAGCTGCCAATTGTTTGTGAGAATTATATTTCCAATGTGGGGATCAGATAGCTTCCCTATGACCTGTAAATAAGTAATTATTATTACTTCTTAAAAAATCTATTATTTATTATGAAAATATTGATGTTAAATTATTGATTGTTCGTAATTAGGAATCCTGACTCTAATATTTTTAAGGGGGACTTAAATTTACCTCCAGAAAAACAAGTAAACCTTTATTATTTGTTGCAACGCATGGTTAAAGAAGAAGAGAGGACTCTCCATCATTTAAGAGATATTGTAGATGAGGTGAGTTCAGTTATAGATAATTATTTAATAATTTCATTTGTATGTGATTTTGTTATTTTAAAAATGTTCATTTTTAAAATGAATGACTCTGGGTGCAAAATGGGTCTGATAATTTTTGTCTTTAAATATGTATGTTTTTGTCTATAAACACTCAGTAACCTCCAAGAGGGAGAGAGGAAATGGTATTTGTCATCTTTCGCACCATCTGTACCTTTTGCTATAGCACCTATGATATTGGTTGCACTGGAAGCAAAGATTCCAACTTGTGGTGTCTCTCATGGATTATTTGAAATCTCACGATGAGAGGAGGAAATGCTTTTGTTTAATCCAAATATTTTTATCATTCTGTATATTTAATGCCATGTTCTTCAAGTTATTTTCTCAGAAATCTTGTGAAAGAATGCTCTACATATCAATCAATACAGCAGACCCTTGCTAATCTGGACTAATGGGGTGAGGGGTTGTCTGGATTTGGTGAAGTTTGTATTATCTTGGGATTTCTCAAAAGGAATGTTTGTGGTGCTATATTAAGGAAACCTCTGTCACCGATGACTTTAATCACTTTTCAGGAGGCCCTTATGATTAAACATTGCAGCTTAAATTTGCCATTCATGCACCAAGAAAATATATAGACCTATGAAGTATGTAATGCTGATCATGACACACTGCAGAAGTCTACATCAGAATATAGTGCTATACAGTAGAAACTCGAAATTACGAAGTCGACGGTACCGGAAAAATCGACATTTCGTAATATCAGATTTCGTATGAACGAGTATCTTTCAAAAACATCGCAATGAAGCTCTTTTTTTTGTTTCCTTAGATTAAGATGTACTCTTGTGACGTACTTGCATGATTTATGAAGTTATAATTATAACTTCGTAAATCATTAAGAATCATCAAGAAGTTATAATAAGTTAAGTATATTTAAATGTGTATTCATGCCCACAGGGTGCACTCATTGTCAGTTGAACACAACTTATTTGTCAGAGTTTGATTCTTCCTATTTTAGGGATTTCCACTGTGTCGTTCCAGCTTTTCGCGGCGGAAATCCCGAAAATTGGAAGAATCAACGTCCTTCCAAGCCCCGCCAAAATTTATATCACGACAACTAACTTGTCATTCTTTTTTCCAATGAATGGTTAGGCAATGAAGCATCTTTGCACAATTTTCGTGCAGTTTGGACTAAGCCTATGAAGCTTCTTAGCACATTTTTCTATATTATTTCCTAACGGGAGAACTCGTAACTTTTTGCGTGAGCGATGTCTAATCATCAATAATATTGATTTATGTATACACTAAGGAAGTGTGCGACTTGCGCGATCATTTGCACCAGATATTGAAGACAGTGAAAATAAGATTCTCTCGCGGATGCTATGCGATGGATGCATGCTATGTATTTTGTACGAATACTGATACGCCCGTTAATCTCGCGAAATAACAATCATTATTCTCCCTTCGATTCATCTTATTTGTGCGTGGTTATTTCCGATACGTTGGAGCTTATAGAGGAGTCCAGCTAAATATGTACTTCCTTTCTAAAGTAGATTGTACTTTCAAGCCACGCAATTCAACGGCGAAGGCGATATAACTCCTTTTACACTTCATCGGCTACTAACGATGCTATCACTACAAATCAATAATTTTCGTTTTCCACTCTACTATTCGAAAGCTTTATTTGTGGCTCTTTTCAGATTAGGTCGTCTGCTCTTCATTCATTAAATCTCAGGATCCATTTAAATATTCGATGTTGAACTAAAATTTGGGATATTTTTTGTTATTGTTTTCCCTCTGCTTTTGATCAAGCAAGGAGATTTTCGTCCGAGCATTGCAGTTACAGGTAAGGCCACGCGCCAGACCGGAATCAGCTGTCTGTTCCTCCTTTCCCCGTCATTGCGGGGGTTGCTCACCCTCCACCATTCACCCTCTCACAAAAACAGCTACGCGACCCGTGGTATAGGAGTATCTTGCGTCATTTGAGACGTTGATCTACCTGGGAGTCAAGGCCAAGGGATGCGCCCGAGGAATAAACATTGACTTTACGCCAAAGACTCATATCTTATCTTCCTCCTCCCTTACCTCAACCGGCTGCATCTGCGGAGAGGGAGGACATGCCTTTGGAGAGTGGGGGGCTTTTACTTAGAGGGCCTGAGAGGGGCCATGGGGGGCCGGCAGAGTCAGCGTGGGACATCGCATCCTGACCTAGTGTTGAGTTGAGTGGGACGGAGGGGGTACTAGATGGGGCCTGATCTCCTGGAGGGCCGGAACGGGGGCTTCGGTGTGAAGGTGATGGCTCATGCCAACCTTGAAGAGCGTGGAGGGGGGGACACAGAGACTAGAGGGGATATATGACCAGTATGGGAGAGAAGGGAAGCGTTTGCCGGAAGTGAGAAAGGTGATGGAGAAGAGTAAGCCGTGGTTTTGGAGCAACGGAGATGGAAAGCAGGGTGAATTTTCCTGGTGGGGATTGCTGGGTGAAAGAAGAAATACGGCAAACGAATAAATGATATTAAAAAATACTTCAGCTCTTCTTTCGAGAGAATCACTCATTTAACAAAAAAAGTTATTTATTTTTGAGCTTTGCTTCGCTCCATCGTCGCTCCCACCATAGCCTCTCATTTGGATAAATGCAAACTGAAGTGAGAGTTGACGTCATTAACTATTTGGAATCGATGTAATGTATCCCGAGTGAGAAAAATTTCATTCTTATTAGGAGAAATCAGGACTTGGTCATTTTCGTTACAAGCCTCAAATTCGTTTCGTTATAATATTGTGATCTATCGATTTAAATTGCTGGGGGTTACAGCCAATAAACTGCCAACTTGTGGCAAGTAATGCCTCAATGCCCTTTACGCCACCCTACCCTAAGATCCTGGCCAATCCGGTGTCCTGCTTCCTCACTGGTAGGTAATTCCCACCCCCGATGTCCTCCTGGGGGGGGGATGCAAGTGCTTCCAATTGGGCTACGATGCTGACTAGGTTTTATACTCCCTCTCCGACGGCGTGATCTTGTAGGATGGTTCCACTTATCCTCTTCTTGTTTACATCTCTAATAAGAATTAAGCTACAAAACCGTTATTTAATTCTCAATCAATCTGCAGGAACGCAGCTGAGCTCTCGTTCAGGATATTTTTTCAATCACCGTGTTGAAGTGAAAGGGGGGAAAGGTACCTACACCATTTTCCGATACAAATATGTATGGGTGCTTGAGCGTTTTTTCCCTTTGATTATACATGCACCCAGCTAGTCATACTTTAGAATTAATGTGCGTAAAAGTAATTGGTCGTATGAACCAAGCGAACTCGTATTTTCTCTGGTTTTCTTGGCTGTTGGTGACAAAAGAAGGGAAGGGCAATACCTTGCTCGAAGTCTACATCAAAGCGCTCAATTAGGGCGGGAAATTAAACCTGATTCTTTCGATGATAGCTATTGCCAGCCGGAATAATTATGCTGCAGAGCAAGGTTGAGTGTAATCAGTCTGAAATAGTGCGAAAAAAATCTTCCTTGGGTTATATTCACGACTGAATCTGTCGCTCGAACAATATAGCACCATCTCCGATACAAGTCATAGTGTTTGAGCACACATGCCCAGCAAACGAATGCTGTGCCAGGAATATTCATCATGGATTAATGCTTGGGAAAACCGGTAGCAAAAATAAAATGCCAGGGATCATGAGAGGAAAATGCTGGTTGTAGCAATTAGTCTCTCGCGGGCAAGTAGATCCCTACATGAGTAATTTACTTTTTTTTCTTGTTGGCAACTCTATGGACTCGTGGTAACAAATCCAAATGCATTTTTTGTCCGATTGGTTCAATATTTTATGTGCTATGATGCCTACGATGTCTAAAAACGATGCTGTTATCCATCACTATTCGTATAAACGAGTAACTTTTTCACGTCGGGACCAAGAGCCGAAGTTCGTAATTTTAAAACTTTGTTATTTCGTAATATCGCATACTGTTACATACACTTAGATTCCCTTTTGGTCGGGACCGAAGACTTTGCGTCGTAAAATCAAAATTTCGTAATTTCGAATTTCGTATTTTCGAGTTTCTACTGTATTCCCAAATAGTAAAGTCAAATTTTAAAATTTCAAATCACTTGTACTAAAAAAATTGTAATGTGTTTGCTACGAAGTGCATATACTTATTGATTCTAATTTCCATAAGTGATAACATTACAACTGAATTTATCAGGTGAACTTTGAATATTGCCATAAGATTGAAAACTTATTATGCGCCAGTCAGTCAATTGCTATGTAATAATAATAATAATAATTGTTAGGTTGGCACCATGTAGATACCGGGGGTGATCGTCATGTGACGACAGTTGACAGTTGGCACGCCATGACACACAGGTCAAAGACCATGACTGTATAGTTGTTTGTAACCCAGTGTAATTAATAAATACAAAGTAAATTGGAAGTGAGAAATCATTAATACCTCAATAGGCAGTTATTATGGCGCAGTCGTAAGTGAAGTGCAAACTACGAGCCTAACATAGACGATTTGCAAAAGTACTGAAAATGGCGGCATACAATATTCCGAATAAGTTAAGTTTGGAAGGAAACGTAGCTCAGAACTGGAAAAGTTTTAAACAACAATTTGAAATATATCTAACTGCAGCTAAAAAGGACGATAAGGCAGACAAAATTAAAATAAGTCTGCTCCTTAACTTTGTCGATGAAGAAGCTGTGGAGGCTTATAACACATTTGCATTTGCAGAAGAAGACAAAGGTGAATTTACGAAAGTACTTAAAGCATTTGATAATTATTGCGATCCAAAAAAGAATCAAATTGTGGAATGATATTCATTCAATAGAATTAAGCAGCAGGAAGGAGAAACATTCGAAAATTTTCTCACGTCGCTCAAAAAAGCTATAAAAAATGTGAGTATGGTGAGCAAAAAAAGTCCATCCTACGAGATAGGGTAGTCTATGGAATCCGAGATGCGAGACTTCGGGGAAAGCTCTTGGAGACCAAAGAGCTTGATCTCGATAAGGCAGCTGAGCTGTGCAGATCCTGGGAGGCGACCAAACAGCACGCCAAGACGCTGCAGTTCGAGGAGATGGCCAGCGATCATAATGCAGCATTGGTCCAAGCGCTCAAGAAGAAGCCACCGAGTAAGTCCAGTGAAAGTGATGGTTCAAAGTTCCAGTGCCAAAATTGTGGCACACTGCATGGTGTTCGTGAATGTCCTAACTATCACAAGCAATCAAGTTCTCAAAGTGAAAGTGATCGTGCAAAGTTCCAGTGCCAAAATTGTGGCACTCTGCATGATGTACGTGAATGTCCTGCGTATTGCAAAATCTGTGTTAAGTGCAACAAACAAAATCATTTCTCAAAAATGTGCAGATCAGGGTTTTATTCCAACTGAAAAGTGAATGAGTTAGAATTGAAAGCTGATGATGATTATGTTACACTGTTATGTAAAGAAATTGCTGTAATATACCCAAAAAAGAGTAATGGTAAGAAATTGTTTAATTATAAGAAAGTGAATAATGTAAGTGCTCGTCAGGATCAGAAATGGTGGGAAACAATTTTACTCAATGATAAACCCACAAAGTTGCAGCTAGATAGTGCTTCAGAAATTAATATTCTGTCCCAAAAGTCCTTCAGACTTCTAAAGTGTCAAGATGAGTTGAGGCCAACCAAAATTAAAGTGCAGCCATATGTTGGTTCAGCAGAAGCGGTAATTGGTAAAGTATGCCTGCATTGCAAGTATGGAAACAGGGAATCATATGAGGATTTTGTCACAATACAAGATGACAAGGATCCCATTCTAGGTCTCATAGCTTGTCTAAATTTAAATTTGATTAAAAGGGTGTTTCATGTAAATCAATCATGTTCTAAAGAGGAGTTTATGCAAAAGTATAGCAGTGTTTTTACAGGTGTGGGTCAAATCAAAGAGGAGTGTGTAATTATAATAGATGAATCAGCTCAACCCGTAAATAGGCCCCCTCGCAGAGTCCCTAAAACTGTAATGCCAAAATTAAAGAAGGCGCTAGCAGACCTTCAAGTAAAAAAAATAATTGAAAAAGTAGAAATACCTAGTGCTGCGGCATGGATAAGTAACATTGTAATTGTTGAAAAACCAAATGACCAAATACGTATATGCCTTGATCCCCATGACTTAAATAAGGTCATAAAAAGAAATTATTATCTTTTACCCAGAGTTGAGGATATGGCAGAAAAAAATAGTGGGAAAACAATATTCTCAGTATTAGATGTCAAAGATGGGTTTTACCATGTACCCCTAAGTAAAGAGTCAACTGATAAATGCTGTTTTTCAACCCCCTTTGGAATTTTCAAATTCCTACAAATGCCCTTTGGGTTATCCAATTCAGCCGAAGAATTTCAAGCAAAAAATATGAAAGTTTTTCAGGGCATCCCAAACGTATTCATTTATATTGATGACATTTTTGTAGCCACTGATAATGAGGAAGAACGTGATAGAATTATGGCTGAAGTAATCAAAAGAGCTGAGCAACATAACCTCAAATTTAATCTAAGTAAGTTGCAATATAAATGTAGCCAGGTAAAGTATCTCGGCCAAATCTTTTCTAAAGAAGGTATGAAATCTGACCCTGAAAGAGTTAGAGCCCTAATGGAGTTGGATCCTACAAAGAATGCTAAGGAACCACAGAGTGGGCTGGGCATGTTTAATTACTTGAGAAACTATATTCTCAATATCTACATTAACTGGCCCTTTGAGAGAGTTGCTGAAATACAAAATAGACTTTGTGTGGCTTCCTGTCCATGACAGAGCATTCAAAGAGCTAAAAATAAGAGTAGCTTCAGCACCAGTCCTAGCTAACTTCAATCATAAAATTCCAAGTGTGATACAATGTGATGCATCTAAGAATGGGTTGGGGTCCTGTCTTTTATAATCAGGGTGTCCCATAGCATTCACTTCACGAGCACTCACAGATGCTCAAAGAAATTATGCTCAAATAGAGAAAGAACTTTTAAGTATTGTGTTCAGTATGGAAAAATTTCACAATTACATATGTCTATGGTTTACCTGTTTTAATTCAAACAGATCATAAACCATTGGTGAGCATTCTCAATAAACCAATAGCTGAAATTGGATCAACTAGCCCATACAGCACACACGGAGCATATTTAGTTGCAATCACGAGTAGAACACGTGATTTATCTGGTCGAAAAACCGCTTTTCAACGACAAAGAACGGTTGAAAAATGGTCTATATTCGGTTTACTGGCTGCTATTTCTGGTGTAAACACGTGTATCGACCACAAACTGCCTAATATGCAAATTCCCATGCAAATGTATGTTTACCAACGGAAAATAATCTGTTATTAGTATTATGACCGCTAGACAGCATTGCCAGCAAAATTCGCGGCTGATTTAGATTCATATTTGACCGAGAAAAAAAATTGCCGCTGAAGAGCCGCGAAGCCTAGAACCTGACTCTTCCGATCTCACTAACGCCTTTACCCACTCGGCCACCAAGGTACTTGATTGATGATGGTAATGCCAAGAAGTTATTTCCTCCGCATTCACGGCCAGACCAATATAAATTATTCCGTATTTGTACTTGGCCTGGAGAGAAATACATATTTACAAATATTTGGCACCAAGAAATTAATGCAGATATTCACGTGTGCTTGAAAATGGCTGTCAGAATCATACGAAAGCAGATAATATTATCGTGGAACATGATTTTATTTCTGATGGCTTACAATTGTACCAAAATGCAACGTATGATCAAAAAAGGAAGTATTTATCGCATGGAAAAGTCATCGTTTTTTGTAAAAAAATATATCCACCCATTGTGTACAAATATAAGTTTTTCACGATTATCAGGATTACCGAATAGACCAAGTTCTTTGGTAGATGCATATTGAATTAACATATGTTACATACATACCTATATAACATATGTTATAACAGAGATATCTCTTCATAGCGGAATAATAGCTTATAGCTCATCTTTAATATGCAGTTATTCCCATGGAAATGTGAAAAAAGGCAAAGTGGCATGTTGTACATTAATTAAATTCTATAAAATACAGAAGTCCACTCAGATAATTTGGACCAAAATATACACTGAAAGAACACGTGTAAAAAAGGGCTAATTTTGGAATTATCCCTTATCCCATATATCGACCGAGAGTACACGAGTATATTTCTCCCCGTGCTGTATGGGAGGTTGCAAAGAATGGTACTAAAACTTCAAAAGTATAGTCTTAAAGTGGAATACATTCCTGGTTAGAAAATGTATGTAGCAGACCTGTTGTCCAGATCTTATTTGAAAGATCAAGTCAATGATGATCCTGTATTGGGTGAAACTGTTCATTCCATTAGTACTTATCTACCTATGTCAGATAATTTAATCGAAGAAAT
Source organism: Pyrrhosoma nymphula (assembly GCA_963573305.1). Lineage (NCBI taxonomy): Eukaryota > Metazoa > Arthropoda > Insecta > Odonata > Coenagrionidae > Pyrrhosoma > Pyrrhosoma nymphula. The sequence goes on along the minus strand of OY754338.1, from coordinate 74,924,398 downwards.
ACAACAAAGTACTATCAGAGATGCAACTCTGAGTGCACTGAAAGATATGTGTATGAATGGGTGGCCCAACAATGTTAAAAATGTGCCTGGTTGTATCAAGAATTATTTTGTCATGAAGGATGATGTCTTTGTTGATAATGGTATGTTATTTTTGGGGCAGAAGGTTATAATCCCTTGTCAGCTAAGACCAAAGATGTTAACTCTAATTCATGAAGGACATGCTGGTGTTGAAAAGTCATGTCACAGAGCCAGACAGTCTATATGTATTGGCCCAATCTGAAAAAAAGAGGTTGAACGTAAAGTCAGAGATTGTAAGGTTTGTGAGGAATTTAGAGTAAGTAAAATTAAAGCCCCACTTATTCCACAGGAAATTCCTGATATTCCCTATCTCAAAGTAGCCACTGACATATTTTAGTATGGAGGTCATGATTTCATTACAGTTGTAGATTATACTTCTAAAAGCATGGATATATGTAAACTTAAATCCAAAACTGCCTATGATGTAATAGCTATTAGTTAGAGTGCATGAGAAATGTTTTTGCCACTCATGATTTGCCTAAAATTATCAGAGCAGACAACAATTCATGGGAATTCAGAAATTATTGTAAGGAAATTGGATGTGAATTAAGTACTATAGTAGCCCAAGATACCCCAGAAGTAATGGATTAGCTGAAAAAAGTGTACATATTTCTAAATCCATACTTAAAAAAGCTAAGGCAAGTGGTGTTCATTATACTGACTTGTTGAGAGAGTACCAAATATCCAATTTGTCTAAATTCCAAGTTTCTCCTGCCCAAATTTTAATGAGTAGACAACTTCGTGGCAAACTTCCTGTTACTAAGGAAATATTGAAACCCAAAGTTCAGACAGAAATTTTTTCTAAAATGAGAGAGAACCAAAAGAAAATAAAACACTATTATGATAGGGGAACAAGAAGGAATCCTGATATTTTTACCTCAGGGGAAAAGGTAACCATAAAATGTGAAAAGAATGAAACATGGAGGCCACCTAAAATAATAGTGCCCCATAGTTCACCTCACTCTTATTTGTTATTGAATGAGTATGGTAACATTATAAGACGTAATGAGACACACATTCAGAAATCTAGTGGTAATATTGTAACAAGTGGTTCGGCTAACAATAGTCCCCCTAGCTCTAGAAGACTTGTGCTTGATGACAATACTGTAAATGTTGATATTTCTGTTGTACCAAGTGTTGACCCTGTTGTAGCAAATGATGACACGGTGTTAAATGCTACAAATGAAGTAATCCCTGTGAAAGTGTCTATCAATGAAAGACCCAAACAAAACAGAACTATATCCCGTAAAGGAAGGCCTATTATAACTCCAAAAAGATTTTTGGATTAAGGAAAAAAGGGGAGATGTAAGGTTGGCACCATGTAGATGCCGGGGGTGACCGTCATGTGACGACAATTGACATGGAGAAGCACGCCATGAGACACGGGTCAAAGACCATGACTGTATAGTTGTTTGTAACCCAGTGTAATTAATAAATACAAAGTAAATTGGAAGTGTGAAATCATTAATACCTCAATAGGCAGTTAACAATAATAATACATATCTTTATTGTTCTGTTGGTCATTGTTGACATAGAACATATTCAGAAACATTAGTACATAATAACATTTCACAATAGATTTACAATATTGTCTGAAAAAACTCATCAGTACTATAATAACATTTATTAAGCAGTAGTTCTTTGAGTTTTAATTTAAAAGAAGACACAGAGGACATACATTTAAAGTTTGTTGGTAACTTATTGTACAAAAGTGATGCCGAGTGAATAGAGCTATTCTTACATACAGCACGTGATTGTACTCACAGGTGAACATTTTCCCTTCCACGAGTCAAGTGACTATGAACCATCGAGTTAGGAATGAACATAGATGGATTCTTTTTTGCAAATAAACATGAGTGAAAAATATATATGCTGAGTAAAGTCATGATATTAAGTAGCCAAAACAAAAGCCTTCCAGGGGTCCTGATGGGTACACTCATCATGGCCTTTACAGACCTCTTTTGCATAGAAAATGCCTTACTTGCTTAACTCGAGTTACCCCATAAGACAACTCCATAGGTTAAGTTCGCGTGAACTTCAGCATATTATATGAGTTTCAAAATTTCCACAGAAGTAGTAGGGACAAGTTTCCTGATCATATATGTCCCAGCGGCCATTTTTTAAAATTATATCATTAATGTGAGGATACTAATCAAGGTTTTTAGTCAAAGATATTCCCAAGAATTTTATGGAGCTAGACTTCTTTATAGGTTTATTTGTATCCACTCTAAGAAGAGGGGTCAATATTGGTGGATTAATTTTATTGTGAAACTAGAAAATTGGTTTTGTTCTCATTCATTTTCAAATTATTCAACCTACTCCAATTAAACATTTTGATTAAAGTTTGATGAACAGAATTATAAGCATCTGCAAAATTGTCACCCACACTTACAAGGAGACATTGCGTGACTTACGTTCGGGATCCAAACGAGGCAATTATTTTCTGAAACTATAGAGAGAATGCGAGAAAAGTGTCATGGCCTTCTTCCACATAGGCCCGGGTTCGAGTGAAAAATGCTATTAAAGAATCTTCCTCCATATAAATCCTTTACATTTCACGCCTCTCTCATCACAGGTTGTAGCCCAGTGGGTTGAGGTACTGAGCTGGTTATCCTCATATGGTGGCTGGGGTTCGATCCCAGGTTGAGGCATTTTTTTCTTTTGAATATTTTACGGATTTACTGTAAATTGCCCACTCCCATACATTTACGGCAGTAGAAACATTTTTTTTTTTAATTTTCAGCCTATATGCTGGATTTTCATTCAATCCCCTTGGGAGACTTGTGAAGCTAATTTCGGGATTCTTGTTTGGCCGAAAAGAGGGTTCACATGCTAACAGACCTAGTATGTTTGGATTTTGAAAATACAAGGATACTTCCGTGAATAGGATGGGCTTTGATTGGTCACCACTTATTAAGTTAATATGCCTAGCATAAGTTTCTGTGGCTCATTCTCATTGAGGGAAGTACATTTTCTCCATAAGCTACATTTTTTCTTGATTAATACAACTCCATTAATACAATTCTCGTCCTGCTACTGCCATCATCTTAACCTTTCTGATTCACACAATTGGAATTAGAACTCTCAAAGATATTTCATATGAGTTTTGCAAGAATTTCATCAGCTCTACAGTCCCATGAGGCCTTATGGTGAAGGTGTTGTCTATATACTCAACGAAAAGTTCTATTGTAAGAATCCTAGGCTCTGTTTGAATTCTGCCATGTTGAGGTCAGTGATGACTGGGTAGTGGAGGGATGCTCCATAGCTGGATTTGGTTTACTTGTAAAATTTCCCATTTCACAAGAAATAGGAAAAACAAGGATGAACAAATGTGATAAGAACCCAAAAACCCTTGAGTCAATAGGTGGTTTTGGTACTATGGGGGAAAAAAGTTTCCCAACATACGGAGCGCCGCCACTATCGCTCTCGGGGGAAAATCACTTTCCTTTCTGATTGCATATTATTCTTAGATGTCGACCACGATGAGGGAAATTCAAACGCAGTAAGGACTGCTTGTCCAAATCACTGATGGATTACCGGCCGCTCGCCTGCCCCAAGCGTATTTTGCACTGTCCATGAGAATGGAGGCGCATTAAATAACCTTGCATGCATTTGAAACATTCCATTGAACTCTCTCCTACGGCTCAACCGAAACCAGGTAATGTTAAACAGTCTTCCTTTAGCAGAACTGCGTAGGTAAGATTACAGGCAGCTTATCGAAAAAAATAATTCATGGCAGTTGATCGGTAGGTTAGATAGGATGCGGATTTGAATGCATTTGCTTTTGCAGGCACTTCATTTTCTCTGTGACGACTTCCACGGATATTCACAAAATTCCAATAAGTCCAGGAGAGAGGGGATAAATCGATGGGATAGTTGAGGTAGGCTCAACAGTCTCTCAGGTATCGAGGGCAATGGATTTGAATAGAAGAAGTAGATTGCTGGTTAAAATGCTACTGGGAGGGGGATGAGATGACGGCTACACGAAAAAAAAGCGGAGACCAAGATTCACGTCTTGAGATGATGATGGCAGCATTTGTTAGCTTCCTCCTGAAAATCATATTACTATTGGCGCCCCGCCAATAGTAATAGGATTTTCATACATAGGCTGTGATAAAGAGGACATTAAACTAAAATTAATCTGTATAGTGAGAAACCGCCTCCATGAAACTGGTATGAGAAATTGCAGGCCGACAAGAAAGCCTGTGGTAAATGGAACTAATTAAACGGCGAGGACAGATTTCACTCATTCATACCGGGATATGGGCCAATTATATTGGAATATCGTAACTTTCATCGATGATTAAATATTATAAGTGTTAAGTATGGACTTTTTTAGCAAAGAAAAACACGCAATTTTAGGTAAATATAGCTTAAGCAATTCATTGTACTCTTTAGAACATTTCCATATTTAGAAAAAATACTATTCATCCTGTTCGTCAGGTATCACAAAAATCAGCATAACAAGGAAACATAGATCTGGGCATATATGTTTCCATTTTTGGGAAGCAATTTATGCTGCTGGACCGGGACCGTTATTAAGAACACCACCTCGAATGATGTCTTGAGGATTACGTCCAAATCCTTTGCATTTTCATCACTTCCATACATAAACGAAGTAGTATGAAAGGACTAAATAGTACGAAGGAAAATGGAGGTACATACTATCTTCCTTACTTACTGTTTTTTGTCTTTTTTATTTGCCTATTTACAGCTTATTCTTAAAGCATATTATTCATTCACAGTTTATTTATTTGCGTAGCCATTTAAATCTACCGCCATGCTTGAAATATGCATTGAATATTTGTTTGTATTCGTTGTATAGACAACAACGTTTGTATTCACAATCAATAGTGGAAACCCTTTTTCACGGTAGTGTTTTGTTAAGCACAGTAGGTTATAGGGAAAGAAGTGGACACTGGGTGAATCCCAGAACCCTGACAGAGTGCAAAAGGAGGTGCAAAATCTAGAATAAAGAGGGAGGAAAGAGAAAGAATGCAGAGGAAACTACAGCGAGAAGGAGGGAGTTCAATGATACGTTTTGAATGCATACAAGGTCAGCTAATGTGCCTCCGTTTGGAAGCCAGTGCGAATAACGCTCGTGGAATACAAGCGGCCAGTTTCACTGGCATGGTCGCTGGCCTCGACAATGAGTCCATCACCATACTGTGTTCGAATTTCCCTCGTCGTTGCCGAGACCTAGGAATTCAATGCCATAAGAGAGGAAGACGATTTTCCTCCAGAGCGATAGTGGCGGCATTCCGTTTGTTGGGAAACTTTTTCCCCCATAGTACAAATTGTAGTACAGCATGACTTTAACCAATTTATCAGTGAATATGTATGTATTCTCTATTTCCTATACGTAAAAAAGAGATGCATAGCATATTAGAGCCCATAATCTGTAATGTCAACTTCTAAAAAGTTACCTAATCTAGTGACTCGACTTTAAGTTAAAGACAGGTTTTTCATCTGTCAAAAAAATGATTGAATTTTCCCAACATGCTGGAAGACTCAATAGTAGCTCAGGACAAAAGTAATTTACAAAGAGCCAGAAACTCAATCAACAAGTATAATGGGGTTCACATTATAAACTCTCACTCTTTTAAATATTTGAAAACTATTATTCACTTGCCTTACTTTTTTGGAGCAGGTAGACTGTTGAAGAGTCTGTTACCATGGTGATATTGTCCTTATATTTAGTTCACTGCTCCAAAGCATAACATAAGTATTCTCTCCTGATGATCGAGAGAACAGTAGCAATTGTCTTGTAATATCAAATATATATAGAAATTATTGATTCCTCATAATTACTGGTGAGGTTGGTATAGTTCATAGTTAAATTAATTGCATCTTGACCTTGTTTTCGACATTTCCACTCAAATGGAAAATAAAGAAAAAATCCTAAATTATAAACTTAATTTACCTTAGCTAATAATAATAAATTTTATTATTAGCTAAGGTAAATTAAGTTTATAATTTAGGATCTCTCCTTTATTTTCCATAGATTTCATCTAACATAAGTTTAGAATTGGAAAATGTGTTATACAAATGTAGAATATATATAATATCTGATAGAAATTAATGGAGATCAGTTTTGATTTTTTACAGAAATGTCATGTGATGAATCTACATTCTAATAATGAAATATAATGCTTGCCTTTAGATGACCACTCTACTCAAAAGACGAATAGCTGAAAACTCATCACCAAATCTAAGAATATCAGTTTTTGACTTGGAAAAGAATCAAGAAGCAAGAGCTGAACTGAAGGAAAAAGTAATTTTTTAAGCTTGATTATGCTTACACATATATTTTTGCTCCTCAGTTTGTGGGTGCTTTTGATTTTTAAATTCTATATTTTTTGTTATGATCTGTTGATTTTTATGGGGGATTTTCATTTGAATGCTTTTTTGATATTACCATTGAAATCAAACTTGCAAAGATTTCAAAAGATTTATGGAGTTACTTCGAAACATTAAGGCTTAATAACCAAATAACTAATTGTAGAACTTTAGACTCCTATATCCCTGGCAATTTTTGGAATCTTCAAGAGATGATACGCAAATGATCATTTGTCATGGTCCACTGCACGATAAAGTAAAAAGCCGCTATACACTCCCATCACTGTTACCTATCTTACTGCTATACTCTTTGGAGAATATATTCATTAGGTACTTATATTTGGGTACTTGAATGTGTTGTATTTTTGGGATCTCACTTTTCAGGAACTTCAAAAGATTCAAGACAGTGCAAGAGAGGTGGAGGATGAAGTTGACTATCTCGCTCCTTTCTTGGCTCGCTTGGGGGACCCTGCTACCCTGACAGTGGAGCAAGCTTGGACCATCAGAAATGACTGTCTTGCTGATTGTAAACAACTGCTGGTCAGCAGGGAGAGCAGGATGATGTCTGAATTGGATTCTGTACGAACAATTTTGAAACATTTTTTTTACAATCACAGCAGTTGAATCAATCTTCTCATATAATCAAAAGTTTCTGGTTCTACTTTGTGGGAATTCATGTTAAAAAAGAAATAAAATATTTAGTATTTCCACATGATTTTAATTCACATGTTATTATGAAACTGCATTATTATTATGAAACAACATTATTATGAAACCACAGTTGACGTATTAACATTGTGTGGAAATACCAAGTGTTTTAATTCTTTTTTTCAATCTTCTCATGCATTGTTTATTGTTTGTGCTTGTGATCTCCCATTGGATAGACTCTTTAATGTAATTTACATAATGTGTATGTAAGTGCTTTCAAGGGTGCATGACTATCCATCCATGGGAGAATCAGCTTATTTATACCTGCCAGTTTTTAATTTAGCCAAATTCTAGACTCCAGCATCATATAATGCACTTGAAACATAGAGCCTTTCTTTTATTCTTTATACAGTAGAACCTCTATTTTACGAAGTTGAAGGGTACCAAAAATATGAGCTTTGTAAATCAGAGGGTTTGTAAATTGGAGGTTATCTTTCAAGCAATCGAAACCTCAACAATCCTAATCCAGTTTCACTAGCGCACTTCATAAAGATAAAAGGGATTAAAAGGGAGGTAATATTTCAATAAAATGAATTGCACATCCAGTTAAATGTTTAATAGAAAAAAAGGAAATTAGAAACCTACACTTCTTATACATGGTGGCATATTTTTTATGCTCTCCTTAACAAAAATTAACAGAAACTTTAAAAACTGGTACATAATTTTCTACAAATGTATAATGGTGTGAACAAGGACCCTGTATATAGGGTTCTTGGGTGTGAACTTGGCTGTTGCAACTGAATTAATTTATTGTAGCTTCAAGTTGGTAGATATCATAATAAGGGGAATAAGTGAATTAATTCATCCCACAGAGTATTTTAAGCATATGCATTAATTAGCTCAGGGGATATGTTTAGTGCTAGTCGAATTTGTGTTGAAAGAGGCCATTTTAACATGGGAATGCCACGGATGCATTCTAACTAAGAAATTTCATGGCTGTAAGTCGTAATCGCAAATTCTTACCTAACGGCGTAAAACTTTAATGAAAAATAAAATATCCAAAGTGCATCAAAATTTGAACATAAATAACGTATTATTACAAAATTAGTATTCTTAAATGATACTTGTCCCAAGGGGAATATTTTGACACAATTTCGTCGTGCATTTCACGCCACTGCTCAACATTTTCTGTGTTCACACGCCCTTCTTCTCCGTAGATTTTAAGTGAAGTGATTCAATGTCTTCTCTTGAATTTTTCTAGCCACCCATTTGAGCATTTAAAGTTGTCTCACTTCAGTTTAAGAGCCAAAATCTGAGCATTCTCCTTCAGAATTGGTTATAGGCAAGTTGCACTCATGATCGTTAACACTTAAAAAAAATTAATAATAATACATCTGCAAATCAAGCCGTTCAAACTTCGACGATGAAATGTAGTTGACTTTCGACGATGCTGTTATGACTCAAAATGTTTTCGCTTGAATTCATGATTGTTGTTATGTCGATAAAGAAATGCCATACTTCTGAGCAATTTCTGTTTTTGTCTGCGTGCAATCACGTACTTCCTTGATTATCGACCTTATGGTAACCAAACTCACGGACTTCCTCATTTATTTTTGCTCAGCGATGTTTTATCCATTGTTTTACTAAAAGGCACACGGGATATCACAAACACAGCCCACCTTGCGTTGAGAGTGATTCTGACTGAATGCGCGTGACTTCTGCTCACTTGGAAACCCAAATATTTTCACTCGCTCACAGCTTACAGTGTAATTTTCTGGCTTCAAAGAATTCTGGAGACAAAGTTGTAGGTGCGAGCCACTCTCGGATGTCATAGGAACTGATAACAGGGAAAAGAAGAAACGCAAACCAGCTATTGAGAGCGAAGACATTGTAACAATTGTAATGTCTACTCCGTGTAGACTGTGGTTACAATGTAATCAGGTGACCATCATCAAGAAAGAATTGATAAGCTGGCCAATTCACGTTTCGTGAGAGAGTAATACACCCTGGCGGAAATTTTATTATAGCCTATGCTTATAGGCCATTTAAATTACAGCGAATGAAGAGGAAACTTAGTAATTTCTTTCTTCTTTTTATCTGACGTGAAAATCGATTTAGAAAAGAAGTCTTTGTATCAAGGATCATATATTATTCAAGTTGACCACAAGTATAAGTGAAATAAATATCCACCTTAAAATCGGGCCAAATTTTGTATACTTGAGATGGCTTTCCCGACTTACTACCCTCTGAGCGCAACCCGTTGTTTCAGTCGTTCGCGCAGAGAAAAACATCGCTAGACGTGACCCAAAAATATGTGCAGAGGCAGCGTGCATTAAATTTAAAAATGTTGTTAAGGTTTTTGGATACCTTTTCTACAATTTCTTGAATTTGAAATGCTCATTCTTGAAATGTTTGCATAATGCTGAATGTTTACACATTGAGTGATGCATTGACCTCAAAACATTGCGACAAAACCATTTCAAATACTTTGTAAAACAGAGGTCAGTCACTCCTGGGGACCGGCTTCTCACTTTGTAAATCATTAAAATGGAGGTTTTGTAAAATGGAGGTCATTTTACATGGTTTTTCTATATACAAAGATCGGGACCGGCAGAATGGTTTGTAAATTGGTGTCATTTTGTAAATTAGAGGTTTGTAAAAAAGAGGTTCTACTGTATACTCATTTTTTAAATATACATATCTTTATATACTCATACAATATATTTATACTCATAGAGCCTTTATTATTTAATAAATTCTTACCAGATCTTTCTACCTTTCTTAGATCTGAAAGAAAGGGAAAATTTTGGGACTTGTTTTTGCAAATGCCGAATTTTTCATATTCCCATATCTCCGCAAAAAAATAATATTTTTCTTAAAAATTGTATATACAAACTTAGGGCCTTATGAGGAAAACACACAAAACATTTCGTGCAAATCTGAGATAGTGAGGGCAATTTTTGTTTTTTGTCATTGCTTTGGCATGGAATGACCCATATGTGATCTCTTCTTGGGTGTTATGCGGAGAGCACTTTAAGTACAGTACACTTATAGTCATCATATGCCATACAGAACTTGAAGTGCACTCTTCATATTGTGGGTCCCCTTGCTGCCTTTTTATTAAGGGCAGGCTAGAGTCAGTAGTGGACTTCTCTTCTTTTGTCTACCCCGCCTTCCTCCTCTATCGTTATACACCTGTACCTTCCTCCTTGTCTGATATGTCAATGAATGTAGGAAAGACAAAATATATAATGATTTCATTTGATGAGACCAAACTATAAATTTTTGTTTTCTAAGTGGATACAAACTATGTTTTTCCTCAAATCAAGATGCACTGGTTGTAGGGATAGGAGAGTTTTCAAGCCTGAGTGGTACATTCTCTTTATCCAGTTTATTTTTTTGACTCTTGATTTCTTATACGTTAAACACGACTGACTTCCTTTCAGTTCCTCCTGGAACTAGCTACCCCACCACATCATGAGTTAGCTATGTACATATTGCCATTTTTTATATGCATGTAAAATCAATGAACTCTAAATTTCCTATTAAACCAAGCTATCTGGGTTTTAAATGGTTTTCATGGAACGGATACCCAATTTTAATCCAATGCATTACAGTAGTTGGATTCAGATTTATAACAAAACCCCATCATAGATAATTTTTCATTTCAAAGGTCTTATTTTTTATGCCAGTAAATTGTCTGTATTTCATTTTGAGATCTTGTTTATAACCAAGGCCGTAGCCAGAACATTTTTTCGGGGGGGTTCAATTACGAATGTACTCCCCAAAAGTATTTCTGGCTAGGGCCTGAGGTTACTAGTTTGGAGCATGGAATAGGGCCCCCAAAAATAATTTTTTGGGAGCATGTTTAATGATTCGGAGCTTGAGACGGTGCCCCCTAGATTAATTGGTCAAAATATTATAATTAATTGGCTCACCTTCAGTGGCAGGAGCTATTGTCTACCACAATCATAGTGCAGGGGTAATGTAGCCACTGAGTCAGGCGACGAAATAGCAGCATGGTGTGGCCCTTGTAATGATGTGCCGCAATGGAGTTACGAAAGACGCCATTAACGAGTGGACGCTCCATCTCACTGATAAATTCCTCTAAAAATAGTTGCAATGTTGTCTCGTGACAGCCAAAAAATCTTACATAAGTTAGTTTTAGACCCCCTGCTCCACCAACGTAAACACTTTGAAACAGCCCCTGACTGATAGTTATCTTTACTGAGTATGTAATACAGAAATGGCTAATAAAATGTGTTTCATTGAGTTATTAATATTTTGTGCCAGGTGTTTCTTTCGATGCTGTGTTAACCACTAATTTAATGTTTTAAATTGTTAGAAAAAGCTGTTTCATTTTCCATTTCTGTCTCCACATTTTGGGGGGGGTTTGAACCCTCTGAACCACCCCCCCCCCTGCTCACTACAGCTGTGTTTATAACAACACCTTCATATAGACAGTAAAATTTTCTGTTCCCAACATACATATTTGTTGTTGAGGTTTCACCATTTTTTGTATGGGAAACTACCTAGGTACTCAAGTAGGTACCTGAGAACCAACAGAAGAATGTGGTGGCTGGAGAAGACACTAATACTAGCTTCGTATAGCTGCATTAGCATATCCATGTTGCTCTTACCCCTATGGTATTATGTATTTATATTTGGATTTTTGGAAGTGTACTGACTTGGCTTTCCAGCCCTAAGATCTGTTTTACTCATCAAAGTTTAGGGAAGGGTATGTGCAGAATGACTCTCAGTTTTTCTCTAAATGAATTCCCTTCTCATTGCCCTTTGGTATTATAATTCAATTGCATGATGCTAAACCTGCTGGTAGTTAGGAAAAAACAGTCCTCCCCATTCGGAATTCCACTTAAATGGACAACGGTACACTTTAGTGGATATATAAGGATTTGCAATTTCAATCACAAATGTTTCAACATTTATGCATGTTTGAACCAAGCATAATAATGAAGAAAGATCTGTTTCCTTTCAGCAATTTTTCAATCCAGCATTTTCTTGGGCTTCCCCCTTGAGGATTTCCATTTCTTTTAAGTTCTGATATGTCAGCATAAATGGAGAACCTCATCATGTTGGAAAAGAAATGCTGACTAATATACATGTAGCTCTAAAAAATGTTATTCAGTCATCCAGTTCAGTTTTTCTCTCTCAGGGATGGTCGATCAAGTTTCAAATACACCCTGAGGGGTACAGTCACAGATTCTCTTGGTATGCCAGCTCATGAAATTTTTATTTTTTATCATGCTTAAAAAAATAAAAAAATATCATTATTTTTGAAATTTCAACTGTTTCTTTAAATTGCTACTCTCATGACTGTGCACACATGGCTAAGAGGGAATTTCCTTATTCTTAAGTTTGTGCTATGGATCATGATAGCCACTACATGCATGCAGGGAGAGTTAATGATTCATTCTCAGGTCTCAAGTTGTGTTCAGCAAAACCAGAGGCTCCTCATTTAGGCCAGAGCACTTCACTTACAGTGAAGTAGCTCTCCAGGGTCTAGGGCTCTCTCTCTCTCTGTTCATGATAATTAAGAGAGAGATGAATTAACTTTTGTTTTCTAATGACCTTTTGAAACCATTTTCAGAAAAATGCTACTCTTGACACCAAGAAGAAATGGTTCAGGGAAAACCAGGATGCTCTGACCCAGGAAAAAAAAGAAGAATATCTATCAAATTTTCAGGATGAAGAATTTTACCTTCTAGCTCTCGGACTGCGCCTAGCTCGGCACCGGCATCTTTATTTTACCAGAATTAAAAAACTCGAGACTCTTCTAGACAAAGATCCACGCCTGTCTATTTTGTATTAAAAATAGCCTTTCATCTCAAACTTGTTAGATTAAAAGTCATGGCTGACTCAGTCTGTTGTGAATAAAAGAAAGATTTATAATGTAATCACTTTAAAATTTTTTAAACATACATACTTATGAATTTACCATCCTCAAGTGGAATCTATGTGTTATATTTCTGATATGATTTTGTAGAGCTTAAATGCTTTTTTCTCAATAATATTCTTGTGGTTAGTTTTTGATGTCCCAGTAATCTAACGTATTATCTACCAAGGGTACAGGTTTCCAGTCTCTGTGAGGCCCTGGCTCTGATCAACCAAACTCAATCTCAGTATATTTGTCAGATTTTTCTGGGTAAACACTGGAGGCACAGAGAAAGGAGCTAACCTCCCCTACCCTGAAAAGTTTATTAATGTTGCACAATGTTTGGCTTAGTTTGTGGTGAGTTCTGCCCTCACCAATCATAATGACCATTGAGTTGATGACTAATGTTTGGTGGACCAAGGACCAGGGGTGGATTAAGGCATTATCTTTCAGTCATTCTTTCCCTCTTCATTTAAATGAGGACAGTTCCGGACTTACGTAATGGAAGTGTTCCATGGAACACTTTGTAACTCAAATTTTACGTAAGTCGGACAATGCCGGGAGAGTAGCCTTCTTAGACGGGCGAATGTACTCACGCAGTGGGGTATGATTTCCCCAGTGGGTACACTATCATTTTTAATGTCATACACACATAGGTAGTGACGATGGCAAAATTGAGGTTTCTTTTAACAGACTTACAAATTTCATCAGTTGTGAAATTTGTAAGAAATTTCATCATCCTAGTTTTTCAACTCAATCCTCAGGTCGCACGCAGCATCCATAGATGCATTTTCTAGTTTCTTTTCCAAAAAATTAAAACCATGCAATGCTAGAAGAGACCCTTATTTGAAATTAGATGCACCACCTTTTAACCCTTCAAGCCGGTCAACGCATTTAAACAGCCAGGCCCTACTCGCGGTATTTAAATTTAAAAAAATCTCATTTTCTGCACCTTGGCAAACAATTATTTATATCTGTGTTAGTTTTCATTGTATCATGGAAAAAATTTAGTATGATATGCTAAAATGATGTGTTAATGCAATAAAAATTTTACTTACATTTTTCTTTATAATTTAGCTTGTGCAATCACTTAAAGTTGGAAAACTTGAGTCCTAAAAGTTAACTTTGGTGTGATAAAGTGTGAAGCACTCCTCTAAACATAAGCCAGCATCGCAGTCAGGGCACTAGTACACTGTTTCCCTCCTTATGCCTCTAGCGGAGCACACTTGGCATCTTCTCTGAGGCCGGGACTTCTTCCCGGCGGGCAGTATTTTTTCAATGAAATGTCTCTCGACTAAACGGCGTGGTGACGGATTTGTGGGAGGCCTCCTAGTGGTCGATGTATTTGAGCTAGCTCCGTATTTTTCAAAGAGCTGCTGAATTAGCTGAAGACAAAAGTTTAGATGATCTACCTTTTTTTGACCACTATTGAATATTGCTAATGCATTGTGAACGGAAACATTCAATAGCCTTCTAAATAGTTTTATATACCATTTCTTAGTCTTTTTTCGTTCTAATAAATACGGCTGAAGCTTTTGGTCTTTTAGGTCAACACCACCCATTGCGGAGTTGTATTCTAAAACACACACTGGTTTTGTTTTTCCATCTTTTTCACGAAAATTATTGCAATGGAAGCTTGAAATAAGTGAAACTGGCTTTTTGTCTTTCCACTTCATTACCATTATTCCGTCGCAAACTTTCGCTACATGTTCTCCTTTTTTCAACTTTGCTGTTTTCACCTCTTTTGGGACGTTTTTTCGAGATAATCGTAAAGTTCCAGCAACATTTGTACCGTGATCCAATAAAAACTTTGCCGAAGCAGGTGAATTATAATAATTATCTAACCATAACGAATAGCCTTTCTCAAATAAGGGTTGTACTAACTTTATCACTATTGCTGATGTCTTGAGTCCATCAGGAGTTTCTGTGATTGAAATAGTTGAATCAGCTCCTGAGTAAACAATAAAACTTCATAAGTAGCCAGTATCAGATTCGCAAAGCTCAAAGGTTTTTATGCCAAATTTAGATGACTTCAGAGGAATATATTGCCTGAATGATAGACGCCTCTTCCATAGAGTAAGAGATTCATCAACAGCAATATTTTCTTTTGGTACATACATTTTTTCAAATTTACTCTTCAAGTAATCTGTGATAGGTTGAATTTTGAAAAGTTTTTTGTTATCACTATAGTGACGGATATTATCATTATCAACAAAATGTAAAAACTTTGAGATACATTCGAATCTGTCCTGGGACATAGTTTTAGAGAAAATTTCTGTTTCCAGAAGTGGGTTTCGTGAAAAGTATGAACGAATAGTCGGTTTTTGTATAATTCCCATCAACATTATCAACCCAAAATACACATAAACCTCTCCAGCATCAACAGGTTTCCAATTGTTCAATCGTGACCGAGAGGATAGTGGATTATTTTCTAAATAATTATCTGCATATCTATTCGTCTCGAAAATGATTTTTTCCATTATTTCTCTATCAAAAACATTTGTGAAAGACTCAACAATATTATCAACAACTACTGTTGGACCACATTTCCCAGTGAAAGGAATTTTTTTTGGAATGTTGCATTCATCAAAATCATCCCAGACCCACGAGGAAGATAGATCAAGTGCCCTACTTGGTGTGTCACCGTCAGTTTCGTCTCCACTATCACAAATTTGGGGAAGGGTATTCACTGAGTAATCACCTTCTTCTTCACTTGAACACTCACTACCTGAATCAAGAAGCACTTCATCTTCTTCTCCCACATTTTCAACTATATCTTGTATTTCTTCTTCGCTCAAAAATAACATTCCTTTTGGACTCCATTTCTAAATTTGTATTGTGCTTCCTGGACTTCTCCACACGAAAGGGATCTACACACTGAGAGAGTTTGGAAGTGAGGCGACGTGGTCACTACTCAGTGGGTAAAAAAAGGATGAATGAAGCATGTGAATGGTCCAAGAGAAGTAATTACGAAGGTCCCCTAATATGAGAGAGAGAATCCAGATGCCAGACATAAACAAAAGGCAAGCAGAATAAGAGAGCTCTTTGTGATGAGGAAGGAGGTCAACGCAGACCATGCAATGGTGATGAGCTCAGATATTCTTCTATCTTTATTGCCTATGAAGTGCTTTTTCATGTTGCAAAAGACTATCATAACGATGATGCATCTTCTCAGAGGCCAGTGATAACATTCACCCTTCAAAAAGTGCTGAGATGAAGAGAAAAAAAAATCTTAACCGAGGGAGTATCAGCCGCCGTACCACGTACGGCGAACCGCTAGTGGGACCAGACTACCGATGACGTACGCCATACGGTGAACCGCGTGGAAGGGTTAACACCATTGTTATATGTTCCAGAGGAGCCCCCATATAGGGGGGTGAATAAAGCCCAACAAAAGGTTGAATAAAGCGTCACTTGCTCTGCGCTAGTGCATTTGAGTACAATAAGCCGTTCAAACTACCAATGCAAGGACTGTCATTCGTACCTTTGTAGGCAATAAATGCCAAGTTAACGTGTGTTGGTTACAGACAGACTAGTAGTTCCTGATCATCGGGCCTTGGTTTGGCTGTTGTCCCATGCGTAAACCAGGAAAAAATGAAGCACAATAATAAAATAAGACAAAATGGAGAAGTGTAAAGTGTTATTTGATGAATGATCAAAGAGGAGTATCATTTACAATTAAAACCATTTCTTAAGTTTCAAAGTGGGAGGAATCCTAATTTCGTTTGAAATTAGCTGCATGGTCTTTGTTTGTTCGTTGCGATTCCTGGTGATGGCAGCCCAGGGTTATGATACTGTAGTGTTAATGCATGTAGGTAAGATATGTTGGTATGTACTATAGTTGTCTGAACCGGGAATAAGCTGATTGCTGTGAGTAAACAGTTTTCCCGTAAGCATACGCTAAGTAATTCCAAATTCATGTAAGTTGATCTTATGTAAGTCGGGTAATGTCTGTAATACAGTTAAACCCCCATACAACGAATTTGTTGGGACCAGAAAAATTACTTCGATGTAGGGGGTTTTCGATGTATGGAGGTGGTATGCGGGTTGCGTCTCCAAAGGGGCATCCAAGTGTACCGCGTGCTTTACGATGCAAGTCGAGTAAATATATCAATCTTGCTTTATTCACCATTAAAACCTTTCCTAGAGTGATGATAAACAATTTTTATTATTTACCATCAAATACCGTGGCTATCACCGTGTTATTTTCAACCTGCATATTTCTAATTGAAATTATTGTTTTTTTCGTCGATTCTGCTCTACGCCTCATTGCTTTCTTTAGTTACGGTCTGAAAGTAAAGGAGCGCCAAAATTAATGCCTAAGGATTAGGTATATTTAAAGTGCTCCATAATTTTTCTGAGTATCTAGTCTATATTATTCTTAGAGTGCAATAATTTAAGTCAATATCAATTGGGAGTTTTATGCAGCAATTTTGCTTGAAAGAGCACATATTCCCATTTATACTTTCGAAATGAAACGTACTGTTGGAATCCCATTGAAATACCGGTAAATATCTATGTTCGTGACCAGAATATACTAGATATCGATAAACGACGATGGAATATAGGTGGGGCGAGTTAGTTACCATGAGTAAAAACGTGGCAGTCGGCAAAGCATTGATGTCACAATGGCAATCTCAGATGATAATGCATTGATGATGCCGTTAACGCGTGTAAGAGTCGCACCCCTCTTTTTATGCGTCGAAGTCGAAGAAAGAAATTTGGGGCTTTTTTTCCTATTGCGAGGTGTTGCGGGACTAACTTCGAATTTTCGGCCATTATCAAAGCCGCTTGCGATATTCTCTTATAATTTACGCAGCATTTTCCATAGGCATGTATGGACCTCGGAGGCAAGTTTTCACTTGTAGCCTAGGCCCTACAATGCTTGCATTGTTTATTGCCCTTTGGAATGTGTGGAGTAATTTATATTCATTAAAACAAAACAAATCCGACCTCGCTACAATTCGTGTTTAGTTGATAAGTGCGGGCAGTCGCACCGAGCTCTGATTTATAAATCCGAATCCCCCCACCATTTTCCTAATGCACAAGTCATAGTCGCTGTAAGTCGCCTTTTAAAACGTGGTTAACTTTTACAAATTATATTTTGCTGTAAACGATGACGAGTGGGAATGCAAACACGTTAAATTCAAAAGACCCCAGTGTCAGCCGCGTAAAAAACGAACGATAAGGCGTAGATACGACATCAAAACTTGAAAAAAGTCAAACTTTGAAAGAAATCATAACTGTCTATGGAATTTAAAGCAGTTAATATTTCAATATGGTCCAGCAAAAATCTTCAATGAATGACAAAATAAAAAAATCATGATTTAGGTACATACATAAAAACGGCTGACTTACTAGTGAGACGGGCGTCGCAGTACGGTGGCACGCGCGCGCATGTCCTGTCACAGCTCGTAGATTTTCCCCGAAAAGACCTTCTGTCCCTATTGGTATGAATAGTGCAACCTTATCCTTCCTCCATCTTCTAATGCACGATTCCGGCACATCATGCCATAGTCCGGCAGCGCGGTTTCCTACATCCTCAGCGTCTTTGATGACTTAAAGCGCTTTAATTTTTTCAACTACCGTGAAAGACCACAAATTTTTGCCCTTGTTCATTTTGGAACAACACTGACCTATATTGACACAAACACAAATGTTAATAGTCATAGAATTCTCTCAGTTGAGCTCAAGGCAGGTGCATACAGTCACTCAAAGTTGTCTGGTGACAGAAAATGAGAAAGTTAGGGGGGTGAAAAATTCCAGTGCTTGCACTTGTCGCGCGGCCAATCGCTGTCCCCCAATTGCACCCCACACGCTTGCCTTGTCAAACCAAGTTTTTAAAGTTATTAGGCAACTGCATCCCCCGTAAACAAGCGAGCCAATGATACCCTCCCCTTGATGACTCACGCTAAGCACCAAGGTCACTCAGCTCTAGAGGGACTTGCCTCGGGCACGATACGAGCGGCGCGAGCCGCGGCCATGATACGAGCGGTGGTAGGCAAGCGATAGAGTGGCAACGATGAGTTTTATGTTCCTAATGTTTGACATGGACCACACTCGAACCCAGCCATGATAGACGTGAGTGGCATAGGTGCCGCTCGCCACCAATCCCAGATATTAAATATTTCTTGTGCCATTCTTCTCATTCGGTGGTAAAATGTCGGCCGAGAACGTTCTGTCTTCTGACAGTATGTACTGCCATTTCAGATTCTGAACTTATCTTAGGACGAATCACTGCTCGTTTCGTGGCCACTACCACCCTGCCGCGTTATTTCTCTGCAGCCCATCGCTCATATCGTGACCGAGGTTCGAAGGCTGGCAAATAAAAAATTCGTGTCAGAGGCGCACCCTCATTTTCGGCTGCGATTTCTGGGAAAAAAGGTATCCTCAAGCAATCGAGCAAATATTAGGGCGATCTCGAGCAAACGCACCACTTGCCGGTTAACAGACCACATCCATCAAGGTTAAGACGGCAATAGCAATATTTGGATAGAGAAGAGAGGTTACTCCAGATTTTCCTTTGGGATGGGGACAGAGTAGATAAAATTGGCTCTCATTGGTTGAACACCAACCAATGAAGTTTTGAATACTTCGCCCTCCTAACGAGGGGAGTGTCCGATAAACAGGTCGCAGATCTCGATGTAAATTCGTATGCATATAGAACTCCGAATGCTTTTCACGAATCACTCCACATATGGGCGTATAAATCCAATAGTTAACAAAAAAGGCGTCTAAACATATATAGATGTTATAAAATCCCTATTTATCAGCCTGCGGCATCAAGGGTGTGGTCCATTGATTAGCGTACGGGGCTGCGGTGCAGAGGGACCATATTCAATTCCCGTCGGCGACAAATTTTTCATGCTTACTTTCTTTGTTTTTCCTTTCTGGAATTCTGTTAAAATCTAATTTTTACTTTTCTATTCAAAGTTTTTTTTAACGAGTGGAAATATTTTTCTTTTGCGAATAACATAGGGCTTATTTTTTTTTCTTTCCCGCAAAATTTCTTTGTTTCCCCATTCTTTCACCACGCAAACTTGATTTGTTCCTTCATTTGCAAGACCTCCTGTTGATATCATAATTATACAATAATGAAAATAATCTGCAAGTGGTCACTCGCCATTTAAAACACGAGCCTTTCTCGACGAGTCTTATTACAATGTATTTATTTGTACGACTTTAGATCGCGAAATGGTGATTCGATTACAGAAATTAGTAGATAAGCCGATCACATTTTCCCCTCCTTTTTTCAAAGCACAACAATACAAGAAAACGGTGATCTTTGATCGTGGGTCTTATAAATAATGATGTAACAATTATTTAGACTATTTTATAATTATAATATCAACAGGAGGTCTTACAAATGAAGGAACAAATGAAGTTTGCGTGCTGAAAGAATGGGGAAACAAAGAAATTACGTTGACTTCGCGGGAAAGAAAAAAAATAAGCCCATTGGTATTCGCGAAAAAAATATTTCCACTCATTAAAAAACACATTGAATAGAAAAGAAAAGATTAAATTTTAACATATAATTCCACGAAGGAAAAACAAAGAAAATAAGCATGAAAAAATTTATCGCCGATGGGAATGAACACGATTCGTACAGGCAGGTGGACTGTCTTACGATAACCGTCCACCTGCCTCTCCCAAAATAAAATCGGATACCGAAAGGTAATTTGAAACCATGGAGCTCCTCCCATTCAGGGGTCCCGGGAATGTAACCCAATATGGGAAAGTAATCTGATACGATTTAAAAAGGGAAAATTGAGCTCCATCCTCACCACCTGCACCTTCGCAAAAGAGGTGGGGTGGGGTGGATGAGTGAGAGTGGAGAATAGCCCCCCTGATCTGATCTTTTCAGAGTATTTTTCTGTATTGGGTTACGTCTGGCCGGCTGGAACTGACTGGTATTCCCCCTCCCCTCTTGGTGCATTACTCATCCACCCAACTATCACCCGGCTCAGCTAACGCGGAGTGGAGCTTTGGCTTCTCTTACACGTTTTTTATTGTGGGAACCATCAGAGTTGCTGGTTCCCACCATAATAAACGAGTAAACGAGCCTTCACCGAGCGAGAGCGTCAAGTTTCCTTCATGCCCTCTGCTCTGTAGGCCTCGGATGTAAACATTTTCGAAGCCCGGAGCGGAAGGGTTAAGACGCGGTACTCTCCGCACGGTTCAACTTCCTGCTCATTACGTAAATGTCTATGGAAAAATTACCTGTAAATGAAGAATGCTACGTTTTTTTTCTCAATAATTCGTTCTATAGGGGCACTTTTCATGTTTTGGGCCCAAGCGCAGACTTCGATGTACGGAGTTTTCGTAGTTAGAGAGGTTCGTTACGGGAGGTTTTTTTTGCGTGTATTGTCCATTGGAAGGGTCCGGGACCGGGCCAATGACTTCGAAATAGGGAGTTTTCCATAAAATTTCGCTGTATGGGTGTTCGTTGTATGGGGGTTTTACTGTAATAACTTCTGAGAACCCTAAGACACCTAATTACTGCAACAGTGAGCTTCTGTGGAAACTCAGAAGAAAACATATGCATTTTCCCACATAGCAGAGAATGTCTCTGAGACGTCTCTCACAAGTCTCAAATGTCTCAAATGTCACAGTAGTCTCAGAGACGTCTCAGAGAGATCACTATGAGACATTTAAAAATGGTATTTTCCTTCAGATTTTTATAATCACCCATTTTCATTGTTCCTAAACAAGCTTAATCATGTTTCATATGAAAAAGAGGACAATTCATTAAAAACGGAAAAACGATAATTAGAGATGTCTCAGAGACGTCTCTGAGAGGTCTAATTTAAACTATAATAAATAATAATAAATTAAAAAAATTACCCTGATTATTCACATTTTATTTATTCGCTTCGCATCTATTTTAGCGGGGAGGTTTAGAGGCGATTACGCATTGATAGCAATTGATATTATACACAGCCGAACCTTGAGGAATATACTAGGAACTATTTTTGTCCTTGGTGCGGAGGTTTACGGAGGAGCTGTGTAACGGGCGGATTTCCGGGCTCCAACCTCCAACAACTTGGGGATCTTGGGTTCCCGATTCGCTTGAGGACTCTGTCTCAGATTTGCCGTGGCTGCCTCCGTGCATACATCAATCTCAGCATATTAATTTGCTACATACCAGTCTTCATTTTTTCATTCAAATTTCATCTATTGTCTTCATTTTATCATTAATCATTCATTGATGTAGTTGATATAGACGGATTTAAATCCTCGTGTTGAACACCATCCAAACTTTTTTTTTGTGTTTGAGTCGAGCTTCGTCATTGGTCAGCGGAATTGCTGATTCAAGTTGTACACTTCTAAAGAAGTTTCTCTTCAGATGCTAAAGGTGAGTGAATTTAATGCTATAATTCTTATAATTTGACGTTTCTATATTCATGGATTTGACCTTCACTATATGTGTCTTTTATTGAGCCTTAATATGATTTTTGTCTGAAGGGTCACATTGCGATTGCCAATCCGCTGTGACTTTCCGTGGTGCGATTACCACAGTTATTATTATTGTGCATCGAGCTTATCTGGGTAGCTTCGCGAGTCTTTTTTGGTGTATGATCCAACAATTTGACCATTTGTCGATGGATGTTTGAGAAGGTGGAATATATGTACCACGAGGTGTCACCAAGTGACAAGAGTTTTGCCATTCTTTTTATTTTAATTCGTCATAATAAATGCAATGATTTCTGTAAATAACGGTTGCGCATGTGAGCACATGTGCTCACATCCGCAACAGCATTTTGTTCATTAATATGTTCCGTGCAATCAAAGCCTGAAAAAAGTGCGATCGTGAAAACAGGCAGTGACTCATGCAAGGAGTCTATATTAATTCTATTATTCATGGATCCATGGTTGTATCATATTAGAGGGTGTGAGTTACGTTTCGAATTTCGATGAATATATTAACTCAAGTGTTTTTAAAGCTGCCGAAAAGTGTGATCGCGCTAAAATTTAATCTTGCTGCCGCTTTCATGTTGTAAAAAGTTCTTTGTATCGGAATTAGCGTTAATGTTTTTTATACTACCATTTTTGCCTGGCAGACTTTTATTTTATTTTCGATTCTGCATCGGCTCACTTAGTCATTTGCTCCTCTCAGTTTTAGACTTGTTTCAGGCACTAAGCATCCGTTGATGAGTGCGTGTGTTTCGTTGGAAAACTTGATTTGAAATCTAGTGGCTAGAAATTTAACAATTGTAAAATTTATGTAAGACATTGTTTGTATGACGTCGTGTACAATACACTGCCATCGGCGTTTACTCTTAAGCGTATTTCACCGTTGAACTGCTTGGAATTTAAGTTAAACATCCTGCAAAAATTTAAATCTGCAGTGCTCATAAAGCTAGCATTAGTGTAATTAGGAAGAAAAAAAGAGAATTATCTATACATAATGCAAACTTTGCGTGGGCAAGTAGGGGCGGGATATGCTCAGTCAGCTTCAATGTTTTGGGAGATAAATCATTCTAACTGATGCGGTGAAATATGTTTTTAGTATGCCAGTCGGGCGTTAAAATCATTTGTTTGAAAGTGAAACCTCAAAAATTTTAATTCACCCCTGTGTATGCATTATTATACCATGTGATATTAAGGATTTATAGTACCTTGGAAAGTTGATATTAATTACCTACCTTGAAAGTGCATCCATTCAAAATAAGTTTCACTGCTGCACAAATTTTGTTGATAATCATACTAAGGACTGCCTATATAAGATAAAGAATACTGTAGTAGCTGAAACTTAATTTTGAGTATCATATAAAAAATTATATACCAAGTCCCCTTAAAATTCAATGACTCATATCTCCTTTTTTATGTTCTGTTCAAAACTATAGCATTCCAATGGCATGCAATAACAACAGGAAAAGGCCATACGAGGTCAGTTCTAGACATTTTCGGAGGCTTGTGCAAAGTGTACCACAAGAATTTATACACTTCACTATAAGCGATGACATTTCTTGTTTGCCTCCTGTTGCTGGAACTATTGTCCCCGAACCACAAGAGTCTAATGAAGGTCCACAAACAACACAAATGCCAGCTGCTTCAGGCAGTGAGAACAGCTGTGGAAGCAGCATTGAGGATTGTGACAGTCTACCTCACATTGCATCAGAATTGGTTGATAGTGAGGAATCTCTTGATGGAGATTGTCGCCCGTGCAGCAGTGATTTACAGCAGGAACTAGCTCAGTGGGCTGTTCAATATAATATATCCAACAAGTCAACTAGTGCCCTGTTGAAAATTTTGAGGAAAGGTTTCTCCCCAACTGATTTCTCTTCTTTGCCCGCAGATGCTAGGTCTCTCTTAAAAACCCCAATTGAAGTACATGTATCTAGTATTTCTCCCGGAAGTTATGTACACATTGGTATCGAGAATTCTCTGATTAAGTACATGTGTGGAACAAAAGTGAAAGAGATTAAACTTAATGTTAATATTGATGGATTGCAACTATCACGCTCTTCAAGTCATACTCTTTGGCCTATATTGGGTTCAGTAGATGGAGGACAGTGTTTCCTGATTGGGGCTTATCATGGATTGACAAAACCTGATGATGTCAATTTATTCATAAGAGAGTTTGTGGAGGAAGCTAAACGCTTGAGTGAAAAAGGGGTTGTGATTGGAAACGAGGATGTAAAATTTGCTATTGGCTTGTTTGTGTGTGATGCTCCAGCAAAGTCCTATGTTATGTGTGTGAAAGGACACAGTGGATATTATAGTTGCACAAAGTGCATGATTGAGGGAGAGTATAAGAAAGGGAGGGTATGCTTCCCAGGACGCCCTTCTAAGAGAAGGACTGATGATGATTTTGCTTTGATGAAAGACACTGAATTTCATATGAAAAGGCCTGGGATTTTAGATATTCCTGATGTGAAGATGATTAGTGGTTTTCCCCTGGATTATATGCATATGGTGTGTCTGGGTGTTATGAGAAAGTTGCTTCTCTTGTGGATATCTGGGGACTTGTCATACAGGTTGAGCTCTGCACAAGTTGAAAAAATATCTTGTAGACTAACTAAATATGCATCCAATGTCCCCATTGAGTTTGCCAGAAAACCTAGGTCTCTGGCTTACGTGAAATTATTCAAGGCCACAGAGCTTCGTCAGATTTTACTGTACACTGGTCCGGCTGCCTTTAAGGGTATTTTGAGTGAATGTGTGTATATTAATTTTCTCACCCTGCACCTTGCCATCCGCATATTGTGCAGTAAGACTCATGTGTCTTCCTTCCTTGGATATGCTGAGAAATTATAAGAACATTTTAATGAATCCTTTGCTATTTTATATGGAGATCACCAAGTGTCTCATAATGTGCATGGTGTTCTTCATCTGGTGGATGATGTGAAAAACCTGGGACCATTGGACACATTTAGTGCTTTCAAGTATGAGAGCTATTTGCGAATCATTAAAAAGATGGTAAGAAAAGCTGACAAGCCTTTGCAACAGATTGCTAGAAGATTGCATGAGTCCTCAGTCTTCCAGGTGGAAAAAACTCTTTGTTCAAGTGGAAAAAGTGCAACATTTCCCCAGGGTGAACACTCAGATGGGCCATTGATGGAAGGAGTCATGCCTCCCCAATTTAGAATACTAAATTTCCTCAATAACTCCATTGATACTAGACGAGAAAAAGACAGTTGTGTTTTGTTGAAGTCTGGAGAGGTTATAATAGTAAAAAACATTGTGTGTTCATTGCATCGAAAGGAGTATGTGCTCCTAGGACTTAAATTTGGGGAAAAGGGAAGTTTTTACAGCTCACCTTGCCAATCTTCCCTTATTAATATATATTCTGTGGCAAAATTAAAGTGTACACTGGAGGCATTTAATCCTGAAAATTTGCTCAGTAAGTGTTTTTTGATACCGATAAATCAGCAAGAGTTTGTAGCTATTCCTCTTTTGCATTGTGAGGTACACTAACACCATTTTGTCCTAATTCCATTGGGTGAATATCTTCTCACTGTTAACGTAAGTGTCTCAATGAAACTTCATTTTTGTTTGTTGTCGGTTTTCTTGTAAGGTATTTCATATTTCATTTTTTTTCCTAGTAATATGTCCTCAGCTTATTTGGTCGTGGAGTTCAATGACGGAATCCAGCTACTACCGAGTAATTGGGTGGATGAAGGAAAAAAGAGAGCTTTTTGGCCAGATGCAAAGAGCAGTCTTAACATTAACTTAGCAAAAGCGGTGGCAAGTCGTATTGACCCGGATACGGAGAATTGGTTGCTGTGCCCTTTCAAAAGGATTATGTATGGCACCAGTAAGTTCCAACTCTGGAGTACTTTTGACAGCTTTCATTGCTAGTGAAATCAAGTAAAATAACAAAGTATCTATATAATGACCAATATCTCTCTATTCTTTTTTCCAGATAGCTATGAGAAGGGGAAACAAAAATTAAAGGAAGCAGAGGAGTACTCTGATTTAAACACGGAAACAGAGGTGGGCTCGAAGAGGAGACGAATCAGAACTCTAAGATATAGCCCTGATAGTGAAGACTCAGATGGTGAGAGGGTTATGCCAGCAAAATCTGAGAGAGTGAAGATTCCAAGGACTTTGCCCCAGTTACCTGCATCACCTGCCACTGAGCTTCATCCACGAGAAAGTGAAGGAAAATCCCTTGAAAGTAAGACATCCGCAGATACTAATAAATTCTATCAATGCTTTAATTTGGCCATCGTGATTAGAAGTATGGGTTTAGAATGGGGAGAGCAGAGAAATTATGGGTGGTGTTGCCATGAAGGGTAGTATGGAATGGTTATAGCCTGTGGACTATCATGGTCAACTTCTTTAATTCAGTCTGTCTGTATGAACTAGGTATGAATCAAGTACCTATATATTTCAGGGGTATTTATATGTGCTGCACTTTCATTTTGTTTCACAGGTCATCATGTTGAGCTATTTAAAACTATTATATTCACTTTCTTTGGAAAATATTTCATGCTGCATTCAATGGTTGGCATGGTTCTATGGTCAAAAATGGCATTTGGAATATATTCTAAAGAAATATTTGGTATTCATGTTTGTGAGAACTACTAATTTAATTATTTAACTTCTCTTATAGACACTAGTACTGACTTCCAGACCTCTGTTTTGAGGACGCTGTAGAACATGCAGCGAAACCAGTCCTATCTAAAATTAAAAATAAATAATTTAGAATCACTGTTACATGATTTGATAGAGAAGGTGGGACCAGGGCAAAACATGATGCAGGATTTAGAGGATGATGAGATCGAAAATTTTCCAATTACCTCATTGGAAGATTTTTTTGAATTTGAAAAGAGGTTGAAACAAACAAATTACAGAAAGAATATGGTAAGGATATTTAGCGTACTCTGTAGCATTTATGTTGTACCGTGCTTCTCTTTCTCAGAAAAATTTTCATGTTTAATTTGGCATGGTAATTTTGTAAAATATTGTGTGGTTATCACTCTTTAGTGAACATGAACAAGCTCAGCTTTAATCCCATGATAGCGCTGAGTTAGGTTTGCAGATTTGGATAGCATGATTTTTTAATGAATGTAAATATCCTGGCCCATTTCATTTGAGAGAGTTACTTATGTTTGCAACTGTGACTTAATTGTATACTTGTTTCAGGTGTGTGTTCTGTCACGTTATGGGGGGAGCAACGTAAAGGCGGCAACTACAAGGGTTCTCCGCGAGACCATAGCAAACAATATTGCCAAAGAGTTCAGTTGGAGTGGATTGAAGGGGAAACATGCAATTTCCAGTTTTCATTACACAACTTTGCTATGCAGTGAGTAATGCATATCAGTTTCTCATTTGTCAGCAACATGTGTTGTTTGCATTATAAAATATTTATCCATATGGTACTTCCTTTTTGTGAGGTTATTATGAACCTGTACCCTGTACATTATTGGAAACTTAAGCTACCTAGGAAGCCATGGCATAATTTGTTCACAAGATTGCCTTGTTTTTATTACTCAGTATTGTAGAAGCTGAGTAACTAATGTCATTTGGGTTCAATTGAAGGGTACCTTACCTGCTCTCAATCATTAGAAATTCCTCACACTCAGTTTGCATTATAGCATTATTAAATATTTGTGAGGTATGGTACTAATATTATTCTTAGTGTATAATGTTTCTGTCATTGTCATGCAAAGTTACCTACTTATGATTTTGTTACCTATGGAGATCTGATCGTATAATTATTATGGTAATCACTTCATGCTTACAGATGTGGTGAGAAAGCATTTTCCCGATGCTACTGATGAAGCTATTAGTATGGAGATAAAAAATTGGTTAAGGCTGTCAAAGTTAAGATTTGACTGTGAAAAAATGAAGTGAGTATATGGCAGATTTTACTGTTTTATAGTAAGAAGTTAGTTTGAGTTAAGTTTTCGAAATTCTTCTGCACCCTTCATTCTTTAATATTTACTTTTTAATTGTGGGCATTGTACCAAGATGATACCATAAAATATTTGTTGAGGAGCAAGGTCCATTTCCCAGTGAATAACTACAAACATTTGTGTAATGTAAAATTTTTAATGAGTAGTGCAAATTGCAAGTGTAAAACGAAATTTAAGATAAAGAAAATATCCTATTTAATTGTTGGGTGGAAAGTTAAAGTTCTCATTCCTCTTCTAAAGAGTGTAATCCTTGAGGGTTAATATTTGCTCAATAGCCTGAAACAAAGCTCTGCAAAAGTTCTACTTGATAGTATTACATTTGTCCTTATTTATCTTTCCAGGGCAGTCGTGGATGAAGGTGATATAAAGGCTTCTAAAGAAGACTAATGGGAACAATTATTATCCAACTCATGTACATATCAAAATAAATGTGTTGAAAGTTATTCATCATCTTTTTATTAGAATGCATGGAGATTGATCTCTGGAATCTATACTACACCTCTGAAGTGTCGGTGTAGTATGTTGCCAGCCTTTGTTTG
Source organism: Pyrrhosoma nymphula (assembly GCA_963573305.1). NCBI lineage: Eukaryota > Metazoa > Arthropoda > Insecta > Odonata > Coenagrionidae > Pyrrhosoma > Pyrrhosoma nymphula. Next base: position 74,895,533 of record OY754338.1, on the reverse strand, counting down.
TGCTTATCTAGATAGACCTGTGCGGACCCGGAAGAATGATCTTAAATGTCATTTGCTTAGTGTTTGGCCTTCCAAAAGTTAGATAGGAGGTATAATTTCAGGATTAGGGTGTCTCTGAAATCCATGTGAGACCTCTTAGTGATGTTTCTGAGACCTCTCGGTAACATCACTGAGACCTCTCAGGGACATCACTTGTGATGTCTCTGAGACCACGACAAAAGCGGACGTAGAGCTGTCTCAGAGACATCTCTGAGTAGTCTCTGAGAGGTCACGGAATGTCTCAGAGACATCACATGTGATGTCTCTGAGATCCATTTGAGTCCTCTCAGAGACCTCTCAGTGATGTCTCTGAGACCTCTCAGAGACATCTCATGCGATGTCTCTGAGACTACGACAAAAGCGGACATAGAGCTGTCTCAGAGACATCTCTGAGTAGTCTCTGAGAGGTCACGTAATGTCTCTGAGAGATTCATTGAGACATTTGAGACATCTCTGAGACATCTCAGAGATGTGTTTCTGCTATGTGGGTTGTGGTGAAGAAAAATTACAGCTTAGAAATATTAATTACGTGTTAATAATTACCACGTTTCAAATACTTTACAGGTTTTTTAGGTTGCATGTGAAACATATGGTACATATGGGTAGGGAATAATTGGATTATAGAAAAACATATTTAGGAGCATCAATATTGATTTCTATTTACCTCTATGGGACTTATACCTACTAGTATACCAGCTGGTTATGAAAAAAATATCAATTATAAACTGTTACTTTGTGGAAATTTTGAAACTAGTATAATATGCTAAAGTTCATGCTCACTTGACCTATGGAGTTGTCTTATGGGGTAACTCGAGTTAAGCAAGTAAGGCATTTTCTATGCAAAAGAGGTCTGTAAAGGCCATGATGAGTGTACCCATCAGGACCCCTGGAAGGCTTTTGTTTTGGCTACTTAATATCATGACTTTACTCAGCATATATATTTTTCACTCATGTTTATTTGTAAAAAAGAATCCATCTATGTTCATTCCTAACTCGATGGTTCATAGTCACTTGACTCGTGGAAGGGAAAATGTTCACCTGTGAGTACAATCACGTGCTGTATGTAAGAATAGCTCTATTCACTCGGCATCACTTTTGTACAATAAGTTACCTACAAACTTTAAATGTATGTCCTCTGTGTCTTCTTTTAAATTAAAACTCAAAGAACTACTGCTTAATAAATGTTATTATAGTATTGATGAGTATGTTTGTATGTTATACTGTATGAGATGATGTTTTCAGACAATATTGTAAATCTATTATGAAAGGTTATTATGTATTAATGTTTCTGAATATGTTCTTTGTCAACAACGGCCAACAAAACAATAAAGCTATGTATTATTATTATTATAACTTGAAGCATTCAATAATTGAAGGATTTTGAGTAACATTTAGAATCCTTAGCATGAAATGAACACCTGAGTAGCATGGAAGATGGAATTGCTCTAAGAGGGAGAATGAAATATCCAAAGAAAGGGATCAACAATATAGAAGTAAGAACAAGTTGTACAGGACTTTGAATACAACAATAATTTAAAATATCCATTTTGTTGGAGAAATAATGATTGCAGCAGAAAGATGGAAAAGGATGAGACCAGAGTTCTAATGATAAAATGAAAATTAATTTCTGATTCACCCAATAGTGTATTGTAGTTGTGAAGAAGGTATGTAAAAGGAATGATGTTAAATCCTCAGTTGATAAACTGTTTATGTAAGGGAAACTGAGAAAAAATTGTAAAAGAAATTGAGGAATTGAGAAACTATATAGTTATGTTAGGGGTGGTGGAACCCCAGTTGCCATCAGCCAAAAGCCTTAATCACACAGTCATTTTTAATGAGTGGCGCATCATATTCCGTGTACAAAAATGACTAGGAAGCAATGTTACACAATTGTAGTAGAGCCTGATTCACTCTGCCATTTTTCACCGCAAGGTTCATGGATTGCAGCAATTATAGATCAAATGACGTTTCAGTTATACCATCATTTTCAGGGATAGCAGTAATGATAGGCATACCTATCCCTTTTTATATCATTTGTGACCAACCTATTCCCATCCCTGAACATGCGTGTTTTCGAATTACAGCCAATCAGAGTCTACAGCAGCAAATAGGGATGTGATGCAATATGTGAGTTATAATCAAATTAGGATTGTAGAGATTATGGAAATGATGCTTGCATTTACAGCAAAATTACCATGTGATAGGAAAAATGATGTCATGGAATTAAACATGCCTTATAATTGAAAAGCTGTATCTCAAATGATCCCTGAAAAATGAGTGTGATTCAGGCTTACTCTAAAAAAATGCACCTAGGGTCCCACTGTGTATAACACCTCTCATGGAATTGGAGACACCTGATGGATGGAGAACAAGAACTTCACTTGAAGTGCCCTCTTCAAATCACCTGATGAAAATACTATAGTGATCAGAATTCCCATGAAAAAATCACAGCCTCATCAGGGTCTCAAAACCGGGTCCTCTGGACGGAAAGCAGTACTATATCTAGCCACCAACCAAATCCTATATTGAGTAAAAACAAGACTCTGTTGCATGAAGTATAATACTTTCTACGGGGACGTCAATTAATTATGTCAACAAAATAGGGGGGGGAGGCAGTTTGAAGAAGTATGATAATTGTTGACATGGGGGAGGGGGGAGCTCAAGATAATTGACATCAGCAATCTTACTATTTACAGCAAATATATTTTAATCTTAACACATTCAGTGCGGGTCGCGAATTTAAGGAAGACACTAGAAACGGAACCCATTTTTTAAATGGCCTAAAGTTAAAGGACCACGTCTATTGACATGGTCCCGCCGTTCGGCATAGATGGGACCACGTCAATAGACGTGCTCCGCGCTGAATGTGTGAAACCGGCTAGTTCTTGCCAAATTAATTGTCAAAGTCTTGCATCATCATATTTTATTTTTATTCAATGTACTAGATGGTAGACTGTAGACACATATGGTATTAATCTGAAGATAAATATAATTCATTTGACAGATTAAAATCTGTCAAATGAATTATATTTATTCTGACTTCTATTAAATAACATCTAAAGCCAGCCGTATAAAATATTACTAGCCTGTGGGGGGGGGGGAGGGGGTAAAAATTGTTTGACATAATTTTATAAGGGGGTCACTGAAAGTTTGACAACTGTTGACAAGGGGGGAAGTAAACATTTATAAAAGATTGTTAACATAATTAATTGACGTTCCCTAATATGAATATTACACTAAGATTTTATCATTCAGTTTGTAATCCAATCAAGATTGAAAGGCTTACACCCGAATTCCTTGTACCGGGACTAACGGACGAGGAATTCTCTGCAATGGATTAATATCATGTCATGTGAACAAGTCAGCGCACTTTAAATTTCCTGAACGCATTGGAATAATGATAGTTATGCACATCACCAATTGAGCAATATGATTGCAAATGCAAATGTGTGCGATTTGAAAATCATTGCATTGCCATTTTTTTCTAACCAAACAAAAGATAAATAATATTTTGAAATAAAATGTGAATATAATTTGTCAATTATACTTTACCGAATAATAGCGCTTTTCTCATCAAGTATGATGTGGTATTTGTGTAGTAATATTGATGCGATTTAGTAATATTTCTCGTCGAGAATTAGGGTCATGTACGAAGCTGCGTCGCGTGGTTGAAATATTTGTTTCATCAAATGAAAAATATAATTGGCCCGCCAACTGTGCGCAGATCACATGATGAAAAGACAATTGCGATGTGGGATGCGAACGGAACTGTCGATCAAAATGGCTGAAGATGGTCCCTGGATCCTTACAGAAGACGGTTCCCTAAATGTAGAAACAGATTCTAAAAGTATATTGTATCATCCCAGTTTAAATATAATTTTAGTGATAACTAATTCATCGGATGTTCATGTAATTGATGTGAATTCTGGTGTCATATTACTTAGAAGCTCTCTTTCTGGTAAGTCACACGTTGACCAGTTTCGGCTACTCATTTACAAACATTAATTTGCTCTTCCTTTGCAATACTCAGCATAATGGGATTATTTCTTGAAGTGAAATATCTTGATATAGAAAATTTGCTAGTAAATACATTGTGCTGTGGCTCAATTCGCGCGTGTGTTCGTGCTTGTGTGTATATAAACAATGACATAGGTTAATTACAAGTTAATCATATTTCGTTTTCATTTGTGATCGCGATGTCACATTTACAGCCCATTTATATCCATTCGGATTGCTGTTTTATTATTTTATTGGTTAACATTTAGAGAATTTCCAAGGTTTTTTATGTATTTAGTTTTCAATTAATTTACATACCAACTTCCTTCCCCAGCATCTTCAAGCGGGTATCTTCGTGGGACGTACTTATCAGGACAAGATAAAGTTTTATTCACGGATGGAGATGCAATTGGCGTGCGATCGGACTACAATGGGGTGCTACTTCTCGATACCATTCTTCAAACGCCAATATCAAAACCAGACGACGTAGTGAAATTGGAGTTATTGATTTCCGAGGTAAATGAATCCTTAACTGCATTTTATTGAAACTATAAGAATTTGTTTCCATTTAAATGAAATTTACGATCGTAATAGCAACATGGAATGTTTCTTTTGCCGTTTTCTTTATTGCAATACCAGCCAAGTTTTGAAAGTTGACTTATATATATTTTCAATAATTGGGGAACGTATTTACTGTTTATTTGTCAATTTTAAGTCGTGTTATTGATGCAAAACCTCGTAAGATGGTAGCTGGTACGCGTAATACCATTTATGAACTTATTTAGTGGAATTTAAAGATCTTAGCATTTTGATCCTGCTTTTGTGCAATTCAGTATTCAATGTCATTATTACCATTCGTGTTACCATTTGTAAATAAGAGATAATTATATACAAATAAAGAGGATGATAACACCAGGCTGTCATTTTTATATTACAGGCAGTTATATTGCATAACAGTTTACAAACCCTAGAACTTCCTGGTGTCGATCTGAGCCATGAGGTTATCGAGGAATTAACCAAGAAGATAAAAGAAGGACAATCTCAGCCAAAGAAAGGAACAAAAGCTATTAAGGTGAGTCGTCGAAGAAGTTGCTTGATTTATGAGGATACACTCGCACCAGAGTTAATGGGATTTATCCTTTCTCAAAAACACACAGACCTGTAAAAACGTTTTCCTTCTGATGAAGTTGGGAAAATATTTTGCTAGAATACCTTTCTTTACTAAAGAGAGAGATTTAATTATTACAGTGAGTAGCCCCTGAAAATGCAAAAACCGGAAAATGTCTTCTTAGGATAATTCCTCCATAGGAAAATAATGTTTCCATCCATACAAACACATTTTCTCACTTCTGCAACGAAAGAAAAATGACATAATAGAATGTTTTATGTGCTATGACTATCCAAGATAAATATTTGAGGTAGGTAGTGTTAGTATTTTAGCACCAATTTTGAAATTATATTTTAGTAGCTACAAGTCATAAAAAATGAACGTAGAACTTCTAATTTAACTAAGGTACCACCACTAATTCTTTTAGCCCTCTCAACAGAAATTCGGGCATTTAAATTTTGAGTATTTTTATATTAGCCTTATGGAAAGTGAACAAGATCATCACGCATGTTTTTACTTTTAATGAATTTTATCCTCTCAATTCAAAGAAAAATTTTTAAATTTTTTTTGAAGGATTTGAATAAATCCATCCACAATTTAAATTATTATAAGAAAAAAATAAACACTATAAAATGGTGAATGCTATAATCATTACAATGCCACATAGAAAGAGGGCAATAGTGCATTCCTCTCTCATGCCCCGTTTAGACTACTATCGTATGTACCATCGTAGCAACCCGCACGCATTCACACTACTATCGTAACTCAGTGCTGCCCTCACCAGGAATCGCGACGAACAAGTAAAGAGCAAGCGAACAAAATAGGGATTCCTGCGTCCCAGTGGCGTTTTTAAGACTTTCGACATGGTTTTACAAGCAGATGACACCTATATTTGTTTATTCATCAAAGTACCACCATCTAATTCAATATAATGATTGAAGTTTTTGATTATCGTCATTCATCATTTCCGATTTCCGGTCGTGATACCAGTGCTAACCATCGTAAAAGTGGCAGTGTTAGGAACTACGTGTACCACTGTCCGGACTTGCGTTCACACTACTATTTCCGGCAACTATCTTCAGGACGATGGTAGGTACGATAGTAGTCTGAACGGGGCATCACTTTTTGTTTATTTATTTACTGTCTTCTCGTGATAGACTGTTGATTAATAAGCAAATAATATTAAACATCAGTGATCGCCTCTAGACATTACAGCAAAAAATAAATCAACTAGGATACAACAACTCAGCAAAAACAACATTTCTAAGAAAAATAGTGGAAGCATGAAGTGAACAACTCTAGTGCCAACTGTATATATACATATAAGACAATGTTGCCTAGAGTCAGAACATTTGTAAAGCGCTTTAAAATAAATGTTTAAAGGCAAAAAATGACATACCTTTATAAAAACTCCATTTTGCATTTAGGCATTTGTCATCTTCAGGCATGAAGAAAATAATTAAAGCCTGATAACATTCAAATAATGTTGCAAGAAATCATCTTGAACCTTTTTCAACTCAGTTATTCCCTGTAAATATTTGGGTTTCCAGACACATAGTGTTTAAATTATTAAATTCGGCGATCAAAATCGCTAATGAAAAGTTCTTTGAATGCAGTTCCAATGGGTTATTAGAAGCTGTAGTTTTTTCTTTACTATCTACAATTTGTTTTAAATGTTCCTAAGTCATGAACTTGACTCACCTTGAAAGAACTAACAGTACCTCAAGGAAAAAGTTTATACCTGTTCTAACATTCTTATTTTCAAACAGTTTAATGGAAATCTTTCTGGGTAGATATGGGTTGAATCTTTCTCAAGATATTATAACATCTTCCGAACGTTAAGTTTCATAAGATGTTGGGCGAATGATTTCCCAGACCTTAGCAACATGAGAAGCATACCGTATTTACTCGTGTAAGCCGCGCCCTCGTGTATCCCGCGCACCCCTATTTTCGGGCAGGCTCGTGAGGAAAAAAAATATTTTTTTCAAAAAATCAATTTTTTTCCCTTGAGCCATCATTTTGTCATAACATGATTGCACGTTCTTAAATAGAAATTCTGTGCCAAAGTTAAGTGTTGAAGTACATCTTTCTCATGAATTTAATGCGTTACGTTTTAATATCGTCGCGATACACAGCCCGTTTTATGGTGCATATTTTTTTCCTAACATCACACAATAATCACAGTTGTATACAATCACATCATTTAGCTCTAAAAATGGAATCTGTTCGAAATGAAATATCAAGCTAAAATAATTGCAGAATTATATACAATTTCAACCCATGATCATTCGATTACGGAAATCCATCGGCGAATCATCAAATAAAAGCAGAATGCCGTCCGTAACTGATAGATATGCCTGAAATGTGATACGTTTGGTTCGTCGTATAGCTGATAAGTGACTCCCAGCGGGCAACGCCCCCCCCCCCCCATACCCCCTACTTTTGGAAGCCACTTGCGAAGTTAGAGCGTGGGAAAGCGATGAGTGAAATGTGATACTATTGATGAAATGTGATGCTGACTCGAGAAAAAATATCGCTTTACTCCGACCCCCTAACTATGAGCGCCGAGGCGAAGGTGCGGGAGAGAGAGAGAGTGGTGGAGGGGAGAGGAAGAGGCGGGCCAAGGACGCGTAGCCGTTCGCTGGACTGCCGGAAGCGCCAGAACTCGGCGTGAAGGCCTGTGGAAAAAAGCGCTGGATATCCTCTTTGCTTTACACGACTATAGTAATTGTATTAAACTTACGTACTAACTTGAGGAGTATCCGCATTGAAAGATAAACGATGCAGCTAGAACTTATATCAAAGCTCATTTTCGTATCACTTCTCATAGCCGAGTAGCATTTCCGCGAAATGATCGATTTTAGGCAAGTTACCTAACTAATTTTTTCTCCGGTCAACGGTCTGAAAATGAATTTCCTGGCGTGGTATCCACTTCCATAAGTAAATGATGCTTCCTATAAAAGGAATTAAAAACAGATTAGAGTTCCGATTCTCTCTTTGCATGCGCCGATGTACTACGTTATTTATCCCATTGATGTGGCGATGCGTTTCAAAGCTCACTCGGGCGCTACGCAACATAATTTCAGGTTGTGGAAAAATCATGAAGGAGTGCGAAGTCAACCTCACAGCTACCACCGGGGTAAGGGTACAATTTGAATCGACCGAAATAACGGCTCCCTCGTTCGAGCATCGGCTGTATCAATCTAGTGTTGGCTGCCGAGGCCCCTGAAAGGAGGTCCAACCCCTCCCCCACTTGTGAATGCCACCTGGGTAAAAGCGAAACTGGGTGAGGGTAGATAATAACAGATAAGGTGAAGGAGTGATCCTCTCGGGTTACCCCCTTTTCTTTCTCGCGGAATGAGTCCCTCGCAGATGAATGTCGTCGCACCCTGAAATAAGGAACGAAGAACTTTTTTCTTGAGGGATCTTCTGGGAAAAACCGGTTTGGACACGCCAATTGTTCAGATCTGACTGAGGTATCACCCTAAAATCTGACAGCTTTATTGTTTCCGGCTGAGTGATTGAGAGGGATAGCTGGATGGAAGGACTGCCTGTCAATTTCCACAAACCCTGGGAAGGATATTTTACCATTCGTCACGATAACCTGAATAGAGCCTCGTATTGCAGGTAATTCACAAAACGATTGAATGAATGGAATCATGCCTCTATTTGATGCGAAGGCAGCTTGACACATTAAAGTCGATTTCCATTGAAATGTAAAGAGTAGCAAAATCTCCAAATATCAGGGCATCTTTCGGCTTTCGTCTTACTTTCGAATCATCCGTAAAAATTTATGACGCAAGTAAACAATTAACATTGCAAATTGATATATCGAGATAATATTGTTAAAATTCGTCGCGGCAAAGAGGGGTAGTACCAATCCGCGAGTTGCTGCACGCCACACCACCAGCTGCAACGGCAAAATAACTTATCCGGTGGCGTCAAATTTGACATTACTTCACACGTTTGAATTTTTTGATTGGATATGTATGTTCGTAAGTCAGATGATCGTAAGGCGAGGACTTAAAGTATTCACTTTGGAGAAACTAACGGCAGGAATTTAAGGTAAAATGGTGCGCGGCTTACATGAAAATCTAGAGGATTCGTGTAAGCCGCGCACCCCCATTTTTTCACCGGCATTTTCGGAAAAAAGGTGCGCGGCTTACACGAGTAAATACGGTATTTATTGGTAAATTCTACTTCTGAAGCCCGATTCAATGACGTTTTTTCTTCCTCACTACCTATAAAGAGTCCCTTTGTCTTTTCCTTTAATTTTGTCAAACTGTTCTTTTATTTTGTTTTTGTAAACTTAATTATATGAACAGGGATTTTGAATATTTGCCTTATTTCATATCTATTTGGAAGATTAAAAGGTCACAGGTATAAACTAGAAATATTTAGACTACATCATTAAACTCAAGTATTAGTTAGCACAAATGTGTAATGGATTTGCTTTTCAAAAACATAAATCTTGTAGGCTCGATTTAAGAGTGTGGCTACCAGTGCGGTCTTCTGGCTATGATGGACGGGAGCAAATCAAACGAGAGTCTTAGACATTCCGTATACAGGAAGCCTATGCACACCGATCGCTACCTGAATGCTGCATCGCATCACCATCCTAGCCAGAAGACTGCACTGGTAGCCACACTCGTAAATTGAGCCTACAAGATTTGTGACTCGGATTCACTGCCCAGCGTGAAAAAGCACCTGACAACAGCATTACAGAGGAATGGATACAGGAGGGAATTGGTCCTGAAAAGAACCGAGGGAGAAGAAAGGCGAACCCTATCGACGACCGCACCTGGAGGAAAGGAACATCACAGACTGGACCCAAAGGCTTATGTAACCATCCCTTTCATTGCGGAGACCTCGGAAAAAATCGCTAGGGTCTTACGGAAGCATGACGTGGTCACGAGGTTTAACTGTGTCACCAAGATAGCCGACATTCTTCCCGGGCCCAAGGACAGAGTTCCATCAACCCTTTCCGAAGGCATTTACCAAGTGCCGTGCTCCTGTGGGAAGTCATACATAGGCGAAACCTGCTGAGCCTTGGGCACTCGACTGAAGGAACACCAGAGAGCGACAAAAAATAAACAATTCAAAGCATCTGCCATCTCAGAGCACGCATGGATTGAACCGGGACACACCGTACAATTCGAAGATGCAAAAATAATAGCCAAGGAAAACAGGTACTTCCCGAGAATAATAAGAGAGGCTATAGAAATCATAACAACGCCAAAGAATTTTAACCGAGAAGATGGATACCCATTGCACAGCGCTTGGAAGAGAGTAGTAAGTTTCCCGCGCAAACGCAACGCTGCTCCATGATTGGCCGGATTGACCGCTTTTTGGTGCCTAACTTGGCCTATATAAGAACGGACCAAATCCTTCTCGCCATCCTTCACCTGAGGACGCCAGCAGGATAGCTGGCGAAACTGTTGTGCTGAATGACAACTGACGCAGATACAACCCGAGAAATGTTGAAATCTTCTGATCAACGCTGTGGAAACCTACGAACTAACATCATTTCACTTAAATCACACATGTAACTCATTCATCACCAACACAGATTAACTTCCTTGCGTATGCTTTTCACTCGTGAATCAATTACTTTCCCAATACATAAAAACACTCAATAAAGCCGTAACACAACATAAATCAAATCCTTTATAATATCGGGAGTATTGCTCCCTTCAAAATACCTCACTTCAGGTGTCGTAAGTTGTTTGGTCTCGTCTTTATCCCCATGCAAAATTATGCAAATTATCATTAATCATTGCATCAATTAATGCAATTATCTTATGCAAAATTAATATAATAGAATAATCTACGTCACCTTCTGTACAATTTGGCTGCCAGGGTTTCAAAAATATACATGAAAGTTTTATACGTCTGATCTTGCTTATATGTGAGTACCTGCATTCGATGTCTTGGCAGCAACATCTTGAATTAGAGCTCATTGTATCATCTTTCCATACTTTTTTATGAATTACTATTTTTACCTGCTTTGGGAAAATTCGATTTTCGAACTCCAGGCAGTAGGAAAATCCCGTGGATTTTCCTACTGCCTGGAGCGTAGCCTGAAACCCGACTCTGCCCACGTCATGTTCTCTTCCGATTGTGTGATATAGATGTCCAACTACTCCCGTTTGCCACGGTTGTAGCTCATAACCCATACACAGTGGCCCCATTCGGTGCGTTCCCCATCATCCTACCGGACTTGAGGCTGAGGGGAAGGGTGGTGAGGGGGCAGTAAAAGGTGGGTAGGGACCCGTTTGAGACCCTCTGAGGGGCTTTGCTCTTTGATGGAGCCACTATGTAGCAGCTAGTGGCATGAGATATTGAAAGAAGATGCCCATTGCTCATCCGAGTGCTGGTCGTTTTGCTCCTGTGTGGGCACCCATGGGAAAGCAGCAATCGTGACACGTGGGAAGAAGTCTTCAAGCACAAACAGCCTCATAATAAACATTCCGGTTTTCTCTTTCCTCTCATAGAGCCGGATGAAAGCTAATCGGATTACGCACCCACCTTCGTGTTTCAAGCCTAAACACAATAGCCCAATTTCAGTGCAATAAATCCACTTGGGCCGCTTAGCGGTGCCTTCTTCATTTCCCACTTTGGCTGACCCTTTCACAGTCTATTCACCCTTTTTTGTAGCCAGTGGGGGTGTTGTGTCCCAAGCGATCGTCCCAGGGTTAGGCGCCTACTTCCAGATGGACTTCCCCAACATCTTCCGGGAAAGGGTAACTGTTCTATCCATTTGAAAAGGGTGGAAATGTTTTGTGCTCAGTCAGTGTGAGTCGTCAGCTTTCTGATTGTGGATGCTAATAAGCGGGTGCTCAAAATAGTTGATATTAGTGTGAACGTATATTGGTTCTTTTCATTCCTCTGGGATACACAACCTCCTCTTAGATTTTGAATATCCCCATAATGGCATCCACTAGTAAAAGAGGAAGGCACACTTCTCCTTCCGTGGACACAAGTCGCAAACTTTTGGAAGAAAGCGACGAAAGTGATAGCAGTGGAGATAGCGACGAGATTTTTGTGCACACCGACGTGAGTTCTTCTGAATCAGAAGAAGAGGAAGTGGAGTGTGCATCATCGGATCCTCTCTCATGGAACTCGCATGAAACCATGTGAAATAAATTCGATTTTGAAGGTATTAGTGGCATAGTGATGCAGTTGGAGAATATGGTGGATATTATAGAAATATTCGAGAACTTTGTGTGAATTGTGGAACCTTATATCTCAGCTGACGAACCTTTATGCATAGCCGTTTCTAGACAGTAATCCTAATCTAAAGCTGCATTCAAGGGTGCACTAGTGGAGTGAATGAAGTCCTGGGGAAATAAAAACATTAATAGGAGTTTTTCTTTTGATGGGAATTTTACAAAAGCCGGACTACCATAGTTATTTTTGTAACGGGAAAGCATCTCTATTCCTTACTTTCAAAAAGTTTTAACGGAAAAAAGATTTCATCTGCTCTTGAAATTTCTTCATTTTATGGACAATAACACATTTATCGAATACTGCACCAACAAAAATCTTTTCAAAATCTTGCCTGTATTGGAACATATGAAAAGGAAATTCTCTACTCCTGTGGAAAGGGCGCCTATCATGGAAGCAGTTCATTCCTTCCCAACCCAGCAGGTTTGGGATAAAAATTTTTGTTTTTTGCAAGTGCGTAACGGGTTACGTGTGGAACTTTAAAATTTACACTGGTAAGGACACTATGTTTAGTGAAACATATAAGAATAAACCAATCACAAGCAGAATTGTGTTAGATTTAGTGGATGAACTGCTTGATAAGGGTTACACATTATAACTTGATAACTGGTATACTAGCCCTGCACTGGTTGACAAACTTAGTGTGCGAAAAACGGACATTGTGGGGACTATACGTCAAAATAGGAAGGAGTTTCCCCAAAATATGAAAGCAATAAAATTTTAAGAAGGGCAAAATAGTAGCAGCATTTCAGGGAAAACAGATGGTGCTGAAGTGATGTAACTGACAGGAGGGATGTAGCTTTAGTAAGCACATTTCATGGGATTGAAATGAGCCAAGTAAAGGGGAAAAGAGGCACTGTTAGGAAGCCAGCTGTAGTTCAAGACTAATAAAAACATGGGGGGTGTTGACAGGAGTGACACCATGATGAACATATATATAACTGCAAGGAGCCGTCATGTTAAAGGAGCTGTTATATGAAAATATCTCGACACCTGATTGATATGTCCTGCATCAGCTCATTTGTAATTTACAAAAAGAATGGTGGAAAATTGGTGAGGAAACATTTTCTTATCACTCTGGCAGAAAATGTAATCTCCAAGTATGGGCAACCGCATGTAGGAAAAATAGTTCCTTCCCATACTCCTTCCCCTGCTAGGCTGACTGAAAGGCACTTTGTTGAGTCAATTCCGCCCACACAGAAAAAAGCCTTCCCCACAAAGAGATGTGTTGTGTGCTTCAAAACAGGGCAGAGGAAGGAAACAAGATTCTGCTGCCCAGGTTGTGAGGTGGCTTTGTGTCCAATTACATGCTTTAAAAACTCACACAAAAGCTTAGTTTTAGAATATTTTTTTTGTAATATTGAGGTTATTTATTGAAAATGTATTGTTTAAAATTGACTTATAACAACACACAATTATAATAAATGTATTCCCATAACTGTGACTTAAAAATTTTATTGAAATGAAAAATAAAAATTTTCCCCAAATATACTTAATGCAATTAAAAAAAAAACGTTCACCAGTCAAGTGGTTAAAGGAAGCTGAATATTTTTTTGCTGGAAAGAAAGGAATAAGGAGATTGTGTAGTGAAATAATTACAAAACTTAGACTAAAGAAATGTTCCAACACTTCATCCTTGCAAATAAAAAGCAATGGATAATTGGACAAGCTCCCTGCTGCTATCCAGGGGTGGAAACTGTGGCATGACCTGAAATAATATTTGTCAGAAAATGATATTTTGATATGATACTGAAGTCTTGAAAGGCAACTTAAAAAATCTAAAAAAACTGAGTTGAGAACCACCTCACTGTTATGCCTCTTTTTGAAAGCCAGCTGCTGATGGAATAGGGAGCCTCCAAAAATGTAAAATCTTATAGTAAGTAAGGAGCTGCTAACGGTGAGCTAAAAGCATAAGAGTTTTAAATGTAAATGATGAGGAAAATATCCCAAATGGCATATTACAGTAAATGTAACTTGCGAGCTACAAAGCAACTGTAAAAGCTAAAAGCATGTTTTTAGGGTTTTAAATGCTTTGACTGAAGAGTGAGTGGACAAAAGTCAAGTTGATTTAATTAAGGAGCTTTAGCATAATTATATTGCTAAAATTTACCAATAATGATGAATGGCGAGCATTTTTTTAAATCGGGGATGATTATGCTTCAAAGTAAGAAGAGGTATGCCTAAAATGTTCATTCCTCTGGGATACCCAGCTATGGCTCAATTCAATGGCAATATTCAAAATGTAATCTTAGTTTCTTAAACCACCTGCTTGTGAGCTAACTTACTTCTCTGAGTGGGGTACAGTCATACCAACTGAACCCCAAATGGGTTCAGTTGGTATGACTGTACAAATGGGTTTAGTTGGCCTTAAAATCTGCAAACCCAAAAAAAAACCCACAAATGGATTCAGTAGGTCTGACAATACCTTTTCCTGCTGTCTAATGAAAGGGCATTTGGTATTATGGTAAAAAATCCTTAGCAAGAATATATTTGAACCAATAAAATGTTGCTTTCTTTCCAGTGGAACTCACTATGCCTCGAACTCATGTACTCTGCCTTGAAGCTGGTAGCAGCCAGTGCAGTACACGAACTCAAGCGTCAGAATGGGCTTGTTCCTGCCCTCCCTGTGGCTTCGGCCATCACCGAGCGCTTGAACTGCCTCCTGCCAGGTTTGAGGCCAAGTTCTGGTTCGGTGGCTGGCAATGGGCAGGACCGTTCTACCATAGACCGTGCCTTTATGTTCAGTGAAGCAGCTAGGAGGGAGACTTTTGGGAGATGGCCCCACATGAACTACAAGTATGTATATATGAACACTTAATCAAAAAGTCTTTAAAGGTATTGGCTATGTACATTGTAAGATCTAATGGCATCGTCAGAGGATAGATACTATTGTGGATCAGTGGGAATTTGGCCCATTTCTTAGTAGCAGTATGTAGTAGAAAATTATATTATAAAAGCTTTTAAAATTATATTGCTCAATGTGTTATGGTAGATCATGACTATGATGAAGTAAAGAATGAAGTATGATGAAGTAAAACTTGTCTGAGTAATACTTACGATTTTTGTATTTCTTTTATTATAGTATTTTATGCTTATTAGTTCTAATTATCAAGATAACAACTGAAATTGGCATAAAGCCTCTTCTTTAAAAAAATATTTTAAGACATTTTTGATGGTGACACGTAAAAAAACACTATTGAGTAAAGCCTGTTTCACACGACACTTGATCCAGCACAAGACCTAGTATGCTAGCTGGTACTTGATATTGAGGACGAAACCCAGTATACTAGAAACCGTACTAGATGGTTTCACACGATCATCGACCTTGTGCTTGCTATTAAGCAATTATTCCATTTGATTCCATACTAATTTAAAAAAGAGAAGATCGCACAGCGTCTGTAACGTGAACGTGATTGGTAGATGGCCACTGGGTCCTACTGGGTCTAGTAGCAAACTAGTACCACATCAAGTACGAAATCCAGTGGCTCAGCTAGTATACTAGCTAGCATGCTTGCTAGCCAGTATACTGGTTCTGTTCACACAATACTGGAAAGCTAGCATACTAGCGAGTATACTAGACCTTGTGCTGGATCAAGTGTCGTGCGAAACGGGCTTACGGCCACGGAATACCATCTCAATTAAAACAAAAACCTTGAAATTATGGACAATTCACAAATGATAATGAATCCTGTCAACTACGGGACTCGGCCCAGTGGGCCGGGTGTTGTGCTCTGCAGCGGTGGGAGCAAGGCCCCTGCGGTCGTCATCACATGAAATCCTTGCTCAGAAAATACAGCACAAAGATTATATACACAGGAGAGATTGACAACTGTGTGTTAAAAATGGCATAGTAAGTTCTCAATGTCTACGGTGGCGACATCACCTTCTTCTAGGCCAAAGAGAGAACTAAAATGCCATACTAGCGGGAAATTCAAATTACGACCCTATGTAGATATATTTATGATGACTGAATCACTGTAATAACTTTGTAATTTTCGCAATTGACTCCTTATCTGTTTCACCGCAAAAGTGAGATCATCTGGCCTTTGCGGTGAAACCTGTTGACAACAAAGACATCAATTGAGAAAATTACAAAGTTATTGCAGTGATTCTGTCATTAATTTTAAGCAAGTTACCAATGACATTTCATGCCCATAGTTCACCAGATTTTTTTCACCAGCCACACTCACCACAAGTGGAAATCCATTGGAATTTTAGCGGACAATATTTCTTTTTATTATGTCGCAAGTAGGTATAGGTTTAAAGGACAGATTTTGCCAAAAAAGTTCTATCTCATCGTGATGTAGCCTCATTCTCTCTCAGGGTAGGTTTGTGAACAGGTGAGTGATAGGATTATTGTCCTGGAATTAAAGGCAGTTCCAATGAATTTAGTTATAATCCAGGTTTATATGCCTACCTCTAATCATAAAGAGGAGGAGGTAGATGTGGTATACGATCAACTAGAGGAAACAATTTGTAGGATACCTGGGAGTAAGCACTTAGTAGTAATGGGGGATTGGAACGCGGTGGTGGTTGATGGCAGAGATGGGCGGGAGGTGGGCGATTACGGGCTATGAAGGAAAAACGACCATGGCGAGAAAGCTGTGGAGTTTTGCTGTAGAAATAACCTAGTGATTACAAATACATGGTTCAGACATCATCCTCGACGTAGGTACACTTGGAAGAAGCCAAGAGACACAGATAAGTTCCAGATAGATTATATAATGGTTCGTCACAGATACAGGATTAGTGTTAAAAACTCACATACTTATCCAGGAGCTGATGCAGACACAGACCACAACTTATTAGTCATGAAATGTCAGGTAAAACTGAAAAAGATAAGAATGGGAAGGAGGATACGAAAGTGGAATACGGAGGCATTAACTGGGGCAATGAAGAAGAAGTATCATGATAAGGTTGATGAGATAGTGGGTGAGGATCATGGAGTTAGATCAGTGGAAGATGATTGGGGAAGTTTGAAAAATTGAATTCAGGAAGCGGTGAAAGCAACGGTAGGCGTAGTGAGTGCAACTAAAATAAGAAAACCGTGGATAACAAAGGAGATGAAAATGGAGATGCAGGAGAGAAGGAAATGGAAGAGCGTAAACTCAGAGCTAGGTAAAAGAAAATACCGAGAATTAAATAACAGGCTTAGAAGAGAAACAAAGAAAGCAAGAGAGGTGTGATGGAGAGAACAGATCGACTCATTAGAGAAATACCAAAAAGAGGGAAGAGCAGATACATTGTATAGGAAAGTAAAGGAACTGATGGGTGGTAATAAGGGAAGAGGAATTACAACAATAGCGGACAATACAGGAAAGGTGATCGTAGAACCGAAAAAGATCCAGGAGAGGTGGAAGGAGTATGTTGAAGAGCCATATGGTAAAGAAATAAGGCCCAATAGGTTAGATATAGAAAGTGAAGATGATGTTGACAGAGATGGCATCGGACCAGATATCCTAGGTAGCGAAATCGAAAGAGCTCTACGAGACATGAAAAGGAATAAGGCGGTAGGAATAGATGACATACCTGCAGAGTTTTTAAAGAGCATAGGGAAGAACAGAAGGGGAAAATTTTGCACTTATTTGTAGGATTTATGTGGATGGGGTGTGGCCGGAAGACTTCGCGAAGACTGTACTAATTCCTACACCGAAGAAGAGCAAAACAAAAAAATGCATAGACTATAGAACAATAAGCTTAATATCCCACGCGGCCAAAGTAGTTCTGAGAATTCTAACAGAAGGCTAGAGATAAGACAAATGAATACCTGGGTGGTGAGATAGTGGGTGAGGATCATGGAGTTAGATCAGTGGAAGATGAATGGGGACGCGAGATGCTGTAGTGGTGATGAGGATGCTAGTAGAAAGAAACCTAGAGTATGGGCAGGATGTTTTTGCATGCTTCGTAGATTTCGAGAAGGCGTTTGATCGGGTGGACTGGACGAAATTAATGGGAGTGTTGAAGAAATTAGGGGTCGATTGGAGGGACAGGCGTCTGATTCGGAATTTGTATATGAAACAGACGGCACAGGTTAGGGTAGCCAATGGAGAATCGGGATGGGCCACGATAGGATGGGGAGTGTGGCAGGGGTGCCCACTATCGCTGTTGCTTTTTAATGTGTATTCAGAAGAAATTGTAAGGGAGCCATGGGGGGAGGAGGAGATAGGAATAAAGGTAGGATGTGAGCTGATAAAATCAGTGAGATTTGCAGATGATCAAGCATTGGTTAGTCAGTCTGCCAAGGGGTTACAGTCAATGGTGAATGCGTTAGAGGTGCAGTGCGTAAAGTATGGGATGAAGATCAACCACAAGAAAACGAAAGTGATGAGATTTTCTATAATTAAGAAGGTGAGGCTGAATATAAGGGTGGGAGGGCAGAAGATAGAGCAGGTCGAGCAGTTTACGTATCTGGGTAGTATTTTAGAGGAGAATGGGTTTAGTGGTAGTGACATCAGATGCAGAATTGCCGTGGCTAAAGAAGCATTTTCGAAGAGAAGGGAATTGATGAGGGGGGGTCTGAGAAGAGATAAACTCTGATATGGATCGTGGCGCTATATGGGTTGGAAACTTGGTCATTGCAAAGGGAGGATGTGCGTAGACTTGAGGAGTTCGAGATGTGTGTTTGGAGAAGGTGAACTGGGAGGTGAGGAAGACGAACGAGGAGGTATTGGATATGGTTGGAGAGGAGAGGAAGCTTGTGGCAGAGGTGCGGAGAAGGCAGAAGAGATGGATGGAGGAGGTTTTGAGAGGAGAGGGCATGTTGAAGAGAGTGATAGAGGAGAGAACACTGGGGAAGAGTGGGAGAGGAAGGAAGAGGATATGAATTCTGGACAAAATTAGAGGAAGTAGAAGATATGAAGAATTAAAGAGGGATCTAATGGCGGGACATCCTTAGAAGGGAAAGCGAGACAATGTATATGAAATTGGGATGCAGAATGGGGACTGTCCAAGAACCTACCTATCAGCTGGTAGAATACTTGAATGAAAGACATTTTTTTCATATTCAGATATGGAAACATGAAAAGATACCAAAATTTTAGCAAATTGAATCTATATTTACTCCTGTCAACATTATTTTCCTATTTTAATTTTCGGTGGAGAAATGGCATATTAAGTGATTCTGTTCCATGAGCTAATTAATTTACAGCTTTCTCGCATGCGAGGAACTGGCATTTATTTACAAAAAATGGAATTATCCTCCTTAGTTTATCCCTTTTTTCCTCTGTTCATGAATAGTGTGAAGTAATGGTTCTTATTGTTCATGTTTCATACATATTTTCTAACCTCTTGGTGGGTATGGATCGTTGGAATACATGCATTGCACCCTTGAGGATGGGAACCAATTTTAACAAGCCAGCTTGTTGAAAGATTATGACAACTCTACAGTGAATGCATTAAATATGAGGATGAAATGCATTGTAAATGTTAACCCTGTGTACTATGTTGGAAAATCAGAGTTAGGTCCATTTGCTCGAGCCAAGTTACCCTGAACTCCATGATCTTGAGACTTCTACATAGTTAAGTATATTTGTTTTTGACAGTATTTAAGAGTAGGTGTGCTGCCATTTTATAGGTCATAGTTAGGCAGTATAAAAGTCAAGTTTTTTACATGGAAGTATAGGTCAGTGACAAAGTTTTGGTTGAATGTTGATGAATGGTGATTTTGATCAGGTTTATGGAATATAACCCCTGTGTTTTTTCTCCAGATGGGCTTTGCCAGATCAAATGGCTCAAGCTGGTTTCTACCATCAGCCCAGCTCCACAGGAGATGATCGTGCCATGTGTTTCACCTGCAATGTCTGTCTTGTTTGTTGGGAACCTACGGATGAGCCATGGTAAGCTGCAATTCTTTGTGGAATGACTCTGTGTGTGTGTAGCTTCTTTAGTTGCTGCATTTTATGATGGACTAAGCCACAGTGATTGTCAGTGCCTTGCTGCAAGCTATGATCTAGTGGCATAATGTTATGCTCTCAATTAATTCAAAAATTTTACTATGTAAATGAAAAATCTTATCTTTTGCAAGGCAATTATTCCTAATGAAATACATATTTGGTAATGGCCAATGTTGCCATTAATCAACCTTTTTCTAGTCCTCTTTGACCATGAAGTTTGTACTGTCTAGGGTACACATACCCCTGTTGGGAACCTCTTCCCGCTAATTAGGCATTTCTAAGGGTCTCTCATCTGTCTCCATTTCTCTCCTCCACGATAGTTAATTTATTCCAAATTCCTGAGAATATAGCTGGTATTATGTATGGATTATGTCTTAAGGGAGTTGGCAACTCGTATAAAAAGGAGCCCTATGCTATAACCTGGGAGTACATTACTACATCTAAGTTCGAAGGTTCCAATTGGTTCAAAGGTTGCCTTAACAATGTGAAAATTCTTTTTTAAACGAGAGAAAAAAAACCTATCTTTCCACTGATTTTAATTGTAGAATTTACGATGCACAAGTAGTTTCGACACCAAGGCTTCATCTTCCAGTGCAAAATTTGTTATGTATTTTTTATTTAACCATTTATTTATTTATAACCAATGTTGCTAGGTTAGGTGGAATAATCTATAATCAACTACATCTAGTATATGTACTGACATCCATCTGTAGGGGCTTTCTGAAACTCAATAGTAACCGCTATAGACATCGCTATGTCGATAGCTTAACGAAATTGTTAGTCATCAACAATTTACTTTCTCTAAGCTGTTCAGTAAGACTAATATCTAGACTTCAGTTTAGTCAAATTGCAATGGATATGATTTAATATCAGTGGTACGAAGCGTATGAAGTTTGAAAGTTCCTGGTTGTATCAGATATTTTGCAGTCAAATTTTTGGAAGGTGGTCTACTCCAAGTAGTTCCCGTGTTTGCCGCATCCACAGATGCCAACAAGCTTGCATTAAATTTTTCTGCCACTGTACTAATCACTTTGTTAAAGAGTTATGAAAGTCTGCATTAAACTTATATGCAGTAAGTGTACTGCATGTCTCATAATTATAAATTATTTTTATTCATGTTTTGTGTGTCAAATAATATATTCTTTTATGAAATCATGTCCAAAATAAGTCAATATTCAATATGTGGTGTTGATTTGTTCAATTCTCAAATGTACTTTTACCAAAACTCATCCTGTGTTACATATGTGGGCTTGATGGAGCAAATAAGATATATGTGCTTTTGTTCTAGTCGTTATCATAAAATTCTGTGTATGTCTTCTATTTTATGGCAGTATTACATTTTCAGCATGATTAAGTAATATAATGAAACTTATATTTTTTGGTTGAATTCATAGGTCAGAACATGAGCGCCATTCTCCTTCCTGTCCATTTGTCAAAGGCGAGTATACGCAGAATGTTCCTCTCTCCGTCACCTTGGCAACATCACCAGCTATTCCCCTGAGGATAACATCTGGTCCAAAAAAGACCCCACCACCTTCAAACTCTCCTCCTGTTATCCTGGGAACTTCTAGTATCTCTGGTCTTGTAGCAACAGCAACAGTTTATGCAGATCCTTGCACTCCACCCCTTGTGAACATCTGGAATGTTTCAGGACAGCTCAAGGTTAGATACTATTATTGTTTAAATGATAATGCCCTGGTAGGGTAGGTAATTTGAAGCATTTTTTGACATATGAACGTGTGCTCTAAACTCCTTAGTTACAGACAGAAGACAGCACCTATGGCTTTATAATGTGGCAGGCTGTTTGCTCCACTCTAAAAGTTGAACATGCTGATCCTTGAGACACTGAGGTGGATTTAAGTGAGCGTAATTCTAACCTTTGTCTACAAATAGCCCTACATTCTAATTTTCGTGCCAGCAGTACGTCATTTCATCAATGTGTGTTCACCTTAATGTGCAATTATGTCAAAAATATTCAAAGTAATGGTCACGCTGTTACATCAACTCAATTAATGGCTAAGTTAAACTAATTATTTCTGACTTTTCTGTCAAGAGGATTTTCAAGGTTAATTCACGGACAAAAATTTCAGCAAAAATTTATTAACTACAGTAGACTCTTGTTATTATGAAGTTCATGGGACCAAAAAATAGGTGGTTCGTAATATTGAACTTCGTATCAATGTTTTTTCATTAGAAAAATCACAGCAAGCACATACAAGAAAAATACTAGCCCCACACGAAGCTCTACGAGTAACTGCCGTGGAATAAGTGAATTCCCTCAGCATATTCGTCCGCTGGGGAAGTTTGTGCATACTTTGTGTCTCCCTAATAATCACTACTCACTCAGTGATTCAACCGAAAGGTTGGTTTGGATAGTTGAGGGTAGAGCTCACCCCGGACTAAGCCACAGGCGTGTGAATTTCACACATTCAGGGTAGGGAGGCCAGTTCCTTTCCCTGGGCTACCTCACACTCCCAAGGATTTTTTGTTCAGGGGTGTCCGAAGGCTTCACCTGGATTTGAAACCGGGACCCTTCGATCAGTAGCCAAGCGCTCTACCCACTAGGCCCTTTCCCAAATAATACCACACCAAAACAAGCTTATCTTCATTTGTACTCATCTTCCAGCATACAGCTTGTCAATAAATACCCTTCTTGGATAGGAAGGAGAGGGAGAAGGGTATACACTTTCCCTTCCTGGTGCAAGAAAGCGGGATAGAAGAAAGGAATCCCTTCTTGGAATTGGAGGTAGGGTAAGAAGCCTGGTGGGGGTACCTGAGGCAAGGCTGTGCTGACTTAGTATTTCTCGAATAATAGATAGTCAAGATAAGGTGCATTTCCACAGATGCTGACTGTCTGGCATATATCTAGCCAATTATAAATTATCCCTTGCTCACTCTACTGTGATTTTCTTTACCTCATGACGAAGTGAGATCTTAGCACGGAAATGTGCTTTGTATGTATATCCAACCAGATGGGTATACCAAATCCTGTACTCATTGTTTCACTAAACAATCAGTGTAGCACCAAATGCTAAGATAAAATTCAAGAGTAATGAAAATGTTGGAGCATCATGCTGAAACACCAACTTAATTTCATTTGACAAAGTCCTGGCTTCAGTGCAGAAAAGGAAATTTCATCGGGATTGAGGAGGAAGCACAAACAATTTTCGTGTTGATAATTATGGAATTTTCTGAATCGTTTTCTCCATTACTTCCCAAAGATATAAAGAAGATACATTTGAATCAAGAACTGAGTTAACAATAATATAGACAACTTGAATGCCTGGAAAGCGTAAAAAATGTACACATACCGATTCAGCGTAGGTAGCACTTTACAAGTGTCTTCCAGTAAATAACTTTCAAGTTTTGAATATTACCCTCATCCAATGGTTGAGCTTTAATTGTATTCGAACGAAGGAAGGCAATGCGTATATTGGGTAATCGTATGTTGTCGAGTTGTTTGTGGGAGCTTGCATTGTCCAGCAAGAGGAGAATCTTCCTATTTTCTCCCGCCTATCTTCGTAGCAATCGAATGTGTTTTATGGAAAATCTCTATGGTCATCCTACTGTTCTTGTTAAAATCATAGAAAACAGGAAGGTATTCCTGTTGAACATTTTTTAAGCAGTGAGATTTCTCATACTTCCTGATAAAAATTGGTTTTATCATGTCGGTACTGGTCTGGTTTTATGCAAAGACCCAACGTCACTCTCGTTTTACTTTTCTTTGCCGCATTAATTTAGGGAGCTAGTGTTGAAAACGTGCTTTAAACTTTGTCAGCCAACCTGCTGAGGGTTTGAAATCCTGGACTTTTTTTCTCTGGGGAAATTGTTTCCACTTTCGGCAGTAAAATAGTGCCACTGACAGGTAGGTTTTCATGACAGCATTTGCAAAAAAAGAGTACACTTAATTTTCAATGTCAGCAAATTTAGTGCCATGCAGGGTCTTTCTCTTTAGCGACACTCCTTCTGCCTCTTTAATTTGAAATTTTCATGGGTGGATATAGTATCGATAGAGAAACTCCAAATTTTTGGCAAATAATGTCTTGCTACTATCTCCATGTTTTTCGGGCAAAGCTGCGTCGGTGTATCTTTACAAAGACGTTTCGTAGCCAATGCCGGCCACATCTTCAGATCAAGTCCGAATGCCAAACGGTGAAAGTTGGCCTGTATTTATCCTAGCATGGTGTATCCGTTCTCTGAGCAGAGCTTGTCTGGCACGAAGAAGAATTCTTCTGGCCTTCTTAGACTGGATGTGGCGCTTAATTTCCACACACTGTGGAATGGTATCCTTGTCACAGCAGTGCTTTAGGAAGGCCAAGGATGAAATGAGCTTGAGTTTCTTCATGCGAAGATCCTCTAGTTTCCTAGTAAGTGCTGAAATTCTCTCCCCGTAAAGGCCTTTAAATTCTGTTCTGCCAGCCAAGCTCTGCTCAGAATACACGAATACACCATGCTAGGATAAATACAGGCCAACTTTCACCGTTTGGCATTTGGACTTGATCTGAAGATGTGGCCTGCATTGGCTACGAAACGTCATCGTAAAGATACACCGACACACCTTTGCCCAAAAAACATGGAGATACCAGCACAACAGTGCTGCGAAAGCCTCAGACAAATGTAATGAGTAGTCAACCGCTGCAGACAGGATGCACAAATTAATTCAGAAACTGAGGAAGCCAATTTTGACAAAAATATTAGTAATAACTTCAGGCTTCACTATGTGGAACCACTCCATATCGGAAATAAAACAAGCATTTTAAAAATATTTTGATGAGGATAAGTCTATTTCCATTCTTGGACCCATGGCCAGATTTCATGCTAGAATTCACAACAAAATTAGATAGTTTGCTGAGGATACTGTTATCTACTTTCTGAAGCAACTAAAGCAACTTTCCTAAATGATATTCTCGTTTCAGACCCAGACACGATTGCAGATAATTTCAATATGCATTTCTGTATCCCTTGGAAAAATCAGCTGTGTTTCAATCCAATACAAATAACCATTCTTATAATAACTCAGTTCTGAATAACATGTACCTCTATCCTACTTGTGAGAAGGAAATAGAATCAGTAATCAACAAAATCAATGCAAAACACTCAGCCGGATGGGATGAGGTTCCCTGCTCCCTTCTGAAGGGTAATTGCATAAAATTTCTTCTCACTCCTATCACTCATTTGGTCAATGCTTCTCTTTCCTCTTCATTCCTCATTTTCCCTGATAAATTAAAAATGGCAGTTGTTACTCCTTAAAACAAAAAAGGAGATTTTCAATCAATGGACAATTATCGACCCATTTCAAAACTCAGTTTTTTCAAAAATATTAGAAAGTGTAATTTCAAAGAGGATAATGTCATTCTTGCTCAAAAACAATATCCTGTACAAATCACAGTTTGGATTCATAGGTGGTCTTTCTGCAGAATTTGCCATGTACAAATTTATTGACTCTGTTCTTGACGGCCTTGACCATCACCCCAATACCATTGGCATTTTTTTTGATTTGTCTAAGGCTTTTGATTTAGTGGACCATGAGACTCTCTTGAAGAAAATTCATCAGTAAGAAGCTTTATATAGTGAGAGCTCTTGGGATCTGAAAAATCACTCACTAAATAGAACTCTCGTTAATACCGAAGATGATTAAATAATCACTCCACAGTCAATTCCTACAACTGTAACGCTAATTTAGCCATTATTGTGGAAAGTTTTGGTGAGTGGCGAAAACATTCTACTGAGATAGCTATTAAAAATCATATTTTCGAACACTTCAATTACTTATGATCGTATTCACTTTCGATGAAATCAAATTCCATGTTAGATGTCATACACTGGAATATTAAAAGTCGAATTTTGATACTTCAAGACACAGGTACTGGACTGCGCATTGCAGTATTGTTATTGCCGCGATGTTTTGGGTGTGCCAAATATGTTGTGGCTGCAAGTATTAGCAATGCAACAGACTAAAAACGGCAAACACTTCAAAAACGAGAAAAAATTTCATACCTCCTACCTCTCTAATAAGTGTATGAAAATGAATATATGGTTCTATTAATAAAAATTAGCAAAAATGCTAGATAAATTAATAACCAAGATATAACGTACAGGAATTTCGTTCCACGCAAACACTGGGCTGCTATTTTCCCCAGTTAAAAGGTGGAAATAAAGAAGAGGACTCCAACATCTGTAAGATCGCCTCAGAAGACAGCTGAATTTGGCTTTTCGGAATCATAGGGCCCAATATCACCAGAATTTATGATTAGCTCTTAACAGAATACTGTCGTTTGTGTTATTATTATAATAATTATGCGTGGAATACTCTCTTGAATTTATGGAAACAATTCTTACAAGCAAGTCCACATATGACAGTTGTAAGCATGGAGCGGAAACACAATGCGGACTTTCAAGGATCGAATGCGTTTAGATAAGACGTGAAACTTTTTACTACTAAGGAATACGGTATCGGCTCCCGTGAAATACTTATTTTTCTAGTGATCGTGCACGTTGCGGCCGCTAGGTGGCAGGGCACATCAACATTTTTATGAATCACTATTTTTTATGTATTCCATGGTACATATACGTTATTTGTTTCTGCTGTGAGTTTTGAGCGTGAGACAGAAAGTTCCGAAGGTTGTAAGTTCCGAAATGAATTCCATCACGATATATGCAATATTTTCTGCCGTACTTACATCTGGCGGCAGCAGCGGGAACTTGTTGATAATGAATACCATGAATACTGACTACACTCCCTGCTGCAAGGTAGATGTATGATTTATAGTTACGTACCTTTCGTGGATATCGAAATGAATAATCCTTGACCTGTTTTCAATATTAATACACTTAGAAACAATTACAAATGACATTTCTATACATAGACAGCTAAAAATATAGGGAATAGGATTTCATAACAATTAACGTATTGAACTTCGGAACATTTAAACTTGTCAATACCGAGCCTCTCACTTACAAGGTGAATACACGACCGTCGGGTGGCCAATTGAGCTCAAATTTTCTGATTGGGTAGTTCATGATTATTATTTCAATATGCCGAAACGAGATGATGCACCTCCCATACATTTTCAAGAAAAAAGAAATTAAAAATCATGTCGCGGTATATAAGCTCTGTTGAATGCCATTCCTAATATAGTGGCATTAGCCCAGTGGTTACGGTGGTCGACTGCAACTGCAAAGGTGTCGTGTTCGATCCCAACTTTTGGAATATTTTTTTACTTTATTTTTCACGGTTTTTATTGTTTTATTTTTGAAGATTGTTTTCTTATCAT
The DNA here is from genome assembly GCA_963573305.1 of Pyrrhosoma nymphula. NCBI lineage: Eukaryota > Metazoa > Arthropoda > Insecta > Odonata > Coenagrionidae > Pyrrhosoma > Pyrrhosoma nymphula. Next base: position 74,867,997 of record OY754338.1, on the reverse strand, counting down.
CGTTACCTCAGTGAAAATATTTTTAATGTAATTGTTGAAAATATTAATAAGTGCTTAACTGCGTATGTTCTCCTGGCCTCTTGGACGTCCTCCTTGAAGCACTGCCATGACAAATTTTTCCTTATTCTTCAGAATTGTGAATAAGGTCGAGGAAGATATTCCAAATTGCCTCTCAATCTCGCTTTTGTACCCATCACCACTTTCGAATTCATTAATAATTCGTATTTTAGTTTTCAGATCCAATGAATTTCATTTCCCAGCCATGATGCTGTATCAGTTGGACTGAACTTAAAAATGCGGGAGGATGACAAAAGAACAACGAAATGCATGGATTTATTTGTGTGAATACGGGCATGCTGTGAATGTCCAAAATGAGTATGAAAGTCAAATTGTGCAGAAAAAATACTGCTACCCATATAATTCGAATGACAGAGCACAAGTTTGTGTACGTTTGCCGAGATTGAAGCAGACATTTACCACTCGTAATAGTAAACAACCCCAGTGGAGGCTGGTTGTTATCCTCGCTAATTCCAATTTGTTTTACATGTAAATCATAGGGTTATAAATTGTTCTTTGGCTATCCCTTGCGAATTCGAGCTTCTTGTTGTATACCCTACTCGTTATATGGAGCTTCTACTGTATATGGTTTGAGAGGAACTTCAAACAATCTGATCAGATCTTTCTTATCAAAAAGAACCCAGGCGGTAGCCATCATAACTGATAACATGATTAAACATACCTCATCTTACCAGGAGGTATTAAGGGGTGTTCCTCAAGGCTCCATCCTAGGGCCCCTGTTGTTTTAGTTATATATCAATGATCTTCCCTCACCCTTAAATGGAAACTTTTTTGTGTATGCTGATGACACAAGCCATATTCTGAAACATGATGGCAACATTGCAGTGATTACTCAAAATGCTGTCACCAATATGGAAACATAGTGCTCAGCTAACAAAGTGGTTATAAATAAAACCAAGTCTTCTTTTATTTTTTTCCATCCAACTCAGAAAAAAAGTGATTACACTCCTTACATTAAATTTTCAGGTTGTAGTCTTAAGCGGGTAAATGATACTAAGTTTCTTGGCATTTCTATCAATGAAAATCTGAACTGGAATTCTCATATAAATTCTATTTCATCCTCAGTAGCCTCTGGCTGCTACTTAATTAGACGGATGATTCATCTTACCAATGTTGAAACAGCTATGATAATTTATCATGCACATATTTACAGCAGACTCAGGTATGGTATTTTAGCCTGGGGTCACTCCCCTAAGGTAGTTCGCATTTTCAAGTTACAAAAATGGGCTGTAATATTCATCTGTCAAGCTAAGAAACAAGCTAGCTGTCGAAATCTATTCAAAAGCTTACATATCCATCCTCTTCTGTGTATATACAGTAAAACCTCCCTATAACGAATTTGCTGGGACCGGAAAAATTACTTCATTGTACGGAGGTTCCTAAGTAAGAAGGTTATATTAGGGTTGCGTAGTCTCAGGGACCGCCGAGATTTCGTGTTGCTTTCTGATGCAACTCACATTAATTTCGGAAGCTAGTTTCAACGGACATAAAAATCATTACTGTAATGCAGTATGCCGTCTAATATATGCGGGGATTGATGGTGAAGCCCAATGGGATAAAATCGGATGATCTGAAATTGACAGATAAACCATTGATGTTTAATTTCTTAGTAGATTTGGCCGTTTTCAGTGCCACAATCTCCCTCAGCCCTATATATTATTGAAATAACTTTAACTATAACATTTATAATAAATATTATATATATATATATATATATATATATATATAAACACTTGACAGGGGGTGGGGAAAGAAAAGTAAAAAGAGAGAGAGGACTTACTGGGACGTTTCGGGCATGTAGGCCCTTCTTCAGCTGAATTTTCTACAGCTGAAGAAGGGCCTACATGCCCGAAACGACCCAGTAAGTCCTCTCTCTCTTTTTACTTTTCTTTCCCCACCCCCTGTCAAGTGTTTTTATTATATTGTGGTCTATTGGCGAAATTTTCGTTTCGTGTGTGTGTGTATATATATATATATTATTCCCTCAGCTCTATATATTATTGAAATAACTTTAACTATAACATTTATAATAAATATAATTTTTATATATATATATATAAAAAATGGAGTAGTCATTTCATGACTACTCCATTTTCTACAGCTGAAGAAGGGCATACATGCCCGAAACGTCTAGTAAGTCCTCTCTCTTTTTTACTTTTCTTTCCCCACCCCCTGTCAAGTGTTTTTATTATATTGTGGCCTATTGGCGAAATTTTCGTTACGTGTATATATATATATATATATATATATATATATATATATATATATATAAATTATATTTATTATAAATGTTATAGTTAAAGTTATTTCAATAATATATAGAGCTGAGGGAGATTGTGGCACTGAAAACAGCCAAATCTACTAAGAAATTAAACATCAATGGTTTATCTGTCAATTTCAGATGATATATATATATAAAACTTCCAGGAGAATCACTCGGGTGATAAATATACAATATGCCAAGAGGGTGGCCAATAAAAATATACAAACGGAAAAAAGAACACTTAACTCAAATAAAAACTTCCGATATTTCGGTGAAGATATTAGCTCCACCTTTCTCTAGGAGAAGAGTAGGAATGAGGAAAAGGATAGAGGTTGAGGTATGGGAGGGGAAAGAGGGGGAAGACGAAGGCGTTACAAGGGGAAGGAGGGGAAAGAGAGGGGAGAGGAAGGAGGGGAAAGACGAAGAGCTGGGAGAGGGCGGGCGGGGAGAGGGCGAGCGGAGGGGAGGGAGGAAAAAAGGGGAGCAAAAGGAAGAGGAGTGGAGGAAGCAGGGAGAGATGAGATGAGGGGGAGGGAGAAACTAATGTGATTTATTGAGTCCGGGGGGCGAGAAAGCCTGGTGGACCAGAATACAAGAAGATTCAAGATCTTTGAGCTGAAGGGGAGAGGAAGAAGGGGGAAGGGAAGCAAGAAGACCAACTTTAAAAGTGTTATTGAAAGTGGAGTTGTGGGAGGAGACGTGAATGGCGACAGGGAGAGAAACAGAGAGGGAGGGGCAAACGTTACAAGACGAGCGGTGCCCATTCATTCTAATATTGAGAGGAGTGGTGGATAAGCCAATATAGAAAGAAGGGCAGTATTGGCAGAGGAGGATGTAGACAATGTTAGGCGTGGTGCAGGAGGGTGAGAGGACAGAAGGGAGGGGAAAAGCGAGGAACTTGTCCGGCAAGGGCTGGGTGATGAGGATGGGGCAAGTTTTACATCGCGGGCGGTTGCAAGGGGTGGGAAGGGATTTGGTGGGTTTGAGTGATTTGGACAGGGATTTGGTAATATTGAAAATGGCGGATAGATTGGGGGGGCGTCTGAAGCTGAGAGAGGGACATTTAGGGAATATTTTAGAAGTGGTTAGGTTGTCTGACAGGATAGAATAGAATAGAATAGAATAGAAATGAAATTTATTATTCCGGGACAAAATGTCCCTTAGGAACATAAAATGTTTACATAATTTGGAGTCAGACCCTCAATTTCAAGGAATATATCATTGAATACATAGGTGATTAACAAAATTAATAATACACATTTGGCATTATTGCCATAGAATACTAAATACAAGAAAAAGAAAAAGCAATAAAAAAAAAACCTCATAGGTGTTGCAGAAAACAATATTCAATTGAATTGGGACTGAGTTTTGTTACAATATTACAATACTATTGGAATGCAATAAGCAGAACATCAAGAAAGAAAAAAAACACTATAAATAATACATTGTAGGTGTTACACTAAGTAGCACATCCATTAATGCATATTAAACAACATTTTATAATATTCATTTTTAAACCTGTTAGCATTCTTACATTTTTTAATATCTTCGGGTAAGTGGTTCCATATATCACAAGTGGTGACATAGAAAGAATTTCCAAAGACAGATGAACGGTATTGGGGTACATAGAGTTCTTCCATGTGGCGCGTTGGGCATTTATTTGTCGCAGCATTGTACAATACATTTTGATACAAGTATGTGGGGAATTTTGTTGTTATTATTTTGTATATAAAAGTTGTCTAATTGAGTAAGCGCATGTTTTGTATTTTTAACCACCCGAGTTTTCCAAAATATGGTGTCACGTGTTCATAATATTTTATGTCAAAGACATACCTCACGCAGGAGTTCTGAATCCTCTGAAGTTTTAAATTCAGTTCTTTTGTTAGGTCGGAGTATACCACACAGCAGTAATCGATATGCGGGAAAACAAGACTGTCTACTAATTTCTGGCGAAGGGAAGTCGGAATAAGGTGTCTAAATTGTTTTAACTGATATACAGTCTTGAATACCTTATGTGAAATGGCTTTTATATGTTCGTTCCATGATAGGGTTTTATTTATAGTAATTCCTAGATTCCTTACACTCTCAGAAAATTCAATTTGGACACCTTTTACAGTTATTTTTGGCAAATTATCAAATATAATTCTATTAACATAAATATTACTGCCAATAATAATACTTTTCGTCTTGTTAGGATTGAGCCGCTGACAATTTTCCATTGACCATTTACATATGTTTTCAATGTCATCATTAACCTTGGAAATGGTATCAATAACTTCTGTGGGGTTACAGTCGATATAGATCTGAAGATCATCTGCATACATGTGGTATTTGCAGTTAGAGATGACTTTAGAAAGGTCATTAATATATATTGAAAACAGGAGCGGCCCAAGAATCGACCCCTGTGGTACTCCTTTGTTAATTTCAGAGTAATTTGATAGTTCACCTTTAGGTCCTCTAACTGCCTGTTTTCTATCTGAAAGGTATGACTTGAACCAGAGCATGGCTGAAGTAGATAGTCCGAGATCATTCAAACGCTTTAGTAGGATCTTATGATTCACTGAATCGAAGGCTTTGCTAAAGTCTAATAGAACCAACAAAGCTAACTTCTTTTGCTCAATTGAATATCTAATATCGTCTGTGACTTTTAAAAGGACAGACTGGGTACTATATCCTTTTCTGAATCCTGACTGATATTGATCTAAAATATTATTTTTTGAGAGGTGTTCCAAGGTGGCATCGTGAACAAATCGTTCAAGTGGTTTTGACAGCGTACTAAGAAGGGAAATAGGTCGGAAATCAGACATTTCTTTAGGATGGGCTACTTTTGAAATAGGCTGTATGTGTGCAGTCTTCCAGAGAGTTGGAAAAGTGGAATTATTTAATGAACAGTTGAAGATATCTAGTATCACAGGCAAAGCAACTGGGAGTAAAATTTGAAGAACTTTGTTATTAATCCCATCAGCACCAGTGGAATTCGTTTTGTTTCTTTTAAAATTTCGAAGCAGTGCTTCTGGCGTATAATGCGGCAAGTAAAATCTATCGCAGTTGAAATCATTTAATGATGTGTATTCTAGTATATTATTATAGGAACTAGTATCTTCTAGCGTTATGGCAAAAGGCGCATTTTCTACATCCTGATCTTCAACGACGGGAGAAATGTTCAAGAAAAATGTATTGAGCTCGTCAAGGTGCAAATTCACACTGCAAATATTTTTCCCATTTTTCCCAAGACCCAGGCGTCTTAGTTCTTGCCAGGTTGACCGAGCATCCCATTTATCTTTAAAGCATTCATAAAAATATTTTTGTTTTGCATTTCGTAGCAGCTGTTTTACCCTATTTCTAAGTGATTTGTACTGTGCGTGAAGGTCAGGAAGACGGGTTCTATGGAATTTTTGCCGTAAGCTATCTGTTTGCGTCATCAAGAGTCTAATATTTTCAGTTATCCAGGGAGCCGGGGGTCTTTTATATTTCCGCTTACGCAGTGGGGCATGAAGATCTAGTATTTGTTTCACGTTATCATTAAAAATTTCAACTTTGGTATCAACATGATTGGAATTAAAAAATTCAGCCCAGTTCAACTTTAAGAAATCTTCTTTGAATTTACAGTGATCAATATGCATGATATCACGAGAAAACAACTCGATAGGAATATAAGAATTCAGCTTGAACTGGTACTTAATGTATATCAAGTCATGTTCGGAAAGAAAGGACACTGGATATTGACCATATTCTAATACATTATAAATATCATCCACAATAAACAGATCAATAAATGTACTGCTATTTGCTAAATTATGAGTAGGTTTAAAAGGAACCAGCAACAGATTACAGGAAAAAATCAAATCATTCATATAAGCACTGTCATAAGATTTTTTTAGCATATCACAGTTAAAATCTCCGCACACTATGACATGTGTGTAAATTGGTAAGAAGGTCAGCAGAGCTACCTCAAAGCCTTCACTTAGATGACCACACTTCGGAGGGCGATAGACTACCCCGAGCAGAACCTTTCCATATTCACTCACAAGCTCAGCAAACATGTATTCGGGTTTGAGTGGAACACTTTCGGGGGCATTTAGTATTCGACAGGTAAGGGAGTTCAGGACGTAAGCACAAACACCACCACCTACTCTTCCAGTTCGATCATTGCGTATCAATGAATATCCATCCAATTCTACTGCGACAGAGGGTATTTTATCACTCAGCCAAGTTTCGGAGACGGCAATTACATGGTATTGCTTATTTGAGAAATGCTCTCTAAATTCATCAATGTGGCAGAATAACGATTGAGCGTTCACGTGACAGACCTTTAACAATGCACTTTGATTAGAGCTCATTTCGAGAATGTAGAGAGATCTTCTGGACAAGTAATTGTTAAGCGTTCTTCTCCATTGCCTTTTCGTATATATATTCTGCCACCTCTTATCCAAAGATATTTAAATTTGTTTACCCTCTTTAGTTCCCTTGCCTGAGCGTAAAGTTTTCTGTAGAATTGAGTGAGAGACTCGTTGACGTAAATTGGACGATGAGTTTCATTAGATAGACCCAGGTTCCTTGTTGTAAAGTTGTCCCGCTTTACTCTTCTGCCATTCACGATGTCTTTTGCAACGCATTGTCTTACGAAGCGTACAATTATCGTGGGAGTCTGCGAGGTGTCGCTACGCGAGGGAATAGCATAAACATAATCAATGTCTGCACAGTTCACCGTGACACCAAGCGCCACACCGATTTGACAGATGAGGGCAGTGAGTGATTCACTATTTGTTCGAGGAGCACCGTGGATCTCCACTACGTTTCTTAGTGAGTCTTGCTCAATCTGGTGTAGACGTGATTCTAGCTGACTCACCCGAGAATTAACGCAGACAACATCACCCGTTAGACTATCTATACGCTCATTTATGATTTGAATGGCAGCTTGCAGTTCCTTAACTGCCTTGGTGTTTTCCTCGACCGATTCTTTGCACCACAACAAGGTTTTTTTTACCTCGCCCTGCTCATCCTGGATTTCTTTCACTCGTGCTAACAGCTCCCTCAGCAGCGAATCAGTGCCCTCCTTTTGGGCCTCCGGGTTGTAGAACGAAGGTCTCACTGGGGTGTCATCCCGTCTGGAAGACCTTGCATCGACAGCACAGGAAGCACAACACCAGGATCGCTGCTGTTCCTCAAGGACACTCAGCTCAACCTCGGTGCAAGCCAGATGATACACCTCCCGGCACTTGCCACAAGATGCAACTTTTAAATGCCGTTTGATGGCCACACCACATTTAGCACAGGCAGTCGGCATTTCGCAGCAGGAGCGACTGACAAATACGTGCGTTCACAACGAGAGCTGACTCTAGACTGGGGGGGAGGTTTTTAATAGTATGCCTAATAGAGTCCACACCTGGGAAGTAGGTGGTACAGAGAGAGATATTGTGTTGGGAAATTCTATTAGTAGGAGGTAGTTTGGGGGAGTGTGGTTTTTTGAGGATTTTTTTATTGAGAAGGTGCTCTGGATAGCCTCTGCGAAGAAGAGATTGATGGAGGTTAGTAAGGAATTTATCAAGGGAGTCAGGGTTGTTGCAGATTCGGTGGCCACGAATAGAAAGGGATTAGGGGAGGGAACGTTTAGTATGGGAGGGGTGGCAGCTGTTATAGTGGAGGTATTGTTGTTGGTTGGTGGGCTTGATATGCACGGAAGTGCTAAATTTGCGGTCAGAGAGGGAGACGTTTACGTCTAGAAGGACGACGTTAGAGGCAGAGATGTTAGAAGTAAAGGAGAGGGGAGAGGAGGCGTTGCCTGCATTTTGCATGCATTGTGTATGGGAATGTCCCGGGACTGGGGCCACGACTTTGTAATAGGGAGGTTTTCGAAATATGGAGGTTCGTAATAGAGAGGTTTTACTGTATATCTATTATGCAGTGATGTTCATTAAAGAAGTTAAACCAAAGTTGAACCTTGTAAAGAATCATTATATTCATGATTATCATACAAGAAACAGACATGATTATGCATTGAGACAGCTCAACCTTAATCTTTACAGCACGGCCTGTCACCATGAGCTGTAAGATGTATAATAAATTACCCAAATATCTTAAAAATGAAAATATACCTGGCAAGTTTAAAACTAAATTAAAACCGTATCTTTTGGATTACTGTTTCTAATCCATTGATAAATACTTGAAAAGATGCTTCCTTAACGCTGTAATTTTTAGTTTCATAATGTGTTATTTGCTGAATGTGATTTATTTTGTTTTTTATGTAATCTTTTGGACAGGTCTTATATATGTATATGCATATCCTCTGTGGACAATAAATTTATTTATTTATTTACTGAGAAATTAACACAATTCCAGGCTTTGCTCACTCATTGGGTGTTAAGAAAGTCAATTCTTCATCTCCTGTGTGTGGGCTTGGACCAAAAGGGGGAGAGGAGGAAGGGGACTTATTGTAGTAAATGTAGTAATTTTATATGTAAGAAAACATGGGCACCATGTCTAAAAAGTGCTAGTCGTAATAATCAAATTCAGTTTTGGTGAAGTTCTTAGTCCTAGTCCTAAGGACTAATTGAGATTTTCCCTCTGGAGACCAATTGGCTTACCGTTGGCCGGGATGTCTCCAACAGGTAAATGTCAGTCAGCTGGTAGAATACCAAATGACACTTGTATGAAGTGCTGAAGATGAAGAGGGAATTATGTACTCTGTTTTGTCATAGCTAATGCATCCATGGCTTTTCTACTTTGCAGAAAGAGGCCTCATTTTGTGTTGTCCCTCCTAATTCTCTGCACACCCTCTTATCCTGCTCAACTTCTGGGGCCAGTCATCTGTCTCACATCAGTGTAGATTTGGATGTAGATCACTCTATGGGCTCATTGGATTGTGAAGCGTCATCAGCTCATTCCTCTTTGCTGGAAAAAAGTAGGAATACAGCTTCTACCAGCACTTCAGGTGGGTTATTGTTTTATTTTGAGATCCCATTTACCATATTTCTCCGAATATGGTAAATGGGATCCAATTTTGGAAGCTTCAGTTTTGGAAAAAGTTTAATATAGCAAAGCATATATTATTCTTGGCATGTCAATATAAACTGGTGTTTGGTCTCCATTGACAAATTGTCCCAATAAATAACCTTGCCTAGAATCAGACGTTTTTTCTCCAAAAAAATGAGAAATCACGCTTTTGAAGTTCGAGTGCTGCCGTACGTTGGGAATGTTGGTGACCAAATATATATTTCAAATGTAATCAATTATAATTCTTTCAAATCCCATCGGGGATGGGCTGGTTACAAAAAATGAAGGTTACTGAGATCGCGGTAAAGCGTAGTTTAAAATGGAATGAGGATATATAATAAAAACATGTGACTAATTCTTTTTTTGATCGGAATTACATTGCAGGTAGGGCTTCTTTTTCTAAAACAAAATCTTCATTTTACACACCCATGTCCTTTTGGATAGTACATATTTGTTTAGTTCTGAGTATTTTATTTGTGTCTATCATTATTTGTATCGGTCGCAGAATTATATTTTGAGTAACATTTCGCCGTCGGAAATGAACTGCTCTTCTCTTCCAGTAAGTGAAATCATCTCTTCAATATCGATGAATTACCGGCTAAACATGATAGAACTTTGGACGGTAGGTCTTAGGACTTGGTCAATCATCCGTTTGCTCGGTGCATGAACTGCCAGAATTAGAACAGGCTATTTCCTGGACATCCATTCACCCTAATTGGACTGTTTAAATGATGAATTTTTCTTTTATGGATGAACCCACCAGGATATATGCATTGTGCATACCTGAATCTCACAATCATTTTTCACGTATTAGTTCAGCGATCATTTGATCTATGCTTTTCAATGATCGGAAAAATGAAAGCTTAGGCCATCATTTTCCATATCCCACAGTCATTTGTGTTGTAACTAGGATCATAATTTCTGTACCCGGGATTTTGTTTGCATATCTTAGACCGTAGGTGTTTACTTACATCATTAAGTTCTATCAAAGTTCACTAGTGGCACAGCAGTTGTATCGTTCGTATTTGCTGCTGTACGCTCTGATTGGTTGCAGCTGTTGTCATGTTCATGTTCAGGGAAGGAAAATGGGTCATTTGCGAATGATGGAAAAATGGATAAGGATCCCTATCATTGCCACTATCCCTGAAAATGATGGCCTCATAGAGACGTTACTTGAGCTATCATTGCCGCTATCCCTGATAAATGATTGTGTGAATCATGCTTTAGTCACTTGAGCTTGAATGTAGTCCCCCCATCACTTTTCCCTCGAAAATTTTGAGCAAAAAAGGAGGGGACTATATTTGGAGGTATACAGTATTTAGTTTTATTTTTAATGCTTCCATCCCCTTGCACTTGTTTTATCTTGTAATTTATATTTGCCATATATTCATTTAATATTTTCTGTTACTTAAGGCCTTAATGCCTTATTCAGATTGAGAAGTCAAATAGCACAAATTGAAATTTTCATTAATATAATTTGAGCTATATCCTGATATTTTGTAAAGTTTACGATTTTATTTGTGTGTGATATTGTTATGCTTGGTCAATTTTGGTAATTATTTTTTTTTAATTTAGTGATGATGCTTCTTGGGAAATCTGTTGATAAACCATGTCTCTTCTTAGGATCTTCAGGGCCATAAAAAATATTTTAACCTGAAGAAAATGCTAAGAGTGTGCTAAGCTGTAGGGTCTTTTATTTTTAAGTGAATCAGATGAAAATTCCAACGAAAATATACCTGAGTGGGTTTAAAGATAATTCATTTAACAGAATTAGATGTGGCTAATGTTCAAACTTACTTGCATGCTCATTTATTGGCATAACACATAAAAAAATGTGTTTTATATTTTATAGAGGGGTATAGAAGTGCAGTATTTTAAAAGCATATGACATTCTTCAGAATGTTATGTATCATGACATTAGTAAAGCTTAATGTGTAGCAATAATTATTTCCTAAGAGATTTTGCTATTCTTTCTTCCATGTCATGATTTGCCCATTGCAGCCACTTTTGAATGCAAGGTCTTTGGAAATAATAATTAATAAATGGATGCAGAATTACTTTTTAACATAATCATAAATCTCTTTACAGAGCTTCATCAGTGTTTCAGTGACAGTGTTATTGGTGTGTGTGTCACATCATTGACCATTGTTGGAGCTTATAACCGTCAAAGCCGTAGTGCAAGTGGTCCATCAGATGGACAAAATGCTCCTCGACCAGCCCTGATTGTGGGCATAACTTCTCAAAACAGTTTCTCAGACCCTTCAGCGAATCCACCTCCACGGACACAGTCATACTTCACACCCCACCTTTTAGTTTACAACCTTCCCCATTTGGCAGGCAGTCAGGGTCTTGGTGGGTCCTCTGCAGGTGATGGATCTGTCACTGCCTACCGACGGGAAGGAGCGAGACCAGACACCGAAAGATCTGGGGGTTCCTCTGGGACAAGACAGGAAAATTCCATCACAGCTCCCATCTTCCCTAAAATTTTGGTAAACGAGGACTTGATAGCTGATGATGTTGATTCCATTCCCTTTAAATTGGATTCAATCTTTACTGATTATGGTGTCCATCCAAACTACGTGCCAATTGAAATGTTTGAAGAACTAGGTGGTCCAGGTGAATCAGAGACCTCAGTGGAAGGCACGCCAGATGCCAAGCGGTCAAATGTATGGGAAGGTGGGAGCTGTAGTGTCACTGCAGTAGATTCCAAGAGACCCGGCATAGTTCAGTGCATGCCAATCCACTTGGAGGGTGACAGGGGGTGTGTGTGGGGACTCTATCCGACGTGGGACGGGGGACATGTGCTAGTGGTGTGTTTGGATGGTGGGGGTGGTTGTCGTCTGCTCTTGTATGCCTTGGAGTGGGGAAGTGAGGGGGTTAGGCTGGGTGAGTGGCCAGTGGCATCACGAAAGCTTGTTGGAGAGGGGCTCTGTCCTGTCGAAGTCAGTGTGTTGCCTCCAGAGGGTGAAGACTTGGAGAACTCAGTGTGCACTGGTCCCACGGGCCTTGCATCCTTGATTTGCACTGATGGTGTCCTTAGGGTGATTGACATGGCCACATTAAGGATATGCTCAATGGCAATACCTGAGAAAGGGAAAGTTTTTGTTTCTGCTACTTATTGTAATAGTAAGTAAACTTACTTATTTATTTCAATTTAAGTACTTAGTATTAACGAATACTGCGCCTTTTAAATTTTAATATAATCATTTTGTCTGTAATTTTATTCTGTTAATGTAATAATGATAATTAGTTTCTCTCCATAGGCAAATATGCTTCATAAAATCATGGGTGTATAGTTTTAGGTCATGTAGAGATGTGGGTTACTTGAACCTGTGGTGGATATGTATTTTCTCCAAAAATAATATTTCAACACATTGTAGATGGATCATGAGTTGAGTCATATTTAGCATGCCATCTGTTACTAATGGATCACGAGATAACTCATGTTTACTACACGCCATCCTTAGATTCCACCTGGTGTGATCCATTGTGTCTACTTCATCTATTTAGGTGTTTACATTAGTGATCAATGTATTAAGCTCGATTTGTTTCATGCTTCTGTTGGTTATTTACTATTTTTTATTGCATTTGATACAGTGGACCCCCACTTTACGATGGATTCCCTTTACGATCTGCGTGCTATGAATTTCAATGATTTTGCGCTTGCCCTTTAAAGGTTTTTATTTCGATGATTTTTTGCACCCATAGTTTATTCATACAGTATTCTAAGCCTTATTTGTTTTCAGACTACTTTTTTATCATAGCAACATTTACATATTTAATGATACATGTTATTAATTATAAGCTGTTCACGCAAATTAGAGCAAATTGAGCGAATGGTGCAGTGGTTAGAACAGCCACCAGTCAGCTCCGCCATCAATCAACGCCATCGAGATAATGCAACATTCCTTACGTAGTCAAGATCACATCTATGATAATTAAAATTAAGGCTTTCATTAGCCATTATAGAGACATCATTTTGTTTACCAACTTGTAAAACTTCCTCCGAAGAGTAACTTATTGCAAGAGTACATTACCTACCAACAAAGTGATTTGATTCCATAAAGCTGGTGCGAGATAATAAATAACATCAATGAAACGAGCTAAATTATATCGTAACATTTCTAGGTGAATGATAATGACAAACTGTAATGGCTTATCTAAATTTGCATCAAAATTCACACCCCTTATGACTTCGCAATGTGATCCCGAGAACATCTGAGTTGCACTGCCATGTAGGTCCTTGATGAGATGTTATGTGTATATCAGTCTGCCATGGGAATGATATTGTCGACGAAGGTTGTAGTTTGTCCTGTGTTTTTTCCAACCGCATTAACCATTCGACAACAAAACTTTCCAGAATTAGATGGTTTATTGTGGGAAGTTTCTGTAGCAAGCATGCCCCATATAGTGTAGCTCATGCAGAAAATAACAAATAAAATCAAGCAGGAGATAATGAAGAAAGAAGAGGGTGCTCGAGTTAGGACTTTATATCCTTAGTATTCTTATTGCGTGTTTCTCATTCTCTTTCTCAATGTGTGGATTCCTCTAAGAAGGTTGTGGGTCCCTAAAGTAAATAACCAACACCCAATAACTCTCCCATCCCAGAAGAATCAGGTCAGCTGTTCGGAGAAATAAGCTTTGAATGAAGGTTTTCCCCTCTGCTGCTATCTCTGTTGTTCTTCGGCTATTCAATCTCCAAGGGATGCCCTTGACTGGGAGAACGATATCAATGCTGCTGGTTAGGCATTAGGAGAAGGAAGATCTTCAGAAGTGGATGACAGGTATGCCATGACAGCGATGCACATGTAAATTGTTATTCGTGGAAAGGATACTGACTGATCCATCTGTCGTCTGTGCATTATTATAAGCTAGGGATGTGTGAGTAGTACTTTCTGATCTCGAGTCGAGTATCAAGTAGAGTTGTTAGAGTATGAAAACCCAGAGTCTATATTCTAAGAGAAAATTATAATATGTATTGCTATACCTAAACCAAAAATGAAATATTTCGCCGATCATTTCTTTATCTTGGCCCTAAATTGTTTGTTTCCCTACCTTTGAATATGACTGGTTTTGATAAAGATGGAACTTTTTAAAAATTTGCTAAGGAATGGTTAATTCAAAAACAAGGAGGTGGAATATTTGTTTAAAAGGAATTAGTAAAGGTCTTTTGTTTGGATAGAGTGACGATACTTGCATTATTTTATTTTGCATTGTGCATGTTATGCTTGCTTGTAGTTGATTCACTTTAGATTATTTTCCTGAAATAAGCTCATGTTACATTATTTATGTATCATAATTATGTAAAACCATAACTCTCATTGTAAATTGCAGTGGTTCTAATCAGATTCTGCTGTGTGTTCTGGCATTATCAATGTTTTTTTTTCATTTTTATTTTGTTGTTGTTTGTATTTTTTGTATGCACTAATAATTTTTGTAAAGTGATTTGTAATTTGACACACAGTGACTGATTTTGTAGTTTTCTACATTGATGTAATTTTGTTTGATAAAAAAGAGTCGGAAAACTCCCAAACAGGATGTAATCCTAAGGGGAACCTATGTCCCTCATATTGATTTTTTGTAATTTTTACTGTTATGTGTATGAGCTTATACGAGGAACAAACAAATAAATAAATATACGTACTTCAGTTCCACAAAGTAAATTTGTGGTCTGTTACCATTATCATGGAGTTGAGCCCACTGTTTTTGGTGAGTCTTTGCAATGCTGCTTGATATTTCAGGTTTGGAGAGGCTGTGTGCATGCACGAACAAGGGGTCGCTGCATTTCTTTGTGCTCCAGGGAGAGGAAGAGGGTGAGGGTGGGGGAAGGGGGGAGAGGGAGGAGGCAGGCGCTGGCATGGGGGCAGGGGGTATGTGGGAGGGAGGGGAAGAGGGTGGCGTGGATTCCTCTCCCCCCTCATCCCCCTATGGTGGTGGGGCGGCACCCTCTCCCCCTCCTTTGAGCACGGCCAGTTCCCCCCTCATTGTGCACCGGTATCCTCTTACGCTCGCCCAGCTACACCAGCTCCACCAGCTCACCCAGTTTGAAAACCTCGTGCCTTGTTATGCAGCCACAGTCCCCCCGTGCTGGCTGGAGATGATGCAGGCTCAGAAGCAGAGGCGACACCCTCAGCACCTTCAGAGGGGAGATGAGGTGCAGCACACTCGCACCTGGAGACTGCTGCAGGATGGGTAAGTCTGCTTGCACCACCACCACCAGCATAAGAAAGTGACTTCTACCTTTATCTACATCTAAATATTATCTTGTGAGCCACCACTGAGGCATGTAGCAGGAGGTGTTAGGAGACACTAACCATGATAAATGGAGGGAATAGAAATTAGATCATAAGTGTGGAAGGACAACATTGGATTGTGTGCTACGGGAGTGTATAATTATTATGAGTTCTGTATAGAGTCTGGAAGAATTTATATTATGCATGTTTGTGATCACATTTATTTTTCATTTGCTCTATTTATCCTTGAATGATTTTATACGGACTACCTGCATATTTTCAGATTTCCCGTAGGCAATGAAGAATAGAAGAGTAGGAATCCTCACCCCAACCTCTCCCTTGTCATTATTCTCCAAACCTTCAACCCATTCCAGGAACTTTCCCCTGGCCTTTGAATCCCTCACCTCTTACCTAATCTTTCCTTATGACATCCTAAGATCTAATCTTCCAAAAGCTGTTTACCACCTCCTTCTGCATTTTCCCCTTCATTTGAACCTCCAGGACACACAATATATGCATCCCTCCTTCCTTACATTGGCCATATTCCCTCCTCTAATGATCTAGCTTGCATGAGTCATAAAAAACAAGGTTCCCTGGCTCAATTGCTGGCAATATCCTCAGTCCCTATTCTTCCTCTCTTCCTTCTTCCCCTTTCACACCCAAACTCCACTACCCTGACAACCACATGATGGTTAGAGGCATCAATTTGTGATCTCTGTAACAGGAGCAATTTTCATGCATTTCTAAAGAATTGCTTGGGATTTGTGTTTTGTTTTTGTGTCTCTGTGTTGATATGGATGCGAGACCTCATAGTGTGTAGATTTTCGTAGTTTGGATACAAAGTTGTACCATTAGCAAGTTATCAACTAGTTAATAATCTTAGATGAAATGACACCAATACTATTTGCAAGCACATAACAGATGTCTTTATGCCTTAAAGAAACAAATAATCTCTAATAATCTACATGAACAATCCTAACTTAAAATCTACAAAACAGCATTAAGACCGGTTATAATGTACAATTGCAAGATATGGTGGTGAACATTTAAAAGCAAAGAAAGATTTGAAATTTTTGGGAGAAAAATACTCCAGATAATTTTATGACCCAGGCAGAAGAAAGGATGTAAATGAAGAATCAAGAGAAATGTAGAAATAAATGATTTAATAAAGGAAAAAACTATAGTCTGCTTCATTAAGTCACAAAAAATCTGATGGTTAGGTCACATAGCACGCAAGGCAGGTGCAAGTTCGACGAAGAAAATTTATTAATCGATACTGGAATCAAAGTAAGCTCAGAAGGAAACCTAGGAAAATTTGGAGGGACGATGTTGTATTGGATTTATGAATCATGTTGGATGAGCTAAAGGAAAATGGGTGTTAACTGTTGAAGAGGCCAAAACCCAGTGGGATGTAGTGCCTTTGGAAGAAAATATTCATATTAATCATTGCTGGTGATATCCAATGTAATGAATAATAAGTGGGGCTTTTGAATGATTAAGGAATAGTGTGTATTGTTTTCATAGATTGCAATTATTCCACTAATGACTACTTATGTGTATTAGAATGAATACATTACATATAATTTTTCTGATGTTTTTTTAATATCGTTTGTTTCCATCATAGTTATACTTCGTATAAAAATTTCAGGGCTGGGAATCATGTTGTTACTTTACATACTTCTTATTTCTTTACAGTACAACGTGGGATGAACATGTTTTTGAGATCACATTGCCAAGAAGTTGTTGTGTGGGCCACGTTGATGTGAAGTTTTCCCTACATCCTGCCATTTTAACCCCTCCAAATATAGAAATAACATTGCTTAAGCAGAATGCCAGTGGTATTGGCCGTAAAGGAAAGCGATGTGTACCAGCTGTTGATGATGGCATAGACTTCAACATACACATGCTCAATGATAATGGATTTAAAGGTAGGTTTTAGTTCCTATTTACAGTAGAACCCCACTAATCCGTCACTAACGGGACCGAGAGCATGGTCGGAACACAAAAAAGGTCGGATTATCAGAGGAACACATTTTTTTTAATAAAAACATGATGAAACTGTAGTTTAAAGAGAAAATATTGCTATATGTACAGTTTTACAGATGTAATATTACTGTAAACCATAAATAAAAGCATACTGCGATAAAAATACTTACAGTAAATGAAGAAAGTCATGAAATGCCATAAAACACAATAAACACTATGATTGTTTCACTATGATACACTATAAACGTCATGAAACACTATACTGTAGATTTAATGTTCTTGCGCTGTTCGAAAAAAGTCTGTATTGTTCTTTTGCTTAGCAGACAACAATCTCGATTTTGCTGCGATGTTCCTCCATTTCCGTATCCACAAAATGTCCATTGGTGCTGACAACTCCATAAACAAACACCAATAAGCGACGGCACAGTCGGACTAAGCGAGGAGTAGGACCATCCGAGGTCAGATTAGCAGGGTCCTACTGTATTAGTTTTTTAGTTCCTTCTGGTACCACAATAGAATTCCCTGATTGAGCTTTTTATTTAATTTTCTTAATGTTCTGATTGATGGTCTTCTTTGGTTTCTATGCTGCCCGGCAGCCACTGAGTATTTTGGGCTTCATTTACTATTTGTCTAATGTTTATCATCTTTATAAACATTCAATTTCATAATTGGTTTTAACTTGAAGCTATGATGACAATTGTGACTCTGCTAATCATTGCAAATATGATGGTAGGCTTAGTTTCACTTTTGTATAGCCTCTTGAGCAATATACACACTCCCGTATTGGCATATGGTAACTTAAATTTATGTTCTGATTTAAATTTTAGAAATTTTCTTGAATCTTTCTTCTGCAGGGCCAACAGAAAATCCTGTCACATCTGAAGAATACCTGAAAGCTCACAACACAGAAATACTATGTGGACCTGTAAACATTGTCTCATGCCTTGATTTGACTGTTGAAGGCGGCACAGTCACCCTGACCAGTCCAAAGTTATTTCAAATCCGTGGTAGAACATTGCTGGTGCATATCAAGTCAGTTCCTGATAAAGAGGTAAGATCAATGTTTGAAATTTACTGATTTAATTACCATTATACACAAACACGTCATGCCTTCAATATAAAAAAAACTCATTGCTCTTGAAAATGTGACAATTCTGTATTTGTTGTGTGTTGAAGAAAAATGTCATTTTCTTGAGTATGTATATTCTAGTTGGTATCTTTAGTACACACGACAGTCAAAGGTCTTAAAAACTGGATGTTTGTTTTTGGAGAGGCTTGTGCACCATTTCAGTTAGTTATTGTTAATGTGTTCAATGATTAAAATATTGAAAGCTTGGAAAAATCTAACTCTCTCTAAATCTAATCTAACTTGAAGATATAGATTTTTTTACAATTCTATCTCTTCGCCCTAAAATATTAAAATTCTTTATCTTAAATTTGTCCTCTATTCTTTTAGTTATTGATTTCTTCTTTCTGATTGAAAATTGTTCTTTACGTGTCTCACTTTTCATTTGACTCTTACTGTTTCCCATGAACTGTGGTTCCTGGAGACAAAGCCATCTGCTTTGCCTTCTGGTCATGAATGAAAGGCATATCATTTCCACATTGCAGACTGTACTTGGCCGAGGAAGTGAAGAAGGGGCTTCGACATCAGCCCCAAGGAGGTCGAGGGGGGCAGATGGTTCCAAAGGCAAGGATGCACCCACTGAGCGTCAGAGGTATATGACTGGCGTGGACCGACTTTCTAGTGTTGGCAAGTCTGTGGAAGGCTACCGAGGTTGTGATTGGCTCCATGAGATAACAATTACCATCCGGAAAACCAAGCCAACTGATATCCCCAGAGAAAGGTGTGTGTGTGGGTGAATTTTGATTATGCTGGCTGACTGGTTAGTCATCTGATGCAAAGAGGAGGAACTCTTTTGAGTCAGATGTGTGTACTTTTCACCCTCCACTTCTTGGGTATTTGTGTGAGTGCTATACCCCCTAGGAAACCTGATAATAATCCAGTGAATGTTTATCATGATCTTGGTGCCTATATGGTCACCAAAAGTATCCAGAAAGAGGGGGAACTTAAATGTGTTGATGTAGTGTTTGGCATTGTTTTATTTACAGTCTTGTAATGACTTGAAATTCATGCATTCTGTTGTGTATCATCCTGTTTGTTTTATGTAGACATTTTTAGAATAATGCATTGGTGCATGGTGACATGGTCACTACCGGTTCAGGCATTTGAACCAGTTACTCCATCGCCGTAGGGGTCACGCCCGGTAGCCATGCATACCAGCCATGGATGGGTTTCTTGGTTGAGGATCCCAAGGTTGCAATTTGGTTTCTTCGACAATGTTCCAAATCCTTTACTGGGTATCTGTCTGTTTCCCAAGCCAATGGTTTGGCAGCTTATCCTAGGTTCCCAAGCCTACAGTGTAGAAATATATTTGGCTATAAACTAGGAACAAATTTTTTTGACTGGCTTCACATTTGTTTTTGCCAATTTTTTCAAATCATCAGATGTCTGTGGAATTTGGCAGTCCATGAGAACCATACGAGCTTCGGCTTGTGAGCCATATAAGATACCCACGTAGTAGTGGTCCAGTAATGGAAGTGGAAATGTTGAGTAAGTGTTTCCAAAAAGTGAAGGTCTTGAAATACATAGTGTGGGGTATGAATGATTTTTAGGGTTTATTCGTTCAATATTTCAATATCTAACATAAGACATATAATCAAGAAAAGGCTCTTAAAATCATGAAAGAAATGGAATTTTATAGTGTCAAAGCCTCCAATGGGTGGCTTGGAATGTAAGATTTAATTAAAGTAAATTCTTCTCAGGTTTCCATCCGGGCAAGGTGGTTTGAAATGCTAATAAGTAGACTTAACATTTCTTGCAAAAGTGCTTGTGGAGGAGGAACATTGGCAAACAGTGAAGTGGACTGGATTGAAAAATTAAAGTTTATTTGTAGGGATTATAATGAATGAGAAATTTGTAATTTGGTGCGACAGGACTATTTTTTCTTGCCTTGCCTGAGAATGTAATGAGCTTCAAGAGTGGTAAATGTTCTGGAGGCTAATGTTCTCGAGATGGGCTCACACTATTGCTGTGTCAATACAGTAGGAGATTTTGAATTGCCACTCATAATTGAGAAAGCTGTTTAACCATGTTGTTTCAAAATATTTTAGGTGAATTATCTTGGGGTGCATTGGTGAGCAAATAAAAAAGCTTGGATGACATGAGACATGACAGATAAGTCGATGTGCTTCAACCAAAAACTGAGGAGAGAGAGAAGAAATTTCATCTTGTTTTTGAACAATGCCTCATCCCACCCAGATTTAAGCTAAAATAATGAGAAAATTGTGTTTTTGCTGCCAAACACACGATTTTCCAGTCAACCTTCGGATCAAGGCATCATCCAAAATTTCAAAACACAGTATAGGGAGTGAGTTCTGAGGCACATTTTAACTCTATTCAAAAGTATGATATAAGCTTGCGAGCTCGCAAAATCCCTAGCCTTTCTGTGGGCTGTGTCAACTGCGAAGGACATAGCTACAGTTCATACAGCTTTATGAATTATCAAAACCACCCCTAAATTAAAACCAGGGTTTCTTTTACCGCCCTCCATATCACTCCCTTCTTTGAAACCATGCCTTGGTAGTTCCTAGCCTTCATTAATGTCCTCTTCCCCACTTTCCTTATTCTTAGGTCATAGATGTATTAGCAGTATTTTCTTTTACCACTCCCCTCCTTGCTTTAAAAAAAATTGTGTCTTTCTACTCATCTAACTGTCCACCCCCAATTTCTTCTCCTTCCTTCCCTAACTTCATGACAACTCCCTTCCTCCCACAGGGAGGCTATGTATGTAAGGCTAGGGTCAGTTTACATCTAATCTTTGTCCAACCTCCACAACTTTGCCCATCACAATGCTGCTGTTTGTTAAATAATGCTCCTCTTCCAGTCTACTCAACCCTGATTAAAATAAAACTCTTGCTACCATGCCGATTTCTCTTTGATCCCTTTCCCCCTTTAACCACTCCCACTTTTGTATTGGTTAAAAGAATATTTTCTTTTTCTCTTCTGTATGGGATCTACATTTTTATTATTTACACTATAGATAAAAACAAGATCATGTTTGGCAGCTCCAATATAAAAATTAGTTGCATAAGAATTTCAATGGCCTTGAATTTATTGTTCTACCAACTGCGTGAGACAATAAGAATTCATTTAAGAAATAATACATGTTCAAAAAGGTCCCTAATTACAGATGTGATCACTTACATCCTCATATACCCAATATTTAGCCCTTGCTCAACCTTTGTCTGAAGTCTGTGCTAAATTGTACTTTGCTATAGTGGAAAAGATTCGTGCATATACATAAACTCTCCCTCTCAATAGCGGACAATTATTGTGGCCCCAATGGTGTCTGCTATTGGGAGGTTTTGCTGTATTATCATTCCCATTTTAATGCATTTGCTCTGTAATCTTTATATCATAAACATTGTGTAAAAAATCCTCCTTTGTGACAAAGTAATGTCTCTGCAAATTGACCTTGTTATAAAATGGCAAATTTTATGATCCCAATAGATTTGTTATTGCAAAGTTTTACTGAATGTAAATGGTTAGTATTGCTCTAATATAAATTACCATTAGGTACATATAGTATCAAAAGTTTGGTTGTCATCTGATGGTCTTAGGGAAAATAGCTATACATATTTGATCACGTGAAATGTTGAATAATATTTAAAAAATGGAGAAGACAAAGCATTTCTTAAAACATGATTGATAAAATTCCTGTCATTCAATTGTCCTAAAAAGTATTTTTTTTTCACAGGGCCCAGCGCTGTGCCATGTTGACTTCTAATTCATTCCTATATAAACTTTTGGACCTTATCTGTGAAGAGCATGTTGACACTGTGGATTCCCTGGCAATTCGCCCATTGGCACTGGATATCCTTATATGGGTCGTGTCCATTCGCCTCAGCAGGCACACTGTTGGAAACTATGAAAGCCAAATAGAGGTCATAAAGGCAGTTCAGTCCTGTCTTGAGCCTTTGGTTCGCCGCTGCCTTTTGATCTCTGGCCGGAGTATTGCGCACAAATTTGTCAAACTTATTGTCATCTGTAGCGAGTAAGTTCTTTAGTGTCTGTAAGATATTTTTAAGATGCACTATATGTGGCATTTCCTTTTATATCATGAAGTGAATGGTCATATTTGTTATGATACTGTATTTTACCTTATATGAAATTTGAACTTCTTCTACAATTGTAACAGGGGTGTTTGGAGCATGAAAGAAGCAGGAGCAGACTGCAGTGGCAGTAGCTTTGACTCAAGTGTCCTCCAAGCCCTCTTGAGCTGCCTGCCCGATCTTGGACTTTGTCACTCTGCTGGTGCTCTGCGGTGGCTTTTCTTGTTAATGGGACGGGTCGTGGGGTCAGATGGCATTACTCTTGTGGGACAGAAGTGTCTCTCCCTTCTCCTTAAAGTGGCTCAAGAAATTAACTTGAGGACCAACCCTTATCATCTTCTTTTAAGAACAAGGTATGCAGTGTGTTATAGAAGTGAATTTGAAGGTGCATTTGGTTGATCTTTATTTTATAATATTTTATATGTGAAAGATCTGGAGCTTAGTAAAAACAATCCTGTGGATTAGACACAGGGCCTTGATATGAGTTAATAAATTGAAAACTTTACAATGTGATTAATCTGTTTTCATTAAGGCCATAATGAAATGTTGCATACACAATAGAGGAAAGTGACAAATAGATGAATTGCTATTTAATCTTAACCAGCCTTATTTTTACTTAGTTTGGTCTTCAGCACAAGGATGGGATTAGGCTGCTCAGTAGCAGAAAGTTTCTTAATTATTTGCTTAAATGTTTTCTTGAGATTTAAGTGCTAAGTAAATAACCATCCTAGTTGTTCGTTTTGAATCTAGAGATCAAAATTTTTGTGGTCGAGAAAGTAATGTTGTTGATTTTGTCAGGTGTGGCTTATATGGCACACCACTGGAGCCGGAGCAATTTGATGCCGAGCCCCCTCCTCCGGCTGGTTTCTCTTCTTCACCTGTGACTTATGCAACGGTAGTGGGTGGTGGCGCCATGGATGTGGGTACTGCCAATGGCACTGGAGGAAGTGGTGTCACCTCTGGGTCGCAAGGAGGGGCTGATGGTCCCAAATCTTGGACAGCACCAGCTGAATCAATGGATTTGGGGGAGCTTCTCTTGGAGGGTGCAGCTGCAATGGGTAATGGTTCCAATGTGAGGCCAAAGGGAATTGGGGGCCATGTGAGGGGATTGCTGGAAGTGGAACCCCTTCACTTCACTTGCCATGCAACAAGCGACGGGACACGTATGGAGCGGATGGAACCACGTAAGTTTACTGGGCAGATTGTCATTTGTCATTTTTAATTCTAAAATGGATAGGAAGAAATAATCATGACATGAGTTGGTTCCTTAATGACTTGAGATTAATACAGAGTTATTTATTAACATAATTTTAATGAATCTACTCTCCTCTCATGTATGTATATTTCAGCATGCAGTGCTACAAATCTTAAAACTAAACATTTTTTGAAATGTTAAAATTAATTTAAAAGTACAGTAAATGATATAATGTCCCTTGTTGGTATTTATTTGACAGTCTGCAGGTCAAAGATGTGTCATGCAGAACAAAAAATAATACACAGTTGTCATTGATACTTAGTGATATGTTATACTAATTCTAAACAATAAATAACTGGGAAGGTAGTCACTAACTTGGTTTTAACTACTCCTTTGTAAATCCAGATTGAATCCATCCAAGTGCCTGAAGCAGGACTTCAACTCATGCATTAGATGTGTCTTCCTCTGAACTAAGCAGAGTCATATTTGTCCCATGGTTAAAATTGTCCTGTGAACATATGATTTGTAAAGTTTTATTGTACCATTGATTTTTTGTACAGATAATTTTTCATTTGGTGAATATCACATTCCTTATATGTGGGCGTTCCCTTGGTGGTGAATGATGTATCTAAATCAGAGTTGTTGATGATTTTTCTTTCCTATTTCAGCTGGAACTGCAAATGGGGTATCCATAGAAAACTTACTAGAGTCCAATAATTTTGGGTCAACTGGATCTGGAAGCAATATGGAGATTGATTTTGTGAGTACCTACAATCCCAGTAGCTTTACTGCAATAGATTTGTTGTTTTGTATGTTATTTCCCTGTGAAATTCCTGTTAGGGTGGTGATACTGCAGAACATTCATGGAATCCATAAAAGACACTATAAACTTTATCAATCAAGACATTATAAAATGTCATGATTTATTATGCAGCATCTATTCTTTGTTATGCAAAATTATTTGTTCAAGATGCTAGATAAATGAGTGGTATGTTATGTATCGTATGTTGTTATGGGGTAATTTACCTTGACTCAAATTGCTATTTTATTCATGAACTCACTAGATGAACCTAGAAAGTGAAATTATTGCTATCAGCCCTTATTACTATCATTCCCGATCCATTCAATTTCTTGATACATAGAACACATTTAAAAAGATGTGTTTTAATGACTTAATGATAGAGTTTTGTGGCATTTAAATGCTCCTCTTTAAATGTATTCCATGTATAAAGAATTGTATCGAGAAATAATATTCAGAAAATATTCCAGAGGGAAGTCTTTGCAGGCCAAAGTGCAAATGCAAAGTAAAGCATGAGGACGGTGAAATGTTATTTAGAAAGAAAACTTTATTCAGAAAAGAAATATTATTAGTAATGCTTATTTATGTGGCTTACAAAGGCAAGAGTGCTTAATGAATTGTTTTCTTCTTTTCCTTCAGGGGGAGGAGGGTGGTGAAAGTGGAGAAGAGCCTGAGTATCCTGTTGAAGAAGGGATGGGAAACAGTGGGGCAGGCGGCACCACTGGTTCCCTGCCTCCTTGGCGTCGGCTCTTGGCCCTCCCTCCACCCCAACAGGTGCTGGTGATTGAGCGTATGCACTCTGGTGCAAGGCGCTTTGCTGTCCTAGACTTTGGAGGACCCACCCTCTTGACAGACCTAATCATACCAGCATGCTCAGATCTGGTGTCATTATCTGTCGACTTTTGGACCTTAGGAGAAGAGGTGGATGGGCAGCGTCTTGTTGTGGCTTCTGATATTGGTTCCAGATCTCTTGTTATGAATGATCTTCAGCCTCCTCCAATTTGTAGATTTCTTAAGGTAACAACAATAGGTGCAGTTTTTAGACCTTCTTGCAGTATTGCATGAAATATTGTGTACTATGTCCTCCCATTTAAGAAGTACTCCTGATTTTTTTGTGGTGACATACATATGAGAAAATAACCTGAAATACATACTTGGAAATCAGCAAAAGCTATATCTTCACGTGGAACTAAAAGAATTTATTTCAACGTATGAAGGAACTTAACAACCAAATTCTGTGATATTTCTTGTGCTGATTATCTCATTTATAATTTTTGTTATCTCAAAAAAGCCAAAGAGTTACTCAATCATTCTAAGAATAGCAGAAATGTCCTGCACTGAGTGTCTTTAGAATGGCTCATCATACATTTCTCCTATTACACAATACCCACTTTCTTCAGCTACATGTATCTCTTAAGTTTCGGCTTGCAGTTGAAGATCATAGAGTTCAAGATGATCACTAAGTTCCCCAGGAGTCTTCCAAGATGAGAGAAGAGTTAACTGGGGATTTGATCTCACATTAAACAGTCATCCTCTCCTTCACTGATAATGTCTGGGAAGAAGGTGCATGTGGTTCATGGGGTTATTCTGTAATGTTACCTCAATCCCTTTAAAAAATCCATAATAGTGATTGGAAATGAAGAGGCAGAATGGGAATTCTTGATTTATTTACAATGAAGTTGACAAACACTTAACTCTTGCCTATCTGAGCTCTAATAGAATTGTCCTCTGTGTAATCGGAACAATTTCCATGTGTGTTTAGGGGGTGGTTCAGTAGCTATTGTGAGATGGTGGTTCCACCACATACTGTCAGAAGCATATACAGTGTGTCCTCGTTTAATGTTGTTAACTCGTTCCTGAAAAAGTAGACGTTATGCGAAACAACGTTAAACGATGCAGTATTTTCCATAAGAAACAATGTAAAAAATTAAAATCGGTTCCAAACTCACCAATGGTAAAGGTATCATAGGGTCCAGTCTGGGAGAAATTCTTGTGTGAGAATAGTAGAAAAGTAAGGGATATTCGATGAATGGGAAAGGAAAGTGAAAGGAATGCGCATTTATTAAATGTGAGAAAAAAAAGGCGTGAGATTCTTAGTTTTGGAGAAAATAAAGTTTGAAAATGACCAAATTCACGTATTTTTTGTGATATTTTGGCGCCATATTGCGAGATTTTCGGAAGTCCTGGTAGAGGGATACGGACTAATTTCACGTCTGAAATATGACCTTACCCAACCCCCCCCCACCCTCCCCCCAACAACGTTGCGGGTCTGTGGAGTGAAACAGGGGTGCTAAGGTGGGACAGTACGCGGTGTCGAGAAGGCCATTTCTAGGTTATTTGGCGGATAGTTAGGTTTTATTTTCACGAATACCCTTTTAAACCATCAGGTTTATTATTACAAAACCCACCCCAATGTTGAATGGTTTGCGTAAAATTATTGCGAGAAGCGAGTTGGTAATGAAAGTTCCATATGGAGGCAGTGGAATGAAGTACCTCCAAAGATTATAGGGTAGCTCCGAGAGGTTACCCGTCCCTCCAGAGTGCGATAAAACCGTCGAAAAGTGGGAATGGTTTTAAGTTGAAGGCAGGAAAAGTCATGGGCGGTGGGTATAGAAAATGAAGACACTGCTCGGCCACTTCGCCATCTGGGGGAACTAGGAGGAAAATGTCAGTATTTCCAATATGGCGTCCAGAAGTAGATTCACATCACAGGTTTAAGTGAATAGTTCACGAAAGAAAAAGGATTTATGAAGCAAACGAAAGGTTATTATATATGTAGCATAGCAATATAAGTGAAATAGGTGGTATAAGGTGATCGGGAAGCAGGTGAAATTAATTTTCTCCCAGACTGGACGCTATGATACAAATACCACAGCGTATTTTAATTACGCGGGCAGTCGAACAGATGATTTCACTAGTCAGAGATCTTCATATTTTAGATGAAACAAACTGAAAAGGCATTTATAAAACAATAAGCGCCAGGTTTCCCTCCTATATTTCTGATATTTAGTGCTGTTAGCACCGGCTTCCCTCTGAGTAAATAGAAATTTTTGTCCTTTCACTGTGGGAGCGTGCGCATGCGAATGCAGTGAAGGGCAAAAATCTCACTGGCTGCGATCGCGAAGACGTAGAATATCAATTAAAATAGTGAGTGAACTAGGGAAACTCAGTGCTGTTTACAAAATTTTTGTTATTTCGTAACAATGTTTTAGGAACAGTATCACCCTCGACGATTTACTGCATCATGGAGGGTTTAGAAAACAATCCTCTTACACACTAATTCAACATGAAAAACACGTTTTCGATTCACCTCAAACAGCAGTAAGTAAGTAAGCACTTAAATCAACTTTTTCTTCCACCAGTTCTACCTTATGGCGGCATGGGATTTTCAAGTATTTTTTCCCGTAGATATCTGCCCCTAGATCTACCATTCGGACATGGTATTACTATTAACATGCTATTCAAGATGGTACACTAACGTTGGTTTGAGTTTTAAATCACCCGATGAATTGCCCCCCAATAACAGCGTAGTAAATAGTAAGCAAACATACTGTTATGAAACAAAATAACCCAATAATTATTCTCTCAGGTGAACTTTTGACACACGCAACGTCAAACTTTTCCGCCGAATGGAAATTACGCATCAGATGCGCCAAATTCCTATTCGTTATTAATGTTTTTTGGTTGCGCAAAATTTGAACAACGTTATCACGAAGCACTGAAGGATTGAACGATTAAGGGTTTTAATTGTTGGACAACGTTATCGCGAAACAACGTTAAACGAGGACACACTGTACAGTGGAACCTGGTTAGGACGTTTTTGAAGGGGACACAAAAAAGGAACGTGCAAACCAGGAAAACGTGCTAACCAGGATAGTAAATACAGTAAGTCCTCGACATACGAACGAGATGCGTTCTGAGAACTTGTTCGTAAGTTGAAAAACGTTAGCCAGGCATCGAAAATTGTAGTTACCGTATTTCCTGGCCCACAAGACGCACTTTTTTGCTCCAAAATGTGCTCTTAAATTGTTCGTTCGTCCTCTAAGACGCAAGCTGATTCACCAGGCAAATACTATTTAGGGTAGGTCAGATCGGATCTAAAAATCCACGGGTATTATGTTTCTCTGGATACTGAAATCGGATCCGAATTAATTTTTAAAAATCGGATCTGAATCAGATAAAAAATTCACACTGGGGAGTGGATACCATTAAAATCACCCTAAATAACGGTCATCCTGTGTAGCGGCCGATGTTGGAACAAGCTGGAACCATGGAGGTTGGCTGCTGATGCTCTCGAAAGGATGTCTATAGGATGTCCTCGAAAGGATGTCCCAACTGGTGGAAACCACCTGAGAAGTTAGGGCGGGTATGGGATGAGTGAAATGTGATACGTTTGTTTCGCGGTCATAGCTGATAAGGGACTCCCAACCGGCAACGCCCTCCACTCCCCCCCCCCCCCCCCCCCCCCGTGAAAAAGCAATGAGTGAAATGTGATGAAATTTGATGTGGACTTGAGAAAAAATATCACTTTACTCTGACCCCCTAACTATGAGTGCCGAGGCAAGGGTGGGGGAGAGAGAGAGAGGTGGAGGGGAGAGCAAGAGGCAGGCCAAGGATGCATAGCCGTTTGCTGGACTGCCAGAAGCGCCAGCGCTCTGCGTGAAGGCCTGTGGAAAAGAGCGCTGGACATCATCTTTGCTTTACACGACTACAGTAGCTGTATTAAACTTGCGTACCAACTTGAGGAGTATCCCTATTGAAAGGTAAACGATGCAGCTAGAACTTATATCAAAGCTCATTTTCGTATCACTTCTCATAGCCAAGTAGCATTTCCGCGAAATGATCGATTTTAGGCAAGTTAACTAATTTTTTCTCCGATGTGGTTGATATCAAGTATGCACAAGTATGTATCAAGCCCTATGAAAAAAGTTATAGCAACATCCTTACTGCACCAAAGGGTGAAAACAGAATTTCTTCATCTATTAGCATGGCGATGTAAAAGTCAACGGTCTGAAAATGGATTTCCTGGCATGGTATCCACTTCCATAAGTGAATGATGCTTCCTATAAAAGGAAGTAAAAATAGATTAGAGTTCCGATTCTCTATTCACATGCGCTGATGCACTGCGTTATTTATCCCATTGATGTGATGATGCGTTTCAAAGCTCTCTCAGGCGCTGCACAACATAATTTCAGGTTGTGGAAAAATAATGGAGTGTGAAGTCAACCTCACAGCTACCACCGGGATGAGGTTACAATTTGAATCGACCTAAATAACGGCTCCCTCATTCGATCATCGGCCATATCAACCTAGTGTTGGCTGCCGAGGCCGCTGAAAGGAGGTCCAACCCCTCCCCCACTAGTGAAAGCCACCTCAGTAAAAGCGAAACTGGGTGAGGGTAGATAATAACAGATAAGGTGAAGGAGTGATCCTCTCGGGTTACCCCCTTCTCTTACTCGTTGAATGAGTCCCTCGCAGATGAATGTTGTCGTGCCTAGGAATAAGGAATGAAGAACTTTTTTCTTGAAGGGTCTTCTGGGAAAAACCGGTTTAGACACGCCAATTGTTCAGATCCGACTGAGGTATCACCCTAAAATCTGACAGCTTTAATGTTTCCGGCTGAGTGATTGAGAGGGATAGCTGGATGGAAGGACTGCCTGTCAGGCAATTTCCAAATACCCTGGAAAAGATATTTTACCATTCATCACGATAACCCGAATCGAGCCTCTTATTGCCGGTAATAATAATTTGTCATCTCGAAACGAATGAGTTAATGGAATAATGCCTCTATTTGATGCGAAGGTAGCTTGACACAAGGAAGTCGAATTCCATTGAAATGTCAAGAGTAGCAATATCTCCAAATATATCACTACTTGCAGGGCATCTTTCAGCTTTCATCGTACTTCCGAATCATCCGTAAAAATTTATGATGCAAGTAAACAATGAACATTGCAAATTGATATATCGAGATAATATTGTTAAAATTTGTCACGGCAAAGAGGAGTAGTACCAATCTGCGAATTGCTGCATGCCACACCGCCAGCTGCAACGGCAAAATAACTTATCCGGTGGCGCCAAATTTGAAATTCCTTCACACGTTTGAATTTTTCGATTGGATATGTATGTTCGTATCTTTGAAAGTTCGTAAGTCGGATTTTCGTAAGTCGAGGACTTACTGTATTGTAATTCAGGAAATTCCAATTGGAGGAGAAGACAAAATAATTACCATTTCTTGCGTAAGTTCTCATATTCACGCCTTCCATAACTATTTTCTAGCTTAAAATTATCAAAATAAGCACTAATTTGCCAAGCGAATGCGAACTGAATGATAACTACGTTTCATTGCTTTCCCAGATATATAAATTTATACATGAAAATAACATCGCTTTGCCTTGATTCATTGATAAAAAGAGATGTTTTGCCAAGTCATATAGCCGTCAATTAGGTCAAATAGACCTAAATGTAATGTTAATTAGTTGTTTTAAAACTGATCAAAAAATTCTGAAACTTTGTGTCATGATTGTATTTACCTCAATTTCTGCAACATCCATTCTTCGCATAATACCATTTGATCGATTGTAAGATCGATCGATATATCGATTTATAACAGTTAAATCAAAATCTCAATTCTGTAGTTGAAATGACATTTTTTATTACATACAGATTTTTAAAATTCAATGGTTTATATTCACTTAAAAAAATTGTCCAAGGTACTCTGTTTTTTATTTTTTGTACCGTGCTCTAATATTCTCGCATCAAGCTTCGCGTGGAGAGTCAAAGCGTCATCTGCTCCCACAACACTCGTCAAATAAAGGTGCGCATACTCCATCGCCTCTAGTGTTTTGGTCAGAGTTAGAGACGCAGGAGATGAATCAGACTCATATCCTTGCTCGGCATCATCTTCATCATCTATTTCCGCCTACTCCTGCTCATGAATCTCATCAATTGACATGGTATGGCAAACATCAAGATCATCGTCGCACTTACAGTACTCGTCAAAATTCACCTCTCCAGCAATCTGACGCCACTCCTCAAGAGGAAAATGAGTCTGTTCTGACTCTTGTGTCGTGTCAACTGTAATGCCAGGCTCCATATGACTAAATCCTGCTTCCTTAAAGCAACTGGTGATGTTTTCTCTGTTCACGGAATCCCATGCGTATTTGACAAAGTGCATTGCATGCATAACATCCATCTTCCGCCCAGCTGTTTGTAAGGTGGCCAGCCTCTTTTGTACCAGCAGTCTTCTATATTTGTGCTTGAAACATCGGATGATGCCTTGGTCAAGGGGTTGAAGGTGACTCGTTGTGTTTGCTGGGAAGAATTCAATCCGGATGTTTCTAAGGTAGCTTGTATCGACGGGATGAGCAGCACAGTGGTCGACTAAAAGTAAAATTTTTCTGTTATTGCCTCCCAGTTCGGCATCTAACCCACGCAGAAAGGTTTCAAAGTAAAATTGATGTTGTCATACACGCTGCAGGGTTGGCTGTGTATTGACAGGGAAAAGTTTTAATGTTTTTGAAACACCTCAGGTGTTTTGATTTCCCTACCACAAGCGGCATTAGCTTGTCTGTTCCACTCTCGTTGGAGCACAACAGAACTGTTAGTCTCTCCTTCCTTAATTTTCCTCCATGACATTTTCCCCCTTTAAATGCATACGTTCGATCTGGTAATAAGTTACAAAATAAACCAGTCTCATCGGCATTGTAAATATCATCGGGGCTGTACCCTTCAAGCAACTTGGGCAGGGTCGTTTTCTTCCCAGTTTCAACCACATCAAGGTTAACACTGGCTGCCTCACCACGCACACACCTATAAACTAATCCATATCTGTTTTTGAATCCATCGATCCAACCATTGGTGGCATGGAAATTTTCAATGCCCATTTTTACAGCCAAATGCAACGCCTTTTCTCTGATGATGGAACCATCAAGCGGCACGTTTGAACTTCATGCTTGTTTGCACCATTTAAGGAGAATGGTTTAAAGTGGATGCAGGAATGTTTAGCCTCTGCGCCAATTCTACTTGCTTGACGTGTGGATTTCTGTCTACTTCATCTAGAATTTTAATTTTTTCTGCAGTTGTAATCTGCTTCATAACTCGTTTGCTTTCCATTTTAACTGTCCTTAAAAACAAAATGTGCAATATGAACGACTGCAAGAACTATACTCCCACTAATTGGCCACGTATTGTTTTATGTCATGCCGCGAAAATAGGAATGCATAAGGATAAACATGCAAATGCTAAGGGTTAATATTTATTATAGTAACTCGGGAGTTTTGGTTTTTTACATGGCTAAATAATACTAGAAAAAGGGTGATCGGGTTGCTTAACGGCAAGCTATTGAATGTGCTAACCAGGGAAGTGCCAGTATTTAGAACGTAGTAACCAAGTAATTTTACCTGTATTTTGTCTCTATGATTACGGGACCGTGATAAATCAACAGGATAAGGAGGAAAACATGCTAAGGAGGAACGTCCTAACCAGGTTCCACTGTATTCTGAAAGAAAGTTCCTTTAAATATAAGTGAAACATTGTGTGGCCTAAGTTTTCTGTGATATTTCTTCTATACATTCTGTGGGAATAGAGAGTATATTCAGCTAGAAACATTTAATTAAGGATTACTTTAACCAGGGCTGGTGTGGTACATATAAGCTGGTGCTGATGTTATCATTGTCATGTTTCAGGTTATTCAAACAATTTGATTTTGTTATTACTTATTGGAGATATTCTGATGTGAATATAATAGGAGTAAAATAATGTCACTTTTACATAGGCTTTTTCACTGATGGGTGACTGGGTCTACATTTTTATATTGCAGTAGTCTACTTATTACAAAGTTTACGGGACCAAAAATCGGAGGTTCGTAATCACAAACTTCATAAGAACAATTTTTTTTAGAAAAATTGCAAAAATACAGTATAAACTTCCCCAAACGCTGAGATTAAGTTCCATGATTATGCTGTGTAGCGGATTGGAAAATCGATTTCGATTTTAATCGAAAATCGATTATCACACTCCGATTTTCGATTTAATCGAAGTCGACTTTTTGTTTTGAAAAACTAATCAAAATCAATTCTAGCCAATCGATTTTCGATTTTAGTTTGCTACAGCATTTGAATTTTGCCAATCGAGCTGTTCCAGTTCGTAAACCACCCTCCAGTCGACCGCAAGTCCAACTCTAATCCACTACAAGATTGGAAGGAGATTAAGGGAGAATATCCCCACGTATACAAACCAGCCAGCAGGATTTTATGTATAGTTGCCTCTACAGCTGGGTTTACACGTCGAAGTTGACTGCTATGACAGTCGACTCTTAAGCTCGACTCGCACGTGTGAACACGAACTGCGATGCGAGTAAGAGTCGATAGGGGACTAGGTCAAACGAGATCGACCCTAATTCGAGCTATCAGCGAAGTAGAATCTTTTCTATTTTGAACGCAGTCAGTCCATGTGTATCGCAACCATCAAAAGCAAAAACATCGCGGAGACCGGCAATTACAAAAAGCTCGTAAGGAAAACGTTGTCGGAGGGAGAAAAATTTAAATTTATTGAGAGGTACTAACACCATGATTGCTTCTGGAATGTGAGGTCCGACTCATACAAAAATATCAGTGCGAGGAACGCAGCCATTTCAGATTTGGAAGTATTTTTTCATAGACATTCCTTGGGCAATCTTATGTTGTCGTTCTCATTTCTCTTAGCTTACAGTGTTTCCGATAAAAGGTTTTGTTCATGAAGTATCGCTAAATTAAGCAACTCCCTTCGCCTGCTGAATCAAAGTCGCCATTTCCACTATTACCCGCCGTGAACGTACAGTATTGTAACCCTCACCCCTTTCGCTTTCGGTTACCTTACCTTTCACTTGTCTTCCGGCTAGCTCATTTGTTTCCTTCCACACACACTCATACTCAGGTACATGTATTACACGCATATACATATATCAATAACCTTACTGTATCATTCAATTGAAGGAAATTAAACAAAGAAAACATATTTTTCATGCACAAATATTTTTGTATTCAATTCCTTTAGTTTCGATTTTGCCCAATTTACAAATTAAAAGTAATGTTTATTCTAATTAATAATCTTAATTAAATTTTTATATGTAATTTTGCAGTGGGCTGTTTTTCTTTTTTTTTTAAATAAGAGTTTCAATGTTAGTTCGTAGTTTTCCGTGGCGTTCTGGATTCGTGGATCTCTCCATTTTTCGGGTTTGCGCCGCGTTGGTTGTCATAGGTTGACGACAGTTTCGCCGGGATTCCACCTGGCGTCTTCAGGTCGAAGTGCCAATATCGGCATTTTGGCTCCGTTTATATAGCCCTCGTTCTCCCGCTGCTGCGCTGTGATTGGTTGGTTTCTGGAACACTCTCTTCCAAGCGTTGGTCAGATGGTATCCGTCTTCCCGGTTGAAATTTCTTGGCATTTTGGTGATCTCTCACTCCCTTATCAGCCTAGGATAATATCTTCTTTCCTTGGCGATGATTTCGGCTTCGTCAAATTTTATGTCGTGTCCGGGTTCGCTCCAAGCATGCTAACACAAGAGGGCAAACAAACATGCAAACACAAGAGGGCAACAAAGAACAAGAAATTCAGCCTATCAGCAGTCGCCGAGCATGCTTGGAGTGAATTTCTCTTTTCTCACGTTCTCCTCTCGTACCATTTTCACTCTGACTCCCCTTTCTCTTCTTGTCCCATAACTACTGACGCTGTTTTTCTTATTCTTGCCCCCTCCTTACCTACGCTTTCTCACCCATTATTACGCCGGGCGTAATGCCAAATTCCCGGCGTTCGACGGATAATCCATTGTTACTCGCGCCGTGGGTGCTGCCATCCCGTGACGTTTAACGTGTAGGGTTACAGTATGCACTTAGGCCCTGTTTCCATTACAAACATTCTACTATGGTTATTTCAGCCGTCATAACCTACCTGCGTTTCAATTAGCTACTTTTTACCCTAGTAAAGCATCATTATTATCATCACAATTGTGTTTTTCAACACTTTATCTCGTTCTATACACGCAATTGTAAATTATCAACCATGTATACTTGATTAAGGGGTCCACGTCCCAAATATTATTATATCCTCCCTTTGAAAAATGAAGGCGACATCTAATCATTAACGATAGGTCGTAGTTAAATATATATAGGCACTTAAAAATGTTGATTGCTGACAGTCCTAATCGTGATCCCTCAACGCTTGTAATTTTCAAGGCATTGCTATTGACTTCATAAGTTGAAACCTTGGTTGGCAAGCGAAATTAGAAATAATAATTATATGTAAAATAAAAATTAAGGCCTAATAATGTCTTCGTAAGACGATGCTTTGGGCAGACAGTGAAACAACAAACAGTGTTATAGACGATGAGACAAAATGTCCTTCATTTCATATTATTAGCGATATACTTGAATAAGGGAACCTACCCATAATAAAATCTATCCTCTCTTTAACTACGCATGCAACTTCTAATCACTGTAAACCATATCGGTCGTATTTAAATATTTATTCTTTAATATTGTGTGCAGATGGTGAAATCGTGATCCCTCCACGCTTTCCCTGATTCAACTGTTTTCCCATGATTCTTACCAGGATTTCGACCATTGTTTTGAGTCGCTACAGGGACTCTTGGGACACCTGAGTGTTGATGATAGTAGCGATATATCGTGATCGAGCAACTCTCATAGCGGTCAACTTCGACGTGTAAACCCAGCTTACCGTGCCATGTGAGCGACTATTTTCTCACGCCGGGTTAATTGGAATTTAGGTGCAAAATCGATTATCCGGAGAACATTTAAATATGTTAGTTTTCTTAAGGTCCATCCCTGAGGAGCACTATTTCCACGGCTTTGCAAACAAGAAATAAATAAAATTCTGTTTTTCATTTTGTGGAATGCCCACTTTTCAATATACAATTCTTATTGCTACAAAACTATATGTAATTTTCTTGTTATATTACCTATATTTTTATAAGTATCTGTTATGGATTATTACTTTCCTGTTTATCTTATTAATATCTTTAAAATAATATATTTTATTAATAAATTTAACTGTATTCGGTTCTTATCCCTAGTGCTTCCATTAACCCATATTTTGCATTTTGTTACAACAGCACATCCGTATTTCAGCAGGCATTTATTTTTCTAAATATAAATATCGATTTTTCGATTATTTTGGGCAAAAAATCGAAATTTCGGAAAATCGATTTTAAAAACCAAAATCGAAAGTCGATTAATGGAATGTCGATTCTGGATTTAAATTTCCAATCCCTATAGCGTGAATCCGTGTTGGAGTAAGCATTAGTCTCATGGAAATAAGGCAGTTACGTTCCAAGGTGGAAAAAAATACTCTATCAGGACCATTTTTTCCCATAAATATGACGAGCCTGCTTTTATTTCAAAAGGAAACCGTAGTTCACCGCTTAAACTATTACAACTGTATCCTCTCGTAAACCAAATATTCTTAAAGCTATAAATTAGAATCACAAGTTCATGAGTTTTACACTATTGACTCATTTTTATAAATATGTACAACATTTTTTGCTTCTGGTAAATACGAATTAACATACGTTGTATTAACTCAAATCTTCATAGAACCAAAAAATAATATTACAATTAGTTAAACAACAATGACATTAAAAAATTTCTGATTCGCACTAATGTTATATCCCACCATTGGCTCCTGAGCTCCACATTCTGCCGTTTGGATGGTAACCAGCAATATGTTTGCAATCACTGTGAGGGTACATGCCTGCATATTTTTTGTAGATATTTTTTTTTCGTTCTTTCTTTTGGTTATAATTTATTGGTTTTTAATGGAGCTCAAACGAAACTCACATGAATGATCTACTCCTGATCGAGCGATTTTGACGAGTTTGTATATTGACTGGGGGTGCAAGCTGACGTGAAGAATTTCATGATCGGGAGCTGCTTTGCTTTTCCCCTACCTAAGGAGTTCTACAAAAGGCAAACAGTTACATCGATACACATATTCAACCTGGGATCATTAACAATGCTTTCACCTGGCCTTCGTGGGCCCATTTCGGGAAATGAAATAGAGGAAAGCACACTGAGAAAAATACTAGCCTCACACAATGCTCCACGAGTCACTGCCATAGAATAAATGATTCCCCTCAGCATATTTGTCGGCTGGGGAAGTTTGTGCTTACTTCAGGTTTCCCGAATAATACCACGCCTGGGGGTACCTGAGGCAAGACTGTGCTTGTGCTGACTTGGCATTTCTTGAATAATAGCTGGTCAAGATAAGATGCATCTCCGCAGACGCTGACTGTCCAGCATGTGTTTAGCCAATTATAAATTATCCCTTTCTCACTCCGCTGTGTTTTTCTTTATGCTATGATGAAATGAGATCTTAGCATGGAAATAAGCTTCGTATGTATATCCAACCAGATGGGTATATCAAATCCTGTATTCATTGTTCCGCAAAACAATCGGTGTATCACCAAATGCTAAGATAAAATGCAAGAGTGATGAAAATGGTGGAGCATCATGCCGAAACACTAATACAATTTCATTCTGACTAAGTCCCGGTTTCAGTGCAGAAAAGGAAATTTCATCGGGATTGAGGAGGTAGTGCAAACAATTTTCGTGTAGGTAATTATGGAATTTCCTGAATCGTTTTCGACATTTCTTCCCACAGATCTAAAAAAGATAAATTTTTATCAAGAACTGAACTAACAATACCACAACTATAGACAACTTGAATGACTGGAAAGTATAAAAATGTGTACATATCGATTCAGTCTATAGATACTACTTTACAAGTCCCCTCTGGTAAGTAACTTTTAAGTTTTGAATAAGACCCTCATCCAATGGTTGAGCTTTAATTGTGTTTGGACGAAGGAAGGCAATGCATATATTGGATAAACGTAGGTTGTCGAGATGTTTGTGGGAGCTTGCGTTGTCCAGTAGGAGGAGAATCTTCCTATTTTCTCCCACCAATCTTCTTTGCAATTGAATGAGTTTTACAAAAATTGTCATCAAATGTAGCACCTTGCTCTTTAGCAATACTCCTTCTGCCACTTTAATTTGAATTTTTCACGGGTGGATATAGCGTTGATAGAGAAACTCCAAATATTTGGCAAATGTCTTGCTTATTTTTTTTGTCTTCAACTTCATTAATCATTTTTAATTTATCATCCAAAGATTTGCATTTCCTAGATTACTGCAGTTTTGACGGATCCGTATTCCACGAATTTTGCACTACTGGTAACATTTGTTAAGTGCTCCAAGTTGCACCACTGTCTGGAGATCTCCGAGTGAACCTCCAAGGACGCCTTTACACTGGTCGTGTAAAGGCTGACTTTTATCAGAGCAGTCCCCAAATGTTCTCCAAGAATGCTGACTCTTGTTTTCTTTGTTTGTGTCAAGGGGTATTAGCTTATGGGAGGTTTCGTGGTTGCTTTCAGAAAACAATCTTGGTTGCCGGCGAAGAGTCTCACAGCATCAAAAATATTAGAATGTAGCAAAGTGAGAACCCTGAGTCATGTTCTCAAGTCAAGTGGTGCTGTTCGGAGATAAGGGAAGTAGGAGAGGCAATGAAAGGGAAGGAAAAAGTCCTCACAAGGGATGCCTTTGTGAAGGACATCTCAATCATTCGTACGGTTTGTTTGCAACACGCTCCTTCGTTTGAATTTCCTGAGCGTTTCTTATTTATGGGGTTTATCTCCAGTATTAACGGTGAATATGGATGATGAAAAATAAAAGAGGCGTAATTTATCCCCTGCTTCAATTCTTTCATGTGGAAGTCAACCCCTCCAATAATTGTAATAAGGAACATTCAATGAGCTAATGAAATTCATAGTGCAGCCCTTGTTAGTACTTTCTTTTAGAGAAAAATAACTTCCAAGGATTGCTTGGGCCAAAACTCGACCTATTCTGGAAAATCAGCCAAAAACTCCGAACCCACAGTAGAAAACAAACAGAAGTTTTTCATGTGATTTGAAGGGAGGGGGGGGGGAATTCAACAGGGGATTGTTAGTTGGGGACGGAAAAAGGGAGTGGGTGGGGGAGAGTGGGGTGGAGGCAAAGTCAGGCAGGGAAGTTGGCAGGGAAAGGAGGATTAGCTGGGTTGAGGGCAAATGATCCACATTGGGGAAGTGACCTTCAAAGGGACTATGGAAACATGAGAGGTTGGGGCGGGGTTAAAGGGAAAGAGGCAAGTCCTTTTCTTTTGTGTCTTCCCTTTCACCCCTCCTCCGAAGTTCACTAACCAATGGGAGTCCTGTACCCTGAACCCAGTTAAGTATGTAATGCGAAGTATCCATTGTTTAAATGGTAGTTCTCAAGTTCTTGGGCAAAGTATGTGTGGCAAATCTTCACGATTTATGATGCAATTTTGTGAATGCCAGCATGAATGCTGTTGTTCATGCATCAAACTTCGTAATAAAGATCTTTTTATAACCACTGGGACCGAGACTGAGGTTCGTAATTTCGTGATAACGAAAATTTTGTAATATCATTTCTTTTACCATATGTTTGGATAGCCTTTTGGTCGGGACCAACTATTAGCTTCGTAAAAACAAAAACTTCGTAATAACGTTGTGTGTAGTCACGAAAGTTGACTGTATTATAATTAAAAGTCATTTCAGAACATGAAAAATTATTAAGAAAAATACTCTAAAAAGATCCATGTACAAAATACCTGTTAGATCTGGATTTTACTTTATTTAAATGTTCTTAATCATGGTATCTTAGATTGTTTTATAATTTCATTTGCTTCTGGAGTGAATTTTTGTGTATTTCAAACTTAATTTGTATTATAGTTAACCTAATTCTTACGTAGTGGTCTTAGCATTAATAATGTTCAGGGTATTTTTGTGTTTTTTTTTCTGACAGAAACAATTTAAATGATTCTTTTAACATACCTATTTATTTTTTCCTCCATAGATTACAACTATTGGCCGGTATGGAATGAGCACCACACGGTGTAAAATTCCTGTCGGTTCTTTCTATGGGCACATTGTTTTACTTCCTGGTGATAGTTATACGGAGAAGAATGATTCAATAGTTCTTCAGGAGTACAATATCAAAGTAAGTTCTGACTTTCATCATGCCACATGCTGCATTTCATCTTCAGAGTATATTAACTTTGAATGTGTTTGCTCCTTATATTTTTAACTTAATTTTAATTTACTTTAATTTGCGCTCATTGCCTAAATATCGAGAGTTAACGGAATGTTATTAATAACCTAACAAGTTATTAAAATCTTCCTAATCTTGTAATCTTCCCTTTCAAAAGGAAATAATCTTTTCTTTAATTTTTGGGGTTCATTCCTTTTAGCTTGGGGATCTTGATGAAGGATCATCTAATAATTGTCATATGAACAACTTTTTATTGATGCTGAACACTACACATCTTATCCTTGAGTGATGATCTGTTACTGTCACTACTTTTTGTGTTTGAAAGCTAATGCATAAAAATGAAAGGTAGCCATCTAGACAACTCAAATTATTTAGAAACAAGTACAGTAAAACCCCCATACAACGAATTTGTTGGGACCGAAATCATGACTTCGATGTAGGGGTTTTTCGATGTATGGAGGTGGTGTGCGGGTTGCGTCTCCACAGGGGCATCCAAGTGT
Source organism: Pyrrhosoma nymphula (assembly GCA_963573305.1). Taxonomy (NCBI): domain Eukaryota; kingdom Metazoa; phylum Arthropoda; class Insecta; order Odonata; family Coenagrionidae; genus Pyrrhosoma; species Pyrrhosoma nymphula. The sequence goes on along the minus strand of OY754338.1, from coordinate 74,826,678 downwards.
TCCGCGTGCTTTACGATGCAAGTCGAGTAAATATCTCAATATTGCTTTATTCACCATTAAAACCAATTCACCATTCACCAAGAGTGATGATAAACAATTTTTATTGTTTACCATCAAATACCGTGGCTATCACCGCGTTATTTTCAATCTGCGTATTTCTAATTGAAATTATTGTTTTTTTCGTCGATTCTGCTCTACGCCTCATCGCTTACTTAAGTTACGGTCTGAAAGTAAAGGAGCGCCAAGCATCTGCGTGGTGAAATAATGGGGAAACAAAGAAATTACGTTGACTTCCCGGGAAAGAAAAAAAAATAAGCCCTATGATATTCGGGAAAAAAAATATTTCCACTCGTTAAATATAAATTTTGAATAGAATAGTAAAAATTAGATGTTAACATAGAATTCCACGAAGGAAAAACAAAGAAAATAAACATGAAAAAATTTATCGCTGACGGGAATGAACACGGTCCACAGGCAGGTGGACAGTCTTACGATAACCGTCCATCTGCCTCTCCCAAAATAAAATCCGATACCGAAAGGTAATTTGAAACCATTTTAGAGGAAAACATGGAGCTCCTCCCATTCACGGGGTCCCGGGAATGTAACCCAATACGGAAAAGCAATCTGATACGATTTAAAAAGGGAAAATTGAGCTCCATCCTCACCACCTGCACCTTCGCAAATGAGGTGGGGTGGATGAGTGAGAGGGGTGGATGAGTGAGAGGGGTGGATGAGTAATGTACCAAGAAGGGAGGGGGGGAGTACCAGTCAGTGCCAGCCAGCCGTAACCCAATACAGAAAGATACTCTGTCAAGATCAGATCAGGGGGGCTCTTCTCTATCTCGAAGCTACCGATGCAGTAGCTTCGAATAAGCTACCATAATTGGCTAACAACCGTATTCTCTAACTCGCGGGAGCTTTCTCAAGGACGTAATAGGAAGTGGAGAGAGGTTTGGCCAAAGGCGGGTATGTGAACATTTTTAAACCAAATCCGCGGAAACTTCATTTCTGGTGACGTCATTCTTAGAACCAATGGGAAAGCTCGTCTCAATGTTTTTCCGTGGATAAAACTGGTGAAACCTGAAAAGGCCGTTTTAGACGGTGAAGATGTTCGTGCATCGTGTTTAGTGAAAAATTCCACGCATTAAAAATCATGCGAGCAAAATTCTAAAATGTTTTATTTTTGCTCACATAATCTCGTGAATACGTAAACATGACGTCTATCTTGGCTGTTTTGATCAATTGAAATAAGATTGTTTGTAAATATATTCGGGAATTAGGGTTCATGTCGATGATATGATTCAATATTATTCGTGCTATTTGCTTTCGTCAATTACTAGTTGCTTCAAATCATTTAAATAATAAACGAAGATGAAGCTTTCAAAAGAAATGCGAAGGTGATTCACGCTACCACGGCCCAATAAGTATCCCATTATGGGCTGGAATCACGTTACTTACCGAAGGTAAATATGGCTTTAAATCACTCCAGTTAATATCTTTTTGTGAAAAATCCTGCAAATGGCGAAAATGACAAAGTAACCCAGTGAAAGTGCAAGGAATCCGCTTTTAGTAAATGCAAGAAACTTACCTGTGCGTTGGATAATTGTAGATAGATAAGCCTTATAAAATGACCATTATTTAAGCAGGGTATTCGGAGGCAGCGCTTCGTGAGGTTACCGTGGGAGCTTATTGGGGCTACGGAAGTAGCTTCGTGACATTTACAGAATACGGGTGGGAGCCTAATAAGCTACCGGTAGCTTCTGCTTGCACTTTCTCCGGTAGCTTCCTTGATAGAGAATACCGATGGGAGCAAGTAGTTCATTGAAGCATCTTTCCGCCAGAAAGCTCCGATGCTTGGAGTTAGAGAATAGGCCCTCAGAAATCTCAGATTACCTTTCTGTATTGGGTTACGGCTGGCGGGCTGGCACTGATATTCCCCCCTCCCCTCTTGGTGCATTACTCATCCACCCAACTATCACCCTGCTCAGGTAACGCGGAGCTGTCTCGGATGGGAACATTTTCGAAGCCCGGAGCGGAAGGGTTATGACACGGTACTCCCCGCTGCGGTTCTACTTCCTGCTTATTACGTAAATGTTTACGGAAAAATTACCTGTAAATGAAGAATGCTACGTTTTTTTTTCTCAATAATTCGTTCTAGAGGGGCACTTACTTTTCATGTTTTGGGCCCAAGCGCAGACTTCGATGTACGGAGTTTTCGTAGTTAGAGAGGTTCGTTACGGGAGGTTTTTTAGCGTGCATTGTCCATTGGAAGGGTCCGGGACCGGGCCAATGACTTCGAAATAGGGAGTTTTCCTTAAAATTTTGCTGTATGGGTGTTCGTTGTATGGGGGTTTTACTGTATGTGTATAGTGAATGCTGGAGACCTACTGGTGTACTTTTTGGTAATATAGAGATTTGCTAAGGATAGAGGGAGACTAGTCATGCTCTTTGGGCAAGGGAACAGAGTTTCTCATATGAGAATGCAGAGCTGATTTTAGTGGAATGTATAAGAAATTGTGGTTTATTTGTTGGGATACCTCCAGTAGTTTATTGATGCAGATAGCTGCAGTAATTTTTCCTACTAGTGATAGAAGAATAGAATATTTATTTGTCCAAAGATTATAACTGTAGGAGATACATGTTTCTGAGTACATCTTCTCAGAATTGTTTAGACAGTAGTGCCATGATACCACACCTGTGGCATTGTATATCATTTACCACAATACCATGTAGTTATGAAGGCTATAAAGGTGTTGTGAGGCTTAATCATGTATAGCATGAAAATAAAAGTTGTGTATAAATTTTTCTTCTGTCTTTCAGGCTCAGCTATCTATTTTATCTGCTTTGTTTGAAGATATACATTGTCGCTACAGTCTAGCTTGTGCAAGACTTCAAGATCTACTTGATCCCCTTTTAGCTTCTGAAACACCCAATGTTGTTCACATGCACAGTTATTTACAAAGGAAACGGGATGTTGAAAAAGGGTCACCACTCTCAGATGATGCCCAGAAAATAACTTCTGCTTACCAGGTATTTGAGATTAAATATTGGAATTTGTACCAATGTAGGAATTTTGAGATGTTCATTGCTCCTATTGAGTTATGAGTTGGTTGATTGCTTTCTTTCTCTATTTTATAGTGTTATTCCTTCATGTTTTTCATTTCCAGGAATGTGTGGCTTTTCAACATCAATTGAACCTTGTGCGAGGGGTGGTTCGTAGGTTAGAGTCAGCTTTGGGAAAAGGAAGCCTTACGTCTTTGCCCTGCACCCGTCCTGCACCAGCGTGCACAGATAAGCTGCGCGTACTTGGGGAGTGCTTGCTGGACACATTATTAGGCCTTTCTCATGAATTAGGACCTAATCCTAGAGTAAGATCTCATTTCCTCTTCCAGTGAAAGAACAATTTTTTGATACCAACAAAAAATTGGCATTGAATATTGTTTGTGCATATTAAGCTGCTGAATGGGTGGAATGTAAATAATGTTAAATTTTATTGCCTATCTGAAAATAAGTGGGATGTGCACAGATATATTTTCAAGTTTTTAATAAAAAGTTTTTGGTAAAATTAGAAAATTTCTGTTGTCTTCATTTAATCTCTTATACATATATTTCAAGTGTCTGTAACTCAGGGTCTGACACAATTAAAAATAGTAATAAAAAATGATTTTTTGAATTGCCTATAAATCATTTTAAATTAACAAATGTATTTAAAACTTAGCTTTCCTTTTGAAAAAAAGCATTGATTGTTATGTTATTTAGATTGTTGAGGAATCATTTAATTGTTTTTTGATTAATTCTATTTCAGTTGCCAATATCATTTTACAAATTATTTGATCAGAGTGTATGTGAGACCTTGTTTCACTGCTTATGTGTTACGGAAGATGGGAGGATGCAATTGGCAACTTCACATTTACTTATGAAGATGTGTGGAATGCAGCCATGGTGGGGAGATTTCTTGGCTCAAACTCTTATGAAATTGTACAGTTCTCAGCAGACATCTATTTTCCCAATGGATAGGTGAGTCTCTCTCTAATAATGAATTATTTTCCTCATTTATGTTTCATGATTTTCCTTACAGTCACAGTAGTATTAGAAATTAATGTGTATTTATTATGTATAAGATGACTGGCTCTTACAGTCCACCAGTTCTTACTTCCCGGATGGACTTTGTAATGATGTTTTATTTTGTAATGACTCACCTTTGTTAAAGTTAGGCATCCCCATGACGTCAAAACCCTGACCTTCACTCACGCTCCACTTGATGTATGCTTTCTGTTATCGGCCTTCATTCATTTGTTCACCCAAACTGTTTCCCCTCCCACTTCCCTCACACCACTTCCATATGCCCCCACTTCCTACCTTGGCCTGGGTATAAATACTGAGAGAGTGATGCTTGGTTTACCTTGAGAATGACACAATGTGTTGAAACCATGGTCGGTTGTTAAGTGTTGTTTTATTAAAAAAGTGTGGAAATTACCATTTGTGTGTTCTTTCAACATGGATCCCAGTGAAGTATCGAGATCTGTTAGACAAAGTGGACAAAAGTAGGGTTTATGCATTAAAGTGTAGTGAGTGCAAAGGTTTCTGTGTGGCACAGCGAGGTAAAAGCTTCGGCATGAGGAGAAAAGAACTCTCAAGTGCTATTAAAAACAACAATGACAATATAAGTAATTTTGCTAAACATTTAATATGTAATAAGCATGACTGGACTGAAAAGAGAACTGGACTTGCGAGAACAGAAATTTTAAAACGTATGAATGACCCTGAGATCACCCTTATTAATAAGTACCTTTACCCGGCCTTCTCTCCTATCCTGACCTCAGTTTCGGGTAAACCGCTCTCCACCTAGACCTACGCACCTAATGATGATGATGATTATTCATTGAAACCCGGGTTGTGTGAGTGTGAAATAATGTGGTTTGAGTTAAAGTTGGAATTAATATTAGTTATCATGCAATACCACCACAAAGTTTCTCCTGAGCAAGTTTTATTTATTAATTAAAATTGGCTTGGATGAAATATTAAGAGAATTTGGTACAAAATTTTAGGCTCTGTTAAAGAATAAAACCATTCCTTTCTTTTGTCATTTCTCTTACCTTTCCTGATTATGGTGGTGTATGTAAAAATTTTGATCTTGGAACTCAGCCAGTGTTTTCCAGGCTACAAACCTGGAAAACATGTAATATCTGGAAATGTCATGGCAATTGAAAACGGACCTGGATAACATAGAAAAGTCATGGGAAATGAGAAATTATCCTGGAAATTAGCTTTTCCAAGTGAAAATATGATATTTTTCAACAAGTCAGGAGTACCATTTTAGACACAGTCTGTTCGTGTGTAGACATAGGGTTTTCAGTACTTAACCTGAATGAGGCAATGGAGCTCTTGTATCATGTTTTGCAATTAACTATGCCCTTGAATATGGCTAGAGCGAGAGATATAAATAAAACGTTTCAAATGCATACAAGGTTTTTTACTGGGCCTCTGTTTGGTAGCCAGTGTGAATAACACTTGGAGCAGGCAAATGACCAGTAATCTGTTGCCAACTTGGGTGATGACTCCACCTCCTTGCTGTGTTTGAATTTTCCTCATCGCGGATGAGGCCCAGGAATAATATGCCATCAGAAAGAAAGCCAATTTTCCCCCAGAGTGATAGTGGTGGCACTATGTTAGTTGGGAAACTTTATTCCCTTATAGTGAGTGTGTTAATGTTTTGTGCTTCTATTCTTGCAACTTTTTTGAAATACACACCAATGAACGGATGTTTCACGTGGAAAATGAAAATCTTGACCTGGAAATCAGGGTACGTCCGTAAGGGAAATCCCTCATCTGCTGTCTGTATCAACCCTACCAATTTAAAGTTCCTAAGTAGTAATCCATGTCCTATCCCTGTTAATTATCCACCGGTTCATACCAGCTGCTTTGTAGAACTTGGTTAGCTGTAAGGATGATATTATATTTTTGTTAAGGAGTTATGATAATTTTTAATGTGTGAAATCTCCCATTGTGATTTCTTCCCATTTTTACAGGTTCACCTTATTTAATGTGTGAAATCTCCCATTGTGATTTCTTCCCATTTTTACAGGTTCACCTTATTGATGATTTTCTAATTAAGTTTCTTCTTTTGTTTTTTTTTATTTTATTCATAGGGTTTTCATGTTGCTCATGCATTTGGGAAGGAAGTCTGTTTCCTTGGGAGACATAGGAGTTCTTCACAGTGTACTGAGTTCCCTTGGCACTCTCTTGTCACCGCTATGCGCGCCATTCACTGGCTGCTTACCTGGGCTCTTCCTGCGAGCAGAGACTGATTTGCCACTTGTTGCTTGGCTTTTACTGTTCTTGTCTTTCTGTCTTGACTCTGTGTCTGGCTCCCAGTCTGGAAATGGTGATGCAATTGGAAATGCAGGTGCTGCATGTGCTGATGACACAAGCAGAACCAAGGATAGGGACCAAGGTGAGTACCAGCAAAATCATATGGCAAGGTTAATTCTCATTTGTTTTTCACTGCAGTATGTTCAATGTTCATCTATGCTGTCATGTTTCATACAATATAGTGGTGATGTGGTTTTTGATCCCTTCAAATTGATGAAGAAAGAGGTTGCATTACACCCCTTAAATGAGTTTGAATTTCACAGCTAGTTCTGATTCTCAAAACTGACGGTTAATTATCAGCTCACTCATATACATTAGACCCTCAAATAGGCAGGTCTCTCAAATCACAATTTTGTGAAGACACGGTTATAGTTGTCTACCAGATTTTTCAAGATACGATCATTCTTCTCGGTAAGATGCTATTTTAGATGTTGCTATCGGAAGAAACTTGTGAGTCGCACACCAACATCGTTTCCTATAGTTTCAAGGGCTTGGAACAATATTTGAAATAGTAAACCATCTTTATTAAAGCGGTATTGTGAGTAAAGAACATCGTAATCCATGACATTTGCTTCACTTTCATAATTTCATTAGGATAAACTAGTGTAACCTTTTGATCTCTAATAGAGATCCTCTGTATTGTAGGCATTCGACATTGCATTGTACATGTTCTGTAAGCCTTAGATCCTATTTCCTCCAGGGATTTGCAGGAGATATTGGTAGTTAGGATGCATTACGAGTAGAGGCATGAAAATATCGCAATTGCGATATGTGCGAGAAAAATAAACGTATTTTGTACACTGTTTTTACATTTATTTACGTAACATGTCGTTAGAAAGCATTTAAAGCAATATTTATTTTTGCGAATTCAAGCAATAAAAGCTTTTTAGAGCGATGAATGTGATTTTAGATTAAATACGAGCAATATGTGGGAAATCAACATCATTATTCCACCTTTATTTGACAGTCATCATCGCTTGGCCACCGAGTGGCGAGAAAATGTGCGGAATATGGGTTTCTTGGAATCACTGGATGAAAACAACAACCAGTGCACATTCACTCAAGCGCTTGGGTTTGCCGACTCTCCGCACAGACTTGTTCTCATCCCACACCCCGCTTAACAACACCGCCGGTCACCACAGCAAAGGCTAGAAAAGTGGACGTGGCCAATCCCAAAAGCAAAGTGATTTTGATTTAGAAGCCAGTAGGGATGTGCGAGTACTCAAATTCAAGTGGAGTCGAGTAGTTGGTATTCCACTCGAGTACTTCGAGTATTTTTACGAAAGTTGAGTCGATGGAGCCGCCAAGGCGAAGAGGTTCAGAAATCTGCCGACAGGAAGCGCTATTATAATAAACTTGCCTAAAATCGATCATTTCGTGGAAATGTTCTTTGGCTATGAGAAGTGATATGAAAATTAGCTTTGATATAAGTTTAAGCTGCATCCTTTATCTTTCAATATGGATACTTCTCAAGTACGTATGTTTAACACAAGCACTGTAACAGTGTAGAACAAAGAGGATGTCCTGCGCTTTTTTCCTCAGTCTTTTGCGCCGAGCTCTTTCGGCAGTCCAGCAAACGGCTACGCCTCCTTTGCCTACCTCTCGCTCTCTCCTCCACCACCCCAGGTCTCTCTCTCCCCCCACCCTCACCTCGACGCTCATAGGAGGGTTGGAGTGAAGCGATATTTTTTCCTCGATTCAGCATCACATTTCACGCATCGCTTTCCCACGCCCCAACTTCTCACGTGGCTTCCACTAGTTTAGGGGGGAGGGGGGCGTTGCCCGGCCGGAGTCCCTCATCAGTAATGACACGAACTAAAAGTATCACATTTCACTCATCGCTTTCCCTCGTCCTAACTTCTCAGGTGGCATCTGCTAGATGGGGGGGAGGAGGGCATCCTTTTGGGAGCCTCAGCAGCCAACTTCCATGGCTCCAACTAGTTCCTACATTGGCCGCAACACAGGATGACCGCTATTTAGGATGATTTGAATGGTATCCACACGCCTTAAGGCATGAAGAATGTGGCATTTCTTCATTGTCAGTTTGCTGCGATGGTAACGCCAGGGCCAACCTGGGCCTCTGATTCAGCCGACTTCTTCATCTTTGCTCTCTCCCCCCACCCCTTCCGACATCAGATACTTTTTTCGGGTTCACTTCAGGAGGACGGTGGTAAATCATTCTGTAATGAGCATAGGCTGACAGTGTCTTCCCCCTCTCGGCTTGTATTTCGGCTTGCGTGATTCTTTGACACCACCCGGGATCATCCGGGGGTCGCATCCTGCTGCTCCGAGGCTCGCTGACTCAAAGAGGGTTGACAGCTAATTCCCCTGCGTGCCCCTCTCACACCTCCCTAGGCCGCCCTCATGCTTAGGATGAGAAAACATCACCGCTAATTTTTGGACAAGAAGAAATTTATGAGCGCGGGACACATTCTGCAAGAACGATAAGGGATTCATGCGAGAAGATCGCTCCTTCACCTTATGTAAACAATGAATGTTGCAATTATCAATTTGGAATGTTCATTGTTTACTTGCGTCATAATTTTTACGGAATATTCAGAAGTACGCCGAAAGCCAACACTGGGTTGATACGGCTGGTGCTCGAACAAATCGAGAGGAGCCATTATTTCAGTCGATTCAAATTGTAACCTTACCCTGGTGGTAGCGGTGAGGTAGATTTCGCACTTCCTCACGATTTTTCCACAATGTCAAATTATATTGCGTAATGCCCGAGAGAGCTTTGAAACACATTGTCACATCAATAGGACAAGTAACAAACCTAAACATCTACCTGGGGCACCTAGTACCTAGGGTATCGGAGAATGTGAAGAGAAATTCGGAACTCTGATCTTAAATTAGGTGCATTTTCTTTACAAGGTGATACATTGCCGCAAAGTAATTTCTATTTGAATAACTTTGACACTTGTAGCAGAAAGTGTTTGTAAATTATGCAACCTTGATGACCTAAACGAAAAATCATCGTTATGGTGATACGAGAGAAATAACCACTTGCCACAACTGTCCTACTTAGTATGTTATTACCATGAGATAAACCATTGGTAAAAAATCACTCGCTAGAGCCAGATTCTCGCTATATATACCACACTGGTAGTGACAGACTAATACTGTATTAGGTATTGATAATCGGCTTGTTGTCTAACTTTTATTGCTACGACTACTTTGGGCTATTCCTAGGAATTTTTGATACACAATTTTTCAACCCAATGCGGTCATTAAATAAAACTGTCAACAAATTACAAGAGGTTAGTTCATTTCAATTGTCCTATTGGAACTGTTCACGACACATTAATTTTAATTCATCTCCTAATTCTGTCAGGATTACAATAAAAATTCCTTATCACCTTTTCCATTCTAAATCAGGCCATATGTTCAGAAGAGAAAATGCACTAGGGGACTGGGAAAACGAGAATATGTTGGTGCATGCATTATTATATTGCCTGGTTGGGAAATTGTCATAGTTCATATGACTCGACTCGAGGTCAAAAAGTGCTACTTGCACATCCCTAGAAGCCAACCATGAAAGCATTAGAGCAATTATAATTATTAAATTGATTGATTTTCAGTGCTCAAACTAAGAATTTCTCGTAAGTTTCTTCCCATTTACGCGTATGTTCATTAAATTCCCTTTTCCAGACTTCCTCAACTTGAGAAATCGTGAAAATTAGTATTTGCTAATTAATGCAATTTTTTAAATTAATTAATGATATAAATGCTATTTTTTTAAATAATTAGTGCTCCAAATCCTAAAAATTAATGCTATAATTTCGCCTCTAATTATGAGGAGAGACTGGTGAAATGCAGTATCACTTCTACGTTTCTCTTTTGCGTTCTCAATAAGTACCCGGGATTTTCTTGGCTTAAACTAAAATGCACTATCTCCATCGTCTCAGGCTCAACCTTGTGGAAGTTCATTTTATCGTAAATGAAAACTTTGTTATATTCCACTGATTTATTTTCAGGTACAACTAGTTTCGACGCAGCGGCGTCATCTTCGGGTACCTGAAGATGACACCGCTGTGTCGAAACTAGTTGTACCTGAAAATAAATTGGTGGAATATAACAAAGTTTTCCAAAGCCTGGCATATATCGCTACCGCAATAAACAAAGAGTTCATTTCTAAATTTCCTTAAGGTAAGCAATACTCTTTTTACGATCCATTGATATTCTGTATCTAATTCTCTTGATGCACCCCTAATCAGATGATCAGAAAAAGTTGCAACTTCTGTCAATGAGTATTTCTGAATATTTTTTAATGTAATCAAAACAATATACCGGTATTATATGGGTGTGCTGTTTAGAAAAGATTATGCATTTTCAATCTTCATTATTTTTCTCCCAAAAGTATGTGGAAGAATTAACCCTCAAATAATAGTATTCCACTATTCTATGGTTGAAGACCCAAGAACTTTGTAAGTCATCATTTCAGGAAAATATGGATTAGTATGAATTAATTTAAAATATTTTTTGTGTCTGTCCACAATATAACATTGTTTTCACAGGAATTTGGTAAAATTAAAATGGTTTCCTTGTGGTTTTTACTGTTGTCACTATTTTTCAGGAGTTCCCTCCCGTTGGGACTTCATACAAGGAGATGTTACAATGCAGAGAAAGATGTCTTCTTCCGGAAAGAGTACTTATTCTAAGTGTTACCGTAGGAAATTGCAGAAAAGGCTGATGCATCACAAGCAGCAGTTAGAAGATTTGGAGGCTACCAAGAAGGCATTCAATGCTTCTCAGGTTAATTGCTTATGATCACTTAATAGCCTAATTTAAGATTTTTTGGAACCAAGTTTTATTAATTCTTATCAAATAAAGCTAGGTTCTTTTCCTTTTTGTGTTTGACTGCTGCTTGTAATTTTATATGTTATGAAAATTTGCCTGGACCCTGGGAGAGGTATGATGTATCAACTGTCATGATTAATAGTTTGAAAAAATGTCATACTGATTTTTCAATGAAAAAGTCTGATTTTCAATGCACTTGGTGCAGATTATTTTAGAAGTGGAAAAGGAAAGATTTTGCTAGAGACATACCCCTGGATTTTATGTGAAGACATCATCTTAAGTTAATATAGTCTAATGTTTGTAGGGTATTGCCATTTTAATTTGTATAGCAAGACTAAATTGTATTCCAATTTGAAGCAGAGAAGCTGCTCATGTGATAAAGTCACCGTCATGTGATGTGTGCATTATGTGCACATCTGTTTCTACTTTTTTCTAAACAAAGGGGTGAAATTCATTGGCTGGAAGATAAATTTTATTTTGTTGATCAGGAAGTTTCTTAGGGTGATGGGGAGATAAAAGATGTTTTTATGTACAGTAGACCCCCGCTTTGCGATGGTAATCCGTTCCATAGGACCGATCGTAATATGAATTCCATCGTAAAGTAAATCAGTATACATATTACTGAACGGCGGATCGGTTTAACTACATCATTGCCAGTGCATTCAGTGATACACAATACAGTATTGGTATACTGTATTGTGTAAATATACTGAATGAAATGACTTAAAATGTTATTTAACCATTATTTAAACTTTAATAAGGTGTTGTACATTGTCAACACATCAAATATCATTGTATCAATACACAAGATGCCTATGCCTCCGTACTCCCCATCTGACTGTGAGCCAATCTCAGTGACTGAATATCTAGCCACATTTTCAAGGTATGGGAAGAAAACGTGGAATAGAAATTATTCAAATCTCATTATACCTCTGCTTACTACTCTGCTTCGGCTATTAGGCAACTTTCTTTTGGTCTTACGCCATCATCTCTACATCGCAATTACCTTAACGATACCTGTAGAAATGCATCCGTAGAAAGTGACGTTGCGAGCTTACTAAAGTTATGTACACAAAATTAGGCAATGAGTTATGATAGAAATGGGCCAAATATAAGTGAGAAGTAGCTTATAGTAATGCAGAGATGACAGAATGATCAGTCAGTAACCTTTCCACGAATAACAATTTACGTGCCCTTCGCTGTCGTGGTATGCCTGTCATCCATTTCCGAAGATCTTCCTTCTCCTAATGCCAAACCAGCAGCATTGATATGATCCTCCCAGTCAAGGTCATCCCTTGGAGATTGAATAGCCGAATAACAAAAGAGATAGCAGCAGAGGCCCTTCACTCAAAGCCCTTTTCTCGGAACAGCTGACCTGACTCTTCCGGGCTGGGAGAGTTAATGGGGGTTAGTTGTTTACTTTAGGGACCCACAACCTCCTTAGAGGCATCTGCACATCGAGAAAGAGAATGAGAAACACGCAATAAGAACACTAAGGACATAAAGTGCTAACTTGAGCACCCTCATTGTGTTTCTTCACTATCTCCTGCGTGTTTTTATTTGTTATTTTCTGCTTGAGCTGCAATATAGGGGGCATGGTCGCTACAGAAACTTCCCTCAGTAAACCACCTACCTCTGGCAACTTTTTTTATTGAATGGTTAATGCGGTTGGAAAAGAACACAGTACAAACTCTGCCCTTCCTCGACAATACCACTTCACATGGTAGACTGATATTCACGTAACAACTGAGCACGTTAGCCACCTAGGTGACAGTGCGATGAAGATGTTCTCAGTATCACGGTGCAAAGTCATTAGGGGTGTGAATTTTGATGCAATTTTTGATAAGCCTTTACAGTTTGTCACAATCATACACCGAGAAATGTTACTACATAATTAATTAAGCTCGTTTCATTGATGTACTTTATTACAGTAGAACCTCTATTTAACGAAGTTGAAGGGAACCAAAAATATGAGCTTTGTAAATCAGAGGGTTTGTAAATTGGAGGTTATCTTTCAAGAAATCGAAACCTCAACAATCCCAATCCAGTGTCAGTAGCGAACTTCATAAAGATAAATGGGATTAAAAGGAAGGTAATGTTTCAGTAAAATGAATTACACATCCAGTTAAATGTTCAATAGAACAAAAGGAAATTAGAAACCTACAATTATTGTACATAGTGGCATATTTTTTAGGCTCTCCTTAACAAAAAATTAACACAATTTAAAAACTGGTAAATATTTTTCTACAAATTTATAATGGTGTGAACTTGGCTGCTGCAACTGAATTAATTTCTTGTAGCTTTAAGTTGGTAGATATCATAATAAGGGGAATAAGTGAATTAATTCATCCCACGGAGTATTTTAGGCATATGCATTAATTAGCGCAGGGGATATGTTTATTGCTAGTCGAATTTGTGTTGAAAGAGGCCATTTCAACATGGAAATGCCACGGATGCATTCTAACTAGGAAATTTCAAAACTAAGTTCCAATTGACCCAGTATATTTCAGTTTAAAGACTAGGAAATGCCTTTTTTGAAGAAAACGTGCCGTTTGAAATACCTTCAATAATATTTCGTAGCTGATGAAAGTCAATTTTAGAACTTTACTCTAGTTAATTTGACATTCCCACATATGCGTTCTACAGCGCTGACATCTAGCGGTGATTTGCAAGAACTATTTACTCGCGGGTACTGATAGCTGTAAGTCGCAATCGCAAGTTCTTACCTAACGACGTAAAACTTTAATGAAAAATTAAATATTCAAAGTGCATCAAAATTTGAACATAAGCAACGTGTTATTACAAAATTAGTATTATTTAATGATACTTGTTCCAAGGGGAATATTTTGACACAATTTCGTCGTGCATTTTATGCCACTGCTCAACATCTTCTGTGTACACACGCCCTTCATCTCTGCAGATGTTAAGTGAAGTGATTCAATGTCTTCTCTTGAATTTTTATTGCCACCCATTTGAGCATTTAAAGTTGTCTCACTTCAGTTTAAGGGCCAAAATCTGAGCATTCTCCTTCAGAATTGGTTGTAGGCAAGTTGCACTCACGATCGTCGACACTTAAAAAAAAGTAATAATAATACATCTGCAAATCAAGCTGTTCAAACTTCGATTATGAAATGTACTTGATTTTCGACGATGCTGTTGTGTGACTCAAAATGTTTTCTCTTAAATTCATGATTGTTGTTATGTCGATAAAGAAATGCCATACTTCCGAGCAATTTCTGTTTTTGTCTGCGCACGATCACGTACTTCCTTGATTATTGACCTTTTGGTAACCAAACTCACGGACTTACTCGTTTTTTTTTGCTCAGCGATGTTTTATCCATTGTTTTACTTATAGGCACACGGGATAACACAAACACAGCCCACCTCGCGTTGAGAATGATTCTGACTGAATGCGCGCGACTTCTGCTCGCTTGGAAACCAAAATATTTTCACTCGCTCACAGCTTATAATGTAATTTTCTGGCTTCAAAAAATTCTGGAAACAAAGTTATAGGTGCGAGCCACTCTCGGATGACATAGGAACTGATAACAAGAGAAAGAGGAAACTCTCATAATTAATAGCACGTATCGTTAAAAATCGAAATGTTGCTGAGATAAATGATGCAGTCCGTTAACAAATGAAGTTTAGAATACTGAATGAATAACAAATTATGGGCGCAAAAAATCATCGACATGAGAAATTTTAAAGGGCAAGTGCAAAATCAGCACGCTTTGAAATTCCTAGCATGCAGATCGTGAAGTTAATCTATCATAAAGTGAACCCATTGTAAAGCATAAAGCATTTCATAAATGGAGCATCATTCAGAGGTGTTCACTAAGTGGGTGATTTTTGGGCTAGGTTGAAGTGAAATATTCAACATTGTACTAGTTAAGGAGTTATAAATCATAAATGTTTAGTGTATGCCAGTAGATATTGTAAATGAATATCTAAGGAATTATTGGTTTTTTGAATTTTGTGTTGAATGATGATTCTGGATTGAATGCTTTGGATTTGTTTTGAATTTAATTGAATCTATTGAATGTATTTCTTTATCATTTTAGGCATTGGCAAATATTTCCAGTAAATTAGAGGCTGCATTAAAACAACAAGAAAAGTTTTATAAAAAGGCGTTCACACAGCATGCAGTTAAGGTAGGCTTTACCTTGAAAGTTGCACATTAAGCTGTTTTGTTTGGATCATCTTTTTGGTTAAATGAATGTTTCCACATTATTTTGTTTTATGAAATGTAAACTCATGGTTAGTGGAATGTAAATGTAATGGCTGATTGTCCAAATTCCCCTGCAATGAGACTGGTGCATAGCCTGGAATGTTTATGGTAATGACATTCCCTTATGTTCTAATATTTAATTTTCTCTAGTTTTATTAACTTTATCATCTTCCTCAAATGTTATACACTATCTATTAGAGTGGAGGTAGCCGTGTGTCAATATTTCGAATGTAGTTCTCCATCAGCAGTTTTTAATTATGGTTCTTGATGGAGTCCCACTAGAAGTATGTGGTGGTATTATGGATAATTCTGATCTGCATGCCATTCATTCTCCTTTTTGAAGGAACATTGTTTTATAACTTCATTAATTTTTTTTCAGTTACGTGAAAGTTGAATTCGTTTGTAGAAAGTTATAGGATTTAACATTTTTTTATTGATGAATGGATTTTATTCCTCTTATTAATTTTTAAACTCACCTCAAGCCCTATCAGATAGCAGATAGTGAGGTACTTTTATTTCCTTTGCTAGTTTTTTTTCTTCGTTTTCTTATATTTGACATCAAATTGCCTTGTCTATGTCTTGGGTCTACTTAAATGAAAATCAGATTTTGCCTAGGAATAGGCTTATGATATTCACCCATTCCCCGATTAACGCTCTTAATTCGTTCAATGGAAAGCGAGCGCTAACCGAAACTATGCTATTTGAATCATCAAGTTCCATAAAGACTAATGTTATGGAATGAGATACTGCTTTTACTGTAGAAATTTTGTAAATTCTATTGTGAAAATAATAATCTGGTGTTAAAATACCTTTCAAAATGATTTAATGTTAAACAAAACCTTTTTATTCCATTTGCTTCAAATTTTACATGTACAGTAAGTCCTCGACTTACGTGGTTAATTCGTCCCAAAAATTTCCGCGGAAGTTGAAATCCGCGTAAGTCGAATCATAACACCTTACCTGTCCATTTTTGAACCATTAGCGTTAGCATTAGACCATTTAATTGTTTTACTTCGGTGTGAAATTACTCGACGGAGACAAAGTTAAATGAGTAGAAGTGTGTGGTAATAAGTAATAGGGTCATTATGTATGAATGAAAATTAAATTATAATTTACGTCACTAAAAGTGCATATAATATGCAAAGAGTTTGTATATAATAGACTTCTTGGTTCCGAGATTTTGAATTGTTTTCCCGCAACCACGGCGGATGTGGCAGTTCATTTGCTTTGACGTCACATTCCACGCGCGGAACGTGGAAAATATCAAAAAATTCTATCCGCCCGATCCGCGGGCCCAAGCTCCGCCTCTTCGCATTCCGGCGACCTATGATTGGCTATCCGCTTTACCGTATTCTGCTTTCAGTGTCATTTTCCGTACGTTGGAATCCAGCTGCAGGCTTTAGCTCCACCCCTTTTATCTCGGCCAACTCGTGCTTTCCGTTTTTCCGTCTCCGCGTTTCTGCGACTTTTTCTGTCCATGTGTACCCCGCTTAACTGAACATCCGTGTAACTCCGGATCCGTGTAACTCGGATCCGCGTAAGTCGAGGACTTACTGTAAATATGAAGAAATAATTATTGATATGGAGCTTTAGGCTTTACCTCATGCTGGATGAATATATTATGCACTTACACTTATGCGCACATATTACAATATATTAGAACTTAAAATTGTGATCCAACAATCCAATAGTTTCTTTAAATGCTTTTAAAAATAACAAACTTGATGTAACTTAAACTATAATCACAAATAAACATCAAAACTACAGAACTTGCATGATAGACATCTTGACTCAATGGAAATTATTCACGTGAATAATCTGTAAAGGTCTTTTACTGCATTCTATGCTTGTGAGAACTTTGGACATAACGATAACTGAAAATTCATTACAATAAAGTTTTGTACTTTTCTACAGTTTTTGTTATTTAAAAACACTATGCCTACAAACTAATACACCTGACGATGCCATAAAATTGGTGAAACGCATAGTGTTTTAAAAAAATAAAAAGTGTAGAAAAGTAGAAACCTTTATTGTAATGAAAAGTTTTCTTTAAAGTAGAGCCTGAAGCTTTGGATAACTGAAAATCATAGAATGGACAAAGTGCAAAAAATGAAAACAAGGAACAGTTGAAGGCATGTAATTGTCACGTTAACATAAGTTCTTCTGGTTCTTGCAGTTGATTTACCTCGACATCATCTGTATGATCATTGCTGCTGCTGTCATTGGTTGTGGTGGAGGATTAATTTGAGTTTTAGAGAAATAACTGTCTAAAGAGAGTTGTTTTTTAAATTTTGTTTCTTTCTAGTAATAGTTTCGTAACAATTCACAGAATCCTTTAAACTTCTAGCAACTAGGGATCTTCTTTTGAAATCAGGATCATTAATATTTTATGTAGTTAAAACTTTAGAAATCAACGGTGTCAGGCGAGATGTGGTGGAACATCGTATCAATAAAGAAAGTAATCAATGTAGTACGTCCACTTTATTTAAAAATTCACTACACTCGTTTCAGCTTTTCACTAAGCCATCTTCAGGTACGATTCGAATCGTACCTGAAGATGACTTAGTGAAAAGCTGAAACGAGTGTACTTAGTGAATTTTTAAATAAAGTGGACGTACTACATCGATTACTTTCTTTATTAAAACTTTAGTTTTGTTGCTGATTTCTTCATCATCACACACATCCTCGCTCCTTTGAAACTTGGAACTCTGGCATTGATTTTTCCTCCACTGATATATATATGTTCTAGATGGCATCCTTTTCCAGTAGAATCCAATCTCATCGGCATTTGAAAATCTGATGAGGTGATTATTTTCTCTTTTCTATCATTGCCACCAATGTAACGATAAATGCGACAACTGCGCTTTTGTCCACACTAGCTGATTCTCCATGAACAGATATGTTGTGCAACTTAAGGTGGGCTTTGAAGTGATTAAACCAGCCATGGCTGGAAGTAAATGTTTCTACATTAGAACTGGTTTTGGGCAATGCATCATACAAACGCCTAGCTTTTACTTGAATCGCCAACAGACTTACAGGTATATGATTTTCAACTAAATCTTCTATCCATACATTTAAAAGTCTTTTCATTTCCATGGTAGCCTCACATCTATTTCTTGTTCATATCCTGACGACAGCTGAAGGAGTTGCTATTTTCCCATACTTCTTGATTTTATCCTTATTTCTTTACGATAGTGCTTACAGTGGAACTAGTGAGAGGTAAAGTCTTGCAAATTTCATGTTGCCACTGTCCAGCATCAAGACGTCACAATACTTCTAACTTTACGCCAATTATTATTGTTTTCCTTTTCTTCTTCTCCGGCTGCCTATTATGACTCATTGCTTATTTTTTATGGGGAAAATAAATTATTAGAAATTTAGAAAAGACACCACAAAAAAAAACTTCTTGTAAACATGCTCAAAACACAGTTGAAAGGTTCATTCATCAATAAATTCCTTTACACAGTAATGATGAAAGGTGGACGAAAGCCTTGATGAAATCATTTTTCTTCCTTTTATACACTGTATTGTACAGAGTATTCAGTAATTAAAGTTTTTTGTCAACGATTGTTTCTTTCAGTAAAAAAAACGCATAAGCAGAATACACTTCTGATAGGTGACAGGCACGCAATGCGAAGCGATTGCTGCGCCTCGGGGGATTTTCAAGAGCATTAATGAGGAGTCGGAGAGTGTTAAACTGGAACAGTGTCTTAAAATATTTTCAGAACTAATGCTGAACAGCGCTAATCGGAACAGCGTTAATCGGGGAGTGGGTGTACTTTCATATTCATCTCGCCAATTAGACATTTTTTGTTATCCAGAAAATCAGTTTTAGAAAACCAGGGAAGTAAATGGCAGCTGATTTGCAGAGCAGAAAAACTCCCTGTTGGAGCAGATTTGTCATGTTATGTTATGCTCATAATGGAAGCAGTGGTATACACCAAAGAGGTTGAAATTCATCATGAACAAATCATTTGACAAATGATTTTTTCATAGTGAATTTATATCTCTTTGGGGTATATCTTTGCACCTGTGCATGTGACTGCGTAACACATTATATGTGCCACCACAATGATTGGAAAATTTGGAAGCAGTGGTTGACGTAATTTAATAATGATGTTTGGTGAAGGTAAATGTTAGAAAATGGCATTTTCATTAAATGGAGTAGAGCAGCTCTGGTCTATAGTTTTCATGCCTCTAAAATTCTACTTGCTATGAAATTCTTCTATATCATTTCAGATTAAACTTCAGATTGTTTTCTAAAAAATTTTAAATTCAGCCAAAATAGATTTTTCAGTTTATGCATATAATTGTTACTGTTTAAATAGAAACACACCATAGTGCAATTGAATGCATCAATACTGTTGTTCCACTGAAGAAGAAATACAATATGAAAAATTATATTTTCCCATAGTAACAACTTCCAGATTATGTGGTTTGCCTTCATTGATGGAAAGTAAGAATTTCCCTCTATGAACTACATTTTTGTATAAGAATAAAAGTCTCCGCGATCTTGTCCTCTCTGGTGTGTGCATGGTTGGAATTAGACCTCTCAGTGATATTCCAAGTGAGCTCAATGTCCCGTACTGCATTGATTACCTCCCTGTTTTTACTAACTTTTACCATGGCAAAAAACATTGTAGAAAAGTATTTTTATAGGCATACAATTTTAGTGATGAGTCAAATATATCAGCCGAAATCGATTCAGGAAATAATTTTGTAATTGATGCCATCTCTTTACCCATCAGTCAACTCCTTACACATTTTGCTGTAGACCTGTCCAGGTATTAGTAAGGGTCTACTGTATTTCATTTATTTCTGTGTAAGCTTGCATAAAAACATTTAGCTGCTTGTCTGATGAAATTTTTTTCCTGAGTTTTCTTGCAAAGGTTACCCTAATGGCATAACAGTATGTATTGGCGTTATGTTAAAGGAACAATAAAAACCAGTGCATAATGAGTTGAATCCAAAATTTATTGAATAGGTAACCTTTTTTTTCATTGAATCTTAAATTCTAAATCTCATATCTGGATCTATTTTACCCAAATTATGAATCCTAAATCTTTTTCATTGCCAACTTATGTATAAAACATCCATTTTTCTTTTTCTTTGGAGTTAAATAAGCTATCAGTAGTTCCATAGGATTTCCCTTAAATTCTCATCTAATTTATTAGCTTTAACCACTTCCCTGACGGTTTTTTTTTTACAAAAATTGTCAAAAAAAATTCATAAATTTTTATTTCATATTCAGAAGCATAAAACTGAGGCAAATGCGAATATTTTTTACTTAATTTTTTATTCCAAATAACTAATGAATTATTCAATAATTTCTGAATTTTGCCCCTTAACTTAAGATAATGAGGCCACCTGCATGTCAGTATAACTTTGCCCGAGTATACTCGGGTGCGTCAGGGAAGCGGTTAAAATAGAAATAAAGTGGAAAAAAAATTTAGTTTCACTATGTAATTCTTGAATGAAGGCTCTCAGTGAATACAGTGAACTTGTTAATTTTTGCAAATATAAAATAAATGTTGTCGGGTTATAAGGAAAGAATCAACATTGCAGAATTCCCATTTGTTCTCTATCCCACTATAGACACCCTCCAGCCAAGTTGCATATCTCACCCTGACTACCTACTCTTCTGTCTACTTTCCTTCTTCTGTACTCTTATCTGCTGGGCCGCATTCTCACGGTGGCCAGTAATAGCTGGTGGCAGGTTAGAATGGGGAGGGGAGGAGAGCTTAGCAGGAAATTGTCTGAAAAAGCCATAAGCGAGGGAAGGTTATTGTTGGGCAGTGCACCAGGTGCAATACCAGCAGATTCTTATATCATATGTGTACCTAATGGGTGATTCATTTCAAAAGCTTAGTATAGTTTGTGATTAGCACTTTTTTTGTATAAATTTCCTTGTTCCATGTTCCATCTCTTACTCAATTGCATGTTACATGTCAGCACTTCAAGAGCTTCATCCACATGCACCATTGTGATAGCCAGCCTCAGCCATCTGGTGGGGGTCGTGTGTGGTGGCCTCCAGAAGGCCGTGGAAGGGGAAGGGGCGATAGGGTTGGAGTGGTGGACCCAGATTCCATAGACAGGAGCCAGAGGATATCTCTCCCTAGATCATCCTGTTTACCTGTCACACGAGGTCTTGTAGCCCTCATTCTGAGGGCAGACTTCACCTGCAACACTGATACATTTCTGTTAGCCTGTAAGGTGAGTCAGATCAACCCTTACAGGTATTTGCTGTTGGTGAATTTTTTTCATCCACAGAGGAGTAACTTGTATTTACTGTCCTTCAACCGTATATTGCAATGGTGAACAAAGAAATGTGCCTTTATTTAGGTAATAATTGTAAGTTTAAGGTATTGCATATTGTTTCGAGTGATCTCTTCCATGAAATTAAGCTAATTATCATTTTAAATTTCAAATTGTGTTAACTCAATCAAACAAGGTCTGAAAATACCCTAAAATAGTGTAGATATCTCATTCCACTCAATTAATTCTTTTGCTATCCAAGAGCATATGTAGTAAAGCCAATACACTTCCTTTTTATATATTTTAACCTGTGCTTGTTACATACATTCCTACCTGGACAAATTTCCTTCCAATGCCTCTGACCATAATTACTCCACCCGCTCCAGAAATGATGTACACAAAATCAGTACTCACGATCTCTATGCCTGAAAGGCCCCTAGAATTCTGCTTCCACAATTTTCAATAAAATTCTAAATGAAATTAAAGCTATCTATTCACCTTCCATATTTAAAAAGAGGGTAAAAATTTTTCTAAACTAGAGGTGTTATTACAGTGTCACAGAATATTTAGAAGATTCACTGACAAATATCTGATACTAATATTGTGTTATAAATATCTGTTTTATTTTTTCTTCTCTTTATTACTTCTCATATAACTTTGACGTAGCCATGCATGTATTTTCCAACGGTGAACATAAATAAATAAATTATATAGATGGTAAAATTGTGTAATTGTGTAAAACATGTTGTTCTATAATAATAATTGTTATTAATGTGCATTATTGTTTTTGTGGTTGGTTGTAAAGTTTATAAATAATATTTTTAGAATGTGTTGGAATTTTTGTGGCAGCCTCTTAAGAAAATATATCTCAGTTGTTTCTGCTGTGGAAACAAATTAGAAGATTGTGTTGCTACCTAGAAAGCATCTTTCCCTTATATACTGCCATCAATAGACATGCATGCACTTGATTAGTTTTTATCTCATCTTATGAGCTTGGAGAGTCATAATAAAAATATCTGCATCGCCATTAGAAAAAGTTACGTTATGTCCCTCTGCGTAAAATGAAGTAACTTGGTCACTTTTATAACATATTTAGCGTTATAATTTCTGAAAAATACACAACACTGCTGAGAACAGAAATTGATAGAATGCTCATTATTTGACAGAAGTTTAATAATGGAAAGGAGGATTGTTTTCATGTAAACATTTGGAAATATTCATGCTTATTATGTGCACCTCTCAAGTGACCCTTACGTTATGGGTGTCCCAACAGCATAATGTGGGTCTATATGGCATGTGGCTCAAGATGAGATAGATGGGTAGATGTAATCAGAAGTCCTTGTGGATGAAAAACTGCAAATATTGTGGTAATATTGTCGTGGCCCAGTTTTGGGTCGACTAGTTTTAGGGTCGTAACTCAGATTAGTAGGATCAAACCATGGGAATCAACCAGAAATAACTCACTCCTTATTTCTTAAGTAAAGTCCATTTATTAACACTCAATACATGTTTAAGTTATGCTTACTCCATGCCGAACATCTGGAAGGTGAGATGGGCGCTACAGGATGGAGAGAAGGACTGGTCGTTAGGCGGCGTCTCAACGGCAGCAGATGTATGGGCGTTGGCGATCGTTGATCGAAGATTCGAACAGTAGCGTAACTGGAGCGGGAGCAAAGCGGAGCGCAGCAGAAAGAGCAGAGAGCGAACTTCCCCCTGAAAAGAGTTCATATACGCTAACCCTCCCTTAATCCCCTCCTTTATTCTAGAAGGTTCTAGGGCGTTGTCCACGGCAAACCCGACCTTATTTGGGCAAGCAAGAGCTTCTGGAAAGTTCCCATGCTAATTACGCAGTTAGATGTTTACGAGAATTGTATTCTCGAGTGACAAAGCATGAGCGGCCGGAACTTGCGGTTAAATGACATAAAATGCTTTGAGTCAGGGCAGTGTCGCGAATCTATGCCCAGTGGGTTGCCGAAAAAGTGGTAGTCAGCCAAATGTCATTAATTTAAGGTGGATGGCGCGGTGAGAGAGAACGAAGCATGGCCCACCGAAAATCAGTGATGCACAAAATGTCAGAACACGACAATATTTATATTTAGGACAATAAAAATAATAACCAAAAAAACAAATAAGCGGGCCCTAAATTTTCATGTTCAACATCCAGAAAGTGCTGTTGGTAAAGATTTTCCCTCTTCCAAGTTAGGCTGTTATTTTGTAATTTCGAAAAATTAAGAAGAGAAAAAAATAAATACTGTACATCTATCCTGCCTCAAAAACTATAGAAGATGAGTGAATGTAGGGGTTATATTTATATTTGGATATCGTACTGGACAGTCTTCTTCCTCTGCTGTCAGATATGTTGTCAATTTAATACTTAAGGGTTTTGAAGACAAATTGTCCACTGGACTAACTGCATGTGACATCTCAAAGGCTTTTGACTGTGTTTGCCATCCAATCTTACTTTTAAAAACGACACTATTACAGCATCAATTGCAATGAATTGAGGCTCCTTGATTCCTACCTTACTGCCTGCTGTATGTACATGTCAATAATGGTCAGTCACTGCCTTTGAGGGTCTGTTATGATGTTCATCAAGGATTAGTGCTTGGTGCCTTACTCTTTTTGATAATGATAAACGATCTTCCTGCCAATATACCTTGTACTTCCCTTTTTTATGCTGATGACACCACCTTCATTCACAATCCTAACAACTTGAATGATATTTCCAAGCTCTCAAATTCTATCATGTCGGAGGCACAAAGGTGGTTCACAGCAAATGGTTTTTCTTTAAATCTTACGAAAACACAGCTGGCAACATTCTCCCTGAGCTCATCTGCAAATATCCCTGTCAATTTAAACTTGCTTGGCTTTGATTTAGACAGCAAGTTACAATGGACTTCACACATATCTGCTATCATCACAAAACTTTCCACAGCAATTTATATGCTACACAAGTTGAAACAATCCGAGGGAATATTTGCTATCTATATATCTTGCCTTTTTTCATTGCCATCTCATTTATGGCATTGAGCTCTTGAGGGCATGCTCCTGCTTCAAAGGATTTATTCACTTTACAAAAGAAGGCCATCAGAATTATTTCTAACTCCCACCCAGGGAGAACTGTGAACCCCTCTTTAGTCATCTTGGAGTCTTGACTCGGTATTGGTAATATATTTTCAAATGCCTTTGAGATGTCAAGGTAATTATTGACTCCTTTAAAACAGAGGAGCTCTGGTTCATCACCATAATACAAGACAAAGATAATCTGATATTACCTCAGTGTAGATTATCCAAATCCTATGGATCATTCAATGTTCTTAAACTAAGGTTTTTAACCTCTTGCCTCAAGAGGCTATAAATGTATTAATTTCAAGGTTTAAAAATGTAATCCCATCTTAAGGGTTTCATTCCTTTGAGGAACTTCTGGAATGCAATCCTATCGACATACATTTATAAGATTTGCTGTTTACTATTTGACTATGACTATTACTCTTATGAATATGATCCATAAATATGAATATATATCACTTTTTTGTTTATGTTTTCCTATGATGGAAACACATGCAATAGTTATTACAAGCAGTATGGGGGCCTCGTAAAAGCATGGCAGTCTAAGAATGAAGAAATACTTGGCATTTCCGCAGTTTTATTAAATAAAAAATGTCCGGTTTCATAACAGTGTTAAATCTTAAGGTGTAATAATGAAAAAATACTTGCAATTTCAAAGTTTCATAAAAAACAGAATGACCAGTTTTATACCAGAGTTATATGAGATGAAGAGGTGACATAACCTGAAGATGTCATTTCCTGTTTGGAAACTTGTCGTTTTTTTATATAATTAAACTGGAATTTCGAAGTATTTTTCCAAAATTACAATATGAAAGAATTCCACAAAGAAGTGCCTGAGATGGTTTCTTACAGTCTAGGGTGAATTGATGGTGCCACTGCAATCTCCCATGCTAATAATGGTGGTCTCTCAAAAAGCTCTGCTCATGCTTATGTTATTATACCTTATGTGAGATTATTATAATTAAAATTGTTGCCTTTTATATCACATCTTCATTACTTCTCATCCTAATTTTTCAAAATAATTCAATGGTAATTTCAGTCCTTTTTGTGGTATTTTCATTACAATAAAATTAATTGAATGAGTGTAATTTGGGGGATGTTCTGTAATTTTACAGATGTTAATACAACCATGTTTTTACTAATGAAATTGATAATCTATTTAATCAAAATTGGAAATTATGATGATATTATCTAATGATCATCTGCTGTTCGAATTTCCAAAAAATACAGTGAAAGAGGGAAAGCTGCCCCAATATATGGCCTTGCCCTTTGGCCTTATAGTTTCCTGGGGTCATATTCTGTAACTCGTATCACCGATGATGAGCGACTGCCGACAATACAATATCACCCATCACTGCCTTTGCGATTCTGTATGCTGGTGAGGCGATGTTCTTCACCCAAAACGGGGTGGAACGACATCACTGCCTAAATAGCCAGTCTTATCTCATCACCTCCCAGTGTGGTGTCTAAGCGTCGATGTTTTCATCTGCTAATGCCTAATCTTACATACGTAATTAGCATAATTTCTGCACTCGGCAGACTATTTAAGCATGTAAAACTACTATATTTTTAATAAAATGACATGGAGCCGACAAGAAAAGTTTTGTTCGAACAGAGAACTTTATTCTATTAGGTGAAAGGTGATTTAGATAAGTTCCAGGCATATGTAATTAAGAAGCCAAATAAATAAGCTTAGAAGATGATTTCCCGTAAGTAACTTTGTTAGTTTGGGCTAGTGAAGCTTTGGTTCATATTAGGATGTATGGTTATTCAAATGGAAAATGGTTTCACCTCCAACTTTTTGCATATTTCTTTTTGTGATACTATCAAATATGAATTCACACTGCTCATAAGAATGGGATATATTAATATCAATTGATAGTGATGCTTAGGGTTAAAATCTAACGATATAATTTTAGTATAATTTTCATTTATGGAAGAGTTAGGATAAGTGAATTGTTGCCATGCAACTATTTTATTATACGTAGACGTAATTAATTGTGCTTTTGGGCCCTATACCTCCATTCTTTTGTAGGTTTTCTCGCTCATTACAACTCATAAACCACTGAAATCATGTGAGGGGAGTAAACAAAGAAATCGAAATGAAAATTGTGGTTGTATACTCCAATACGTCACAGCAATATTTAAGCAAATATTCCCGGGTATACATTGGGAATATACTTTCTTCTTTTGGAATTCTGATGCAGATATATGTGGAGCACACTTATTTCATCAAATTAATTTACTACGATGTCCCCTTTAAATTTTCCAGCAATTCTCCGCGACAACTAACATTAATGGTGACTTCAATGCCAGAATTATAAATTGTGGGCTGCTCCAGTGGGCTGTGGGTTAAGGTAACAGTGTCCGTTAGTGCCTGTGGCATGAGGAGTAAATATCAGTGGGTAATAAGTCAAGACATTTCCTTACCCCGCCGGCCTCGGTGGTAGCGGGGTAACGTCCTCGGCTGCTAACCCAAAGGTCACCGGTTTCGAGTCCCTCCGGGGGAGGATTTTTCACCTCCCAGGGCATGATTGTGTATGCTCGTCTATTGTTAATTATTAATACCCCGATATAAAGGCCAATAAGAGTGGTTTCGATTTTTCTTGAAAATAAACAATTAAATAAATCACCCATACTTGTAACAGCAGTTGATTCGTCAATTATAGCTCTGAAGAATTGGCAACAGAGAAAACTGGATACCTAAATCATTAAACACAACCTAGGAGAGGAACTTAAATAATGTAAACGCGCAGTTATACTATTTAAATATCCTCAATATGTTTACGCGAGGTTCGTGTGCACTATAGAAGCAGCTTTATTTCCATAGAAAGATAATTCATCTTAAGATAGAGGGTACTCTTATTCCACAGGCATTTTTAGAGAATTTCCAATACATTTCCCAATCGTAAGCTTCACAAACACTATAGTCTGCACGAGTCTGAGTCAGCTGTTTTGTTTGCATTAGATCGTCTTCTGTTTTAGGAGTCCTCTGTCATTGGCTACCGAGAATTAGCGAGAATCGTACCAAGATGTTTTCTTACATATCACCATAACCTCATTTCACCTTGCCATCACCGGGTGGTGGAACTTCTACCCCTGGCTACAGAATCGCAAACGGTGATGACGGGTGAATTTTTTCGGTGGTTCGTCACAGGTGACTGTCTTCACCCGAAAACAGAATATGGCCCCTGATGCAATGCTCTAACAGTTGAAGGTTCCTCCCTTCCAGTTCATTCATGGCTGCTTATAGAAATAGTTGTTGACAGATGATTAGATTGCCAGCCTATCACCAATCTCTTTTTTGCTATTCCCCATCATTCTCTATCCATTCGTAACAGATTTCATCTGATTTGATGAATTCTTATAGTTTATTACTCAGAAGTTTTTAGTACTGGAGATGTGGAATTATAATGTCATTATTTTAGATGTTTAAGTGTCTCAACTTTTATTGAGTTGAGCCTTATATTGATTGTTATGTGAGTAATTGGGTGTACTAAGCAACAGAATTAATTTGGTTCTATAAATTTTCAGAAAGTTATGTAAAATCAACTGTATTTATATAAGTAATGTTATTTAAATCCTGATGATTTAAATTTCTTTGAATTTAAGGTATTGGCACGAATAGTGTTATCAACTAGACCAGCAATTTCATTAGGTGAGTTAATGACTCGTGAGCAGTTGCTGCATTTAATCCAGTTAGCTGTTTGCAATGACCAACATGGAGCATCTTGGGGAGGGCCATGGGCTTCACACGCGGTTTCATGTCTTTTACAAGACATACTAGATGGTAAATACTTTATTCTACATCATTTTATACTTATTCCATTTTTATCATAGCATTTAAGCCAACATTAACCACACTACTGCATTAACCACTAGATTTAGTAGTTTTCTTGTTAACTGAAGGTTCAGGGTTTTTATAATGCATCTGACTGTCGGTTATTTGACGTGATCATTACCATTGGGAGAACATATAATTTTTGGTCTTCATACCAAGGAAATATTTAGCCAGAGATTGTAAAACCAGAACGTAATGCTCCTAACTATTCGTGCTGACTAATGATGGCATTTGGTGTAGTCCTCTTATTATACTCTCAGATGTTTGCACAAAGTCTGATGAGGACCACCCATCATACATTATTTTTTCTGTACCAGGAAAATGTTTTGAAGTACATTAGCTGAGGATCCCCAGTGGACTATACCGTAGGAGGCCCTTGTGTAAAAATTTGAATAGTATATGGATTTTAATACATCCAGTGATACCATGATGTGAAGGAGCCGAATTTGATATAAAACTCAGTTGAGAATGGAACACAGTTTGGAAACATGAATGGACCAGCTACTAGTATGTTGACCTTGTAATCTCAGAAATTTGACATAATTTACTATTGAAATAGGTGTATATTTTAATGCCAGGTTTGGAATATTTCTGAGACTAAATTGGTTGAACAATAAAACCTAGCAATAAAAAAATAGCAAGTTGGCAGGTATATTATCAATTCCAGGTGTTTGCTTTGTACTTAATTTCCAGGAAGGTACATCCTTCTCATCAGTGAGGTATAAATACATATAAAGAATTATGGGCATTTGAATCATTTCCCAAACTTTTATGATTTGTGGTACTTATACTAGTATTACGTTTGTAAAAGTTAGAGGTGTCAAGTAGAGATATATTTATTGTATTAGAAATTACTTTGGTATCAGTTATAACAATGCCTTTCTCATCACCAAAGTCAAATATCTAGGTCTTTCTGAGTGTATGATTTATTACGTTTAATGCTTCTATTGTTTTATTCAAAGTTGAGGTAACCTATTGTTAGGGACATGACATTTTCGCAAAACGTTTTTAGTGACAGGATTCACGAAATAAGCGACTTTAGGGTTTTATCACGAAATTAACCGTCTTTTCTTTGAAACGCGATTTTGTTAACGAAATTTGAGATATTTTCCAAATGCCGAATTTTTGTAGCATGAAATATTTTCTTGCTTTTTACAATTTCTGAACGATCATCATTCAATTACAATTGTTTTACTTTTTATGCTTGATATTGCTGATTAATAATAAACCCAGATTGTCTGCAAGTAAACCGGGAAATCGGTAAAGATGAACTCCTCGGTTCAGGGTTGGAAAATTCCGACAGGAGTATTATCAAGTTATGTTCTTCATTCATCTCACTGAGTTGCAAAAATGAATACAGAAATGGTGGACACGACGTCGTGCTGTTGAGTGTGAAACTGAAAACATTGCGAACCTAATTATTACTTCCCCCTGCAGCCTCTCAGTATTTATTCAGCTTCCTATACCCTCTATATCCCTCTTGGTTCAAATTAGACGTAGCAGCATATCGAAACCACCAAGATACGGCAATCGCCGTCCATGTGTACCTACTTTTGATTAACAAGGGGAATACACGACCATCGGGTGGCCAATCGAGCTCAAATTTTCTGATTCGGTAGTCCATGGTTATTAATTCAATATGCCGAAGCGAGACGACGCACCTCTCGTAACGTTTTGAGAAAAAAGCATTTAAAAATCATAAAAAAGCATGTTGTGGTATGTAAGCTCTGTATATTGCCGGTCTCAGACTCTTAGTTTGGCAGCTAAGAGACTTGAGGGAAAAAAACATTCGATAATATCACTTTGGTACCATGTTTCCATAGAAATATGAGGGAATCTGTGTTTTTGCTCATTATCCCTTAAGATCATGTCAAGGTGCATACCCTTGCCGACTTTCAAGGTCATACCTACACTGGTGAGGGCATAAGGGAAAGAACATTAGTGTTTCATGAATTAGCCAACTTTGACACCATGTTCCCAGAGAACTACGAGAGATGAAAAAAAACGGATAGCAGAGAATCGTAGGCCTGCATGAGAGGTAAAAAAACTGTCCAATAGATTCGAGATCCGACTCCCAGTTTAGAAGCTAAGTTGAAAAGCCATGAGTTTCACGAAAAGCCGACTTTGACACCATGTTACTAGATAACTTAAAGGAATGGAAAAGAACAAATATAATAAAGTTGTAGGCCTAAATGAGATTTTTTAAAACCGCACAATAGATTTGAGATCTGACTTCTAGTTTAGAAGCTACAGTCGAAAAACAGCAAGTTTCTAAAACATCAGAATTTGGCGCCATGTTACTAGCCAACTATTGGTAAAGTCCAGGTTTTTACTAATTACCTACTTGTAAAGGGCATGTCAAGGCGCCTGCCCATGTCAAGTTTCAGAAACATTTGACAGTTTTACCAAAATTCGACTTTGGCATCATGCTACCAGAGTACTAAGAGTTTGAAAAAAACAAAAAGTATGAAGTTGCAGGTCACAATGAGATCTAAATCCCTGGGAAAAATAGATTTCAAATCAGAATCCTAGTTCAGGAGCTATAGTAAAAAAACCGCAAAAAATGGAAACTCTTCACTAAATGTTGTGCCTGGTGAGAAAACTATGATGCATAGAACACCAATGTTTTTGAATGTTTAAGAAAATTCAATTCCCGTTGTGAAAATTTCGTCAGATTTCAGATCCGACCCACCGTTCAAAAGATATGAAGCAAGAACTGAAAGTCTACTTTTCGAAAAGTCCAATAAATCCGCCTTTTTTTTGGGTCACTTCCGGTTAAAAATTCCATGATTTCGAGAATTTTCCTACGATGAATTCATTCAAGGAAGGTCTGTGAAAAATTTCAGGCTCCTAGCTCGTCTGGAAGTGGTCGGGAATTTGTATACGCGAGTGAGTGAGTCACACATGCGACTGTATAGTATTAGGAATCACGAATGGCCAGCGAGAGCAGCATTTGTTACGATTTTGTATCTATCACAACTTTCCTGAGACATCATTGATCGTAGGCAACTGAAACAGATCACTAGCTGGAACATCAATCAATTATGACCTTACACTATCGATCGAATCACAAGTGGGAGTGATAGGCATGATCGAGATCTCTCAAAATTTGCTTTGCCCATCACTAGATAGGGCAATTTCATTATTTTACAGTAGAACCTCACTTATGAAACTTTCAGTGGACAACCAAAAAAATTTTTATAAGTGATGAAGTTTCACAACAGAGGTTTCATAGTAAGGGTACATGAAACCCTTTTCAACTGTCCTATTTGGACTGCTTTGTTTCATGGTTGCAATTACATGTTTTGATGCAGGCTAATGAAACCTAATAATTTATTGTACTTACAATCAACTCTACAAATAAATGCATTTTCATGTTACCAAGAAATTAACAATGTGCTTTTGCATTCCTAAAATTTGGTAAGATCTATTCCCAAAGTTGAAATTCTTGGACTAATAGTTAGCATTCATGGCACTTGACCAGCAGGGCTTAGTATCAATTAATGTTTGGCACATTTTGTAATGATGTTTATTGTCAGTTCATCTTCTACAAACAAGCACCAGCTTATGCAGGAGTACTACTTACTAAAAAATCTGCTGTTATTAATAGGTAATTTTTTCCTTTGCAAACTAGTTTTCATCTAAAATAGAAAATCACTAGATATGAACTGAGATCTAACTGAAAATAGTTAAGAGATTCTTTTTACTTTTATCGTATTAGAAGTTAGATATTGTATTTATTCAGCAAATATGCAAACTGATGTGTGACTGATTAACTGACTCATGGATAAAAATTCATGACAACATCTATAGATGAGCTAGGAACTTGAAATTTTTGCACGGATCTTCCTTGAAGGAATTCATCAGAAGGATAATCCTGAGAACAGAATCATTTCAACCGCAACCCCCCCAAAAATAATTAAAAATTACAGATTTTTTAATTTTTGAAAAAGTGACCTCCTGTTCCCACACCATACCTTTTTAAAGGCTCGTTATTGTTCCATTCTGACAAATTCCTGTTGTTACAATTAAAATTGCCTAAACATAGATACCTTCCGCTTCCTCCTTACACTCATGTTTTATTCACAACAATCCCTTAAAATCAAAATTTCATGAAAATGAAAACGCATTCAACCCCTGTGAAATGCCCATCACTTCTCTACTGTGGAGATATGACCTTGAAAATTACCACGTATGCGCCTTGACATACACTTAGTGGAGAATCAGTGAAAATGCGATTTTTAAATCCAAAAACCACTGAAAAAAATTAAAAATTTCAGATTTCTTGTCCAGTAGTACCCCAGACCTCAGGTTTTCTGTCCGTTGCTTCCGAACGGTAGGTTCTTTTTCCATTCTGATGAATTCCTTTTGTTACCATTAAAATTGCCTATAGATCGATATGTTTAGCATTTTCATTGCGCTCACAATAAACTCGCAACAATCTCTATAAGTCAGAATTTATAAAGCTCTGTAGGTCAGTTAACTCACTGATAAGTGGTATAAGCAAGGAATTTCCTACCATGGGAGTGGAAAAAAACTGTTTATTACAGAGCTCGTCGTATAAATGAAAAGTTTCATAAGGAAGGTTGGAAATACATGGGGTCTTATTGGGTTATTTACGGGACCAAAAAAAAAAACACTGTATAAATAAGGTCGTCGTATGTAAGAGGGTTCGAGGTTCTGAGGTTCTACTGTATGTTGTGTCTTGTGCTGATTTCTGAGCCATACAGTTACTGTTATTTCTCACTTAAAGTGGAGTACCTTCTATTTTGCTCTCAGCTGTCAGGTTGTATCCCAGCCCTGTGACCCGAGATATGGGACCAATGGAGGATGTTCCAGAAGGACTTGGCCCTCCTCCTGCTCCGGAAGAGGGGCCATCGAGTATGGAGACATCTACCCCTCATCCCCCTCCTATGCCTGTTCAGTCAACATCTACTGCCTCTGGCAGTACAATTAATGGTAGTGGTGGGGCATTGGACATAGTGGGTTTTGGTGGTGAAGAGGAACCAACTGAAGGGGCGTCAGATGCTGGTAATTACTTAGTTCTTGCTTGATAATTGTTTTTATAATGCTGAGTAAAGTAGGGCATAGTGGGCAAAAGCATGATTATCATGGGGTGATTCAATTTGTTACCGTATTCACATTGTTCCCTCCGAAAAGGCATGTACAAAATTGTACAGTCCTGTTAAAAAAAATCTTATCACCTACAAGCCAAAAAATTTTAAAGTCCCAAGTTGACGGTGATGTGACAATGCGACCCCGTGTGGGAAACTACTACATGCACAAAATGGGATAAGGGCCTTCCTCCCCACAGCTGGTGAGGGGGTAGACCTACGGAAGGAAAATTTTGACCTGCGAAAGTATTATTTCTGAGGGGATGGGTAGGATCCAGGCTTCTGTTAGCTTTATGTGTGGGCGACAATGGAAAGGAGGATGGCTTGGTTCGGTTGCTCAAAGATCTCTCGCAGTCAAAACTGCTACCAGATGGAAAGCTCAGCATTGATCTTTAACCCTACAGCTTGTTTCGTTTTTTTAATACTTATTTTCTTATGCGTGTTTATTAAAGTTGAAAATGGTGGAAGTGTTGACATATTTTTGTTATCTGTAATTCATTTTGGTGACTAAATTCCTATTATTATAGAAATGCCACGATGGATTTTGTGGTAAGTTATTTAGTTTTGTTTTCGTGCATTGTCCCAATTTTTGAAATTTCCATTGATTTATTTTATATTTCCAAAAGCATGGTTTGAAGTTTTATGAAATGCATTTTAGGTAGTGCATTTACATGCTTCTTCAATCTAGTCTGGTGCATGGATAAACCCGGCGTAAGTGGAAGTTGATGACGCAGTTAACTACACGAATATGCCAAATTCTCAATGAGAAAAATCAATTACCTGGACTAGGAATCGAAACCAGATCCCTCGATTCTGCAGCATTGTAGCTGACAATGTCAGACTCTCATTGTAACTCATCCTTTTCTCAAATTCGATGACCTACCCCTAATTGAGAGTTTTAATTCAAGTATTGGGCTTATTGTTGGTGGTCAGATTCTGCTATAGTAATGAAAATCTGGCACTTCCAAGGAATGCCATACTTGACAAAGAAAGTGCTCGGACTTCATCAACTGATCTTGTTATCGGGGTATCTTCTTCGATTAATAAATCATTTTTGTCTGAGCAATGTTGATTCAGTTCATTTAATGTGGTCAATAAATATTGGTAAAAAGGAAGTACTTTTTTCAAATCAGCTACGATCTGTTGATTCCATTATTTTAATTCTGAATTGTCTATTCTACACTGGCTAATTGTGACCTGTATATCTATTGTGCACCATATCTGGAATATTTGAACTAATCCTCTTCTTTGGTCTAGGAGAGGAAGAATATTTTGTTTCAGCATTTCTAGAAGTTACAAGTTGTATAACTCATTATAAAGCTGAGGACTTTCTTCATAGAAATGCTATTAAACTTAGGTCATAGAACTACCATATGAATGCAGTTTTATAGAACTGCTATTCACTTGTCTCACTGCTATTCATCTTTGCCTTCACTTGATTTTTTATCTTAGGCTTATTTTAGAGGAAGGGCTTGATTTTCTCATAACATATTGGTAAAAAAATATTACTTTACAGTATTATAGGTGTATTAGTTTATGGAAAATAGTTATCCATGATAAGGTGTTTTTCAAAATAAAGAAAAAAATAATCACTTTTTGTGTTTTTTGAAGGAACACCTGGGGTCAAGGAAAGGCTATTCTACGGCTTAATTGACACCGATGATAGTGAGTTGGAAGAATACATGGATGACCTGCTGGACCGGGGCCGAAGTCATATCAGGAAGGGAACAAGCAGTGTGTGTGCTGCCACATCAAGGTCTCTGTTTGCCATATTTGAGGTTTTCTGAGGTTTTCATTTCTGTTTAAAACAGTTATAAGATTCTATCCTCTCCAAGTGTCAATTAAATACAAAATAGCAAAGAATCGCATAATGGATTATATCAATTACATCCTATAACTTGAAGCTATTGAGACATTGGCTAGGAAGATTTTTCTTCATTGCCAATCTAATGATTACTCTTAGGTGTTGAGCCATGTCCTGTTTCTGAGATATTCTTGTAGTGAGACCCTGACCGGAAATTAATGGCTATGAACCAGGGATATCCAGTGAAACCAAGCCCATTATTTTTAAAGGACTCTGAGAGAGTTAAGATAAATTTGAGGTTCACTGGAATCAAGCCTCAGGAGAAACAAGTTGTTTCTGACAGAAAATGGAATGATAATTTATGTATTTTGATTGAAGGGTCTAAGGAATGAAAATTAATCATTCTCATACCTGTTGTAGTTAAGTCCTCACTTCTCCTCTATGGTATCAAGTGTCATTCAGCATAACTTTGAATTCTCGCAAATGTAGTTCCATTAACTTCTCAACTACGCATAATGCACCAGAGAATGGTGGAAAAGATCTATTATCAGGGTTTTGGTAATGAATACATAGGATAAAAAGTTCACACTAGAAAGTAATACCTAATTGTAGCGATGTGCGAGTACTCAAAAATTCGAGTCGAGTCGAATAGTTGGTACTCGACTTGACCACTGGGAGTCCCTCATAAGTTATGACTGCGAACCAAAAGTATCACTTTTCACTCATTACTTTCCCACGCCATAACTTCTCAGGTGGCTTCCACTGGTTGGGGGGAGGGGGCATCCTTTCGGGAGCCTCTGCAGCCAACTTCCATGGTTCCAACTAGTTAACCATCGGCCACAACACAGGATGACCATTATTTAGGACGATTTGAGTGGTATCCACTCCCCTTAAGGCGTGAAGCATTTTGCACTTCTTCATTGGCGGTTTGCTGTGATGGTAGCGCCAAGGCCAACCTTGGCCTCCGATTTAGCCAACTTCTTCGTTTGCTCTCTCACCCAACCCCTTCCGACACCAGATACTTTTTTCGGGTTTGCTTCAGGAGGATGGTGGTAAATCATTCCGTGATGAGCATAGGCTGACAGTGTCTTCCCCCTCTCAGCTCCTATTTCGGCTTGGGTGATTCTTTGACACCATCTGGGATCATCCGGGGGTCACATCCTGCTGCTCCGAGGCTTGCTGACTCAAAAAGCATTGACAGCTAATTCCCTTGCGTGCTCCTCTCACACCTCCCTAGGCCGCCCTCTCACTTAGGATGAGAAAACATCACTGCTAATTTTTGGACAAGAAGAAATTTATGAGCGTGGGACACATTCTGCGAGAGCGATATGGGATTCATGCGAAAAGATTGCTTCTTCACCTTACGTAAACAATGAATGTTGCAATTATCAATTTGCAATGTTCATTGTTTACTTGCATCATAAGTTTTACGGATAATTCGGAAGTACGGCGAAAGCCAACACTGGGTTGATGTGGCCGGTGCTTGAACTAATCAAGGGGAGCCGTTATTTCAGTCGATTCAAATTGTAAGCTTACCCCGGTGGTAGCGGTGAGGTAGATTTCTTGTGATTTTTCCACAATCTTAAATTATGTTGCGTAGTACCCGAGAGAGCGTTGAAACGCATCGTCACATTAATAGGACAAGTAACATACCTAGAGCATCGGAGAATGGGAAGAGAGAATCGGAACTCTGATCTCAAATTAGGTACATTTTCTTTTCAAAGTGATACATTGCCGCAAAGTAATGTCTATTTGAATAACTTTGTCGCTCGTATCAGAAGGTGCTTGTAAATTATTCAGCCTTGATGACATAAATGAAAAATCGTACTGTATGGCGATGCGAGAGAAATAACTACTCCCTACAACTGTTCAACTTCGTATGTTATTACCATGAGACCAACCATTGGTTATGAATCACTCGCTATAGCAAGATTCTTGCTACAGTAAAACCTCCTTATATAGAAATGGAAGGTACCAACATTTGTGACATTTTGATAAGTGGAGATTCACTATAAAGAGGTTTTAGTGGGATGAACATAATTTATTCCTAATGGCCCTTTTAATCAATGAAATTGCTGCTTTATTTTTAATCACTATATTTGTACATTTTTAAATATACAGTGGAAGTCCGGTTTAACGAGTGCTCATAATCCCTCGGAAATCACTTGCTAAATCGAGTGCTCGTTGTATCCGAAAGTGTTGAATAAAGCCACCTAATTCTCATAGTCGTTCGTATTTACTGTTTTTCTTTTGTTTTCATGGTATTTGACGAAGGTAAACGGCAAAAAAAGTCGTTTCAGGCACAATCTGGTGGAATATCAACTAATTTTAAGAAAGAAACAGGACATTTTCCATTACATAAAATATTAATTCCTCCAGTTTCAGTGTTTTTCTTCCAGTTCTTCTATTTTTCGATCGCGGAAGAAAGCTGTAAAGACACCGTAACTAATCGGAATCAAAATATTAGGTATACTGTAGTTTTTGGATAATTTTGCGAATATGTCATGACGATAATATCAACTTTGTCGAGTTTTTTAATGTTAACCAGTACGTCCATCAGTTGGGAAAATTGGCCTGAAGGTTCACTGAAATATGGCATGTACCGGTGGTCGAAGATATTTCTCGCATAGTCACCTATTCCTAGCAGTTTCTATGATTCAAATTCAATTATCTACCGCAAATTAGTGTCATCGAGTATTTATTTACACTAGAAAAGAAAATAACTCAGTCGATTGGCTAGCACATCATATTTCGTGCAAGCGTAGTCAGCTTTTTCGCCTTTAACATCGAACCGTTTATGGGCAATCCTGCAGACCTTTGCTGACAAAACCACTTGAATAGTGCAGATTCCATTTGAGGATGTTCCCCATGCCGCAAATGTTTTTGGCTGCTAGGTCATCCTAGTTCGGTCACTGCTGCACAAGTTTTATCTTTTTTCTTTAATATTGTGAAAAACGTAGATGACGACACACCAAACCGCCTCCCGATATCAGTCTTTGAAGACCTGTTACTTTCGCACTCGTCTATAATTTTAATTTTGGTTTTAAGGTCCAAAGATTTATGTTTCGCAGACATGATGCTGCCGCACAAACTACATGAGACAACTCTGCCCCTCCGACCGAGAAAACTCCGCCCCTCCGACCGAGTAAACTCCGCCCCTCCGACCGAGTAAACTCCGCCCCTCCGACCGAGTCAACTCCGCCCCTCCGACCGAGTCAACTCCGCCCCTCCGACCGAGTCAACTCTGCCCCTCCGACCGAGTAAACTCCGCCCCTCCGACCGAGTAAACTCCGCCCCTCCGACCGAGAAAACACCGCCCCTCGACCGAGTAAACTCCGCCCCTCTGACCGAGTAAACTTCGCCCCTTACCTACATCACAACTCTGCTACCGTGTGATTGGGCGCATTGAGTTGACGGAATGGTTTGAGTTTTTCAATTGCTCCGACAGATCGTTCTCATTCTGCTGAATGTTCCCTCTTCTACTCTCAACTTGCTTGTCGTCCGCCCACTCCCCTCTCATTGATGACTCGGCCTAACAAAATAAGAACGTAAAATGGGAGCGAGCACAGCGTACTCAAGGCCGTAAATCACTAATGTTTGGACATAACTGGCTTTAGGTGTTGCAGATATGGCTCACATCTTGAATATTTAGTTTAATTAACAGATAATTCAAAACAAAATAGTTAATTTTTGCTAGGTGGTGCATCGCCCTCGAGAGATATCTGTCGTAATACCTAGCGTATACCGTGGAAGGAACTTTTTGGCCTCGCTATATCCACTTTATTTTACATGTAAAACATAGGCCTTTTGGCGGTACAAAGACAATCACTCGCTAAAACGGGATTCTCGCAATAAGCCGTACTCACTATACCAGGCTTCCACTGTACATACTGCTGATAGTTTTATGAGTGTAGTTACAAAAAAGGAACCATACTTTAAGTAGTTTTTGCTGAAAAAAATTAGTGATGTGTTTGTTTCATTTTTTTATCTTATTTTCATTGATTTTCATCTTATTTAATAAAGTCGTGTTCTCACTGTTGCAGTCCTCCATATTTTAAAAATCTTTCCATGACATCCAAAGCTTCCTGAACCTCTTTTCTGGTTGGATTGGAAACTAATTCCTCCTCATCATCTTCTTTTCTTCCACATAATTGGTGACACCCCTCCACCTTCTGCCTCCACCTCTCGCACCATCTCCCCCACATTTCGGGCACATGTAAG
This sequence comes from Pyrrhosoma nymphula, assembly GCA_963573305.1. Taxonomy (NCBI): domain Eukaryota; kingdom Metazoa; phylum Arthropoda; class Insecta; order Odonata; family Coenagrionidae; genus Pyrrhosoma; species Pyrrhosoma nymphula. Next base: position 74,786,971 of record OY754338.1, on the reverse strand, counting down.
CAAAGCATCGTCAGCATTCAAAAACAAAAAGGGAGGAATCAGGCGAGATGTTGTGGAATATGAACATATTAAGAACTAAGATATTACAATTTTCCACAGATAAAGTTTTAATCGACCCGGGTTTCGATGCACCTGATGATGATGATGCAGTGCATCGAAACCCGGGTCGATTAAAACTTTATCTGTGGAAAATTGTAATATCTTAGTTTTTATTAGCATTCACAAAGTCATTAAATGGCAATTGCACATTCATTATTTTATTTATTTCATGCCATTCTGCTGACTCATCCTCACTGTCCACTGTCTTCCTCACTACTGCCCCCCATAAATCCTGCCTTGGTGAAACATTTCTCAATCACCTCAGACTGCAAACAATTCCATGAAAGACAGCCTATGCATTGCTTGAAGTATATTCTACAAACACTTCTTTATGTCATTTTTATCATCGACTGTCCTCAACATGTATGTCACCAATTGCTGTGTGTAATTTCTTTTCACAATGGAAATTATTCTTTGATCCAGGGGTTGCCATCTGCTGGTGGTGTTTGGTGGAAAATACACAATTTTTATGTTTCGTAAGCCAATCCCCTCAGTTTTTTGTGCCGCACACTGGTCAATGAGGAGTATTATTTTCCAGTTGCTCACCCCCATCTCTGAGTCTAACATGCTCAACCACTCACAGAATAAAGGTGATGTCATCCATGAGATTTTGGAATTTCTGTATAAGCAAGGAAGTTTTTGAATATTTTTAAAGCATCTAGGCTTTTTATATTTGCCAATTATAAGTGGCTCCAATTTCTTAGAGCCATTAGAATTAGCACAGAATAGCACTGTGAATCTTTCTTTGCTTTTTTTTCCTCCATGGCTAGGTTGGCCTCTAACTGAAAGAGTTCTGTCAGGAAGCAAGTTATAAAAAAACCTGCCTCATCAGCATTGAACATGTCACATTGTTTATACCCCACTAAAATGGTCTGCAGAGTTTTTTTCCAATCTTTTTACCACTGTGTCACAGACGCTTCTTCCCCACACATTTTTAAAGTTTTTAGATTCCACCGGACTTTAAATTTCTGCAACTATCCATTTGATGCCTGGAAATCTTCTAATCCACTTTTAAAGGCTATTTTGCTTCCCTTCATTTGTGGAATAGGTCCAGAAATAGGAATATTTCTTGTCCTAGCTTCCATCAACCAGTCAAATACGTGTTTATCTAATTGCTCACTTTTCACTGCTCGAGATTTTTTATTTGTGCAGCCTCTATGTGCAGCTTCTTTAGTTTCTTTACGTTTTTTTAAATGGATGTCAGGGTGGATGGTGGTATTCCAAAGGTTTCAGCTATGTCTATCTTCCGCTTCCCCTCATGAACGGCTTGGAATATTGCTAATTTACTCTGTCTTCAGCAGCCGCCTTTTTCTGGGATTTGTTAAGTCCATTTTAGGTATAAAATAACTTTACGCTGTTTTATTTCTTATTATAACAATAACATTATTATTATAACAACCAATGAGAAATGCCAATATTTACGCAAAGAAAAATATCAGGAATAGACAATAGGTAAGCTCATTCGTAATAAGGTTACTGAACAATAAATGGCATTCACGTGATTGAAAGGCAATTAATCGTCGATTAGAAATAATTCGTACATGGTTTCATTATAATAAAACTATTCAAATTATAATTAACGTAGATTGAGCTCCGAACTGCAACACACAAACTTCGGTGAATCTGCTAAGGGATAAACCGGCGAGAGAGTTAGATTAGCAACGAGATAGGGATATTTGATCGTCCGACTTCATATCAACCACTAAATTACGAATAATGCTGCGTGTGGATTGATAGTATGAATTACTACAAAGTGGTTGTTTCGATCGTGGATGCTAGTCGTCTCGATCATGGGAATTAAAATTCGCGGCATGAATACTCAAAAAAAACGAATGCCTCGATGCGCATATGAAAAGGCGCGAATGCGACCAAACTGTAATCATTTTGAACACTGGTCATCTTCGTAACTAAAACGAGATTTTTAGGCTATTTATAATAAAGTGAAGTCATATCTGGTAAAAAATCTCTATAAATTATCAATTGAATGCTAAGCTATTTTAAGTATTCCGATGTAGCTACATTCGCGGCTGATAATTACTCTTGTACGTTGTTGTGAATGAAATCATATGATTGATACTCGTCGGAAAGGTGTAAGAAGTTGTTATTACAACGCTCGTAAGTTGTAACCTTTCCAAGGAATATAAGATAAGAAGTGTGGGAGTAAGGTAAACAATTGCCGCTGAGTATTTCGTTCCGTAGAGGTAGTTGCGCAGTCAGGGGAGTCTTGTCTCAATATGAACAGCGGAGGTTTTTCGAAATTAGAGAGGTACGATAGGGAGAGGTTTCCCTATATGGTTGCATACAAATTTGGCGGGACCTAGAAGATAATACGATAACCGGAGGTTTACGATAAGAAGAGGTTCACTAGGTAGAGGTTTTACTGTATATACTACACTCGTAATGATGCACTTCTACTGTATTAGGTATTGATAGTCGGCTTGTTGTCTAACTTTAATAGCTACGACTACTCTGGGCTCTTCCTAGGAATTTTGGATACACAAGTGTTCAACCCAATGCAGTCATTAAATAAAACTGTCGACAAATTACAAGAGGTTTGTTCATTTCAATTCTCCTGTTGGAACTGTTCACGACACATTAGTTTTCACGACACATTTTAATTCATCTCCTAATTCTGTCACGATTACAATAAACATTCCTTATCACCTTTTCCCTTCTAAATCAGGCCATATGTTCAGAAGAGAAAATGCACTAGGGGATTGGGAAAACGAGAATATGTTGGTGCATGCATTATTATATTGCCTGGTTTGGAAATTGCCATAGTTCATATGACTCGAATCGACACTCTTGAGTAACTACAACGTGACTCTAGATCAAAAACTACCACTCGCACATCTCTACCTATTTATGATTCCTAGTAGCTTTTATCCATGATTTGGTATTTTGCAAAGCAATGTATGTAGAGAGGGCTGCAGAGAGACCAACCTTCTTGACTATTGTTTTTACAAGCCTCTCATTGTCTTCAGACAAATATTGAATTGATAACCACTATTTTTCTGAATTTATTTCTGTTCTCAATAATAACTTACAAAAGTAGATTATAACTTACAAAGTAAGTTATAATCTACTTTTTAAGTTACTACTTCATATCTTACTTTGACATTTATTCTTCTCGTAAACAATGGCCACTAAATTCATTTCTTTATCATCATATACCTGCTCAATGAAATCATCCAGTTTCCCTTATCACCCTTGAAAATTGATAATCGTTTTTCATACAATTAGATCTAGGTTAGCTCAGAAAGATATCTCTAATCCTTTGAAAATATGCTGCTCTTGTGTCTCAGCCAAAGGGTTTTTGAGGGTCCGGAGGTGAGATCCCTCCCAGCATCCTCAGAGGTCCACTTCCTGAGATTAGAAAAAATCCATTCCAGAGAAAGGGCTTAAAATGGGAATACAATTCAAGTGAAACATTAGTTCAAATTAAAATTCTTCCAGCCATTTACTAGAGCCAAAATTGCTCAATAGTAGGAATGCTTGTGGAGTAACATTCCATTTAACTTTTTATTTTCATTAGAGTGACAAACTTTGCATTGCAAAACATTGTTTTGTTCTGAAACAAAATTACTGCTGGGTTTGGTTTCATTTACATCCGTGGTATGAACGGTTGAAATAGTAGGTATCAATATTTCAAATGAATATTTGTCAAAAAACATTCATGCTTCGTTTAGTTCATCCTCCGTTAGCACGAATTCGCTATAGCACAAATTTGTCTCTCATTGAAACTTTCTCAGAGCCACCCACACGATTCCCTTTCCTCCCCCCATCCCTGGGTTGGAGGGGTGACCCTCCTCCATACCTCTACCACTGCACTCTTGTCCCCTATCTGAAAGTGGCAGACAGGTTAAATGTGGGATGGCACAATGGACCCAAAGGGGTCTTAGTCCCAGGAGGGCTCCAGAAGGCCCTGGCCCATTCAATCCATCAATCCGTCCTTTGAGGTGAACTAGTCACAAGTACCAACTAAGTTGCTTTCACTTGACCCGACTTGACATTTTGTTAGCATTTACTCTTCTTAGTTAGAAAGAAAAATTATTTACAAGAAAAGTTCTCGTTGATGGGCTACACCAAAAATAATGACAGCTTGGAACAAATTTTGTGAGGATGATCCAAACTTTGAGATTGCAGCACTGTGGACCTCATGGCTTTGGAAGTTTATCCAAAGCCATGCTTCAAAGAAGTAATTCGCTGGATTGACACAGCTAAAAGCCAGACAATTTTGGATGTGTTATTTTTTTACAAAATCAAACCTATTGTTATGGACAAGTGCAAGTGATTAAAATCATGTCTGACAGTGATATTAATAAAAATTCTTTCTTAGCATGTAATTCCATAATAGAATGCAAGTATCTAACGACTTATTTTCACCTTTTGATAGAAGTTGTATTTCTTAGCCACTTAGTATATTAGTAATGGTGCTCTAATTTGTACTAAGAAAAATGCAATTTGTGTTTATCTAGAGGTATAAAGATTTACGTATTTAATTTTTTGCTCATTTTTTTGTTTTCATCCTTTTTTTTTGCTAATGGAAAAAGTTATTTTCATTTCTTCAAACTCTGGCAATCGGCAGCAATAACAAAGCCAAGAAATGTAGCCCTTGAGTAAACAGTTCTACCAGTTGGGCGTTAGATGTCAGTTCACCCAAACAAAAGAAAAATGGAAACTTGCTTCTGGGAGGGAAATATAAAACTGCGTGAGGGGAAATGTTCTACATGAGAGAAAATTACATTAAGCAAGCACCTAATATCTTTAAAAATATTTGTAAAGCTAAATGAGTATAACAAGAACTTGATAATCTAGTTTTCAGTCAATGGTTCACAGACTAATCAATATACCACTTGAAATAACAAGAACTACTTTCAAGGCTTTTATTTGAAATAAATAAATATATATATATATATATATACAAATATAAATATACTTTTAAAACACAGGCACACGGAAATTAAAAGGACACTCACAGAATAATTTGCGGACGTTTCGACGGGCAAGCCGCCATCGTCAACGACAAGAGACTAACTACAAGTAGTTAGTCTCTTGTCGTTGACGATGGCGGCTTGCCCGTCGAAACGTCCGCAAATTATTCTGTGAGTGTCCTTTTAATTTCCGTGTGCCTGTGTTTTAAAAGTATATTTATATTTGTGTTTTTATTCGCCGAGTGCGGTTTCTCAGAAGATATTATATATATATATATCCAATTTTTATGTCGCAAGGAGCACATCCCTATCTTCCCTATGTTAAAATGATCTTCAACACAAATGTGAATAGTGCAAAGACCCCTAAGAATGCATCCCTTGCACAAAACGAGGCATACCTGTATTATTATTTTAGCATGTTAGGGTAAAGCCTATTTGAAAAAGTCAGTGCAACCTTATATTCTTAGGGATTTGGATCATTTAATTCTGGCAGAGACCATAATGTTAAAACTATGTCATTATTTCTCATGCATATTTTATGGAACTCATTTTGTCATGTCATCGAAGGAAATCATTTCTATGAAAATTGAGTAAAAGTGAGTTAATAATAAATTAAAAATCCACTTTTCAAATCATCTTACTTGCTTTAGCAGAATTAATTAAGTTCAATTTTGGGTTTGCAGCATATCAACAGCGGTGGATGCACGCCTGGAGTATGGTGTTGATGGAAATGCTGAAATCACTTTAAGGAAAATGACTCATTTTGGCATTTACAATTTGCCTCTAATCTCCACACCCTTGCAGGTAAGATAGTAGTCTATAATTTGGGCAACATTTGACTGTTCAAGACATTGTCTCTTTGAGTTTTACTTTTTGAATGATTTGATAAATGATTTGTATCTTGAAAATTTGGAAATCCTCTGGGAAATAATAATAATATTTTTATTGGTCACAAAAAAGATATGTATATACATATATAGGACCCGTCAGAAAAATGACATAAAAAACCAATCAAAAATAAAAAAAAACTCACCATATATTATTGATTTCCTCTTTGATTGCTTTTGGTAATTTATTATAAATTTTGTCTAGAAATAAATGTCTGTAGAAAGCCTTTAAATTTGCTTTCCCTCTTTGGCAGACTCTCCCTAGTTCATGTATTAATTTGTACTCCTGATGTTTTCACAGCCCTCTCCTGAAATCTCAAGACAAGGTGCTGGTGATATGTGGGGAGGAAGTGCACCATCAACTTCACAGTGGGAGGATGGTGATGGCAGTGCACCTAATGGACTGGACATGGTCACCTTTTGCTTCGATAAAATCTTCACAGACCTTCATGTACCTGTAAGTTTTTTGATGTTTCAAACTCTTGAAAAAACAAGAGGTCAAAGAATCCATTTACTATTCAAATCTGTACTGATTATGCAAAGTTTCTCAAAGCTCTTTGAGACTCAGTTGCTTTTCATCATTTATGAATTCAAATTATAATGAAGTAAGGTCAATTCTCTCACTCAAATCATATTTCTTAAATATCTGATTCTTCCATTAAACCAGATGGGACAAACTTTCTAAATCTTCTTTTGCATCACTTTTTTATGAATGAGAGTTGAAACATTATTAGCTGTTTTTTCACTGCTGAGCAGCTTCTACTTGCCACTGAACCCCAACTTAAAGTCTCTCTACCCTGCCCACTTTTTGTTCTCCCTTATGGTACAGGCACTTCCAATGAAAAGTTACCACTGCAGAGCCGAAATTTCTAAGTCCGGATTTTTTTGTAAATTTGGCATCGCTGCGTCACGGCTTCCCTCTAGCGGAGCCTGAGGAAGCTCTAACCGTAAACAAACCCCCTTCCCTCCTCCGCCCTCCTTTCCTTTCGTATTGTTAGTGGAAGGGACCAAGGGATTACTGACGGTCGATCTTTTTATCATGCCCTAACGGTGGGCGTTTCTCCGAGTCGCGCAGTCAGACGTCTGATGTCCCGAACATACCTCTACGCTCGCCACCACCATCACGTATTGGCATAACATCAAAAATCGACGTTCACTTAGAAGAGGAAATCACAAATCATCATTGTTCATTATCGCCCCCAATTTGTATGTGTCCCTTGAATAATCGATGAATAATTGAATAATTAATTCCTTGGTATATTTGTGTTGTTTTACGTTCGTGCTATTTCAGTGTGAGTTCATTAACATGTATTATTCTCACATCGATGTAGTCAGAAGTTTTATAAATATGCGATCTCAATGTTTTAAGACTAGGAATAGTCTCAGAAGAAGAAAATAACGTTCCGAATTGTCGTAATTTCCACGAGTTTACCGTAGGATTTATGGTATAGACTCGTAATTTGAATAATAACAATACCCATTATATTACTGCTTGTATAATACCAATACACATCTGTTATTGACCACGCAGCCGTTTCCCTAAAATCTGGTCTAATATATGCTGCGATAAGAGACGAGGGCCTCCCTGCGACAATGATGCAATATGGGGAGCTGCGCGAGATTAAGGACCTAGGTTGAGAGGAGAAGAGAGAAAAGACCTCAGGCAGGAGACCTTTCTCATGCGACTAGTTTCACCCAAGTCGTCGGCATGTATATCTTTAGTTGCAATTCCTCCTATTTACGATTCTATTCTTCACCCGCGAAATTCTGCGGTCATAAACTACAGCCACTATTCGCATATTCCTATAATTCATTAAAAGCGATCTTATAAATTCTGAGCCTCGGAACGTCGGAACTTTTTAGTGATCAGTTTTCTTTTCATTGGAGTAATGGATTTTTGAAATTCGGTTCTAGCTAGGCAGCAGTGAAGAAATATTGAAGAAGAAATTGTGCCTAAGTGACTTTTCAGGATTTTAAAATATTTTTTGGACTTGTGTTTTTAGTTTTTCAAGCCTTTGGTAGCGCTTTCTGTTCATCGATCAGCAGTGGTTTTTATTTATTTTGTGGTCTATTCTTTTACAATGTTGGTGGAATATTTTTGTGATTTTAGTTTTCAAAAATATTTGTATTATCGACACCTCAATGTTGTATTGTTTTTCATATCAATGTCGTAATGTTTTTTGAAATGTTATAATTGGAATCCTTTTTTGGTCTAACATTGTTCTACATCGAAATTGTATTTTATATGATTCCCTGGTCCTCTCGGCCCTTTGTCACAGGTCACTTCTGGCATTGGTGTTATATAATGGCTTGTTATGAATTATCACGTTTTGAGTTCGATTAAAAAGTGATAGAGGAGCAGAAAGTGTCAGTGACTAAGAAGAATGAGTATTTGATGGAATTTGAACGAAAATATTACATTTAGGACAACATAAGAATATTCCCGACTACTTTTTGTTTATAGGAGACCTGCAGACGGTCACAAAATACCACCGACTTCTTCTGTCTATCTCAGGAAGCTTGAAAATTTAAATTTAGATCATCAATTATGCTACATTTGAATCTATCTGAAAATAGTTATCAACAGGTTAACGTCAGGCTAAACCTGGGGCCTGTTTCTCAAAGCTACAAGTCCACAAATTACAAGTGTGATTTTACAAGTGTTACTTTCGAGTAACATGTGAAATTCTGTTTTTCAAACATACAAGTCTACTAATTACAAGTAACGAGTCCATTTCACAAGTTACAGGTGTTTACTCACAAGTGTTTTCATTGTTACGACACATTCTGTTCCTCAAACAGACTTGTGAGTAACAAGTTCTTGTAACTTGTAAGGAAATTTCTACAAGTCCTTCGAGGTGAGTAAATCGCAGTCAATCGGAAAGAATAACTGGGAAAACAAATGAAAAGCGACTAGCGATCTCTTTTTCTCAACTGTTATGAAGGCGATAGTGACGAACAAGGTATCAGTAGATAGGATTTTTTTTACCGACTTTTGACATAACATGCTCAGTTTACGTTAAAAACACATCGTTTTTTTATAATTTAAAGTTAAAAGAAAAGTCTTTTAGACTAAGACGTAACGAGAAAAGAACACCCCCGCGGAGACTTAGTGAATAAACAACGAAGAAGAAAGATTTATTTCCAACCGAGACAGGAATGTTGCTTTTAATCGTGCAATTTATAAATGATCTCATTTGATAAAGAATAAATTATTTTGGGGAGGTAGGAAAGGTTGAAAATGCGAAAGTTAAGCGCAAGTCTGCTAGTATTATTTATTACTAATTATCAATATAAAATACCTACTTTTCATGTCACGTCATTATGTTTATACATTGAGAGGTAAAAATGCAGAGCATAAGTTCCCGTACTTAAATGATAAATCGCTATGAAATATCAAGTCGCGAAAGTTCAATAGGAAACTCCATACGTAATTAAAGTCGACATTTTTATGTGACATCTCGCAAATGCTACGCTAATGTGCTGTGTTTTTTCCTAATACACCGTAGGCATGTGTCCGATACCTTTGGTGTAACTTGGGGATCAAGAACAAGTGAAATTAAAAATAAATTGTGCATCAGTTCTAGAACGAAGTGACATAAATTGGTGGTAAAATATCTCCTTAGCCCATCAAAATGATAGAGGAAAAAAAATTACCCCGGCGGGGATCGACCCACTGTCCTATTCTTCGTGAATCTCGCACTCTTCCACTACACCAACTGACTACCTTTACTTCTGTAGATCCCTTTGGGTATTAATATTGAACATTCAAAATGGCTGAAATAGTCTTCGCTTGTCTGACGATAAAACGCTATTCCGCTATTTATTCGTACCTATGAAAGATAAACACTGCACAAGATGATGTCTCGACATGCTAGAATTGTGAATAACCTTCATTTCGAGTTCGTCTTTCCTTTCCTGCGATGGGATAAACGACTTTTCCTCATTATGTTCAACTTTTGCAGACGATTCCTCCTCGCTAGAGATATTTTAAGGTAAACTGTGAACTAAAAATTCCGTTTATCTTGTGTTCACGCATTTATAGACACCGAGCAACATAGCACTGACTCTTGGTTAAAAAAGATTCAAGAAAATGTACGTCCCGTACGTATCCCATCCTTGCCGTAATATTGTTATTATGTCTTACGAAAGTGGTTTGAAAGATAAACACAGGACAACAATATACCTTGGCGTTCAAGAATTATAAATTACTTTCATTACAAGATAAAATAGCAATTCATACATTGGAATAAACGATTCCAATCGTACGTATCCCATACTTGCCGTACAATATTGTTATTATGTCGTACTTACGAAAGTGGTTTGAAAGATAAACACAGCACAGCAATATATCTTGGCATTCAAGAATTATAAATTACATTCATTACAAGATAACAATGCAAATCATACGTTGGAATAACCGATTTTTCCTTATTATGTTCAAGTATTGCCGATGATTCGTCCTCGCTTGGGATATTTTAAGGTGAATTGTACACCAAAAATACCATTTATCATGTATTCACGTATTTATATAAACCGAGCAACGTTGCAGTGACTCTAGGTATTAGTAGATTGCTGGAAATACTCTCGAAATATATTTAAAGGTTAAAAAAATAGCTAAATACGGACAGGATGACGACCGCCATTTTCACTTGTAAAACATTAGTTGGAGAAAGTCCTCCGTTTTCGTTTGAAACACTTGTTAGTCACGTAAGTAACACTTTTAAGTCACACTTGTGAGATTAGACTTGTAACTTGTGGACTTGTAGCTTTGAGAAACGGTCCCCTGATCATCACGTGGCACACCCGGAGAACATTTTTGATCAACAGGTTAACATCTACATTTACGTAATACCGTGCAAGCCACCGCGAGGGCGTGTGGCAGAGGGTGAACTTTTGTTTTTCAGCTGTACTCATTATCACTAAACTCCACTGACTCTGTTTTGATGAAATCGCGAGAATATTGAACCGTGCGACCAGATAAGTTTACGTGGAATTAAGTTAAATTATTTTTCTTTGCGTACGCTCCGGGAACATACTTGTTATTCATGCCCTTCAGCCCTTGAAAAGAGTGGAGTCTTTTTAGGGTCCATGAAACATTCCAGAAATACACAAGTTAGGAATCTTTTTCATGTTGTTCATACACACTTTCTAATTAAATAGAAATTTATTTAATCACCGAGTGGTTGAAAAGTGGACGACAGCTAGGATTCTTGGCGCATTGTGATTCAGTATGGGTAGTTGATTTACTTAGCACGTATTATCAGTGATTATTTTACCTTTCGGGTATCCTGCGCTTTTAAGTAGCAGTATTCAGCCATATCTATGATATACGCAATTGCAATCTAGTGCTCAAGTGGAAAGGGACAAGGGAGAAGTGAATGCCAGATGGGGGGTGGCATGTTCCCTCTGACCACATTGTTGAGTCCCTGTGTTGAGACAATGGGGATGGGGAGGACCGGTCTCCGCGAAGAATAATTTTCCACTGCCCAAAAACCTTATTCCATACGTTTTATTGCACCCACGACCCCTTCCACGCGGTATACCTCGGGTTAACATCCTCCGAGTTTAAGCCCTTGCAAGCCAGTGCCCATGCAGAAGGGTTGATCGGGAAGCAGGTAAAACATTAGAGACGTCTGCCCATCAACTCTTACACCTGAGTGATTATAAGTTTTTTTCTAGTCACATTACCAGGCGAATATTTCAAAACATTTAAATATCCACGAGTGAATACGTTTATCAAAATGGTTTCTCGATTTAGGTGTGCTGGTCTCTTATTAATTTCATTCGTGGTTTGAAGGAAGTAACCATTCACACACAAAAATGAATCGATTCCGTCCATTTAAGAAATATATCCAAACTTTTTTGCGGTAATATTTAGTGTGCAATATGGTCGAATAATAGAACACCTGTCCATCAGAAGGGAAATAGAGGAACAGAATATTACAATTAGTATTCTCAGTTGCGATTTATGTTCGTAAGGAAATTTACTAACTGCTGTCCACACTTTCCGCAATCGGAGCAATTGGCCCCTCGAGAGAGGAGATCGCCGGGAGCACAGTCGTATATACCGGGAGGTGGCCGGGTGCCCGCGCGTCCCGTGTGCGAACCCCTCTTAACAGGAAATTCCTAGCTAGACATGCTTCCTTGCCGCCCCTCCCCTACGGGAGGAGGAGAATAGTTTGTGGTGACGCTTCGGCAGGGGTAGGAGGACACGCGGCTCAATGCCATGTTTAGGCACAAGGGTAGAGCGAGAGTTGGGGGTATTTTGCGACCGTCATGAGAAGAAGCATTGAAAGAAGACTGGCCGTCAGTAATCCCTTGGTCCCTTCCACTAAGAAAGGAAAGGACGGCAGAGGAGGGAAGGGGGTTTGTTTACGGTTAGAGCTTCCTCAGGCTCCGCTAGAGGGAAGCCGTGACGCAGCGATGCCAAATTTACAAAAAAATCCGGACTTAGAAATTTCGGCTCTGCAGTGGTAACTTTTCATTGGAAGTGCCTGTACATTGGAAGACATGTACTTGTTCACACCCCTTCAGTATATCTACATTTACTTAAATGAATAGACTGCTCTGTTAACCCCTTTAATGGGGAGAGCGTCTACTGACGCACTCCCCTGTTTTAATGCACCCCTCCTGCTAAATTGTTTAAACAATTTTTTTGTATTTTTTTATTTAAATAATTTAGCAATACAGGGACATTAAAACGTTATGAATTTATGCTCAAAACTTTTTTCTTTCAATATTCTTACTAGCAAGTCAATGATACGAAAAAGACTCCCCATTATAGGGGTTAAAGTAAAATCTCTTCATATGTGAGATAACTAGTGTTTCTTGATAGTAAAATGTGAAAAAATTTAATCAGATGTGAAGCTAACCAAGTATGATATATTAAGAGTAGAGCACACTGATGCTCCCTTTGTTCATTTGACAGTGGTGTGGGAAAGCTGCCATTTTACTGTTTAGGGGTCTGATTAGTGGGGTGAGTAGCCATTTGGCTTTCCCTGTAGGGGAGGTAGGCTCAAATCACGGCAGTTGTGAAATTTTTCATAGTTAATCCGATTGCCACTGGGGTCTTAACTCTTTCACTGCTATGTTCTTTAAATTATCTGATCAGTGTTTTGTTGGTTGTTTGTTTTGTGCTTCATCTTGAAGATTTCCCACGGCATTTTGGGACTCTTTTATTGTTTTTACATTGACCAATGCTTTATTTTGGACTGTTCTTGTGGCATCCTTGTAACTTAGGCTTAATTTTGCCCTTAGATTATTGTTGGTTTATTCTCCACCATTGCTTTGAGATATTTACTGATTCTGAGCAAAAATATATATGAAGACATTGGTCCTTCAAGAAGAACATTCCAGCGGAAGTTGTTTTAGAAATTCTGGAGGAAAATGAGAGTGGGGATGAATTTTTTGACATTATTTCTGAAGATTACTCTGAGGAGGAAGAAGAAGGTGCTTCTAGAGCTGAATCTGCCCAGTCATCTATGTCACGCATCAAAGCCTCTGCTAAAGAATAATTATTTCTGAGTTCACTTTTGGAATCTGAAGATAGCTCAGATGAAGATGATTTACTGCCACCTTTGAAGAAGAAATTCCCAGAATTCGTATGGCACTCGACAGATCTGAATCCTGAAATTCATGGATTCGATCCCAAAAATTCTGGATGCAAGGTGAGTGTTAGCGAAGATTCTGCAATACTAGATTTTTTCCATTTGTTTTTTTCTTCAGTAGACCTCATGAAGTTTATTGTGGATGAAACCTTTAATAATTTCAAATATACCAGTGAGAAAGTTCTGGAGAGTGCACATTCATGGCTCAGAAGTTGGAAAGATACTGACGTTGAAGAGATGTTTTGCTTCATTGCAGCTACATTATTGATTCCAAGAATGAAGAAATTATCCTACGATGAGTATTGGTCAAAGGGTTCACCCATCAGGACACCAACTTTTGGTGAAATAATGTCAAGGGACAGATGCCTAAATCTGCTTGGCGTGTTGCATTTCTGCAATAATAACTTGCCCAGTGAAAATGATTGCTTGGTTAAAATTAGGAGCGTAGTCAACACTTATTGGAAGGCCTTCAGAGAGGGCCTTACCCCTTTTCAGAACATTTGCATTTATGTGAGTCTCCTGTTGTTCAAACGACGTTTGCATTTTGAATGCAAAGGTTGCAAAAATCTCAAGTGTGCTCCACGAAAGAATTTAGCATGGGTGGAAAAAAATTCCCGGGAGTAATTCAGGGAATCTGCCGCCAAGTGCACTGGAGCAAAAGGTTTAAAGGAGAGTATTTCAGGTACAATATTCTATCCATCAGATATAGTCCCCTAGTGTTTTTTTCATTTAGAGCAAGCTAAATTAGCAGTAGGCTTTTGCTCTCCTCACCCACCACTTCTATCCTTAAACCCTTCCTCCCAGTCTGGATCACTGAGTTGTTTGGAGCATACTTTAATCACAGTGAATGTTAGTGCTAAATTCTTATTGATGTTTTTTATTTTTTGTAAATTTTTAAAATACTTTTTTCTCTATGTGTTCATGGTTTCCCAATGCTTAATTTTTCAGAATTCTTTTACCAATTTGGAAATGGTGCTGCAGTTGTGGTTAACCCTCAACCAAGACAACTGTGACCTGCCAACTCGTGTTGGCAGCTTGTCTGCATTTGATCCTTCAGTGTGTCCATCAGTTTCCCTTTCACATGCGGCCATTTCAGGACTCATGTCAGCCCTAACGTGGTATGTGGGTTGTGTCTTGTGATTTAAGTGGTCATCTTGCTACACCTAGTGAATTTCATGTTGTTTATCAATACTTTTACCACCAGCTAATCATGACCTGGATGAACTAGAAGCCTTCGATGTGTATATCAAGTGGTTTATGTGTGATTTGTGAGTTTGCAGCACCACTACAGCATCCTTAATTTCTCACCTAATTAATTCTGAAAAAAAACTAATTTTCTTACGTAATAAAATCTAGGGAACTTGACCTCTATGGCCTCTTAATACAACAAGTTTTATAAAATCTCCAATGACCATAATAATTTAGCACCACTCGTCAGAAGTACACAACATTTGCTGTGTTGGTTTGCAGGAAAAAAGGGCAATTCCATGGCAGTGACCAACCACAACCTGTCCACCAGAAAACCCTTCTGTGGAGGTTTACAGGAATGTTACTTCCTCGCCAATGTCACAATCACAGACACACACACACTCAACCCAAATTGGGAACCTTCACTAGGGCTGATGGGACTCCGGCTAATGATGCCTGGGTTATGACCACTCACAAGCACTCACTCACGCACTCAAATGTGCCCAACATTCAGGGAGAATCTAGCTCAAAATGAGTGTAGTCGAATAACAACACACAGACAGGGAAAGATGAGGTGTGCATTGCTGGGTGCTGGACGATGCACACCCTCATCTTTCCCTGTCTGTGTGTCATTATTTGACTACGCTCATTTTGAGCTAGATTCTCCCTGAATGTTAGGCACATTTGAGTGCGTGAGTGAGTAATTTTCTGAGTGCTTGTGAGTGTGTGGTCATAACCCAGGCATCATTAGCCGGAGTCCCATCAGCCCTAGTGAAGGTTCCCAATTTGGATTGAGTGAGTGTCTGTGGTTGTGTCACTGGTGAGTAAGTAAGATTCCTGTAAACCTCCACATAAGGTTTTTCTGGTTGAGAGGTTGTGTTTGTTCACTGCCGTGGAATTGCCCTTTTTTCCTGCAAACCAACAACGCAATAGTTGTGTACTTTTGATGAGTGGTGCTAATTTATTATGGCCATTGGAGATTTTTTAAAACTTGTTCCTACAAAATGTTTAATGTGGTAAATAACTACAACTGGGAGCTTAGATTTCACTAGTTCATATTATTTCACATGTTTCACAGACTATGCAGATTTGAACAGTTGGTTACTACTTTGTGGGACTAGAGGTGGAAGGTTCTCAGGAGATTGTGGAATCCTCGGAGGATGTTTTTATTACAGTTGAAGATTTAGCTGACTTGCATAAGTGTTGAAGAAAAGCTTTCATTTTTGCTTCTAATTGACTTAATTTATTGGAAATAATGCAGTTGAATTGAACCCAGCTTTGATAATGTTTTGCTACAAGGGTCTTCTTACCTCTCACTTTATAGGATTTCCTGCTCACTGAGTTACACCAAAGTAAAACTAAAGGTTTCTATTTGAGGAATTGGTGGATAATGCTGGATTTTCTTAGTCTGGATAGTCTCTCTCCCCTTATGGTCTGGATTAGCAAGTGTCTTCTCTATGCATTAGCACATTTTAATAAATTGCATTTAAAGTCTTAGGAAATTTGTCATCACTCATAATGATAGTTTTATTTCATAGGATAGGATTTTTGTGCTGTACAGTTACACAGTTTAGACTAATTATTCTTAACTAGTTGCTTTGCTAATCAATTTCAAATGCCACAGTTATTATATTTTGTCATATTAGCTTTTGATTGTTTGTTTTTATAAAGTGTATTGAATATTTTATCTTCATTAATTTCCCATATGTTGATTAGTTCTCTAACTTAAGTTACCAATAACAATTAATCCTCACAGAGCCACGTAGTACATACAAAGTCTGTTTATTGTTATAATTGAAATTTACCATATTTAAGAAATTGTTTACTGAATCTCTTCTGTAACTTAAAATAAAGATCGCATTCAGTCCTGATAAAGCTATTAAGTGGAAATATTGTGCAACCCTGATTGGTGCAATTTTAATATGATTCTGCCTTCTTTTCTCTTCCAGGCATCCAAATGTTACTCTCCGTACTTGGTGCTTGGCATTCAGGTGTCTGACCCTGGCAGCAAACCTCCCCATGCCCTCCAATGCAAGCACTTTGTCTGGGATGTGCTCCGCTGGCAACCTTGTGGAGTCTGTGAGGGGAGGTGTTCAGGGGGCAGGTTGCTCCAGCTCTGCAGCTCCTCCCCTTGAAGATACCCTTGTTGGGATGGCTAGCTTCATTGTTAGTGACCGTAATTTTGTCCCAATGCTTATCAGATTCCTGTCAGGAGCAGGAGAGAGTGGTCATTCTAATGATGGGATGGTGAGTTGATGATAATTGGATAAGTTTATCCCAAGAAAACAAAAAGATGAGGTAGAAGTTCATACTTTTTGGATGGGGATTCAGTTCACAATCTGCTGGTAATCGATTACTTCAGATTACAGAGATTGGATTGGATATTGAGCATTTTCTTTAATGTTACATTATGGAACACTATATTCCTTATATACTGGAGTGGCCATTTGTACTGGGAACATTTTCCTTTTGCTTATTCCACTAATGCTATCTGTATCCTCAATTGAATTTGCCATGTACACTAAAGACCCCATATCCATGGTTCACTCGGCTGGTTGATTAAAACTGAAAATTTCATTAAATAAGTGACTCTAATTTCAAGTGCATGCCATTCTT
Organism: Pyrrhosoma nymphula; assembly: GCA_963573305.1. NCBI lineage: Eukaryota > Metazoa > Arthropoda > Insecta > Odonata > Coenagrionidae > Pyrrhosoma > Pyrrhosoma nymphula. The sequence continues at coordinate 74,769,637 of OY754338.1, read as the reverse complement.
CAAGGTGTAACCTTATCCCCGATCCCTTAGTGCATAACTCATTTCATTGTCCTGAGCCCTCACAGTATGCACCAAAAGCTCTTAAGTGTTGTCAGTGTCCCTATTTGTTGCCGTGTTACTGTTATAGTTACCATTTAGTTTTTTTTTACTAGCGGAGGCTACCCGTTAAAATTCAATGGTGGGGGAGAGTGGTGGTGAGGACCATTCACCATGATGTATAGAATACAAAAAAATCATTCCAATATTCTGTTCTTAGTGTAAATTCCAGATATCAAGCAACTCAGAGGACTCAATTATTAAATGAACTGCAATAGAGAAGGCGGAAAAATTTGAAGGTCTCTGTTTTAGGGGAATACATATAAACTACTTTTTTCAATATCCATACATGCATAGTATGCTATGGAATTGCCGGCAACACCTCACCTCAGTTCACTGACACCCATCCTGGACATGGCATCTCAATTGAATTGATGAAGTATTTACTTCAGTTTCTATCTGCGGATACGCTTGCAATTAGTCACCCTTAAATTTTACCATGCTATTTTCAACTGGGTATATGGGGCAAAACTCACCCCAAGTAAATATTAAATTTTCTGATCATCCTCAGAAGTATTACGTCATGAGCACGGGAGACAGCTTTGGCCCAAATCAATTAATTATCATCGACTTTAATTTAAATGAAGCTTAAACAAAAAAAATCCATTATTTTCATATCGTTGTGGTGGAATGAATTTGCTCATATTTGATCGCTCTTCAATCATTGAATGCGATTAATTGACCAAGGTTAGAAGAATTGATTAGTTAAATCAGATTCTTAAGCAATGTTACTCATTGCATGTGACCGACAATCAGTCCATGCCACTAATTTCCATTGGACATAGTTGCCACATGATTGTTCACTTTCTTTAACTCCTCCATATAGGTTTCAGTGGTTGATTATTCTTTTTGATACATTTGAAAATACAGTAAAACCTCCCTATTACAAACCTCCATTTTTCTTAAACCTCCATTATTATGAAGTCGTGGCCCTGGTCCCGGGACATTCCCATACACAATGCATGCAAAAAAACCTCCCGTAATGAACCTCTACAATTACGAAACCTCCGTAGAACGAAGTCCGCATGTGGAACCAAACATGGAAGTCACCTCTTTTTAACAAATTTTGTAGCCAGAAATAATTTTTCCCACAGTTTTAGCTAATATTACCATCCATATTGGAATAATGTTCTGCGTTTCTCTACACAGTGACAATGTTCGGGTGATTTTTTCCATCGAAAATGTAGCTCTCACAAGGGGAGAACACAACTGTCGAGTGGCCAATCGAGCTAAAATTCTCAGATTCGGTAGTTCATGATTATTAATTCAATATGCTGAAGCGAGACGACGCATCTCCTGTAAAAATTTGAGAAAAATGCATTTAAAAATCGTAAAAAAGCATGTCCCTCTATGTAAGCTCTGTAGAATGCCTCTTTGAAAATGGCGTAGGTGGCCCAGTGGATAAGGAATTCGACTGCGGAAGGGAAGGTCTGGAGTTCGATCTCCACTCATGGAAACTTGTTTTACTTCATTTTTCAAGTTTTTTACTGTTTTAATTATCATATATTGTTCTCTAAATATCGCTACCTCAATGAAAAATATTTTTAAGGCAATAAGGCATTTTCTCAAATAATTACAGGAGGAGCGTCGTCTCGCTTCGGCATATTGAATAAATAATCATGAACTACCGGAGAATTTGAGCTCGATTGGCCACCCGATGGTCGTGTACTCCCTTTGTCAGTAGGATCCCAATAAATGGCCTGAATGCAAAACCTGTACTCTTTCCTTCAGTTCATAACTTTTCGATGTGCGGCATTATTAATAAGTTTCTGTTAAAACTTATGAAGAAATTTACTACATATATACCGCCGTGAGTTGTCATTCGCATTGCATCGTAGAAGTTATCATTGCTGTGAAGCCTTTTACAGATCACTCAACAGCGAACGTAACAAAAGCAGCGAACCCAGCCGGAAATGTTAGGTCTTGGCAGGAGATTTCTAACACAATTTCTTTAAATTTTTAATCTGAAACTCTTCGTATGTTGTGGGGGGCGAGGGGGTTCCGAGATTATGTTACCAAAGCTTTGTTTTTTGTGAGGTTCTACTTTTATAAGTTTTTGACTTATTGTCAGACGAAAAATCTTAGAGTATAGCACTACAAAAAGCGTGTCATTTCCATCCCTATTCTCGGCGCAAAAATTATGCGACCCTTAGTTTGAGGCCGAATATGTAATGCCGAGGCCGATTGTAATGAAACAAACACTGACACGTATTCTGCATTACAATAATCATTTTTATGTCCGTGAAAACTAGCTTGCAAAATTAATGTGAGTTGTGTCAGAAAGCAACACGCAATCTCAGCGGCCCCTGAGACTACGCAACCCACATATAACCTCCTTACTTACGAACCTCCGTACAACGAATTAATTTTTCCGGTCCCAGCAAATTCGTTATAAGGAGGTTTTACTATAAAAACCTTAAGCTTAGATTGATGAAGTTAATTGTAGTTTTCAGTAAATGATTGCCAAATCCATAGATGGGAAAGAGCCGTTAATTGCTCATCTAATGGAATCACATACGATGCCACATCTTTGCGAAAAATTAAGAAAGAAATATTTTTCGGTGTGTGAAAAGGTTATTAAATGTGCTAAACTAATGTCTTGACGAATTTTTGTAAGTCCCTCAAAGAAAGAAAGTAATTTTTAAAGAAGGAAATATTTTCCTTTTTCAGTTACCATCTTGAAAAGTGAATTGGAACACACACGAAGAACAACAGAAAATAAAAGATACAAATCTTACGTACAGCTTAGATCATTTTTTATTCTTTATTATTTGTGGGCACCACTGCTTTTTGGTGTTTTCGTGGTAACTTCAAAATTGGTTTCGTTAAATGTTTGCATTTGTATAAATTGGTGTCTAAAGAAGTTTTGACCCTTTATTAGACAAAAAAAGATTAAAACCGGCACCCCAATCTCCTTCAGAAGTTACAGAGATTCCTCCTGAAAAACCATTTATAAGGTGAATGCCCAAACTACTTTTATCAGTATCAAGTGCTCTCTATCCAGAAAAAATAGCAAATTCTCTATTCAATGGAGAAAGGAAAATAAAAAATAGCTCAAATCACTAAAATTTATGACAAGAACAAGTTGCCTTTGGTGAGATGATGAAGAATGAAAATAATTTGATATTGTAATGAATTAAAAGTTAAAAATGCGTATTTTTACAATATTTTTGTCCAAAATATTTTTTATTTACTCCTCTGAGCCAGAGGGGGACGGCAATAAATGCTCGAAACAAAGGAAAACTTCTCAAGTTTAATAAGGGTAGGTAGTAGAGTCGGTATGACTGGCAGTGCCGTGGGGTTGCTCTCAGCCCTTCTTGGCACAAAAATTTCCAATGGAAGGGAGTGGGATGTGGTTTTAGGGGTGTTGTGGAGAAAATAAATGACCCTTTAATATTCTGCCGACCCTGACCTCAAGGACCATGGATCACGAGACTTTGAGATCTGTCATATTAGCCAGAAAAAAGGGGCTTTGGGTCCATTGTACTGCTTTCAAGCAGATGATGTTTGGTTTTTGGGACAAAACTTTGTGAAGGGAAAATGAAACCATAAAATGGATGTGGAGCTCAGTCCTGATCTGTGGCCTGTTTGTTGGAGAATAAGATGAGACGATAGCATTACCAGTTGGTCAGCATTAAGGAGGGTTATCTTACGCATTGATACCCTAAGGCATTGCATTGACTCTGAGAAAAGCGTAGCAAGCTCTCTTCCTTCAATTCTTGCTTTCCTTTCTCTTAGGAAGGATGGAGGGACAGGATGATAAAGGAAAAAAGTAATAAATGAAACCTAACGTGGTAGAGATGTTCTTAGGTCTCAGATAGATCATATTGCATGTGTAACGTATGATATGAATTGTGTTGTTGATGCTGGGTTGCTGGGGGGTTGTTGATGGAAAGAAAAGGGGGATTGTTGTGGAGAATTGGTTTTGGAGAGGATGCTGGATGCATCAAGGAACATTGTAATGGAAAGAATAAAGAGTTTTCTAATGAAAATAAACGTCTGACGTTACAGACGGAGGTGAGAACCCACTTTTCTGGCGACGAGGATGGAAATTTTGTCCCAGCAAAAAACAAAGCATTACATGGCAGCATTTTATCACACCAGAAAAAAAAATTTGTTACTTAATTTTCCATATTAATCCTATTTTTCTGATAATAAAGACCAAATGAAAATATTGTGTATCAATTTAGCTCCAAATTGATAGAAATATCATATTTACTTATAAATTATACTATGAGGCTACCTTACTTCATTCATGGATCAATAATGGCAAAGAAAATGATGGGTCAGTAGTGACCCATCCATGGTTCTATGGGGATAAAAATAGCTAATATGTAAAATTGTTGAGTTCTTAATTTATTTTACCTCAAAATAGCAAAATTTTCTAAGGAAGAGTTTTTTGTCACTGTTTACTAAACAAAGATTGTCTATGCATTTATTTAGGCTGGTCCATCTGTATGCCATGCACTTCATGGTTTACTGCTTCGGCTGGAGATGAGAACAGATGTGGTTGGCATTTCCAGCAGATTAGGAGCATGTCTTAAAGGTTTACTGTTGGATGTGGTGTGTCGTCTGGTGTGCACTCCTGCGGGGGCCCTCCCTTCAAGAAGGGGCCCTCTTGATGCACAGCACGAGTTGCTTGCTGTTCTTCTTCGTCTCGATTTTAGGGGAGTTGATCTAAGCACTGCTGCCAGCATAACTGAATCTGTGGGTAAGTGAATTTTATTGCACCTATGGTTAAAATGCTAAATTTTACTTTTTTAATTATGTAACGCTGTACAGCTCTTTTACCGCACCATAGTCAAGAAATTAATAATTTGCCTCTGTCCTGTGTAGGATGTCAACATATTTAAAATTAATTTTGCTATTAAAAATTCATTTCCATTTTTTTCAAATTGTTAATACAGTGAACTCCCGATTATCCATGGGTGGATTATACCTTTTGCAGATTATCAGTGTGTGATATTTTACTCTTTGTCAATATTTTCGGTGGTTAATATAAAAAAATTCTATCAAAAACACATTTGGGTTGTAGCATTCTAATACAAGCAAGACGTACGTATAGCCATTTATTGCCACTCAAATTCCACCTTACAAAACGTAATTGTTATCCTTATTTGCTCACAATGAACATGTTATGTTTATCTCATTGTTCATCGTCAATATCTTTCCAACTTTTGAGCCGTGAATGCGCTCTCTCTAGAGCTTTCTCCAGGTATATTTGTAATAATTAATGGTTTCGTCCGTGATAAACTTCATGAGATCCACTGAAAAAAGCAAATGGAAAAAATCTAGTATTGCAGAATCTTCGCTAGCTCTCGCCTTGCATTCAGAATCTTGGGGATCGAATCCATGAATTTCAGGATTCAGATCCGTAGAGTGCCATACAAATTCCGGTGATTTCTTCTTCGAAGGTGGCGGTAAATCGTTTTCATCTGAGTAATCTCCAGATTCCCGAAGGTGAACTCAGAAATGATTTAGCTTGAGCAGAGGCTCCTGCCTGACGTAGATGTTTAGCAGATTGAGCTCTAGAAGCATCTTCCTCTTCCTCCTCGGAGTAATCTTTTGGAAAAATTGTCTATAAATTCACCCTCGCTCTCAGTTTCCTCCAGAATTTCTTAAACACCTTCCATTGGAATGCACTTCTTGAAATATGTATGTCCTTATATATTTGCATGTAGAATCAGTGAATGTCTCAAAAGGGATGGTGGAGAAAAAGCCAACGATAATCCCTTAATTAAACCTAAGTTCCAAGGATGTCGCAAGACAGTCCAAAATAAAGCACTAGTCGATGTAAAAATAATAAGAGTCCCAAAATGCCGTGAGAAATGTCCAAGATGAAGTGCAGGACTACAAGCAATCAAAAAACTGTTGAGGTTGACTCAGGTAATCCAAAGAACTTCCTGCCACCAATCAAAAGCAGAAGTTGTTAAAAAGTCCGGAGAAGGTCCGGTCTATACCAGAAGAGAAGTCTCGGAGAGCCCAGAGGTATTGTCAAAAAATGCACATTGTTTCCGAAGACTAAGTCCAAAGAGTATGCGATGGGTCAAAAAATGAGCAAGAGGAAATGCAGAAAATCAAACTCAAGTAGCAAGTGCAATAGAAGAAAAGTATAGAGTAGAAATCGACTCATCAAGTTAAAAACAACAGTAAAGAAAGCAGTAGAGGCAATAGATCTAGCAGCTGTGGGTTATACGATACTCCAGAAGCACTATCACAAAGCTAAGGAATAAGGAAAGGGAAAATTTCTATTTCGCAATTCCTTAATTTCCGGTCCATTCGGGCAGTCTTATAAAAGGGAATCAGTGAATAAGAATTGAAGAAGGAATACGACAAATGAATGAATGTATATTATAAAAAATACTTCAGCTCTTCTGACAATTTGACAAAAAATTTAATTTATATAAGTTATTTATTTTTGCACTTTACTTCGCTCCATCGTCGCTCCCACCATGGCCTATCATTTGGATAAATGCAAACTGAACTGGGAGTTGACGTCATTAGCAATTTAGAATCGACGTAATGTATCCTGAGTTAGAAAAATTTCATTCGTATTAGGAGAAATCAGGACTTGGTCATTTTCGTTACAAGCCTCAAGTTCATTTCTTTACAAGGTCGTGATCTATCGATTTAAATTGCTGGGGGTTACAGCCAATAAACTGTCAACTTGTGATAAGTAATGCCTCAACGCCCCTACCCTAAGATCCTGTCCAATCCGGTGTCCAGCTTCCACACTGGTAGGTAACTCCCGCTCCCGAGGGGGGGAGGGGAGTAGATGCAAGTGCTTCCAATTGGGCTACGATGCTGACGAGGTTTTATGCTCCCTCTCCGACGGCGTGATCTTGTAGGATGGTTCCACTTATCCTCTTCTTGTTTACATCTCTAATAAGAATTAAGCTACAAAACCCTTATTTAATTCTCAATCAATCTGCAGGAACGCAGCTGAGCTCTCGTTCAGGATATTTTTTCAATCACCGTGTTGAAGCAAAAGGGGGGAAAGGTACCTACACCATTTTCCGATACAAATATGTATGGGTGCTGGAGCGTTTTTTCCCTTTGATTATATATGTGCCCAGCTAGTCATACTTTAGAATTAATGTGCGTAAAAGTAATTGGTCGTATGAACCAAGTGAACTCATATTTTCTCTGGTTTTCTTGGTTGTTGGTGACGAAAGAAGGAAAGGGCAATACCTTGCTCGAAGTCTACATCAAAACGCTCAATTAGGGCGGGAAATTAAACCTGATTCTTTCGATGATAGCTATTGCCAGCCGGAATAATTATGCTGCAGAGCAAAGTTGAGTGTAATCAGTCTTAAATAGTGTGAAAAAAATCTTCCTTGGGTTATATTCGCGACTGAATCTGTCGCTCGAACAATATAGCACCATCTCCGATACAAGTCATAGTGTTTGAGCACACACACCCAGCAAACAAATGCTGTGCCAGGAATATTCATCATGGATCAATGCTTGGGAAAACCGGTAGCAAAAAATAAAGGAGAGGACTTCAATGTCTGTAAGATCGCCTCAGAAAGCAGCTGACTTCTGCTTTTCGGATTCATAGAGCCCAATATCACCAGTATTTACGATTAGCCCTTAACAGTATAATGTCGTTTGTGTTATGAAAAAAAAATTAATGCGTGAAATCTTTTGAATTTTTGGAAACACAATTGTTACAAGCAAGTCCACATATGACAGTTGCAAGCATGGAACGGGACTATAATAACGCTGACTTTCATGAAATCGACTGTTTTGATAGGATGTGAAACTTTTTACCACTAGCGAATATGGTATCGGCTCCCGCGAAACGTATTTTTCAAGCAATAGTGCACGGCTGCTAGATGGCAGGGCACATCAACATTTTTATGATTCACTATTTTTTTAGGTATTCCATGGTACATATACGTGATTTGCTGTGAGTTTCGAGCACGAGGAAGAAAGTTCTTGAGGTTAGATGTTCCGAAATTAATTCCATCACGCTACACATAATATCTTCTGCCGCACTTACATCTAGTGGGAACTTGTTGATAATGAACACCATGAATACTGACTACAATCCCTGCTGTGAGATAGAAGCATGATATTTAGTTCATGCCTTTCGTGCATATCGAAATGAATCATCCTTGACCTGTTTTCAATATTTATAATCTTTGAAACAATTACTGAAGGCAATACAATATGCAGACAACTTAAATTATAGGGAATCCAAATTCATTACAATTTACGTATTCAACATCGGAAAATTTAAACTTGTCAATACCGAGCCTCTCACTCAGATACTCCGCTTTTGCCTTCATCAATGGGCCATTTATCGGAATTCAGGCTGCTCTCTGCTGGCAAAACCACGAGAAAAGGGCAGATTCTAACTGTGTATGTTCTCCTGGCTGTAAATGTTTCTGGCTGCTTGGATGTCCTTCTTAAAGCACTGCGGCACAAAATTTTCCCTTATTCTTCAGAATTATGAATAAGGTCGAAGAAGATCTGTCAAATCGCCGCCCTATCTGGCTTTTGGACCCATCGCCACTTTTGCATTCATTGATAATTCGTATTTTAGTTTTCAGATCCAACAACTTTCATTTCCCTGCCATGATGTTGTATAAGTCAGACTGAACTTGATTAAAAAGTGTGAAGATGGCAAAAGAACATTGAAATGCACGGACTTACAAGGAGTTTATTTGTGTGAATACGGGAATGCCGTGGATGTCCGAAGTGTGCATTTAAACATCAAATTGTGCGGAATAAATACTGCTAGACATAATTTTAATGACAGAGGACATGAGCACAAGTTGGTGCAGGTTTGCCGAGATTGAAGCAGACATTTGCCACTAGTAATAGTAAATGACCCCAGGGGAGGCTGGTTGTTGTCCTCGCTAATGCCGATTTATTTTACATGTTAATCATAGGGTTTTAAATCGTTCTTTGACCATCCCTTGCAAATTCGAGCTTCTCGTTATATGCTCGTTATATATATACGTGTAGTTATATGGGGCTTCTACTGTACTACGTTGATAATTGACTTTCTCTGTACGTAAATTAAAATCACCCTTTATTATTCATCTTATTATTCTCAGGAATAAAATTTCAAGATGTGGTGTAACAACAGTCATTGGAGAAACACTGAGTTAATGCTGACCAACATCCATATATATCGCTTCGTGTATGCCTCTGCTTCAACGATATCACAGGAGGTTCAAACGAGATATCGAACACTTTTTCTAAACCAAAGAAGGTTGACTGGGATACGAAGCTATTATTGTTTCCATTATTTTAGGGGTTTCTTTGTTTGTGTGTTTATTGTTTACAGAAATATCTTCTGTGGTGTGGGATCACTTTTTGATGGACTCCAAGAACAATTTGTTAGGAATTTGCTCACACTGGCATAAAAATATCGCGTGGAATTGCTAAGTCAACGTCGCCGCTATTTAAACATCTGCGTAAGATATATGATTCAATTTATAATGAAAAAGTAATTAAAAGTGACGCTAAGTCTTCTTCATACCAGGAAACTTTGCCCTTCATGCCAGTTCCATGTTCCTCTAAAATTGTAGGATCAACTATGATGGTAAACATTTGTATTGAAGAGTCTGACCTTGATGCTTCTGCTGATGTTTCGTCTGCACTCCCAAACCCGAGTTCTTCGTCATCTTCCATTTAGTTTTTCAAGGAGCACCTGTATCCCCCAGCTACTGTTGCTAGTGAATGGGTTTTCAGTACCGCTGGGTTAATATGTGATACCAAGCAAAATAGATGAGATCCTGACCTTGCTAAAATGTTGGTGTTTTTAAAAAAGAAGTTGACGGCAATCAAAGATTAGTATTATTGTGGCAATGACATTGTCGTTTATTTATATATTACATTTTAACATTTTTAAACTTGATGTTGTTTGTTTTCAATAAAGTCTCCAAGGCTTAAATTTTGTTTTCATTTGTGAATTGCACCCTTGAAGACATCCTAGGATCCAAAAATAAGAACTGAGATCCAGGATCTGAAATGAAAGATCCAGATTTGGATCTGAAAAAAACCTGGATCTGCCCATCCCTAAAAATAATTATTTAAAGTTTATCTTATACTCTTTGTAATACATAACTCTTAGTTGGTGTTAATAAGGTTCTTATATCTTAATTAACCCCTTCAAGGGAATAGAGTGGTTTTGTCTACATTGTAAGAATTTGTAAGAATTGGTGCTTGTTTTCATTTATGCTTCACATAATTTTTTTGTGACTGAATTGCTATTCAACTTTATTTTAGGCCTCCTTGTGCACTCATACGTTTTGGGAGCTGAAAGGGTCAAGTGCCGCAGTGTCACCTCAAGTTTGGGAAGTTCATCGCCATCTCTTCCAGGATTAGGAAGTGGTCGTAGTGAGGGAGGGTCGCGTGCCCGGCTGCCCCCTCCACCTTCTTGGGACACATTAATCTGTGCTCTTCTCAGACTAGTCACTGTTTTAGTGCAGACACCATTGGCTCCTCAAGCACCGGTATGTATAGATCAACAGTCATTTTCAGATTTTAGGTGAATACAGAAAGCTTCAGTCTAACTGATATCAAACATTGTTATCTTTTTTTGACACTTTACTTTAACAAAGGTTGGTAATAGTATTTTGTCGCAGAAACTTATTCAAAGGTGTTAAATGCAAGTAAATCAGGTTTTCAACACTCAAGCAAAAATATGAAATGAAGTAGTTGCTTCAAAATTATTATATTGATCTTTATACCATTTTAATGCTCTTATCTTATATTATGGTGTGTTTCTTGAATATGTCACAGATTCGAGGAAGTTCTTGCATAAACAGAGGGGACAGACTTGATGTAGATGTTTGTCTCGAGGAGAGTCAGCAGAAGAATTCAAATTCTGTGGCCCAAACAGATGAAGATAAGGCAGAGAGACAGCAGAGTGGTGGTGATGGTCTAATTGGAAGGGATGGTGCTGCCAGGCAGTCAGTGGATACCAAAGTGCCATGTGTGGCTGATACAGGTGATGCTTTTAGTGATAATACAAGTCATCTGTTACTTTGGTTAGGACATCTGTTATTAAACATATAATCAGAAACTGATTACTGATTTTTCACCTTTTGACCACTCAGTTTTATATCCTGTCATTTTATGCCCTGTAAGGTGGAAGTGATCTATTGACGTTGAAAATTATTCAGTATTATTTCTTAGAAAAATATTAAATTTTGATATGTACCCTTCGAAATTAATATTCTCCCTGTTTATACCTATTACACACTAATGTAGTATATGTGAATAAGCCTTTGGCTCTAACAGTTAAATTTTTTCTCATCTCTACATCTAGTCCTTCAACATGAGCCAACAATGGTCAGGCTTCTGAGTTCTCTTGGTGGTTGTGGTGGCTCTCTGCCAGTTTCGGCTCCCAATGGAGCTTCTACCACGGCATCTTGTGGGAGACAGACCAGGCCACGGTCTACCAATTCCTCCCCCCCAGGAGAGAGGACTTGCACTGGGGAACCCCTATCTGTTGGAGACTGTGTCTTCCGTTTGCTGTCGGTGCTGGCCCACCGAGCAACCAGCCCTACCCTCGTCCTGGGTCCCCTGTTGCGCTTCCTCTCCCCATCCCCTCCCCCCCTCCACCATCTCTTCTACTCTCCGTCAAACCTTCTTCCACGACCATCAACATCAACTTCTGATTCAAGTAAGTCATCAAAAATTGATGCTCTGTTATTATGTTAAGAAATGCAAAATCTAATGCAATAGTTCCATCCGTGGGTATCCTTTGGGGTGTGCAAAACTAGGCGATTATGATGGATGTGTGGCAGGCACATGTTCACACTGCTTGGATGTGTTGATTGAGGTTCATTATAGGAAAATGGACTAGCAATGGGTAAATGGGTGTATGATTAAAAAATATTGAGAAATGATGTTATCTTGCCTCATCTAAATGAAAGCTCATAAAAATTGAGAGAGAACCATTGCAATACTGCTGCATAAATGTTGGCCATGAATGTACATCCCTTTCCTTTTTTTTGTGTAATAAATGCTTTTCATTCTAAAAAAATTGTAGTGAGAGACGAGGAGGAGGAAAGTTCTTCCAGAAGTGCTTCATATTCTGTGGAACATCTAGCGTCTGTGTCCGGTGTGGTGCAACTTTCAGAACCTCTGTTGTGGCTGATTCTGAGGGTGTTAGACACTGAAGAAGCTCTGAGTCAATTCAATCAAATGGGTGGAATAGGGGTATGTTTAAATATTTCTGTGTGAAATTTCACATTTTTCTTAGTCAATGTATTAAATTTTGTCCAAATTGCTTTATTATTTTTAGATTTTTGTCTATCATTATTTTATTTTTTATTTTTACAATAGGTGATATGCGAAAATCTTGTGAAGAGCAATCGAGCTCTTGTTAGCACTCATCCTGGCCTTGTTTCTGTGGTCACTCGTCACCTTGGCAGAACTCTTCCTGCACCTAGTCCTCTGCCTCGGAAACCTGGAGCACCGTCGGATGGAATGGAGGGACTCAAGAATTTTGCTCACATAGGTGAGTCATTCATATTTTTGTCTCACCCAGTAGACATGCCATCTCACAAAGAATTTCTTTATATGGGAATACATTATGGTGAAGTGTAGGATATTAGACATTTTGGAAAGGATTTCATTATCCCTAACCTACTGTTAGGCAGCATGGTAGTCAGTGGGTGAAGCCCTAGGCAATGGGCCAGAGGCAGGGGCGGATTAAGGTCGTTGTTTTTCACTACTTTCCGCGGTGCCTGGGGGGTATGCAATACCTCTCAACGAAACAGGGGTCTGGGCGATCCTCCCTCGGAAAGTAAAAAGAAATGAAGCCATTGGAACAGTTTTGGTGTGGCTATATTTTTAGTAGATGTGATAAATTATTGAGTAAAGCTCTCTAATCACATTTGAAAAACGTTAATAAACAATGTGAATAATGCCATTCTTGTGAATATGCAGGTCTCCCAGGTTTTACACCACATTGGTCCATGTTTACACGGACGACAGTTACGGCGGCATTTCAGTCAGCTTCTTCAGGTCGGTGAAGTGATGGGGTAGCCATTCGCCGTCTTATATATCTCACCTGTTTGAGTCAGGTCTAATGCTTGAGATATATAAGACGATGAATGGCTGTACCATCACTTCACCAACCAGAAGCCGACTACAATGCCGACAAAACTGTCATCCAAGGAAACATAGACCAATGCGGTGTAAAATGCGGAAGACATGTATCTTCACATCCATCAACCCACGGCAGCTTACACAAGGATTTCAAACTCCGCTCTTCTTTAATGCCGTACAAAATGAAAATTGGTTGGAATGATATAAAAAAATAAGGATACAGAAAATACTATTTTCCTTTAATAATTTTATTTTATCAGCAAAAGTCAAAAAGATTACATTCAAAGAGGAACTACCAGGCTGTAGAAAACATTTATTATAGTTTTAATGATGACTAAAACAAGTAGGCCCTACTTAATATTAAAATAAATGAAAAACAAAGTATAGACTTTTGATTGGAAGTAATGCAGTCACCCTCACTATTACAAATATACGGGCTGACGTAAATTAAGAAAATATTATTCAGTTGTAATGTTTTGAGTGCCAACTTTAATGCAAATAGCCTAGGTCTTGACAGTATAAGATTTATGTATACAAATTACAACAGCAAATTTTGCTTTCTTGTTTCTTTCTGCTCAGCAAACCAGTTTATTACATTATCGGAGTCTACATGAATATGACAGTGAATGTACAACATAGCAAGGCTGTTTAAACGACTTTCACCGCATCTTGATCGCACGTAACTTTTCAGAAGGCGTAGAGTAGAAAAAGATCTTTCTGCACCTGCAATACTGACAGGCAAACTTAAGAGGACAAGAAAAAGTTTCTTTATTAGTGGAAAAAGGACAGGATGATACATGCATAATAAGCATCGATGACAGTTGAAGGAATAACTTTACCATCATCAATATGCCGGTTCTATTTCACTATGCACTGTTCATACTCTGATTTTTGCTGAAAAACAAAACATTCTTTTTGGAGGACAAAGAGGTCAGAATAATTCTGGCTAAGTGTGTTTTTATCATTTTTAACGTATGCAGTTTTTAGAACTACATTCTTAGCCAAAATGGCCTGTGGGAGAAATATATTTATTCTGAATACGTCCATTACCACATCAGAAAATCTAGAAGAGAAGTCCTCCAGAACCCAGTCCAAAAGGGGGATGTAGATGTTTCTTCGGAAATATTCCTCTGCAGATCGAAACGGTGCATTTGAGCAACATGATTGCCGTTGAGCAATCCTTGGGGCGTTCATCTCTCCTCCTAAGGAGCACGATTCGGCAGTTGCTTTCGCAAAAACGCCTTTGCCTTTAAAATCTTTTTCAACAGCAAGTCATTTACTTCTTTAAAAACATTTCACTGTGAAAACTGCCTCTGAAGTACTCTGAACATCTAAGTGTTCTGTTTGTAATAACTTGCATAGATTGCATGTAATACCCAGGATCTCAGCGAGGCAGCAGAGTGACACTAATAAATCAATATCTCGAATGCTACATTTGTAACTCTGAGCTTTTTGAGCCGACAAATCCTCATTTGACCACCTATAAATGATTTCCAAAACCACTTACACCTTTTCAATATTTATAAGAAACTGTAGCACGGAATCATGGCGTTCTACCCACCTGGTCTCGCAAAGTTGCTTTTGTTGCCCTCCTAAGGTATTTTTCAAAACCATATTTCGTTTCGATGAAGCACGGAAGAAGTTAATAATTTCCTCTATAATACCATGGGCATTACGAACAGATGATACTCGATTTGTTTTGGAAATTACTAAATTTAAGTTATGGTTGTAACAAGGACAACAAGCAGCATTTGTTGCATTCTTCTGAATTTCTTGCACAGCTCCTACGGTGGCTGATACATTTGTAGAGCACCCATCTGTGCCTATACCGACACAGTATTTTATGTCTAGTCCTAAACTATGGATTTGCTGGGTTATGATATGGCCAAGTTTTATACCAGTTACAGCAGGTTCAATATGTAAATCAACTTCTGAGCTTTCTTCATCCACATCATCTGAAGGAGAATGGTCTAGGTCAACGACTGCTTGCCTTAAATCTAAAAATCCTACAAAGTCCTCTCTGACTTCCTCGGCCAACACATACCTAATAATGAGTGACATATGAGAAATATGGGAAATGTCAGTTGTTTCGTCAAAAACACAACTAAAATATGTAGCCTTTCTGATTTGTTTCACAATTGTAGCCAAAATCTCTTGGCCACAGCACTAAATCAAACAGTTTTGAATTGTCTTGCTAGTGAGCATATTTCTTTGGGTAGCAGTCTAAGTGATTCTGTAAGACTGAATCGCCAACCACACAACGGAAACGCAGTAATGCTCGGAAGTTACCGTCATTCGTCAAGGGCTCTTCCAATGATAATGTACCGTCGTCCCAAGGACCTCTGAATGGTATGTTCTGACGGCCAAGAAAAATAACATTTTTTAGTATCAGTTTCAGATTTTTTCTATTTTCCTTGATTTTCTCCCTTCTGTAGCAGTCCAGTTGGCTTGCGATTTGATTTTCAGGTTTTTTGTATTTTTTCAGAAAACTCAGAGCCAACAGCACTGCACCTTTGTGATAGGCTGTGTTTTGGTGATTTTTCAGATCAACTTGTTTCCTTAGCAGTTTTGAAAACTTCTTTAGCGGCTCTGTAACGAGGGATTTAAACTGCAAGTTTGTACCACAAGCTGCCGTTGGTTGGGCAAAAAAGGGCAATACCTACAAAAAAGACCATTCATTGAGGGAGAAACCACAAGCCAAGGGTATTTTTCAAGATGTTCCCTCCTCACGTAACGACGCTCTTCTGTGGTTCCCTTCCTATGAGTTGAAAAGGGATACTTTTTGTTACTTGTGGGTGTCCAAGGGCTTTTCAAAAGTTCTGCTAGTTTCCTATCATCAGGGGTCCGTTTCTCAAAGCTACAAGTCCACAATTTACAAGTGTGATTTTACAAGTGTTACTTTCGAGTAACATGTGAAATTCTGTTTTTCAAACGTACAATTCTACTAATTACAAGTAACGAGTCCATTTCACAAGTTACAAGTGTTTTCATTGTTACGACACATTCTGTTTCTCAAACAGACTTGTGAGTAACAAGTTCTTGTAACTTGTAAGGAAATTTCTACAAGTCCTCCGAGGTGAGTAAATCGCAGTCAATCGGAAAGAATAACTGGGAAAACAAATGAAAAGAGACTAGCAATCTCTTTTTCTCAACTGTTATGAAGGCGATAAGGACGACCAAGGTATCAGTAGATAGGATTTTTTTTACCGACTTTTGACATAACATGCTCAGTTTACGTTAAAACACATTGTTTTTTTATAATTTAAAGTTAAAAGAAAAGTCTTTTAGACTAAGACGTAACGAGAAAAGAACACCCCCGCGGAGACTTTGTGAATAAACAACGAAGAAGAAAGATTTATTTCCAACCGGGACAGGAATGTTGCTTTTAATCGTGCAATTTATAAATGATCTCATTTGATAAAGAATAAATTATTTTGGGGAGGTGGGAAAGGTTGAAAATGCAAAAGTTAAGCGCTAGTTTCCTAGAATTTTTTATTACTAATTATCAATATATACCTACTTTTCATGTCACGTCATTATGTTTATACATTGAGAGGTAAAAATGCAGAGCATAAGTTCCCGTACTAAAATGATAAATCGCCATGAGATATCAAGTTGCGAAAGTTCAATAGGAAACTCCATACGTAATTAAAGTCGACATTTTTATGTGACATCTCGCAAATGCTACACTAATGTGCTGTGGTTTTTCCATACACCGTAGGCATGTGTCCGATACCCTTGGTGTTAGTTGGAGCTCAAGGACAAGTTAAATTAAAAATAAATTGTGCATTAGTCCTAGAACGAAGTGACATAAATTGGTGGTAAAATATCTCCTTAGCCCATCAAAATGAAAGAGGAAAAAAAATTACTCCGGCAGGGATCGACCCACAGTCCTATGATTCGTGAATCTCGCACGCTACCACTACACCAACTGACTTCCTTCACAGTTTGAGATCCCTTTGGGTATTAATAATAAACATTCAAAATGGCTGAAATAGTCTTCGCTTGTCTGACAATAAAACGCTATTCCGGTATTTATTCGTACCTATGAAAGATAAACACTGCACAAGATGATGTCTTGACATGCTAGAATTGTGAATAACCTTCATTTCGAGTTCATCTTTCCCTTCCTGCGATGGAATAAACGACTTTTCCTCATGATGTTCAACTTTTGCAGACGATTCCTCCTCGCTAGAGATATTTTAAGGTAAACTGTGAATCAAAAATTCCGTTTATCTTGTGTTCACGCATTTATAGACACCGAGCAACATAGCACTGACTCTCGGTTAAAAAAGATGCAAGAAAATGTACGTCCCGTACGTATCCCATCCTTGCTGTAATATTGTTATTATGTCTCACGAAAGTAGTTTGAAAGATAAACACAGGACAACAATATATCTTGGCGTTCAAGAATTATAAATTACTTTCATTACAAGATAAAATAGCAATTCATACATTGGAATAAACGATTCTAATCGTACGTATCCCATACTTGCCGTACAATATTGTTATTATGTCGTACTTACGAAAGTGGTTTGAAAGATAAATACAGCACAACAATATATCTTGGCGTTCAAGAATTATAAATTACATTCATTACAAGATAACAATGCAAATCATACGTTGGAATAACCGATTTTTCCTTATTATGTTCAAGTATTGCCAATGATTCGTCCTCGCTTGGGATATTTTAAGGTGAATTGTACACCAAAAATACCATTTATCATGTATTCACGTATTTATATACACCGAGCAACATTGCAGTGACTCTAGGTAATAGTAGATTGCTGGGAAAACTCTCGAAATATATTTAAAGCTTAAAAAAATAGCTAAATACGGACAGACCAAAAATACCAGCCCTGTTTTAAAGCAATTTTCTCTCTTCTTTTAAAAACTCCTGTTGTCGGTTATTTACATTTGCAATTTTATTTTTCCTCATGCCTGTTAAGTTTTGTTGTAAAAATAAAAAGCAAGTTAAATGTTTAATTTTTTTATGAATAAATTTTTTTAAAGCTTATCCTGTAAACCATTTTCCCTTGGGATTATCTGGTATGTATTTACATTGTATACTTTATTTTTAATAAGTTAGCTTAATTTTGTTCATATTTTTCCATAGCTAATGGCATTAAGAAATATGTATATAATAAACTTTGCCGCTAGCACTATTGAGGTTTACTCTCGCTGTGTAACTTATGAAATTACCCAAATGTTAAATTTAGTGAATAGCAAAATGAATGCGATAAACAACATGCTATATAAACTAATTCTAAATAAATATATCTTTTGTAGTTAAAATAATAGTTATTTAACTGTAAATGATTGGAGCGCCACAGCATAGAAATTAAATTTTGTAAAATGTTGAAGGATAACATTTTGCATGAAAACATCTACTTTGTCTACACATTGTTCGGAAGTATTTTCCATGTCAATTATGATGTTAGTTGCACTGATGGTCTTCACATATGGCATGTGAATGAAAATTTATAAGCTATTCACGCTCACTCGGTCCAGCATTTGTGTTTAGATAAGCACTCGCTGTGCAATCCCCGGTTGCATGGGATGCATACTGTCCTGGATCTTCTCCTCTGCTCCTTGTGCTGTAGACACAGCACCTGGACTCTTTGCAGCCTCTCAATTTCCTAATTCCTGGTGAACAACGTTCACTCACTCTGGACTCTTCCCTACTCCTCAACCATTCTGCCCCTAACACTTCTGTCACATTTGTTATGTACAAAAGTCTCAAAAGAGGTTTTCCCGGTTCTCTAAAATTATGTTTGCATAATATGTAGCTATTCAAAACCATCCTTCCGGTAATAATGAATGCCACTTGGTTGTATAAGTGTTAAAAATCATTTGTGACAGTGAGTGAATTATTAGAATTCCAGAAGGTCATTCTGCAGTGTATTTCATTGCACATTGATGGTATTGTTTAATTTTATAGGCATTATTTTAATTTTATTTCCATGTTTTTTAATCACCAGGTACCATTACATCAAGCAGTCCTACAGCCCAACCTGCTGATGTTTTGATACACAGTGCCCCATTGCATAGAAGAGCCCGCACCCCAGCTTGGTCTTACCATTTCTATCCTGAGGAGGCTTGGGTAGAGCTCACACTTTCCTTACCATGTGCAGTCTTACTAAAAGTTGTGGAATTACAGCCACATCTGACATCTTTGGCAAGTGAGTAAAGTTTTGGTTCTTGCATGTTTCAAGAAGTTCCGATATCCCTAATGGCACAGTTAGTAAAATTTTAATTGTCTGCTCTGTGCTTTAACTAGCAGAAGCAACCAGCTTTGCGCAGGCAAAATTTAATTATTTGTAAAGTGTAGTCTCAAGAAATCGGTGAATATTGTGAAGAATAAAACATGGCTTGAGAACAATTTAAAAATTTTTTGGTTAATCATAATAATCATTTAAATTCACTCAAAAAATGGCTATTATAGTATACCAAAGTCAATCTAATAAAGATATAGATACATCAGCTGATATTCATTCTTGTGAAAAGTGAACCACAGTGTGGTTGTGAAATGTAGGGATTCAAAACAAAAGAAAGTGGCCAGAATCTGTTGAAATTTGTGCTTGTTACTCATCATGCTCATTTCCCCATTGTCCAGCTTGCCCAGCGGCTGTTGCAGTTGAAGTCTCCAGAGACGGTGGCCCGCCTGCCCCTGTCTGCCCCCCCCTCGCCACTGGTGGCCTCGCCTTCATCCGCCTCATCCTGCCTCGTCCTGAGATTGCCTCCTCTGTCCTGCTCCGCCTGTACCGTCCCAGAGATGCCTCCAATGTGGGCCTCTCCCAGATTCGCCTCTTGGGCTCCACAGCATATGGAGGCGAGGCCCTTTCCCCGTCACTGCTCCCAAGTTCTCTGTCCGCCTCCTTGCCCCCTCAGCCTCCTCACATCTCATCCAGCAGCAATGTGTCAGTCACATCTCTTGGAAATCAAACACCTGTGATAGTCAATGCAGCAGATGAAGATCGCTTTGCAAGGTCAAGGTAAATTTGAATGTATTTCTTTGTGTTAGCTATCCTTCAATGGCTAATGGCCTTTGAAAGAAAAGGTAAAATTGCTTTGTCCAAAACTTATTGAAGCCATTCAGGAATGACTTGATCTAAAATAGGTGTTAATTGAGCATCTTGTTCCCTTAGGCAATGTGTTTTGTAGTTAGCTGTTTTTCAAAGCTGATTTTATAGTGCATAATGGCCTTCTAATCAGCTCTTAAAGTTTTGATCACATTGGATTGTGCTCTATGATATTATTGAGCAATTACTACAACTCTTTTGAAGAAAAGTTTCAAATTATGTAGGCTGTTAGAAAAACAAGTAAGGTATGTACGCCATTGGATAGAGCATGAAAATTGCTTATTGTATTTAAACTTGTGCAGTAATGGTGAGACAACATTTTTTGTCATGGCATGATTAACCCTCTCCCTCCTAACTCGGCCGAAACCGGCCGTATGGCGTGTTCCCTGGCCTCTCAGCGAATTTAAATTCCCAGTATCCAGAGAGAAGAATCTACGGCCGGTTTCGGCCGACTTAAGAGGGAGCACTTTGGGCATTTAAACTTCAGAAGGGAAAGGGTTAAAAAAAAATAATTTCTATTTCCCCTCTTGATTTTCCCCTTATTTAGGTGTTCCATTCAAAAATGTAAATTAGAGATTTTACTGTTCAGGGTTATCCGACATTAAGGTTTTCCTAATATTTCATTTTATCCATTTAGCTCATACTCTTTTTTTCTTCCATCATTAGTCTGGTGTGGCTCCTCCTCCTTCACCACTGCCTCTCCATGCCCTCTGAGAAATCGGAGCTTTCTCGTGCTGTGGCGAGTGCGGCTGCTGCAGTTCGAGGTCTCCCCCAGACATGCTGTGGACTTCTTCTTGTGCCTCCCCGAGGGAGCCCGAGGGCATCCCCACCATCAGCCCTCCTTGGCCCCACACTTGAAAGGGTCCTCCTGCACCTGGGTCTTTTCGATTCCAAACTTGCTCTGGCCCAAATCAACTTACTCCTCAGTAATGGTGCTGCTGCTGCATTTGGCAATGGTAGGTAGACAGATGGTTGTAAAAAGTTTAAATGCATTAATATTTCTTTCTGTCTTTCAATAATTATGGGATGCATATCAAGGTATCAGGAGAGTAAACTTTAATGAGAGGCAATATGGACTCTTCTTGGGTTCATCATCTACTTTCATTGTTATTTCTATCCATTTCATGATATCATTGACCTGCCACCAAAGTAATGTCTTAATTCTATTGTGGTAGATTGTGAAAAATTAACTAATAGATTTAGATATTTTAGAGGGATTAAATATCTTTATTCTGGAACTGGTGTTCTATTTTTTGTCTGTTATTCCAGGTAGTATAGAAAGTGATATTTAACGTATTTGGCATTTATTTGTTTTATTCATCTGAGAATGTGCTGAGAAAACCTCAGTTTTCATATTCACATTGTACAATCACAAATAGCTTTTCTTAAATAGCTTTCAATTAGTGTTAGGTTGAATCCAAAATTTATCCAATCTGAGTCACTTATTTTAACCAAATCTTGAATCTGAATCCTGCTTCCGAATCCATTGTTAATTTTCTTGTAAATTTACGAACCCATGAGTAGCTCTATGATTTTGCTCATACACATTTCTAATAATTTAGCTTGAAAGGAAAAATGAAATTGACTAGCAATTCGTTTCACAATGGCATTTATTAATTCTTTAATTAGGAATGCTAAAGAAAGCTAAGTGAATACTAGTATCTTGTTAATATTTTCTATTTGAATGGAGCATTCTTATTCTGTCGTGATCTAATCTGTTTCATTTATTATTTAATATGGGCTCCAAAGTGAGGCATCTCCACGCACAATGCAAATACTTTGATCCATCTCTCCGAGAAGGATATAAAACACTTTTTAAAAACTACAAAGATGCTACAAATGAATTTAAGAGAAATTATTTTAATAAGTGCATTGCCACAGCAAGTAATGTCAGCAAAGCAGCATGGAATGCTATAAATAAATAAAAAATAAGTGACTTCAATCACAAAAATCCTCCCTTTATTACCTTCAATAATATTCCAGTATCTAATCCTGCTGATATAGCAGATTGTTTCAACAATCAGTTTTGTCAATTTAAAAAAATGCAACGCCATCGATTTTTAATGGGTTAAACTGTCCTTACTCAATATTTCTCATGCCATCAGACCCAAATGAAGTTAAAAAAACAATTCGGACTTTCGACAATAATTGGTCAGTTGGATGTGATGGAGTACCAATGCCAAACATAAAACTTGCAATTAAGATAATCTCCCAGCCCTTTTGTGATATTTTCAATATTTCAATTTCTAAGTGTCATTTTCCTGCTGTGCTAAAAACTTCTCTGATTGTGCCTTGTAACCCTCACTTCCTTTTATTTCTTCACACATATATTATTATGGGTTACTAACCTTTGTATTTCTCCGATCCGCTCTCTTCTGTGGGAAATCTAGGTATCTCTTTTAAATACAATCACAACGATCGTGTTAGCTATTTTCAAGTTTGATTTATTTACTATTGCCCTGACTGATATCAAGTGTCTGTTGTCAAGTCATGACTGACTGACAAGTTATCACACTTTATACACCACACAAATCAATTAATAAATCCTTCAGTTAAAACACATATAAACCCTTCATTACCAACACCTATCAACTCCCTTATGTGCACTATTCACTGTTAAATCAATCACTAGCCCAATACATGAAAGGAATACTCAATAGGGCATTACACAACATAAATCCATGACACACAATATCAGGAGAATTGCTCCTTTCAAATACCTTGCTTCAGGTGTCGTAAGTTAGTGAGTTACGTCGATCTTCCAGCGTCGCGACCCCACGTTTGTTTTGAATCAATCCCGCGACTGCCAGCGGTGACTCATTCGGTTGCTCCTGGCTTACACGTCTGTCTGCAATACTTGAAGTCAATCCTTGCCCCTCCGGATACCACAATGCACGTTGCACAATTTAAGTAACTCACTTCGCCTTTTATATCGCTCACACAGAGTAAAGGAAACTTCTTCTTTAATGGTGGGGCCTAATTGAAAACCGCGTTCGGTCAGAATATTCGTGCAGTATCCTATTTTTCAGACAGCCTCTCGGGCATTACGACGTCCAGCAACTGGGATATTTAGACAGTGTCCATGGTTGGCTTGCGCTCGCTTATATAGTGGACCGCTCATCCATTGTCTTCCTTCTCGAAGCTTCGCTATTGATGCACTTCCGCTTCTCTGGAATGTTCCAAAAACTAGCGTGGTTCCGGTTCAATCCTATTGTTATAAATTTCATGTGGTTGTAAAATCTCGCCACGTGGTATTCAATATGGGGGAATGCTCAATATTGAACAACTTTAAATATTAATAAATGGGTCTGTAATTGAAATAATACCATTTTGATTATAAAAAATCAATACTATCGATCAATCCATGTCACCTTGTATGCAATTTGGCTGCTGGGGTTTTAAAAATATACATAAATGTTTTGTATGTACGATCTTACTTCGACGTGAGTACGTTAAAACCTTCTCATAAAAGAGGGTCATACAGTGAATCAGAAAACTATAGACCCATTTCTATCCTCTCTGTGTTTTCCAAAATCTTTGAAAAACTTTTTTATAACTGAATTATAAACTATTTATGTAATTTTGACCTTTTACACTATTCTCAACATGGATTCATCATGGGAAAGTCAACCACAACTGCAGCCTTTCAGCGAATAAATAAAATTATTTGGGGACTTTCCAATCAGAAAGACGTAATTGGAATTTTTTTTGATTTGTCGTAAGCTTTTCATTCAGTTGATCATGATCTACTTTATTCTAAATTGCATACTCTTGGAATTAATGGTGTTGCCTTGTCTTGGATTAAGGCATACCTATCAAACCGTAAGCAAATGGTTCAAGTTAACATTAAATATAAATCGGGCACTAACACATTTAATTCCAATTTGGTTGAAACCAATTGCGGAGTCCTACAGGGTTCACATCTACACTAAGTGAAGGTGACAATTTTGCAGATGCTTGTAATTCTGCTCATCAAACTATAGTCAAAATGTTTAATTGGTGTTGGTTGACTAATTTGAAAATGAATGAGAACAAAACCAATTTTTTACAGTTTCACAATAAAATTAATCCACCAATATTGACCCCTCTTCTTAGAGTGGGTACAAGTAAACTTATAAAGAAGTCTAGCTCTGTTAAATTCTTAGTAACATCTTTACTTAAAACCTTGATTGGTATCCTCACATTAATGATATAATTTAAAAAAATGGCCACTGGGACATTTATGATCAGGAAATTTGTCCTTACTACTTCCGTGAAAATTTTGAAACTAGTATACTATACGCTCACTCGACCTATGGAGTCTGATGGGGTAACTCGAGTGCTGCAAGGAAGGCATTTTCTATGCAAAAGAGGTCTATAAAGGCCATGATGAGTGTACCCATCAAGACCCCTGGAAGGCCATTGTTTAGGCTACTGAATATCATGACTTTACCCAGCACATATTTTTCACTCATGTTTATTTGTAAAAAAGAATCCATCTACATATGTTCATTCCTAATTTGATGGTTCATAGCCACTTTGACTCGTGGAAGGGAGAATGTTCACCTGCAAGTACAATCATGTGCTGTATGTAAGAATGGCCCTATTCACTCAGCATCACTTGTGTACAATAAGTTACCTAGAAACTTTAAATGTATGTCCTCTTTGTCTTCTTTTAAATTAAAACTCAAAGAACTACTGCTTAGTAAGTGTTATTATAGTACTGATGAGTTTTTTTCAGACAATATTGTAAATTTATTTTGAAGGTTATTATGTATAAATGTTTCTGAATATGTTCTGTCAACAACGACCAACAGAACAATAAAGCTATGTATTATTAATATTATTACTAACCAAATTGCCAAGAGTCTTCCACTGTCACAGTGGATTTATAAGAAAATAGGTTCTCTCAACAACGGGGTAATTGATTAAAGCACTTGGTCCAAATTGAGGGTATCTGAGCTTGAATCCCAGGCCACCTATGATTTTTTTTCTGTGAACTTCACTTTATTGTTATTATTATGGTTCCAACATCGGCCGCAACACAGGATGACCATTATTTAGGGCGATTTGAATGGTATCCACATCCCTCAAGGCGTGAAGCATGTCGCACTTCTTCATTGGCGGTTTGCTGCTATAGTAGCGCCAAGGCCAACCTGGGCCTCCAATTCAGCCGACTTCTTCGTCTTTGTTCTCTCCCCCCACCCCTTCCGACACCAGATACTTTTTTCGGATTCGCTTCGGGAGGACGGTGTTAAATCATTCCGTGATGAACACAGGCTGACAGTGTCTTCCCCCTCTCAGCTCGTATTTCGGCTTAGGTGATTCTTTGATACCACCCGGGATCATCCGGGGATCGCATCCTGGTGCTCCGAGGTTCACTGACTCAAAAAGCATTGATAGCTAATTCCCCCACGTGCCCCTCTCACACCTCCCTAGGCTGCTCTCTCGCTTAGGATGAGAAAACATCACTGCTAATTTTTGGACAAGGAGAAATTTATGAGCACAGGACACATTGTGCGAGAAAGATATGGGATTCATGTGAGAAGATCGCTCCTTTACCTTACGTAAACAATTAATGCTGCCATTATCAATTTGCAATGCTCATTGTTTACTTGCATCATAATTTTTATGGATGATTTGGAAGTATGGCAAAATCCGAAAGCCAACACTGGGTTGATACGGCCGGTGCTCGAACGTATCGAGAGGAGCCATTATTTCAGTCAATTCAAATTGTAAGCTTACCCCAGTGTTAGCGGTGAGGTAGATTTTGCACTTCCTCATGATATTTCCAAAATCTGAAATTTGTTGCATAGTGCCCGAGAGAGCTTTGAAACGCATCGTCACATCAATAGGACAAGTAACGTACCTAGAGCATCGGAGAATGCAAAAAGAGAATCGGAACTCTGATCTAAAATTAGGTTCATTTTCTTTTCAAGGTGATACATTGCCGCAAAATAATTTCTATTTGAATAACTTTGTTGCTTGTAGCAGAATGTGCCTGTAAATTATGCAACCTTGATGACAAAAAAAAAATCCTATTCGTATGTTATTACCATGATACCTACTATTGGTAAAGAATCACTTGCTACAGCCAGATTCTTGCTATATACCACACTCGTAATGAAGGACTTCTACTGTATTAGGTATTGATAGTCGGCTTGTTGTCTAACTTCAATTGCTACGACTATTCTGGGCTCATTCTAGGAATTTTGGATACACAAGTTTCAACC
This sequence comes from Pyrrhosoma nymphula, assembly GCA_963573305.1. Lineage (NCBI taxonomy): Eukaryota > Metazoa > Arthropoda > Insecta > Odonata > Coenagrionidae > Pyrrhosoma > Pyrrhosoma nymphula. The sequence goes on along the minus strand of OY754338.1, from coordinate 74,743,167 downwards.
CAATGCAGTCATTAAATAAAACTGTCGACAAATTACAAGAGGTTAGTTCATTGCAATTGTCCTATTGGAACTGTTGAAGACACATTTATTTTCATTCATCTCCGAATTCTGTCAGGATTACAATAAACATTCCTTATCACCTTTTCCCTTCTAAATCAGGCCATATGTTCAGAAGAGAAAATGCATTAGAGGATTGGGAAAACGAGAATATGTTGGTGCATGCATTATTATGTACCCTGGTTGGGAAATTGCTATCGTTCATATGACTCAATACTCGTGAGTAACTTCAACTTGATTGGATAGTCTACTCAAGATCAAAAAGTACTACTCGCACATCCCTAGAATTAACAAAGAAAGAAGATGTCAAAGTAGCTTAATTGGCAAAAGCATTCAGTGCAAATTTTGGATTCAAATCCCAGTCCATGCAAATTATTTTCTCAGGATGGTCTTTTGTGATAGAAGTGTGGCTTATTTAGTGGTATGGATTTGGGATATTATTGACTGTATTATGCACCATTGTCCGAGATATGGTGTCTTAGTTTCCATTCTCTTGTATTATTGACTCATCACGGAGTTGTGCAGCTTTTTCCAAAAGGCATTCAATTTCCTTTTTTGTTTGCAGGCAGTGAAATGATTTGATTTGAATATATTGTGATGTGCAAATGTTAAAATAATTGTCTTGAATCTTTGTTCTGATCCTCTTTTTTTAACTGCCTGTATTAGCTGGTTCATTGGGAGTTGGATCACAATGTGGTATTGGATGGGATGGCACTGTGTATGGAAGTCGGAGGGATGATGCTGTGGATTCTGTTGTTGAACTGCTCTTCCGCTTGTGCACAACGCACAATGACACCACTGGAGAGAGGGTAGGGGCTCTGTTGTCTTGGCTGAAAACGTCTGCTAGCAAAGTGAGTGAATTAATCCTTATCTTACTAGGTTTTTCTCCTTTAGTATGCTTCAATGGACAAGGTTTTTAATTTTGCAACCGCTGAAATGTGGGTGGTTATAAAAGATACTTGACTTAAAAACTATTAGTTGTTTTACTCATTGAATAATTAAAATTAAAATTTACATGTTTGGAATAATATAAATGCATTATTCAATTAATTCAATACTCAAATACATTTTTAACTATGATGTGTAACTGGGATGTGTAACTAAACCATCCAAATAATAGTTCTATTGCTCTGTACTTCTGTTATTTAGAATCCTGGATTAATATACTGTTGTGTTAACAATGAAGTTCATAAAAAAATGCAATACAAGCGCTCAACCTATACATTCAAACAACACAACAAAAAAATAAATGAAAGTCATACAAAATATAAAAATACAGTGCAACCTAAATAAAACATGACCTCACGGTGCCCAAGAAAACCCTCGCTATGGCGAATTATCATCTTACTGGGGATGAAGCAAATAATTGCCATGAAACCTATTGTCAACACTTACCTAGGAATCGGGTTGGTGTGGCGGCGGAATTATTTCCATCCAGAGAGCCTGAGCACAAATCCCTAAATAAGGGGAAAGTTTTTGCAGTAATTCATATCCCTACTTAATTTACCAACTAACCATTCAATCAAAAAGCACCAAAGACTTCAAAAGACAAAAAATCTTCGAACAGGGTAGTTTCCTCCACCAAAGAAAACGGAATTCATTAACTGCGACTCGTTGCCCAGTATAAGTTTATTCATTATAAGGAAATAATTTTTTTAAGAAACTGCAGTTTACAAGAAAATTAAGTGCAAATTTTAAGCTCATTTGAAAAAGCTCAGAAATGGCGGGACTGTGCAGTAGCTACCTATAACGTCATAGGTACGTATTTTACATTGCGAGGCATTGGGAATTTTCATCACCTGAACTTACAATTGGGTTTCAGAGTCCGTCAGGTCTGGTAAACATGTGTAATGATTACCTATGAAAATTCACAAAGCTGGGAAAGTTTCCTCCGTTTTACATGGTATTAACAGTCGTTTTCTAACATCCTACACTACCTGCTAGTAGTCTTCAGCTACTGCGAAGCCCTGCTGCTCTCCAGTCTATCGCGTTCACGTCATGCGCAGTAAGATGAATATTGAAATCCGTATGCCTTTCACTTCATGTTCTGGCTCGTTCCAACTTGTTTCCTTGGGTTTTGCTCACTCTCGTTTTTACCTTCTCTTTAAATTAATACCTTTTCTTTAGACAAGATCAGTTTCATTTTATAAAAATAAATATGCACGTGAACACTAACTTTAAAATGGTCTGAGCAGCAATAGAACAGAGTGTTTCTGTTGATGGAGAAGTACTCTCTCATGGCAGCTTTAAACCACAAAATCCTCTTTTTTCATTCAATGGTACCGCGATGTATGTTTTCTTGCTGTCACTGATTGTTGTTGTATGACATTGCAGCACAAAGTAATACTTATAAGTTTGATTTCTGCTCGGAAGCATGCTACCATCAGTCATAGGAACATATGCTGAGAATCAGCTGTCGCAGGGAATCAAGGGTCTAAGGCCCATCTATGGAGAAGGTTGATTACGCATATCTAATGAGTACTCGTACATAGTGTGCTTCGAGAATTTGACATCCCTTGTGGTGAAGAGCCTCAGCCTTTTTGCTTCATTTCATGTTCTAGTAATGATGCCTTGACAAAGCTTCCATGTTTCGTAGAATACAGTGTAATAACTTTCATACTATTTACGCTCTTAATACACTCCGCATATGCAAAGCAGAAAACTATAGTGAAAATACGACTCATAAGTAGCAAGTTCGGTAAATATTTGTAATTGAATGTGGGCTAAATGATTTATCTATGTTCATTCCATACCAACTTCACTTTGAAAACATCGAAGCCTTACAGAATTAGGTTTTATAAACATTAAAATACGATTCTCATATCTCATAATGAAATCATAAATGCATTTAGTTTGAAGACCGAAACTTGTTAATATCAGGTTTATATACTTTCACAGAATGCGTGATCGTCTGCAGCATACAGCTGTTAGCCACGTTCGCAGCATTACCTAGCGGCAGGGAGAGGAGTCACACCATTATGTCAAACATAGATTTACCCGGCATGCAATAGGGAAGTAAACTAGTGTTTAAAAGGCCCCAAAAATCATTTTTAAATTAGAGTTCAGAATATCAAAATGCCGTAAAACCACAGTTTAAATCCTAAGAGTGTATAGTTGATTCGAGAAACCCATCGGAAATTTGAATAAATTTAAAGGCCACCAAAACGGGTGTCCATTTTGAATATTTGCCGTGACGTCACAAGGCAGTAACAGAAGGCAACTTCAACGCCGTTAGTTGTACCACTATTCTTGCATGGAAAAATTACTGAGTTTGAGCATGTACCTTTTTTTGTTGTTTTAAAAATATTATCAGAATGTAGAATCAACAGAAAAGTATTTGATTGCTTCTCTTTTGAGTACATGACTGCATCATTGTATAATATATTATTATTCATTCAAGTGTCAGCTTCATTAAATTTGCGGATAGTAGGGCGAAGACCACATTGAATCTTTAATAAATACATGATGGTATTTATTTTTCGCTGGATATATTTTGGCAGATTGCCGTTTAACATGCCAAAACATTTTTGTTAGAACTGAGCCAAATTGAAGAGTGGCAATAGACCTATTTAAGTCGTCTGCTGCAAGACGTTTTATTGTCACATCCGTATTTATTCACGCCGGCTGGAATGTGCGCACTCCGCACTTCCGAGGTGAGTAAATCCGCACCAGTCCTCCGAGGTGAGTAAATCGCAGTAAATCGGAAAGAATAACTGGAAAAACAAATGAAAAGCGACTTGTGATATCTTTTTCTCAACTGTTACGAAGGCGTTAATGATGAACAAGGAATCAGTAGATAGGATGTTTTACCGACTTTTGACATAACATGATCAGTTTACGTTAAAATGCATTGTTTGTTTATAATTTAAAGTTAAAAGGAAAGTCTTTTACACTAAAACGTAATGAGACAAGAACACCCCCGCAGAGACTTTGTGAATAAACAACGAAGAAGAAAGATTTATTTCCAACAGGAGACATGTATGTTGCTTTTAATCGTGCAATTTACAAATGATCTCATTTGATAAAGAATAAATTATATTGGGGAGGTGGGAATGGTTGAATATGCGAGTGTTACACACTAGTTAGTTAGTATTATTTATTACTATTTATCAATATATACCTGCTTTTCATGTCACGTAAATATGTTTATACATTGAGAGGTAAAAATGCAGAGCATAAGTTCCGGTACTAAACTGATAAATCGCTATGAAATATTAAGTCCCGAAAGTTCAATAGGAAACTCCAAACGGATTTAAAGTCGTCATTTTTATGTGATGCAGGAGATGCAAATGCTACGCCAATGTGCTGTGGTTTTTTCTAATATGCCGTAGTCATGTGCCCGATATCCTTGGTGCAACTTGGGGCTCAAGGACAAGTGAAATTAAAAATAAATTGTGCAGAAGTCCAAGTACGAAGTTACATAAATCGGTGGTACAATTAGCCCATCAAAATGATAGATAAAAAAAAATTAACACTTGAAGGGATTGATCGCGTACCCTTCGGCATCGTAGGATCGCACGGTACCACTACACCAACTGACTTCATTGAGAACTTAGGTTCCCTTTGGGTATTAATATCCAATGTTCAAAATGGCTGAACTCTTCTACCCTTGTCTGACGATAAAACGCTATTCTGCTATTTATTCGTATCTATGAAAGATAAACACTGCACAAGATGATGTCTTGACATGCAAGAATTGTGAAAAACCTTCATTTCGAGTTCATCTTTCCCTTCATGCGATGGAGTAAACGACTTTTCCTCATGATGTTCAACTTTTGCAGACGATTCGTCCTAGCTTGAGATATTTTAAGGTAAACTGTGAATCAAAAATTCCGTTTATCTTGTGTTCACGCATTTATAGACACCGAGCAACATAGCACTGACTCTTCAACGTTCCTGAAATACGAGGAGTTAGAGCTAAGTGGTGAGTGGTTTTGTATCAACACCTTATCGCATGTAATTTAGTAGATATTGCCGCAATATTCAATTTTTACGGGCTTATTATAATATTAACCCACTCTTATGTATGTTTAAAGCAATACCAGGGAATACAGTGACAATGCCATTGATTACGCACAAATCCGAATGGACAACAACATCTGCAGCATGAAAGCCAGAATATGTCCCGAGCAAAAAATTAATGAATCGGGGTATCGCGTTAGTTTGGATGTGGACCATTTGTAATTCTTCTTTGCAGAGTTTTCCGTATTCACCGACATTTTTCAGAAAGCAAAGCCACGTTAAAGTTACTGTTTCTCTGAACCTCTCACCTCGCTAATGAAGACGACAGATTACAGCGATACTACTGCCTTGTGATGTCACAACTCAATCAAGATGGTGGTACGGTGTTTCAGCGCAACATGAAATTTTCCGACTTTCAAAACGTTTTGAAGTGCATTTCCCGGATGCAGAAAATAAAAGCAACTACACTAATATTTCTATTTTAGTCTTAACTTTCAAATTCAGCAATAAAAAAAATGAGTTTACTTCCCTATAGTTTGCCATTGCATTTTCGCGCCGTTGCAAATTTTCACTTTTTAATTAATCAGGGAAAATACTTGATGTCATTTTTTAATGGAATGGCTTGAAGTACGTGCTTCAGGGATTATAAACTTTTGATTAAAACAATTTAAAAAATAGGAAACTACCCTATTGTCGGTCATTTTCCCAAATGCACAATCGACCAAGCTACACTTTTGTAGTGCATTTACATGTTCATTCCATTATTTTGATTAGTTTCACCAAAATTTAAACCATGATTGATAAATCAAAATTGAATCCCGTTTATTATTTGCCTTTACTCTTTACCTTGGCTGATCTTAATGTTTATATTCACGTTCTTGGTGACATTTCATGGAATACCATATTTCATTTGTTTCTGCAGACGAAAAGAAACAGTGGAAGGGATCCTGCCTTGGAGAACGTTTTCTCCCATCCTATGTATTGTCCACTTTGAAAAACAATCTGCTTTAACATATATAGCAATTTCATTGAAATAGTGGTTGTATCACAAGTTCTTTTTAAAGATTTAGTTAGGCCCTCCACGTACTTAAAATAATTCTGTCAGGTGTATGTCACTTAATGCAATGAAAAAAAATCTAATCAAACATTTTTTATCTTAGAAAGGATATTGTCTTGATATCACTTCGGGAAAAATATCACAAATATTTTATATTACACATTTAAAAGCAAGTCACGAAAAAACTGTGAAACGCAAAATAATATGCTTTGGTAGTATAGTACAGGCGAATGAAAAATAATGGGTCTAATGGAGAGCTCTCCTTGGCCAAATGTGTTAAATATTAATTGATATAATTGCTCAATAATGGCAGCGAAACATAGAAAGGCATTTAGACGTATTGAAAGTAAATAAACTAAAAGCACAACTTCTTTGGCACCACGTTTTTCACATTACATCAAGTGTAGGTAACAAATAATAAAATGCAAACTTCAATAATTTCACAAATTATAAAATTAACTCGCGGAAATGTCGGAAATTGATGAATATAAAGTGAAAGACCTCTTTTTTACGAACCTCTAATTTATGAAATTACACCAATTTACGAACCATTCTGCTGGTCCTGATCTTTGTACAGTTGAGCACCCCTAATCCAGAAATCCCTAATTGGGGAGCACCCGTAATCCGGCAATATTTCCAAGGCGTACTTCGGGGAAAACAGAAACTTTTTTACCGAATCATTGCTTGTATTTATTGAAACTGTAACCCACTCATAACAAAAATTCTCCCATTAAAGAGTGAGTATTGGAAGTTTTTTTGCATACATTGTTGTCTATATTAATTATTGAAGGTCTTTATTCAGCAAATTGAAGGCATATTGCGTTGTTGCCGAGACACGGGTGTGTGGTGTCTCTGAGATGGACAGTACTGATGGTACCGGTCTTACATGGCGCACACGTTTCCTTTATACTTAGTGGCAACTTGAAGTAAAAACTATCGGTCATCTGCATAGTTTTATCCATAATTATGTCTACCGTAAGCAGTTATAGCAGCAGCAAGAGAGCGAAGCGAAAGCACAGAACATCAACTATCACAGAAAAAGCGGAAGTGTTGAAAAAACTTGTTTTCAGTACATCAGTTAAGCGCCTGTACGTGTGATATGTACTCCGTTGGATCTTCGACAGCCTATGACAATAAGAAGCAGAAAGAGAATATACTCAAATTTTTCTGTGTAAGTGACACTTAGTAAGGGATGGCGATAAGAAAAACCATGAAAAAAGGGTCTAGTGCAGTTTTTCATCGCGTACTTATGCAGTGGTTTCGACTGCTTAAAAGTGAAGGGCTCAGTATTTCAGGCCAAATGTTAAAGGAGCAGGCTAAAATATTTTATTGAATTTGATAGATTGTAGATATGTTCAAAAAGGCAACCAAGGATGGACAAGAATCTTCCTCTAAGGCTTCCTCCTCAATCGCTCCCGATGTATAGATGGATAGCCACACAGATGGAAGCACCATTAGCAGCGAGCGTTGACGGTGTGGCGTAGAAAGCACATTGAATCAGCTAATATCGTATTAGACACCATGGAATAAGGATTGCAAGGAAAATTGGAAGCAATGAAAAATTGTTATTTATTTATATTATTTATCAACTAATAACATTATACTGTTTGATGTGCAGCAATATGTTTGTATGTTGTATGCATTCTTTTCACTGCCGTTTTGCGATACTACAGGTTGACTGATTTTGTGTATGTGAATTTAGAAACAGTTTATTTCTTATTTTTTCAAATTTGTTGTTACATTATACAGAATTTATTCAAATTTCATTGAATTTGTTATAATTTACCGAATTCCCTCATAAAAAACATCGCCGGACCTCATGAGTATACTGGTTACTACCACAGCATCGGTAGTCCGGCAAAATCCCTAATCCGGCATCACTCAAGTCCCGACGGTGCCAGATTAAGGGTGCTCAACTGTATATAGGAAAACCATGTAAAATGACCTCCATTTTACAAAACCTCCATTTTATTGATTTACGAAGTGAGAAGCTGGTCCCAAGGAGTGACTGACCCCTGTTTTACAAAGTATTTGAAATGGTTTTGTTGTTAGTGCATCACTCTTATGTGTAAACATTTGGCATTATGCAAATGTAAGAATAATTAGTATGCCAAATTCAAGAAATTGTGGAAAAGGTATCAAAAACCTTAGCAACATTTTAAAATTTAACGCATGCCGCCTCTATGCATATTTTTGGGTGTTCGTCGTTTTTCGTCCAGCACTATCTTTGGACGCTTGGTAAGTTCCATTTCTTTTCTATCATTTTGTGTATTGCAAATACCTAACTCGTCGTCACAAAGGATCCATATTTTCTGTGGAATTATTTAAAATTAGCAGTAAGATAGCCGCTGCAACCCCATCTCAGAACTTTGGTAAGCCTTTTAATTGAAAGTAGCATTCCCGTTGGAAGATTATGTTACTTAGATATTACGTTACTTATGTTCAAAATTTGATGCATTTTGAATATTTAATTTTTCATTAGAAGTGTTTTACGTTGTTAGGTAAGAATTTGGGATCGCGACTTACAGCTCTCCGTACCCGTAAGTAAATAGTTCTCGAAAATCACCGCTAGATCTCAGCTCTGTAAAACACATAAAAAAAAGGGAATTTCAAATTGACTCGAGAAAAGTTCTAAAATTGACTTTTATCAGCTGCGGAATATTATTGAAGGTATTTCAAATTTTACTTTTTCTTCAAAAAAAAAGCATTTCATTGTTAGAACGTATCCCTGGCTTTCCCAATGTTAAAATGGCCTCTTTCAACACAAATTCGACTAGCCTTAAACATATCCCCTGCACTAATTAATGCTTAACTGCATATGCTTAAAATACTCCACTGGGTGAATTAATTCACTTATTCCCTTTATTATGATATCTACCAACTTGAAGCTACAAGAACTTAATTCAGTTGCAGCAGCCAAGTTCATACCATTATTAAATTTAGTAGAAAAATATTTACCTGTTAGTTTTTTTGGAATTCATGGCTGTGAGTTTCATTCACCTTGACTAAAGTGAGTCTCCTAGCCGTAGGAATAAGCCCTATGCTATACAGGGAATCAACATAATCAAGGTCTAATTTTTAAATACATCCAATTTGATGCAAATATACTGTATATTCTCATGTAAGTCCTTTTTCCCCTTTCATCAGTGTCAAAAAACTGGGTGCGTGACATATACGGGGATGCGTGGCTTAGACGTGGATTTCCATTTTCAATGGTATTTATGCATATCCAAAGAAACATAACGGCCAAAAACATCCCTAATACTTTGTTACAACTTTGTGTCGTTTAAATGAAAATTAAGAATCTGTCATTGTTTATGCGAGATTTCACAAAAATATTCAAACAAAGTGAGTATCCATCGAGATTCGGGCCGAAGTTGATTACATAGAAACAAAAAATAAGGAATCAGCAAGTTCTCGGCCGAGATCACTTGGTTGCCTTTCCATTGCTCGGCCCACCTGATTAAATTCCGAGATGCATATTCTGTTCCACGTACAGAGTTATACTTCAGTTCATCCCATGTGCATGGTGCGCAAGGCTAAGTGACCATCATTTAAAACAGTTAATTCATTGTTTCTTTAGTGATTTTAGTGAAATGATCAGAAATAAAAGACTACGTTTATTTAGTGTTCACAAGAAACTAAAGATTATAAGAGAAGCGGAAGAGATCGGCAATCGTGCAGCTGGACCTAAATAAGCAATGCTAGAATTCTGTATACGAGACTGGAGGAAGAAAAAAGATGCACTTCTTTTTAGTTACAGTAAGCAAAGAGCATTTCGAGGGAAATCTACATAAATTCATGGCATTGGGGAACAACTTTCAGCGTACATTAGAGACAGGCGCCAATTTGTGTTTTCATTGTTGACGGAAATGTGCCAGATGAAAGCCCTGCAGATAGAGAGAGAGCTTGGTGTAAACTTCGATGAATTTAAGGGTAGTAGGTATTGGATGCTGAGATTTTTTAATAGGAATGGCAATAAGAAGGAAAAAAATTATATTGCAGCACTTGCCTGAAGTATACGAAGAAAAGCTGGTGAGATTTCAGAGGTACCTACGTCATCAACCTTAAAAATACGTATTCCTCTATGTTAGGGCCAATTGGGAATGCAGATCAGACACTCATTTACTTTAAAATGCTATATAATACTACAGTGAATGATGCTGGAACAAAAACAGTTCAAGTGCAAATAGCTGGTGCAGAGAAACAATGTTGTACCACCATGCTAACAATATTGGGGGATGGAGAGAAGCTTCCGCCATGCGTAATATTGAAACGGAAAACACTCCCAAAAATGTTCATTTCCCAGCAGGAATAGTGTTAAGATCACAAGAAAAGGGTTGGATGAATAACTATCTGGTTCCGGACTGGATTGTGTTGGAACGTCATCCAGGTGCCCTTTTTCAACTCTGTAGTATGCAATTGCTGGACAGTTTTCGCGGCCATCTTACGGACGATGTGAAGAAATGCTTAAAAGAAGGAGAGACTGACCAAGTGATAATTAGATGAGGAATGACTTCTATGCTTCAACCACTCGATATTTACGTCAATCGTCCTTTCAAGTCTCGTCTGAAGAGGTTGTATTCAGAATGGATGGCAATTGCCGTTCATGAAATGACACCGGCGGTAAGAATTAAGATGGCTGGCCTAGTTCAAATATGTCAATTAATACCTCATGGAATTAATTAAAGAGGACTTGATCGTTTGGAGTTTTAAGAAATGTTGCATTTCCAACAGATGTGGTGGTAGTGAAGATGGTATGATTTGTGACAGCGGTGAGGATGAAGAGAGTTCTATTAGCGACGATTGTAGTACTGCCGAAAATTAAAAGTTATTATAAAATCTTCTTTGTTTTCTACATATTCCTTGCCTTTTTCACTTTGTTTGAATTTGAAATCGATATTAATAGCATCCTTCGAAAAAGCATTTTCAAGATGATTATAAATGTTGCTTTCCTGTTAATGGCGGCCATTGTCATGATAAAGAACATTGATGCTATATCATTAAATTTTTTATTTTGATCTATTGTTCTACTGATTTTATGTAAAAATAAAACAGAATACTGCTCCATTTTGTTCAGAATATGTTGCTACTTTTCCCATGAAGAATACATAGTATTTTTTCCGATTTTTTTCAAATATATTTTTTTCTCAAAACCCATTGCCCCAAAACAAGGTGCGCGTCTTACACGGGGGTGCATGGTACACAAGAATATATGGTACCGCACACAGAGAATTCCATGTGATATTTGTTGTTTTTTCCTGAATGAGCGGATGACTATTATTTGTTATAGAAATTATTTTGATTTCAACCCTGACACAGTTATTTGACAAGTTTAGTACTGCATAGTTTTTAATTGCATTGAAAGTAGACTCGCATTACTGTCAGCAGAGTTTTAGTATGCATACATTTGTTGCAGATCAAGCCTCTGATGTGCTCGATGTGCCTCCATGGATATTTCTCCATGCTGTGCTGTCCCTAGGGAAGTGTGACAGGTGCTGCTGCACTGGGCCCTGCACCTAAGGGTGCCCTGCCCAGGCTTGCATCTTTCAGACGGCGCAGGGAAACCGGCCTACTACCCGAAATTACATACTACCTAGCGCACATGTAAATTTCTTGTAACTTTTTTCCAGTTTGTGAGTTAATTTCCTTCTTTCCAAGAAATATGCATAAAAGATGATACTCTATGTATCAATAAGGGAATGCAAAGTTATGGGGCTTTCGTTTGCACAGGGCCTCTTAATCCCCTGGGATGGCCCTGGCTCCATGCTGTGCGAGGTGTTGCCAGAGCATGGGACAGTGTCGCCGCGAAAACTATTTCCAAATGTGGAGATCAGGTGGTTTTGGTGGCACATCAGGTCTGGAGACAGAGGAGTTAATGAAGGTTCCCACACTACAGGACCTCCTTAATTTTGTTCCATAGACTAAGTGTTTTGAGTTTTTGGGCCATGGTGTCTATCTTTGAAAAGCTCTCGACTCACTGATGTGCGAGCTGTGTCAGTGTGCTCTCGACCACCTGTGGAACAAAAGAAGGTCAAATATTCGCAACTGCTAATGCTGTAGTATTTCCACCAAAATTAACAAAAAATGAATTAGATGGCAATTTAGAACGTGGAGTTAATACTTATTTTTTGTTGTATGTATAGTTGAACCATATTTATTGCATTGCTAACAGATAGTAAGCAATAGCAGAGTTTGGCCTCCTTGGTGTATGTTTACCGGTGATGGAAACTCTCACAATGGCAGGTGCCAACACCAAAAGAGCCTCGTAAAAACAGTAATTTTTTACATGGCAATCGTAGAGTCAATTGACGGTGCCCCTGCAATCTCTCGTATTAGTGGGGGTCTGGCAATAGGTCATACTTGTACCAACGTATTTCCACTATATTCACAAAAATTGTAATTTCAACTATAAACAGTAAAACTGGTCTGATATCATATTTATAATACCTGAAATGGACTTATATTTTATTCATACTTACATAATATTATCCCAAAGTGCTTTTATAGTGTGGAGGAAGCCTTTTTGTAGACAAGTATTTATTGACCATTATGTTTTATTTTTTGTGTTATAAATATTTATAAACATATGATGTGTCCTCTGCATAATTATAATGTCTCAAGGACAGAATAAACTTTACTTTACTATTAATTAAGTGTAGTTCTTATCTCAATCGTCTCAGGCTCAACTTTGTGGAAGTTCATTTTATAAATGAAAAGGAAAACTTTGTCTTATTCCACCAATTTTTGTGGAATTCGCCACCAAATTGGTGGAATAAGACAAAGTTTTCCTTTTCATTTATAAGTGTAGTTCTATTATTAGGTTACTTACCAACCGAAACATAATCTATCCCTTCTTGGCAATATGTTATATTGTGGAATGATGTTTATAAAGCCCAAGTGTGCTTGATATTGCCTATTTATTATCTTTTTGTGATTCTTTTTTTTAATGCTGGTTTTCTTGTCAAAAAGTTCTTCTATCTCACTTTCTAAGGTGTAAGTTCCAAGTTGACTACTCTGCCTCTTGCTATACTTTTTTTTAGGCTCTAGGTCTTTCAAGGCCATCTGGCTCCAATGGAAGTTGGGCTGCTCCACCTGCCCTCTATGTTCACTGTGCATCTGCCATCCTCTGGTCTAGTCATGCAGATGGTACATCTGCCCAAATCGAAGATTCCATCACTCCAGATCTTTTTAGGTCAGTGACATTTTCTCAGCTTTTATCAATTTACACCCAGTCCCCGATCAATGCTCTTAATTTGTTCCAGAAAATTCAAACGATATTTGAAACAGCCCTATTCAGAGCAAAAAACTGCATAAGGAATAATACGTTCCCAAGATTGTGTTGAAAAATTTAAAACTGTTCGAGCACTAATAATAATAATATAAATTTTATTTCTGGTGGTTACCAAGTAACATAGAAATCGTCAAATTATACATAGGGACAACAATGGACAAATTAATAAAAAAGATAAAAACAGACAACAAAGGCTGAGAAAAACAAAAAAACCACAGGACACAGCATATGCATAATAAAAAATTCATGATTTGCAGCAATTACAGTCGGACTTGATGAACTCAGCGACACAATAGTAAGCTTCATTTAGTACTAGGTGCTTTACACGTTTCTTGAAAACTGATAGGGATTTGATTTACTTTATGTCCGCTGGTAATTCGTTGAAGATTACTGATGCTGCATGATGAGGACCTCATTGAGAAAGGGAGGTAGAGTTCTGGGAGAAATTGATGTTTATATTGTTGCGTGTGTGGTAGGGGTGTCCATTATTTCAAGGCCATCTGGCTCCAATGGAAGTTGGGCTGCTCCACCTGCCCTCTATGTTCACTGTTCATCTGCCATCCTCTGGTCTAGTCATGCGGATGGTACATGAGAAGAAGATTTGAAGTATAAATGAGAAGATTTGGGGGTTTTGTTTAACAAATAAGGCACAGTTAAGTATGTATAGGGATGGAAGTGTGAGGATGGAATGATTCTTGAATAAAGGTCTGCCTGGGGTATGAAGAGGGAGGGGATGTATTGCCTTTAGAGCCTGCTTTTGAAGGGAGAAGATCTTTCAGGAAAGGCTGTCGTTACCCCAGAATAAAATTACATTCACGATATGGTATTGGATTTTTTAATGAAAAGTGCTTAGGACTGCGGCCCTATTGGTAAAAGGCGTAAATACATTAAATACTCCAAGTATGATGAACTTGAAGACATGGTTTCAGTCTTCCAGAGCAGCAGGCAGTGGCGAATATACGGGGGGCCCAGGGGGCCCTGGCCCTCCTGAAATAAGGCCGCGTGGTCCCTACGAGAGGCGCTCGGTGCATACACGGATGCCTTAACTACAGCTGATCACCGCTAGCTAGCTGGTCTTGGGCCCCCCCTCCCCCTAAGTTATAACCTATATTCCCCAATGGCAGCAGGTACCTAAACAGTGTGTCCTCATTTAACGTTGCCCCGTTTAACGTTATTTCGTGATAACGTTGTCCAACAATTGAAACCCTTAATCGTTCAACGCCATCAGTGCTTCACGATAACATTGTTCAAATTATGCGCGACCAAAAAAATGAATAATGAATAGACTTTGGCGCGTCTGATACGTAATTTCCATTTGGCAGAAAAGTTTGGCGTTACTCTCCAGAGCATGTGTAAAAGGTTCACCTGAGCGAATAATTATTGCATTATTTGTTGTATATCTGTAATATTTGCTTAGTGTTTATTACGCTGTTATTGGGGGGCAATGTATTGGGTGATTCAAACTCAAGCCGTTGTTAGTGTACCATTCTGAATGGTAGATCCAGGGGCAGATATGTATGTAAAAAAATACTTGTAAATCCCATGCCGCCATAAGGTAGAATTGGTGGTAGAAAAAGTTGATTCACTGCTGTTTGAGGTGAATTGAAAACGTGTTTTTCATGTTAAATTAGTGTGTAAGAGGAAGTTTTCTAAACCCACCCTGTTGCAGTAAATCGTCGAGGGTGATACTGTTCCTGAAAAATTATTACGAAATAATGAAAATTTTGTATACAGCACCGGGTTTCCTCCTTCACTCACTATTTTAATTGATTTCCTACGTTTTCACGATCGCAGCGAGCAAAATGTTTTTCCTTCACTGCGGGAGCCCAGGTGTGCTCCCACAGTGAAGGGCAATAATTTCTATTTACTTGGAGGGAAACCGGTGCTAACAGCACTAAATATCGGAAATATAGGAGGGAAACCTGGTGCTTATTGTTTTAAAAATTCCTTTTTAGTTTGTTTTATCTGAGATATGAATCTCTCTGACTAGTGGCACCATCTGTTTGGCTGTCCACATAACTAAAATATGCCGTAAATCGGCGGAGAATGGCACGAAGTAAAAACACATCACTTTTTAAGGCAATGGGCCATTTTGAGCATTTTTCCATTGATAATGTCTTTCAACCAGGTCCCCTGTATTTTTAAATATCAACAGTAAGTTCCTATCACCTGCAGTTTCCGTGCCGCCAGGATAGAGAATAATTCCTAAATTTCTTTTGTAAGTGAAAATATCAAAGTTTTGCCATTAAAATGTTTTAGAAATTTAGTTTGAACGCTTCATTCAATAATGCCATATACCCAACCTTTTATCACTGTGCTGTGCGGAAATCGTTATTGTGCTGACATGTAGGATTGGTCAGTTTGGAACCGATTTCAATATTTTACATTGTTTCTTATGAGAAATATTGTATCGTTTAACGTTGTTTCGCTTAGCATCTAGTTTTTCAGGAATGAGTTAACAACGTTAAACGAGGACACACTGTACCGATTAGTGGAGTTTTGTTAAAGGAAAAGGCACTACATGCAGGAGCAAGACTAGGCATTGATGACTTTAAAGCATCAAATGGCTGGATAGACCGTT
Source organism: Pyrrhosoma nymphula (assembly GCA_963573305.1). Classification (NCBI taxonomy): domain Eukaryota; kingdom Metazoa; phylum Arthropoda; class Insecta; order Odonata; family Coenagrionidae; genus Pyrrhosoma; species Pyrrhosoma nymphula. Next base: position 74,727,216 of record OY754338.1, on the reverse strand, counting down.
TCAAAAGTCAATATAAGTATTGTTTATAAAACCATTTGTGGTGAATCTGAAAGTGTTGATCCTGAAACAGTTTCTCACGGGAAGTGCACAACTTTGCATAATCATGTTGATGGTTATGCACTTCAAGACATTTTTAATGTGAATGAGATAGGTCTTTTTTTTTAAATAATGCCACACAAGACCCAATAAACTTCAAAGGGGACCCTTGTCATGGGGTCAAGTACAGCAAAGGTCGCCTTACTGTTTTATTAGGAGCTAATCCAGATGGCAGTGAGAGACTGGAGCCCTTTGTTTTTTGAAAGTCCAAACACCCACGTTGTTTTAAAAACATTAAGACCTTGGCTACAACCTATGTAGCCAAAACAAAGGCACATATGACATAAACTATTTTTGAAGAACAAATGCATGCCCTTGACGCAAAGATAAATATATATGTAGGTAGACACCACCTCAAATCAAGTTGATTGAGTTAAAATATGAGAATACTTTTATTTTTTGTTAACTTTTGTTTATCCATTTATTTATGTCTCTATTTGTTGACCCATCAAATATATAAATCATGTGTTCAATAAAATAAAATAATTTAACATTATGCTATGATTTTGCTTATATTTCCTACAAAATAAGATTTCCCTCAATTTACATTTTCCTGTGATTTACACTTTTTTCCTTCGTCCCCATCAAAACTGTAAAAGAGAGGTTTTACTGTACTTATTTTAGGTAATTACTGAATGAATAGAAAAAATTGAAATGGGTTCAAAACTTTCACTTTCAGGGATGAGCGGGAAAGTCATTTCTAGTGATGGGACGGGAAAAAAATTTTCTTGATGTTTTCGGGTCGAGAATCGGGAAAGAGCCGAACCTTCTTGCTTTCTCCCCCTCCCCAGCATTAGCATCATATAAAAATGAATAAAACTATATAAATAGATTCAAAAAGGTGTAGGCGAAGGGTTTTCACATAATATGACACATCAAAAACATATAGTGCAATAATAAAAAGTTTCAAAGTAATAAACCTACATTTTCCTAACATTTTCTTAAATTTATTAAAAACTATTAGGAAAAATATGTTAGGTATTAATATTGTAGAACATTTAATAGCAAACAAAACAGAAAAAAGTTGAAGTGGATCTGATCATTAGTAACAGAGATAATGGGTGTTCCGTAAATATTGGCATAAAGGGGGGTATCAGTGGGGTAAAATTCAGCTTTACGCTAATTATTTACCAAGCTTGATGTTTTGGGGTCTTCATTGACTGCCCTAATAGGTGTAGATAAAGATGTAGCCACACATCGTTTACCGCAAGTGATACGTTTCTGAGAGTCTTTGACGATATTAAAATTTTTAGGTTTCAAGTGTTCATAGTTGAGTAAAATGAAAAAATTGTATCAGTAATTTTCCATTGCTTTTGTGTTTACTCTATACAGTTTTTTATTCCTACAGTTTGCTGCATGAATGGACTTTGACTCTTCCGGTACATTCAGCTTTGAAGAGAGCTTTAGACTGGGTCCTTTGCTCTATGTGCTACATCAAACCAAATCTCTTCCCAACCTTGTTGAAGCATTCCCCTGCATCAAGGAACTCATCACAGAACACTTCCTTCCTGCAAGAAGGGTGAGTGAGACCTCTTCCTGAGGAGATTTGGGAAGATGAAATAATTGCTTACTTTGGAGATAGTACATTACCAAGCACAATAAGATATTTTCAATAATGGATATCAACTAATGTATCTGTATTGATCTATCTACCCTTAGTATATTTCCATACCATTTTCCATAGTTAGGAATATGTCTAAAATTTCTTGAGAATGGTAAAGGAAAAATTATTAAACATTCTTGGTGATAAAGTTCATTTTTTTTAAATATTCTAGTCTATTATAATGCTTTTCTTATATAGCAGCCATCAACTGATAACAACCAGCCACTTTTCCAGGACTTGATGTGTTAATATGGTGTTTGCTCTGCTATTCCCTAGGAGGGGACCTGGGGCATCTGTGTATGAGGGTGAGTCTTCCAGCCACTCGGCAACAGACGATCTGAAGGAGAGGGAGAAAGAGGAAGGGCGTGAGGGGGGAGCAGCCATGTTTGGTGGGGAACGACAGGGAGCAAGGCACTCTTCCACCATCCTGGAGAGGAGGCTTTACACACTGGCCTCTGCCTGCCAGTCTCCTCCTGCTACGGCTCAGCTCCTGGCTTCTGGTCTTCCTTCTGCCCTTGCTCGGGGCATTTTAGGTATGGTGAATTATCTCTTTTGATAATAATAATAATATTTATTTGCCTTGTATCGAGTTACAAAGTTTGCACTCAATATAAGGCAATGATGAATGCTATACTGAGTGATTCATTATTGCCTATGGAGTTTTGGGGAAGGTTTACTATCCAATAACTATAACTGATACAAGTTTGTATTTGTAATAATCAGCACAAGGTTTTTGCAAATTTAGCCACTAGGTGGTAGTGATATCAAAATGTGTTCACTAGTGAACATAAAGCTTTTTGCATCTTTGCATTTGCTTAATGTGAGATGTTTGTAACATTACAACTAAGATTTTGTGCAAAATAGAAATGGAAGCACAGATAGACAAGACAAATCGAGTGTAGTACAAAAAATTCAAGGATAGGACTAGCTGTGGTACTCCATAGATAGCATGGCTTCTCAGGATATTTCCTGGACTTGTTTCTTTTGCCATCATTTCATGATACTGCTCAAATTGAAAGCAACCACCTAATTACTTCTAATTATGCCACCAATGTTTTGTCCAATGATTTATGCACTTTAGAAGAAGCTGTAGAAGCATTTTCTAGACTAAAATTCTCGGAGGGTAGGTCTAAAGTTCAAAAAAACTATTACTTGCTGACATTTTGAAATTTAATTACAGTAGAAGACCTATTCAGCGAGAGCTCTCGAGATCTGAAAAATCACTAGCTAAATGGAACTCTCGTTAATACCGAAGATGATTAATAATCACTCCACAGCCAATTCCTACAACTGTAACGCTTATTTAGTCATTATTGTGGGAATTTTTGGTGAGTGGCGAAAACATTCTATTGAGATAGCTATTAAAAATCATGTTTTCGAACACTTCAATTACTTATGATCATATTCACTTTCGATGACACCAAATTCCATGTTCGATGTCATACACTGGAATATTAAACGTTGAATTTTGACACTTCAGGACGCATGTACTGTACTGCGCATTGCTGTATTGTTATTGCCCCAATGTTTTGGGTGTGCCAAATATGTCGTGGCTGTAAGTAATAGCAGTGCAACGGACTATAAACGGCAAACACTTAAGAAACGAGAAAATATTTCATGCCTCCTACCTCTCTAAAAAGTGTATTAAAACGATATATATGGTTTGGAGAAAGTTCTATTAATTGAAATTTGCAAAAATGTTAGATAACTTATTGACTAAGATGTAACCTACGGGGATTTTGTTCCACGCAAACACTAAGCTGCTATTTTCTCCAGTTAAATAGTGGAAACAAAGGAGTGACTTCAACGTCTGTAAGATCGCCTCAGACAACAGCTGACTTCGGCTTTTCGGAATCATTGAGCCGAATATCTCCAGCATTTACGATTAGCCCTAAACAGTATACTTTCGTTTGTGTTATTATTACAATAATTATCCGTGGAATACTCTCTTGAATTTATGGAAACATGATTCTTACAAGCAAGTCCACATATGACAGTTGTAAGCATGGAGCAGGAACACAATAACGCTGACTTTCAAGAATCGCCTGCGTTTAGATAAGATGTGAAACTTGACTAATTTCGTGGTCTAAACACAACTACAGCAGGTATGCAGTATTACTACCCAGACTCTTTGTATGATGAACAGTACCGGTATGGTTTTCGTTATTCGATGGGATAGTTTTTTACCATTCATAGCATTTAAAACTTAAGCTTTTATTATGTATGCTGTATGTTTAGGTGGATAAGTTTTTTAGTTGGTCACAGCGTACGCGTGTATGTAGCACCAGCACTCCCTTCACACACCCCTTGACCATGCAGGCAACATGCTAGCAGTTCGGTAGGGGGCGGACCAAGGGGCCTATTCTATAACTCGAAGCTATGGAGCTTTCCGATGAAAAGATGTTTCAATAAGCTACTTGCTCCCATCGGTATTCTCTATCATGGAAGCTACCAGAGAAAGAGCTAGCAGAAGCTAGGTATTCTCTATCATGGAAGCTACCAGAGAAAGAGCTAGCAGAAGCTACCGGTAGCATATTAGGCTCCCACCCGTATTCTGTAAATGTCACAAAGCTACTTCTGTAGCCCAAGTTAGCTCCCATGGTAGCCCGTGGGATCCTGTGGTCTCCACGTCGTTCATGGTGCCTTTCAGTACAGTTTCGTTAAGTATGGTTGGCAGATTGCAATATTTTTGAAGTTAATCCATATTGTCTTCAAGGATTCTCCCGTGCGCCGTGCAGACTTTACACTTCTTACTGAAAGTGATGAATTTACTCTCAAATTTTGCAATTGCTAATGGCTTGAGAATGGTCCCATGTTTGCAAGAGTCATTACAATACTCAAGAATTTGAAGACCTACTTTCCCAATATGAAGGATTTGCTTGACACATGATCAATTAGGAAGGTGAAAGAGTGCTTTGCTGACCCTCTTCTGCTGGCGAAACTTCATTTCTTTGCGACAATAGCATCATCTTTTGAGCCATTTCTCAAAGTGTATCAGACACTGAAACCAGTCATCCCATTTCTTCATGGTGACATTGAGTATTTTCTTCGAGAGGTGTATGGGCGGTTTGTGAAGCCAGACGTCCTAAACAAAGCAAAGACAGCCTACAAGCTGATCAATATTAATGTAGATGATGTTGCGAATGGTTTGAAACTGTCCCAAATCAATACAGTAGAAACTCGAAAATACGAACTTCGAAATTACAAAATTTTGATTTTACGAAGCAAAATTTTTGGTCCCGACCAAAAGAGTATCTTAGTATATGTAACAGTATACGATATTACGAAATAACGAAGTTTTAAAATTACGAACCTCGGGTCTTGGTCCCAACGTGAAGAAGTTACTCGTTTATACGAATAGTGATGGATCACAGTAACGTTTTCCGGTGCTCCTTGTCAGAGTTAAACATCTAATTAATCATTGTCATCGAATACGTTATGCACTGAATGTATTACCTGAACGATATCTCATTTTTCAATGCTACAATAGTAAAGGTGTGGTTTCGCTGGGGCATCCCGCGGCCGCGTGCGGCGTCCACGTCCAGCAGCCGCAAGTCGCTGCCGTACTCATCCAATCTATATCAAATAGGTTCGGTTTCACTGATACGTCTCGGTCGTCGAGGTCAACGGCTGATTCCCGACGTCTGCGTTTCGAGAGCAGTCGAGACGCGGACGCCTAGTCGGGCAGTCCCAATTTCGGGTGATTTCCGGCTGTTTTTTGTAAAACTACTTCCAACATTGATGGTCTTTTTCTTTGTCTTCCAACAAAACTAAATCTTCACCATCCATTTAGCTTTAAATCAACTCACTTTCAGGAAACAAAGCAATAACAAATTCGCAATTCAACTAAATCCACACTCTCCCACATCGCCCAGCTGCGGGAACGGGATGTAGTTGCCTGAATGAAACCACCCGGCTACGTCGTCCAGCCGCGACGACCAGACGCGGCGGTTGGACGTGGCTGCTGGACGCCCCAGTGAAACCAGACCTAAAGAACGACTTTGGATCGTAGGCATCGTAGCACATAAAATATGGAACCAATCGGACTAAAAATGCGTTTGGCTTTGTTACCATGAGTCCACAGAGTTGCCAACGAGTAAAAAATTTAAATTAGACATGTACGGATATACTCGCCCGCGAGAGACTAATTGCTACAACCAGCATTTTCCTCTCATGATCCCTGGCATTTTTGGCTACCGATTTTTGCAAGCATTAATCCATGATGAATATTCCTGGTACAGCATTTGTTTGCTGCGCGTGTGCTCAAAAACTATGACATGTATCGGAGATGATGCTGTATTGTTCGAGCGCTAGATTCAGTCGTAAATATAACCCAAAGAAGCTTTTTTTCGCACTATTTCAGACTGATTACACTCAACCTTGCTCCAAGGTATAATTATTTCGGCTGGCAATAGCTATCATCGAAAGAATCAGGTTTAATTTCCCGCCCTAATTGAGCATTTTGATGTAGACTTCGAGCAAGGCATTGCCCTTCCCTTCTTTCGTCGCCAACAGCCAAGAAAACCAAGGAAAACGAGTTCGCTTGGTTCGTACGACCAATTACTTTTACGCACATTAATTCTAAAGTATGACTAGCGCTGGGCGCATGCATAATCAAAGGGAAAAAACGCTCAAGCACCCATACATATTTGTATCGGAAAATGGTGTAGGTACCTTTCTCCCCTTTCGCTTCAACCCAGTGATTGAAAAAATATTCTAAACGAGAGCTCAGCTGCGTTCCTGCAGATTGATTGAGAATTAAATAAGGGTTTTGTAGCTTAATCCTTATTAGAGATATAAACAAGAAGAGGATAAGTGGAACCATCCTATGAGATGCCGAAAGTCACGCTGTCGGAGAGGGATCATGAAACCTCGTCAGCATCGTAGCCCAATTGGAAGTACTTGCAACTACACCTCCCCCTCGGGAGGACATCGGGGGTGTGACATTTTCCATTTCTCACCAGTGCCTATGTGAATTACCTACCAGTGCGGAAGCAGGACACCGAATTGGCCAGGATCTTAGGGTAGGTGCGTTGAGGCATTACTTATCACAAGTTGGCAGTTTATTGGCTGTAACCCACAGCAATTTAAATCGATAGATCACCACGATCTTGCAAAGAAACGAACTTGAGGCTTGTAACGAAAATGACCAAGTCCTGATTTCTCCTAATAAGAATGAAATTTTTCTAACTCGGGATACATTGCATCGATTCCAAATTGCTAATGACGTCAACTCCCACTTCAGTTTGCATTTATCCAAATGAGAGGCTATGATGGGAGCGACGATGGAGCGAAGCAAAGCGCAAAAATAAATTACTTTTTTTTTGTCAATTGAGTGATTCTCTCGACAGAAGAGCTGAAGTATTTTTTATAATATACATTGATTCGTTTGTCGTATTTCTTCTTCAATTCTTATTCACTGATTCCCTTTTATAAGACTGCCCGAATTGACCGGAAATTAAGGAAAAGCGAAATAGAAATGCCCGCACATTCCCATATTGTTTTTCCCCCACCCGACAATCCCCACCTGGAAAATTCACCCTGCTTTCCATCTCTGTTGCTCTAAAACGGCGGCTTACTCTTCTCCATCACCTTTCTCACTTCCGGCAAAACTATCAAACACTTCCCTTCTCTCCCAAACTGGTCATATTTCCCCTCAAGTCTATGTGTCCCCCCCTCCCCGCTCTTCAAGGTTGGCACGAGCCATCACCTTCACACCAAAGCCCCTGTTCCGGCCCTCCAGGAGATCAGGCCCCTTCTAGTACCCCCTCCGTCCCACTCAACTCAACACTAGGTCAGGATGCGATGTCCCACGCTACCTCTGCCGGCCCCCCATGCCAACTCTTGGACCCTTTAAGTAAAAGCCCCCCACTCTCCAAAAGCATGTCTTCCCTCTCCGCTGATGCAGCCGGTCGATGTAAGGGAGGAGGAAGATAAGATGTGACAGTTCGGCGTAAACCTATGATTCATTCGATGTTTATTCCTCGCGTGCATCTCTTGGCTTTGGCTGACAGGTAGATCCACGTCTCAAGTGTTGCACAATACTCCGAGACCATGGGTCGCGTAGCTGTTTTTGTGAGAGGGAGAATGGTGAAGGGTGAGTAGCCCCCGCAATGACGGGAAAAGAATGGGGAGACAGCTGATTCCGGCATGGTGCGTGGCCTGACCTGGAGCTGCAATGCTCGGACGAAAATCTCCTTGCTTGATCGAAAGCAGAGGGAAAACAATAACAAAAAATATTCCAAATTTTAGTTCAATATTGATTCTTTCAATGGATCCTGAGATTTAATGAATGAAGAGCAGGCGACCTAATCTGAATAGAGCCACAAATGAAGCTTTCGCATAGCATAGTGGAAAACGAAAATTATTGATTTGTAGTGATAGCATCGTTAGTACCTGATGAAGTGTAAAAGGAGTTATATCGCCTTCGCCGTTGAAATGCGTGGCTTGTATGTACAATCTACTTTCAAAAGGAGGTACATATTTAGTTGGACTCCTCTATAAGCTCCATTGTATCGGAAATAACCACGCACAAATAAGATGAATCCAAGGGAGAATAACGATTGTTATTTTGCGAGATTAACGGGCAAATCAGTATTTGTACAAAATACATAATATGCCTCCATCGCATTGCATCCGCGAGAGAATCTTATTTTCACTGTCTTCAATATCCGGTGCAAATGATCGCGCAAGTCACTCACTTCCTTAGTGTATGCATAAATCAATATTATTGATGATTATACATCGCTCACGCTAAAGTTATGAGTTCTCCAGTTAGGAAATAATATAGATAAATGCACTAAGAAGCTTCGTAGGCTTAGTCCACACTGCACTAAAATTGTGCAAAGACGCTTCATTGCCTAATCATTCATTTGAAAAAAGAACGACAAGTTAGTTGCCGTGATGTAAATTTCGGCGGGGCTTGGAAGGAGGTTGATTCTTCCAATTTTCAGGATTTCCGCCACGAAAAGCTGGAACATCACGGTGGAAATCCCGAAAATAGGAAGAATCAAACTCCGACAAATAAGTTGTGTTAAACTGACAATGAATGCACCCTGTGGGCATGAATTCACATTTAAATATACTTTCATGAATTATCACTTCGTAAATCATGCAAGTACTTCGCGAGAGTTCATCTTAATCTAAGGAATCAAAAAAAAAGAGCCTCATCGCGATGTTTTTGAAAGATACTCGTTCATACGAAATTTGATATTACGAAGTGGCGATTTTTCCGGTCCCGTCGACTTCGTAATTTCGAGTTTCTACTGTATTGGTGTGGGGGCAACCCTTGCTCTCCGTGATGCAAGAGTGAAGGACATCGAAGAGGGCAAATTTAGGTTGTAATGTAAGAAGTGTTTGGTCTCCATTGAGAAGAAAATAGTTGAGAGAAGCCCAATAAAGTACAAATTTACCAAAGCAGCATCATGTCTGGATCCTAACAAAAATCTTAAAAAACCTTAGTAGTGTAAAACAGACATGGATTCTTGTCTTAGGGTTCTCGTGTCTGCTAACCACATGACCACTCTGCAGGCAGACCGCGCTGGTATCCAGTTCCAAAGGTTTGTATCCCAGGTGGATAAAGTACAGCTCACAGGCTTTATTAGGGGTACGGACTCATTCTATGCAAGCCAACTTAACAAACGAGAGGACTTAAAGGATTGTTGGGCAGCTGTTAAAATTATCCTGCTGTTCTCGCACGGTAATGCCTTTGTCGAGAGTGGGTTCTCTGTGAACAAAGACATGTTAGTTGAGAACCTACATAAAGACAGGATTTTTCATGCGGGAGGTGAGGCGTCAGTGGAAGTTGATCGGGAGTTGATCAGATATGCACGTGGAGCAAGCGCCAAGTACAGAGATGCGCTTCAGAAGAGGCGAGAAACAGAAACTGAAATGGCGAAGAAGAGTAGGTTATAGAGAGAAGAAGAGAAAAGGAAGAAAAATGAGCTAGATAAGTTAAAAGCAGAGAATCAAGCCCTGAAAGAAAAACAGGAAGAAATAGAGAAAAAAATTAATAAGATGAAGAAATGAAAATCTTTGCTTTTTTTAGTGTAATCTTGTATTTTTTTAGTGTAATACAGTAGAACCTCTATTTTACGAAGTTGAAGGGACCCAAAAATATGAGCTTTGTAAATCAGAGGGTTTGTAAATTGGAGGTTATCTTTCAAGTAATCGAAACCGCAACAATCCCAATCCAGTTTCAGTAGCGCACTTCATAAAGATAAATGGGATTAAAAGGAAGGTAATGTTTCAATAAAATGAATTACACATCCAGTTAAATGTTCAATAGAACAAAAGGAAATTAGAAACCTACACTTCTGTACATAGTGGCATATTTTTTATACTCTCCTTAACAAAAATTAACAAAAACTTTAAAAGCTGGTAAATATTTTTCTACAAATTTATAATGGTGTGAACTTGACTGCTGCAACTGAATTAATTTCTTGTAGCTTCAAGTTGGTAGATATCATAATAAGGGGAATAAGTGAATTAATTCATCCTACAGAGTATTTTAGGCATATGCATTAATTAGCGCAGGGGATATGTTTATTGCTAGTCGAATTTGTGTTGAAAGAGGCCATTTTAACATGGGAATGCCACGGATGCATTCTAACTAGGAAATTTCAAAACTAAGTTCCAATTGACCCAGTATATTTCAGTTTAAAGACTAGGAAATGCCTTCTTTGAGGAAAACCAACCGTTTGAAATACCATCAATAATATTTCGTAGCTGATGAAAGTCAATTTTAGAACTTTACTCTAGTTAATTTGAAATTCCCACATATGCATTCTACAGTGCTGACATCTAGCGGTGATTTGCAAGAACTATTTACTCGTGGGTACTGATAGCTGTAAGTTGCTATCGCAAATTCTTACCTAACGACGTAAAACTTTAATGAAAAATTAAATATTCAAAGTGCATCAAAATTTGAACCTTGAATAATATTTCGTAGCTGATGAAAGTCAATTTTAGAACTTAAAGCTTGTTTTTTGAAATTCCCTCATATGCGTTCTACAGCGCTGACATCTAGCGGTGATTTGCGAGAACTATTTACTCATGGGTACTGATAGCTGTAAGTCGCGATCGCAAGTTCTTACCTAACGACGTAAAACCTTAATGAAAAATTAAATAGTCAAAGTGCATCAAAATTTGAACATAAGCAACGTATTATTACAAAATTAGTATTCTTAAATGGTACTTGTACCAAGGGGAATATTTTGACACAATTTCGTTGTGCATTTCAAGCCACTGCTCAACATCTTCTGTGTTCACATGCCGTTCTTCTCCGCAGATGTTAAGTACGTGATTCAATGTCTTCTCTTGAATTTTTCTAGCCACCCATTTGAGCATTTAAAGTTGTCTCACTTCAGTTTAAGGGCCAAAATCTGAGCATTCTCCTTCAGAATTGGTTTTAGGCAAGTTGCACTCATGATCGTCGACACTAAAAAAGAAAATAATAATATTACATCTGCAAATCAAGCTGTTCAAATTTCGACGATGAAATGTACTTGGTTTTCGACGATGCTGTTGTGTGACTCAACATGTTTTCTCTTGAATTCATGATTGTTGTTATGTTGATAAAGAAATGCCATACTTCCGAGCTATTTCTGTTTTTGTCTGCGAGCGATCACGTACTTCCTTGATTATCTTTTGGTATCTTGATTACCTTTTGGTAACCAAACTCACAGACTTCCTCGTTTTTTTTGCTCCGCGATGTTTTATCCATTGTTTTACTTATAGGCACACGGGATATCAAAAACACAGCCCAAAAACAAAATTCTGGGAAACGCGTCCTACTCCTCCGTCTCCCACCTCCCCCCCCCCACACCGCTCTCTCCAAATTCAAACCTCCTTCTTCACATGAACCAAAACCACTTCTTTCCAATCACCCCCTTGAAATCTTCACCAACCTTCTCCTATCAAAACTCTCTGAGCCATCTTTTTTCAATTCCCTTAAACCAAAACCCAATCTATCTCCTTCTGAAATCTCGGCCCTCAGAAAACTTACTCTAAATCCAGATATTGCCATCACTCCTTCTGACAAAGGCTCCACAGTAGTCATCCTCAACTCTTCTGACTACCTCGATGAAGCCAACCAGCAACTTTCTGACACTTCCTCATATCAGCCTTTGTCCCATGACCCTAATCCTGAATTTTTGGATGAAATAATCTCCTTCCTTCAAATCAAAGGCCCTGAAGAAGGCCTGTCTAAACAAGATATCACCCTTCTTTCTCCGTCACACCCACGCACCCCAAACTTCTATATTCTACCCAAAATCCACAAACCTGACAACCCTGGCCGCCCCATTGTCTCCTCTTATAACTCACCCACCGAACGCATGTCCGCATTTGTTGACTACTACCTACTACCCATTGTCCACTCCCTGCCCTCCTATATCAAAGACACTTATCATTTTCTTGAACGCCTCCATTCTACTCCACTCCCCTCTAACTGTGATATCTTAATGGCCACTATTGATGTCACTTCCCTATACACCAACATTCCTCATTCTGAAGGACTTTCTGCCATCCGCCATTTCATCACTAAACGCCCTGCTCCTCATATTCCCAGCTCTGAGTTCCTTCTTGATCTTTCCAATTTCATCCTAACCCACAACGCTTTCTCTTTCAATAACAAATTCTTTCTTCAAATTAAAGGATGCGCTATGGGTAGTCGCTTCAGTCCTTCCTACGCCAACCTTTTCCTTGGACTTTTTGAACAATCTTTTCTCTCTTCATGCTCACTAAAACCTCTTCTCTGGCTTCGTTACATTGACGACATCTTCCTTCTATGGCCACATGGTATTCATTCTCTCAACTCTTTCATTTCCTCCCTCAACGCCTCCTCTCCCCTATCCTTTACTTCTAACATCTCTGCCTCTACCGTCATCTTTCTAGACTTAAACGTCTCCCTCTCTGACCGCAAATTTAGCACTTCCGTGCATATCAAGCCCACCAACCAACAACAATACCTCCATTATAACAGCTGCCACCCCTCCCATACTAAACGTTCCCTCCCCTACTCCCTTTCTATTCGTGGCCACCGAATTTGCAACAACCCTGACTCCCTTGATAAATTCCTTACTAACCTCCATCAATCTCTTCTTCGCAGAGGCTATCCAGAGCAACTTCTCAATAAAAAAATCCTCAAAAAACCACACTCCCCCAAACTGCCTCCTACTAATAGCATTTCCCAACACAATATCTCCCTCTGTACCACCTACTTCCCAGGTGTGGACTCTATTAGGCGTATTATTAAAAACCTCTACCCTATCCTGTCGGACAACCTAACCACTTCTAAAATATTCCCCCAATGTCCCTCTCTCAGCTTCAGACGCCCCCCCAATCTATCCGCCATTTTCAATATTACCAAACCCCTGTCCAAATCACTCAAACCCACCAAATCCCTTCCCACCCCTTGCAACCGCCCGCGATGTAAAACTTGCCCCATCCTCATCACCCAGCCCTTGCCGGACAAGTTCCTCGCTTTTCCCCTCCCTTCTGTCCTCTCACCCTCCTGCACCACGCCTAACATTGTCTACATCCTCCTCTGTCAATACTGCCCTTCTTTCTATATTGGCTTATCCACCACTCCTCTCAATATTAGAATGAATGGGCACCGCTCGTCTTGTAACGATTGCCCCTCCCTCTCTGTTTCTCTCCCTGTCGCCATTCACGTCTCCTCCCACAACTCCACTTTCAATAACACTTTTAAAGTCGGTCTACTTGCTTCCCTTCCCCCTTCTTCCTCTCCCCTTCAGCTCAAAGATCTTGAATCTTCTTGTATTTTAATCCACCAGGATTTCTCGCCCCCTGGACTCAATAAATCACACTAGTTTCTCCCTCCCCCTCATCTCATCTCTCCCTGCTTCCTCCACGCCCTCTCCCCGCTCTTCGTCTTTCCCCTCCTTCCCCTCTTACACCTTCCTCTCTCCCTCTTTCCCCTCCTTCCCCTCTTACACCTTCGTCTCCCCCTCTTTCCCCTCCCATACCTCAATCTCTCTCCTTTTCTTCATTCCTACTTTAAACCTTGAGAAAGGTGGAGCTACTCTTCACCGAAATATCGGAAGTTTTTATCTGTAAGTGTTCTTTTTTCCGTGTTTATATTTTTTATCGGCCACCCTCTTGGCATACTGTATATATATATATATATATATATATATATATATATATATATATCTATCCGTAAGAACGAATTCTTTATCTTTTCCTCTTTCTCCTACCTCCTGTAAGTTTGAATTTATATATTTGTGGCCAATTGGCGAAAACTTCCAAAGATTATATACATATATATATATATATTTCCAATTTTAGTTACATGTTTCCTATCTCTTTCTTTCACCTTCTGTTCAAATTATTATATATATATATATATATATATATATATATATATATATATATATATATATATATATATATATATATATATATATATATATATATATATATATATATATATATATATATATATATATAATAATTTGAACAGAAGGTGAAAGAAAGAGATAGGAAACATGTAACTAAAATTGGACGAAGACACTGGTGATGTGGAAGATGGTAAAGCCGAGAAATCAGAGGGTAAAAATATATATATATGTATATATATTTATTTATTTATTACAGTGTGTATCCAATAATGCTGTTATTTTTCAGAATTTTGTAAATCAAGGCAGAAAATTATGGACTATTCATCTGTCAGTCAAGAGAAGAGGAAGTACAGCAGCATGAGCCAGATGAGGGATGGTGGTATGAGCACGAGGGAGTGGCCTCTAAGCCAGTCCACACTGACAGATGCAGATAAAGCCATTGGTCGAGAGGGCAACAATCACGTTCTGCCAGGTGAGTGGTAGCAGCTCACATAATTTCAAAAGTATATTTCTCATTAATCCATAGAGTTCAGAAGGTGACTGAGTTGAGCTTGGGAATGATTTTGTTTTTCATAGCTCATTCTTCACAGAAGATTATTAAGTATATGAAGAGTTTTAAAGGTGCATAAACACAGGGTAAAAGATCCTAAGTAGTATGTAGAGCATCTCAAAGAATGAATGTTCATCTAGGGGGATTCAATGTACATGTTCACAAATCTTTAGAAAGAATCTGTCACTTAGATCACGCTTGGGGTTTCATTATATTGGAAGTATGTACTATCGTTTCCAAAAGTCTGAGTGCATCCACTTTGCACCATTCTAGGGTTTGTAGAATGGGGCATGGGGGGGAAGACCTTGAAATTTGGCCCTACCTGCAGACTGCATCATTTGCTGGGCTAGCTTCACTTGTTGTGAGATTATGGTGGGGAGTGAGTTACCGACGAAAGGATCGACGGGGATGGAGTAAAACACGAGAGGGGAAAACTCCATTGGAATGAACCGAAGGTTATTCGTGCTCATGCGGTTGCGACGCGACAATGGAAGCCTCCGACTTATATGATTTTTGCTCTCGAAATTCACATTTGTGCTCACGAGTGATCCACTCTGTAAAATTGGTGTGGTAGCCACGTGGTTAAGACTGCCTCGAAAAGCGAATCTTAAACATTCCCTGGTTTGATTCTCAGTCGTCGTATTTTTTTTGCATTCAAGTAATTTCAATATCACTGTGAAAATGAACCTCGAGTACAGTCTCTTTACATCAATGCACCCGGTACTGTTTATTATTATATTACAGGGATTCAATAATGATGCAGGACAACCTAATACGAAAGATGACTCATTGAATCCTTATTTCTCCTTAAGCTAATCTATTCACAGTGAATAAATACTTAAACGTCTCACTAGCTGAATATTTTTGGTCAAACGTTGAGTATGGCAAAATCTCCCTATTCTCGAAACCAATCTCTCTTTTTGCCACCTAAATATCAAGTCGCATTATAGGTATGATATTTTTGGTGATCCTCAAGTGAGAGATACATATCATTGAAATTTCTTAGATAGGCCTCATATTCAATCTCCTAGTTCTCAAAGAAAGAATATGCAACACTCAATGGTATTAGGCTTTACTTTGTAGAAATTATTCGTATCCATACTAAATTATACACTTTGTATTATTTCTTCAAAGTGTATAATTTAGTATGGAAAATAATATGCTGTTAAAAACATTATTGATGCTATGGAACAGGGTTGTCCAACTTGTAAGGCCTCAAGGGCCACAACTTAATCTTTAATATGGTTGTGGGCCATATAGTAATAAATAATTATTTTTTGAAGTAACAATAAGAAACAACGTAAGGTATAAAAATAAAAATATATTTCTGAATTTTTGTCTAATTACCTTTCGCGGGCCACAATAAATGGCAGTGCGGGTCGCATGCGGCCCGCGGGCCACCAGTTGGACAACCCTGCTATAGAAAGAGGGTTTCTCAGCAAGTGGGTGTACAAGCGAAAGTAAATCATACGGGTCGGGCCGAAAAAAGTATCCAGTTATTTATTTACCATTGTCTTATGACAATTGTTGTGCTCTGGAAATTTTCAGTAGCGTAGCCAGGGTGGAGGAGGAAGGGGGGTGAATGCTTCCCCCCCCCCCCCCCCCCCACCCCTCTGCCTCCTGTGTTCTGGTTCCCCTAAATCTGTGAATGTTTCCACTCAAAATTCCCAAATACATGCGTGAATGAATTTCATAACTAAATTATCAACAATAAAATCTACCCGGTCTACAAGTGGATAATATACTACGAGAAAAATAATACAGTAAAAGTATGTTTAATAAACTGGTGAATTTTTGAGTCGGCGCCTCCTAAAAATGTTGCGCCCCCTAGACCTAAAACCTGGCTACGTCACTGGATATATTATTTTTAAATATCATTGGATGCCGTATAGTTTTTTGAAAACTAGTGTCACCTTTCTCTGTTAATCCCTTCTCGGGTAATTTCTGCGAGGTATGCATTTCTGGGCAGGGAAAGGATAAGAAAATTTAAAAAGCAAATTGTTTATCTTTGCTTCTTTACTGCGTTGACACACTATTTATTCAATTGACAGACCACCAGACCAGCTTTCAAAGTTCATATTTTCTTCATTTCATTCTCTGAGTGAAACTTGGATATGTCATGATAAGGATCAATTTCAGCTAAATACTGGGGACTTAGGTTGTCTGAGGTGCTTTAGATAAGTTTGGGATGGATAAGATGAGAAAAGAGTAGGTTATAAGATAAATGGATGGAATGTTCCTGCGATAGACATGTTGAAGGAATGTGATTTATTGAAATGCTCATGTTGCGAGAATAAATGAAAGCTAAATGACACCAGTCTCATTCATCAAAAAACCAATTTAAGATTGAAGAGGAATGTCAAGAATACAGTGCTGGCAGTGAAATTCATGGATGAATTTGGTGGAAGAGATCCTTTGGAGGAGGAATATTTCCAGTCTTTTGGGTAGGAGCACAGGACTGAAGCATCGGAGGACTGTGGCGGAAGTGAGGAATTGTGCAAAAATAGGGCATTATGGATAATATAAGTGAAAAAAGGACCTTTACTCTACGATTTGCTTCTAATTTGGTTTATTTTACTGTGCCTAACCCATAAAATAGAATGGCATGTTTGTATGTAAATACATGCATACTGTAGAAATAACTTGGTTCAGGTTTTTTCTTAGCTTTCGATTGGAATATACCTAAATTTTCAAACTAGTAAATTTTTATAAATCTTGTAATATGTGTAGAGACCTAAGGAAACATCTCTTTGAAAACTATCCTGAATGAATGTTTGCGTCAGTGTTGGCTGTGGTTGCCAAAATCTCAAGGTGAATCTACTGTACTCTACAAGTTTTGGATTTTTTTTACATTGAATACGTGACTGTCTTTTTGGGATGGTACTAGAGGGAAAAGTGTTTCACAAGCATGTCTCAATTTGTTTCTTAATGATTTTTAAAGTATAAAGACCCTCAAAATACAAATATGTGAACCAAAAGAGCTTGATCTATTGTTTCAATTTCTGCAACAGGTCTGGGAACATATGGATATGGGCCCCACTGTATGTGTGTGAAATGAACTTCATAGTTAATTTAATAAATTCTTTCATTTCATATCCTACTGTTGCTGTAGAGAGGTAGATGATTTCTATGCTGAAAACCCTTGCAGCTGTGTCCTGATACAGCCCAATTTATTTTTATCTCTTGTCATTCCTTAGGTCTGATCACTTAGTTTCTTTAAATCCACGTGTAGTGTAGGGATGCAAATGGGACTTTTGCATCCCGACACTATTTTTTTGTGTGCAATATTTTCTTTAATCTACATAACATTTAGATGTAGATATGAGGAAGTGTGTATGTATGTATTCATCATATGACATTTTAGATGCGAGTTTGATTGTTGCTATTTAATTAATGGAAAAGAAACAAACTAGAGTATGCATTTTGATTGAAGATATTGTGCTGTAATTAGCCTTTATATTAAGAGGTTTTTCTGAGAGCCGGCTGTATATCTAGACTACCGAGGTTTTTTAAGCTTTCTGCCACTAAAACGTAGTGTTTTAGAAATAAAATTATTGCAAGAAAAGTATTTGTTGTATCACAATAAAATAAAAAGTGATTTATAGTGTTTTTACAGGCCTTTCATGTGACTTGATTTTATATGGATAGTAAATATAACAATATTTTAAATAAAAGTTTAATTATTGTTTATGTGAAAACAATTAAATTATTTTCGAGGGTGAAGGCTTTTTTGACAAAGAATGAGCGATTCCTCTACAAAAATCGTTTAACACAACGCTATTAGTTCAATTTAAAGTTTTCAAGTAATGGAATGGTAAATAACCATAAAAAAATGGAAAATATCCAAAGTATGACAACTGCCTTTTTCCGAGAGTCACCGTTTTTCTCTTCCAAACACTCTGAAAGACAAATTTTTCACTACAATACTTAAATGTTTTTTTGCATAATAAAGTACTTTATTTGAATTAATTAATTAATTAATTTTCCGTCTGCTGTTTTTGTTTAATTACTTCCTTTTATACAATATTTTACCGGATATTCGATGTAATTACGTTCAAACTCATGTTGGGTAGTAATGTTATTTTCATGTTCCGAAAGTCTAAGAAAATTTCTAAATAGAAAAAATGTTTGTGTCCACATTATGGATATTAATCCTACACGCAGTAACCAAGCAATAGATGTGACATAAATTGATTGTTTTTAGCCATTGATAGACCACTTCTAGCTCACTTTAGCGGACCGTTCCAATTGCGTCATAAGTGAAAAACCGCTGTCGGTGTTGTGTGCTGAGCGGTGCTGTAGTAGCTGACGCTGTAGTAACTCACTCTAACCCTTTCTTTTTAGAGACGATGTCTCCAAAAAGAAAGGGTTAGAGTGTAGGAAAATATTCTTGATAAAGAAGGGGGAAGAGATAGGTGGAGGATGGGAGGGGTAGGTAGGGGTAATAAAGAGATATGAAGAAGTGAGATGGAGGCTCAAGGTACTGCTGAGGGTTGATGATAAAACCTAGTACGTACATATTTTTTTATATTTCTGATACGAAAGCATGAGTGCACCTTGCATACGGAAAATTACTGTAGTTCAAAAACTTAAATAGCAACTTTGGCAATAAAACCTATATTTATGAGAAGTCATGTAAATTTCGAAAATTCCTGCACATTTTCCTTCGAGCTGAATATTATCAAGGTGATGTCAGCCAGCTACGCATTTCATATATTGACAATTGTGCGATAGATAGGGATAGGAAAATTTCGCGATCGCGAATTTAGCGAATTTAGACAAAAATGTCCTAGGAGTGATAATTAGTTACAACATACTCCATACTGACTGGGGAAATGACTTTTGAACTCGCGAAATGTCGCGAATTGTGCCCCAAAACGCGAATTTTCAATGTTTTGTGAGAAAATGGTTGGAAGTACATTTAAAACGCAGGAAAAACATTAAAATTGCAAGCAAATGTTCTCAATTCGATTTAAACGAACTCGCGTGCAAATATTGCTGAGGTATTCGGAAATTTGCAGTTCATCGTATCATAAGTGGTGTTACGATAACAATCGCGGGAGGATGACATCGGGTGCTTTCGATTTACGGTGCTAACCGGCAATACACAGCTCGTCACGCCACGGTGCTTTCTATTTACAATTAGTGGAATAACCATCTATCGGCATCTATGATCGGTGGCTCTCCGCCCCGAGGTGAGTCGAACAAAGGAAAAGCAATATGCGCATTTATTCTAAGTAATCTGCTACAGCAGGGTTTCTCGAACTTTTCCTGCGATGGAACACTTCGTAAATCCTGACATTTTAACAGAACACCCTGTGGACTTGCATATATTAAACCATTGCGTTTAGGTAGCAGCATATAAAGCCATTATAGGTTACTCGGAACACCCATTAGCCTTCCGCGGAACATAGTTCGGGAATCTCTGTGCTACAGATTTGAAGATGAAACGAACTGCACATGCGTGAATAGCCGATTTGAGTTGTTTCATTTCAATGGGCTTGTTCGCCAAGAGTTTTTAAAATGTCAATTCTGATAGAGTTTGAAAAATAAAGAGAGACATAATTTTCTGTTTTTTGATCCGTCACCTGATTTTTGAGTTATCGGAGGCGAAAAATCGGGGTTCTTAACCCTTTCACGTAAAAGAACCTACATGAAAAGTTTTGAAGTCACTCGCTGCCCCGTCCAATCACGATGGGCGCTATGCAGCCTTCCCCTTCCCTTGCTTTCCAGCGAGCGAATTACAAACTGAACCTGATCTCTGATGACGTCATGAACTTTTTGAGTGGGTGACAAGTTTCGTGAATTTTTGTTTTTGATTTAAGAAGGAGTGGCTGAATATAGAAGAATTTTGTCTCCACCGAAAATCTATTTTCCAATCCATCTACTGAATTCGTAAATTAAATTGCAATTTCGCATCATAGTAAACGACCTTATTGCAATGGTTGCGTAGCTGGCTTGAAAGCACCAATCAAGGCCAACTACGACATCAATATAATTGTCGATATATTTATTTATTGTGTGGCACCAAGGTTGATTTTATTGTTTGAATCTCTAGTTTTTGGCCATTTCCGTCTAATGACTGTTTGTTTTCCAGTGACAACTGTTAAGTATCCTAGTTTTATTACTGGTTTCTGTGCTTTCAAGTGCTTTTGACGAATTATTGAGATGCCGAATGCAAAATTAAGAGCAAGAGACCGGGCTTTCCAAAATCAAAAAGATGGATTTTAATGTATCGATAAAAGTACGGTCATGTACATATTCTACAACTGTCAGGTTGCTTGGGAAAGACTCAATTGGAAAAATTTAAAATCTTTAAAGCACGTAACTGCAGCAAACTTTCACAAGGATGGAAATTCCCTAAAGTTACATCTCAATACACGAAATGTATTAAATTTTATTTTTAAATTTAGTGCCACTTTTCCAGATTCCGCCACCGAGGTGATTGTCTTCAGTCATAACATGGCTAGAAGGGGAAGTGTCACATAATAACCCTGATCATATTGGGTTAAACTATAGTATAAGTGACCCTTTTCTAGACTTTGAAATAATCGGTATTTTATGTGTGTGTGTGTGTGTGTGTGTGTGTATATATATATATATATATATATATATATATATATATATATATATATATATATATATATAAATTCAAATATATCAAATTCAGCTTCATCAGCTCTATATATATATATATACTAGTAAATGGGTGCTTGCAGTTTGCAAGCAAAAAGGGAAAAGTGTATGATAGTACATTGTAAATCATTAAAAACGAATGCAATAAGGTCTTACTTCTTATGGAAATTATTTTAGGTCAATTTCTGACCTAAGAATATAATAATGAGAAAATAGCATAAAATGAATGGTCCCATGACATATGTACTTTGTTCTTCTTAGTAATTGCTATATTTTTCCTTATATTTTCATGCCATTGAGCAATTTTTAAGTAAAATATTTGTAATTAAACATGATTACAGTTATTTGGCAGTATGAAATTCAATCAATATGAGCCTAAGTAAATGCTATGGATTTTCACATTTCATTTTATTTTTGCTGATCTCAATTATTATAATTTACATATTATACACATGGCGTAGTACTTGAATTCATAATTTCAAAATCCAAGAGATAATGCAGCATAGAACATTATCATTTTACATTGTTTTGACTTGTAGAATGGAGTTTCGAGGTACATTTCAGAAAGTAGGGGCAAGGCATAATGTTTCCTGGAAAAACAGATAGAGGGAAACCCGGAATAAGGTGTAAAGAGTGTTTCAGAAGTAAAATGGAGGAATCTGGAGCGATCCCAACGGATTTCGTAGGCATGAGCAAATGGAGGAGTGTCAAAGCTACGAAACAGTTTATGTATATAGGTAATTATAAAACATTGTAAAACGTGTATTTCGAAGGCATAATATCGTTTAAAGCGATTGAAATACGCACGAAGAATGATATATTCCTTTAAATTCAACCTTTATAGCACGCGTATAAGGTACTGGAAGTCTCGGGAACAATGAAAAAATTGCTTATCAAAGAAAATGAAAAAAGCTCGAAATTTGCATTAATTTTGCGTTTAAACTTCATATATTTCAGTTTATCGATCGATTGAGAAAAATCGGTTGCAAGAATTAAATGTTTTGAAGTTTTGGCCTCATTTTGGTGCAAGAATAAAACTTGTATCTCAATTATTTCATATTTTAATGAATGAAATAAAATTACTCTACACGTAAATTATTCGTTTTTCCCATTTAAACCCGTTAAAAAACAAAATCCCATCTGGATTCGAAACCAATGAAAAATATTGGGATTTTCGATTTTTTCCTGACTCGACACCAAATTCAAACGCTACCCTGAAAATGTCAATCTTCTAGCTCGATTAGAAATGCCCAGGAATTCGTATCAATGAGTGAGTGAGTGAGTCAGTTTTGTAGCTTTATATATTACTATTTATAATTTATTATATATATATATATATATATATATATATATATATATATATATATATATATAATAAATAATATGTCGATATATATATATATATATATATATATCGACAGCCGAAAAGCTGCCTTTCTCACAGAAGGAAGGATACAGAATCTGAATCTTTCTCACAGAAGGAAGGATACTGATTCTGTATCCTTCCTTCTGTGAGAAAGGCAGCTTTTCGGCTGTCGAAATATCAGAACGTATAGTGTGTGAGTGTTCTTATTTTTGTGTTTCTATATTTATTTCCGCCCCACCTGTGGCAAAGTTTATTTTTATTTATATATATATATATAAATTTGTGGTCACTGTGAAAACACCGAAATGTCTTGTTGAAAGTACCGAATTTCTAATTTCAAAGTACCACTTTTCTCCCTCTCAAATCACCGAAAAATTCCTATCCCTAGCGATAGATCATGAAAAGGAGGTCTACACACAGCCCAACTTCACATTCCGGGCACCAAAGTCGTGTTTCTTAGAAATGTACTGATGCGAATTGACTCGTCCTTTGAATGACATATCCATCTTTGTGCGGTCTATAACTTCATTTGTACTGAGGAAAGTATTCAGTTCCCTCCTCATACAATCGGCAAGCAAATCTTGTTGACGGGAGTTGGATTCTTCATGTTATATTACGTCAAACAACATATAATACCATGAGAAATCCACTGAAAAAAATTCAGATGGAAGGTCGATATCTTCTTGGTCGAATGCCCCTACAAAAATATGACTTTCTATCATTTGACAGTCTCAGGGGCCTTGAGAGTGAAAGGAGGACGCAGTGTGGCATATGAACACGCTCAGAAGTCTAGGGATATTTTTTTGGTGCCGGAGAGTCACACTCTGCTGATAAAGGTTAATGGTTATTGGCATTTATTCTTTACAGATGGTCTGGGTGTGTTCCAAGTTCGTACAATGAGTGTAGTCCTCAATTTTTTTGGAGAAGTATGTTATGAGGGCTTGATGAGGGACTGGTTAGGGTCCCCTGAGGGCTCATCCTTCTGGCTTCCCCTCTTAAATCTTCTCTGCAATTCGCCCAGCCCAAATGCTTCCACTGAAGGCAGTCAAGACAGGTAATGTATTTCTTTGTTCATTCTCTGTTCTTCTGTATTGCTTAAATTATGTCTTGTACAAATGTGATTATAGACCAAACTACTTACGAAAAAAAATCAATTCACGTTTTTACCTTTAGAGTGATGAAAGGGCTTCCGTCACTATGTGCTAAAATTGGCCCAAATGAAAATGCTCCCTTGGGGTTGTCCCTAGGAAGGTATATATAGTTCACCCATACAGAGTCCCTTGCTTTTTGGGCTAAGCTGTTTGGAATCATAAGACTGTTTCAATGTTTACAGTTAAGGTTAACATTTTCCTCTACAAAGCATTATGTGTGTCCAATATTGCTGTTATTGTTTGCTGTAATTACAAAACTTTATTTTTTAGAACAATTAAATATTTTTAGAACAATGATTTTATGGAATGTTTAAGACTGAGATTTTTGAAGGAAAGTTTTCTGATTGAAGTCAAAATTTATAGTTCATTTATTGAGTCCTTAGTGGAATTCCAAAATTTTGCAAAATTGAAGTTTTTGTTGAGGCTGTTTTAAGAGTGCTCACATATTTAGGATTTTTCCATTCTTATGAAATAAACTTTTGTAATGTTTGCTATAAAAGAGGTTGAACAAGTGCTTTATGGTACTGTTATGAATTGCTTTTCAATTTTTGGAATATTTTTCTGGATATTTAACATTTAAAAAAGCCATGTTTTTACTACATAACTTAGTGTAAATGCCTTTTTATCAATAATCACTGTTGCTACTGTCTACTGATCAATGAAAAATTTGTAAGTAGAAAAGCTTGCCATTGCATCTTTTAACTTATACAGTTCCTCATTTACTTGGTTTTTCAGATGTGAACTGGCCACAGAGGCATATTCTGCCTTAGAATCTGCAACAGTTAAATTTTTTGCCAGATGTTGCTGGTGTCATCCTGCCAATCAGCAGCTGCTTTCAACTGTCCTGTGTGAAGTCATAAGGCAGCAAAAATTAGTACAACCAAGTAGGTCTAGTGTGATCTTTATATGTATGCATAAATCTCTGCTCTGGTGGCATTAGCGCAACTCACTCTCCTGTTTATATGTTGGGCTTGTGGTTAAATCTAGATGATTGATTTTCATTTTCATTTAGAAGTGTTGGTATTGTGCTGTGAATGATTTTGCCAAGCTTTTTTAACCTAATGACTTTAATGCTAATGATTTCTATCGTTTCCAACTAGTGGAATAGATAATCTACAAAACAATTGGAAGGAACATAAGGGAGCTGTATTATTTAACCCATTGGCTTACAAAGATGGTAATTCGCCGTCCACTCAAAATTGGCCCTTGCTTACAAAGACGGCGTATATTTTTTGCCGGTCTCGTATATTTTTTTCCAGCCTTCTTTTGGAGCATTAATTTCAGATAGATTCATAGTTTATGTTCTTAATTGCTTTTATGTTGTTCTAATACATATACATATACTGTTATTATATTGCAGTTTATATTTCATTCTTGTATATACTCAATGGTTTCAAAGTATTTTCATTGCGCCGTCTTCGTTTATCGTGAACCCAATGCACCGTCAGCACTGGCTTACTTTGTCTCCTTTCTCTCCCATCCTCCTTCTATTTGGTAAACTATTGTTGAAGCACCTATTTATAGCCATCATAAGATAAAGGAAGCATTATTTCACTTGTATACTTGATGAGTGCCATCTGCTGAACGTAAACGAAAGATACCTAATATCTTCGTCTTCAGTGAACTTGCTACTATGCAAAAGATAATACAATCTTTTCTGCTGCCACACAAAAGTTGCCATTCATTTTTTCCTATTCACTGCTACATCAACAAAGAAGATCATTTTCAAGAGGCAAGTGCACAAGTAGTAGGCCGTCTCTTATATATGAGCTTAACAGTAGGTGCAAGAAGGGAGGAACATAGCAATTACATTAAGGTGTTGTACACAAGTTGTATTTATTTATTGAAATGTACTACACCTAAATGCAATTGTTGTCATGTTGGGCCAACTGGGAGAAAGCTTAGTATTAGAATTACTGATCATAGAATATCATTGCTTAATAGGAATAACAAATCAATGTTTGCAAAGCATTTGATTGAAAATAATCATTCATATGACTTTATACTTAATGTTCTGCATGCGTGTGAAAAAGGTGGTAAACTTGATTTTATGGAAATTTTTGAAATAAGAGCTTTTTCAACATGGGCTAAAATTGGTAAACGAGGTTGTCTTGGTGAATCACTCTCCATTTCTGTCGGTGCCAGTTCCTTCCCACCCTCAATCACCTCCCCATGACCCCGACCTTGGTATCTTCCATATCTCATTATCGCCCCCCCCCCCCCTTCTTCCCCAAAAAAACCAACCAAACCTTTCTCCTCTCCTTTCCGTCTCCTTTCAAGTTTATATATATGAGAGACTGCCTGATACTTGTGTCCTTACCTCTTGAAAATGACAAGTTAAACATTGAAACCGGTAGAGAACAATAAATTGTATGGAAAACTTACTGAGTGAATTTTTCCTTTAAAATGCACATTTTAGATAAGACACAATTTATAGTCATGGCATGATTTTTTATGATAATTTGCATTTCCCCATACATGCCATGCCCTTTACACTACCTTTGATTTTGCTCCGATTTTAGGTAGGCCATTCAAAAATTTAAAATAAAGATTTTACTGTGGATTTGCTTTAAATATTTTCCTTTACAGTTTGTAATCTTCACCGTTCATGTCCATCATAGTTTTGTCCTTAATTTTGATGTTCGGTGTTTCATTTGGATTTCTTGTGTTAATTCAGGTGTCATGTTCCTTCATGGTATATCTGGATTCACCAGAAGACTGCTACTTCAACTGCTCTTGGAAAGTGAGAGGTTGGTGGTATTTGTGAGTGGGGGAGAGGAAGTGAGGGAGGGGGATGCTGTCTCCAACGGAAAAGGTTCCAACTATGGTCTCCCAGGTGGCGCACCTCCACATCCTCAGTATGGCGTGGGTCGGTGCCAGAGGCACTTATTCTACCTCTCCACCCAGACTACAATAGCTGATATTCTTGGACTAGTTGCCGGTAATTAAATGACTGTCTTACTGATCTAACTGGTTGAAGTATAAGTAATGGCATTCTCCTGGTCTCCGATGTGTGATTTCTTATTTGTTCTCTGATGACAGATGTTGCATGCTCCAATGGTAAAGTGCCAAATGGATTGAATGGGCAAATTCTTGTGTTACAATGCTTATGAGGATTCCATATATTTCAAAGCCTTTTGTTTTTTCATACCCAATAGAATAAAATGCAATGAGATATTCTGAGTCTGTTTATAAACTGCCAAGGGTCACATTTGAAGGGGCCATAAATTGAAGGGTCACTTTTATGAATAGAAGGATCAATTTGATGAAAGTTTTTCTTTTTCGTTTGTTGTAACAATGTAAACTTTTTGGGGAAGTGCTAGAGTAAATAGAAAAGTTTCATTGCTGGTGAATTCCATTGCTCTTTTGTTTTTTTGCGTGTGTATGAGTGCCTTCTCTTTTAATGCATGCTTCATGCAGTTATCAGTCTTGTCTGTATCATTCGAGAGTGAAAATCTTATTAAAGCATATTGAGTTAACCATATGTGGATCTTAATTCAAGTGTACGGAACCTCAATACATAATATTATTAATAGCCAGGGGAAGTCCAAATCCGTTGAAAATATCAATTTTTAAAAATATTCATGCTATATTCATTAGATAGTTTCAATGGTTGCTAATAACAAATATAATGTAAATCACCCTGTCATTTTCATCCTTTCTTAATTTTCAATTTTTTATTAATCTAAGATGTTTAATGTATTTTTTTTCATCAAATATAAATTAATGAGAAGTGATAGTTCAAGGAATAACTTACCATCTTCATCCTTTCTTAATATTCAATTTTCTATTCGTCTAAGATGTTTAATGATTTTTTTTCATCAAATATAAATAAATGAGAAGTGCTTACTCAAGGAATAATGTATGACACTGCTATTTTTCAGTTTATCAGTGTTTCGTATTTTTACCTTTACTCCAGTAAAAGAAAATGGATGTAGAAGTGAAAATTCTACTTTTCCCGCAATTTACACTTTTTTTCTAGGGTTCCTGGAAAAGTTTAATTTTGGGGTTTTACCGTTTTTACAAATGTATTCATCCAAGAGACACAGTAATAATACTGTCAAGTGCATAGGAAATGTTATATACAAGTATTATTACAGAATTTGTAAAAAAGAAAACATTAAAAATTTGGCCTCAAATATTCTTTGACGCTATAAAAACACTTATGAATCAGGTATTCAGGGACCAATATCTTAAATACTGGTATTCTCTCTTTTTTTAAAAGACATTCAGGATAGTTATATTATAATTTTACACACATAGACCTTGGACCATTTGATGCCATGGATAATTTGCTACATAATCAGGAACTAGTCTAATCTGACAGGTAATCTGAAATTTTAGTCATTGAAATAAACTATAATGAAAATTGATCATATCAGGAATCACAAATTCCGCTCACCACTTAGTGAAAGATTTAACACTATTGTAGCATATGTATCTGTTTGTAAGCATGTTTTAATACACATAATTGTGGAGTTGAGATAAAGTTATTCGATTAGATAATCCTAAGATATTTGGGGTATGCCTTGTGAAGTGTTTTTATTCAGAAGGTTAAGAATAAATGTAAGACTTGAAATTATACGGAAGTAATTAATGCAATCATGAATTACTGAAATCAGAATTCATCAGGAATCATGAATTTATGCAGGCACTTCATGTTCATGCATTTTTATTTATAGTTGCGGGAAACAACAGTCAAGTGACAGCCAGTGAAGGACGTGGAAATTCTTGTTCTGGTAGTCGTGGTGGTTGTCAAGGAAATGGACCAACCAGGGGCGAGATCTTAGAAATGGGTCTCTCAATGATTGCTGGCCTCACTGCCAAGGACAAGCGAGCCAAGGATGCTCGAAATGATGCTACTGCAGCCGCATCATCATCATCGTCCATGACGGGCACCATTCCAGTTCCCCTGAGAGGAGGTACAGGTGCAGGACGACCGAGTGAATCGGCAGCCCGGGGTGGTCCATACTTGACCCATGCTGCCCTGGCATTTCCACTGCCACGAGACATGACACTTGCTCAGCTTCTGGTAGCATTGCACCAAAATGGGCATTCCATTGGTGAGCCAAGGATTACTCTTCAACTATCCAAGAGTCATGCTGCTTCGGGTAAGCATTAGGCTGTTCACTCTCATAGTAAGAAGAACAAACCTTATGTTTTATCTATTCTGAAATAGTGAATATTTTGATTTGAAAGTTATTCATTAAACCTGTTAGACTTTTATCTGAACCACCTATTATGTATAAGGTACTAGTCAGATTAGTGCTAAAAATCAATACAGTAGAAACTCGAAAATACGAACTTCGAAATTACGAAATTTTGATTTTACGAAGCAAAATTTTTGGTCCCGACCAAAAGAGTATCTTAGTATATGTAACAGTATACGATATTACGAAATAACGAAGTTTTAAAATTACGAACCTCGGGTCTTGGTCCCAACGTGAAGAAGTTACTCGTTTATACGAATAGTGATGGATCACAGTAACGTTTTCCGGTGCTCCTTGTCAGAGTTAAACATCTAATTAATCATTGTCGTCGAATACGTTATGCACTGAATGTATTACCTGAACGATATCTCATTTTTCAATGCTACAATAGTAAAGGTGTGGTTTCGCTGGGGCATCCCGCGGCCGCGTGCGGCGTCCGCGTCCAGCAGCCGGAAGTCACTGCCGTGCTCATCCAATCTATATCAAATGGGTTTGGCTTCACTGATACGTCTCGGCCGTCGAGGTCGATGGCTGATTCCCGACGTCTGCGTCTCGACTATTTCGAGAGCAGTCGAGACGCGGATGCCTAGTCGGGCAGTCCCAATTTTCGGTGATTTTTCTGCACTCCTCTCTCCTCATTTTATATTATGCGTCCTTTCCAGCTCTTTTTTGTAAAACTACTTGCGACATTGGTCGTCCTTTTCTTCGTCTTCCAACAAAACTTAATCTTCACCATCAATTTCAGCTTTAAATCAACTCACTTTCAGGAAACACAAAGCGATAACATATTCGTAATTAAACTAAATCCACTCTCTCCCACATCGCCCAGTGAAACCAAACCTTAAGAACGACTTCGCATCGTAGCACATAAAATATGGAACCAATCGGACTAAAAATGCGTTTGGCTTTGTTACCACGAGTCCACAGAGTTGCGACGAGTAAAAAATGTAAATTAGTCGTGTACGGAAATACTAGCCCACGAGAGACTAATTGCCACAACCAGCATTTTCCTCTCATGATCCCTGGCATTTTTTGCTACCAATTTTCGCAAGCATTAATCCATGATGAATATTCCTGGTACAGCATTTGTTTGCTGCGCATGTGCTCAAAAACTATGACATGTATCGGAGATGGTGCTGTATTGTTCGAGCGGTAGTTAGAGTTGTAAATATAACCCAAAGAAGCTTTTTTCCCACTATTTCAGACTGATTACACTCAACCTTGCTCCAAGGTATAATTATTCTGGCTGGCAATAGCTATCATCGAAAGAATCAGGGTTAATTGAGCGTTTTGATGTAGACTTCGAGCAAGGCATTGCTCTTCCCTTCTTTCGTTGCCAACAGCCAAGAAAACTAATGAAAACGAGTTCGCTTGGTTCGTACGACCAATTACTTTTACACACATTAATTCTAAAGTATGACTAGCGCTGGGCGCATGCATAATCAAAGGGAGAAAACGCTCAAGCACCCATACATATTTGTATCGGAAAATGGTGTAGTTACCTTTCTCCCCCTTCGCTTTAACCCAGTGATTGAAAAAATATTCTAAACGAGAGCTCAGCTGTGTTCCTGCAGATTGATTGAGAATTAAACAAGGGTTTTGTAGCTTAAACCTTATTAGAGATATAAACAAAAAGAGGATAAGTGGAACCATCCTATGAGATGCCGAAAGTCACGCTGTCGGAGAGGGTTCATGAAACCTAGTCAGCATCATAGCTCAATTGGAAGCACTTGCATCTACCCCCCCACCCCCTCGGGAGGACATCGGGGGTGGGAATTACCTACCAGTGTGGAAGCAGGACACCACGAATTGGCCAGGATCTTAGGGTAGGTGTGTTGAGGCATTACTTATCACAAGTTGGCAGTTTATTGGCTGTAACCCCTAGCAATTTAAATCGATAGATCACGATCTTGCAAAGAAACGAACTTTAGGCTTGTAACGAAAATGACCAAGTCCTGATTTCTCCTAATAAGATAATTTTTCTAACTCGGGATGCATTACATGGATTCCAAATTGCTAATGACATCAACTCCCAGTTCAGTTTGCATTGATCCAAATGAGAGGCCATGGTGGGAGCGACGATGGAGCGAAGCAAAGCGCAAAAATAAATAAATTTTTTTTGTTAAGTGAGTGATTCTCTCGACAGAAGAGCTGAAGTATTTTTTTTAAAATACGCATTGATTCGTTTGTCGTATTTCTTCTTCAATTCTTATTCACTGATTCCCTTTTATAAGACTGCCCGAATTGACCGGAAATTAAGGAAATGCAAAATAGAAATGCCCGCACATTCCCTTATTGTTTTTCCCCCACCCGGCAATCCCCACCAGGAAAATTCAACCTGCTTTCCATCTCTGTTGCTCTAAAACAGCGGCTTACTCTTCTCCATCACCTTTCTCACTTCCGGTGAAACTATCAAATGCTTCCCTTCTCTCCCATACTGGTCATATTTCCCCTCAAGTCTATGTGTCCCCCCCTCCCCACTCTTCAAGGTTGGCACGAGCCATCGCCTTCACACCGAAGCCCCCGTTCCGGCCCCCCAGGAGATCAGGCCCCTTCGAGTGGCCCCTCCCTCCCACCCCCTCAACACTAGGTCAGGATGCGATGTCCCACGCTGACTCTGCCGGCCCCCCATGCCAACTCTTGGACCCTTTAAGTAAAAGCGCCCCACTCTCCTAAAGCATGTCTTCCCTCTCCGCTGATGCAGCCGGTCGATGTAAGGGAGGAGGAAGATAAGATGTGACAGTTCGGCGTAAAGCCGATGATTCATTCGATGTTTATTCCTCACGTGCATCTCTTGGCTTTGGCTGCCAGGTAGATCCACGTCTCAAGTGACGCATGATACTCTTAGACCATGGGTCGCTTAGCTGTTTTTGTGAGAGGAAGAATGGTGGAGGGTGAGTAAACCCCGCAATGACGGGGAAAGGAGGGGGAGACAGCTGATTCCGGCCTGGTGCGTGGCCTGACCTGGAACTGCAATGCTCGGACGAAAATCTCTTCACTGTCTTCAATATACGGTGCAAATGATCGCGCAAGTCGCTCACTTCCTTAATGTATTTATAAATCAATATTATTGATGATTATACATCGCTAACGCTAAAGTTACGAGTTCTCCAGTTAGGGAATAATATAGAAAAATGCGCTAAGAAGCTTCATAGGCTTAGTCCAAACTGCACGAAAATTGTGCAAAGACGCTTCATTGCCTAATCATTCATTGGAAAAAAGAACGAATAGTTGGTTGTCGAGATGTAAATTTCGGCAGGGCTTGGAAGGAGGTTGATTCGTCTGATTTTCGGGATTTCCGCCGCGGAAAGCTGGAACGACGCTGTGGAAATCCCGAAAATAGGAAGAATCAAAATCCGACAAATAAGTGTTGTTCAACTGACAATGAGTGCACCCTGTGGGCATGGATACACATTTAAATATACTTTCATGAATTATAACTTCGTAAATCATGCAAGTACATCGCGAGAGTACTTCTTAATGTAAGGAAATAAAAAAAGAGCTTCATGGCGATGTTTTTGAAAGATACTCGTTCATACGAAATTTGATATTTCGAATTGACGATTTTTCCGGTCTTTTTGACTTCGTAATTTCGAGTTTCTACTGTATATGTAATAAGAATTTTAAGTTGAAGGATACCTTTTATATCATTTAACAAGCATGGAAGATAGTAGGAAATGTCTGACACATGGAGAGTTGTGTTGAGAAGGGAAGAACAAAGATTAGACGTTGTAGTGGGTCATTCTGATTTCAGATCATTTAGTTTTTGATCAAAGCAGAAAATATTAGTTGCAGTTGTGATATTTATGCCTGGTATGTAGCTTGTCTCTAGCTATGTGCTGGTTGGTTCTTTTTGCCTACTGTAAAAACTCAATTGCAGGAAAACTACTGCACTGTTTAAAGTAATTCAATGGGAAATCATTTTTGATTTTCTCACTTTATCCACAGTTGTACATATGTTACTTTTTTCTTTTAAAACCTTGTATTGTGTGCTAAACATGTTCGACACTCCAGCATTGTTATTTCTTCTTTTCAGATGGTTTATCATGGGCTGGAAATGGGGTGGAGAGTATGACAACAGATGAGGAGGAAGAGGAGTCTCAAAAGTTGCTGGAGTCCAGTGGCCTGCCGTCACCCCTCCTTGTGTTCACCCAGCAGGGCGGTTTGGCACTCCTTGCCCATCACCTCCCCCTAGTGCACCCAGATGCCCTGCTCCAGCCCTCTCCACCAGATTCCCTCGTCCTTGGTAGTGGACCCTCTTCATCTTCCCAGCCCCAGCCACCCTCGCCACCTGATGGCATCGACACAGAATGGGTCAAGGTTGAGGCCAACGAGGACATTTATGAGGTAAAGTGCTTATTTTTCCCATCAGAATTTTTTATCTAGATTGTTGAATTCCCTTAATTATTTTACATATGAACTTCTATTCTTTAAAATTAAAACAAAGTTTTTCTGTTTAATCAAATACAGTAAAACCCCAAAATTACACTTTTCCAGGGACCCTAGAAAAAAAAGTGTCAAGTGCGGGAAAATGCAAATTGTGGGAAAAGTAGAATTCTCACTTCTATATCCATGTTCTTTTACTGGAGTAAGGGTAAAAATAAGAAACACTGATAAACTGAAAAAGAGCAATGTCATAATTTATTCCTTGAAGTAGCACTTCCCATTTATTTATATTTGATGAAAAAAATTCATTCATTTATTTGTTATTAGCAGCCATTGAAACTATATAATAAATATAGCATGATTATTTAAAAATATTTAATATTTTCAACTGCTTGGACTTCATCTGCCTATTTATAATATGTACTATGCTCTTTATTTTCAATTTTCTGCAGTTCCTCAAGAATTTGCTCACAGCAATGTAAATTATGATTTACTGTACAAACGCATGAAAGAGGCGCACCCCTCTTTTTATGGGTCGAAGTTGAAGAAAAAATTTTGGGGCTTTTTTTTCTCCTATTACGAGGTTTTGCGGGCCTAACTTCGAATTTTTGGCTATTATCAAAGCCGCTTGCAATATTCTCCTATAATTTACTCGGCATTTTTCATAGGCATATATGGACCTCGGAGGTAAGTATTCACTTGTAGCCTTAGCCCTACAGTGCTTAGATTGTTTATTGTCCTTTGGAATTAGTGAAGTAATTGATATTCATTAAAACAAAACAAATCCGACCTCCCTACAATTCGTTTTTAGTTGGTAAGTGCGGACAGTCGCACCGGGCTCTGATTTTTAAATCCAAATTCCCCCACGGTTTTCCTAATGCTCAAGTCGTAGTCGCTGTAAGTCGCCTTTTAAAATGTGGTTAACTTTTACAAATTATATTTTGCTGTAAACGATGACGAGTGGGAATGCAAACACGTTAAATGCAAAATACCCAAGCGTCAGCCGCGTGAAAAACGAACGAAAAGGCGTAGATACGACATCAAAACCTGAAAAAAATCAAACTTTGAAAGAAAACATAACTGTCTATGGAATTTAAAGCATTTTTTTTTCAATATGGTCCAACAAAAATCTTCAATGAATGACAAAATAAAAAAATTGGATGATTTACATAAAAACGGCTGACTTACTAGTGAGACGGGCGTCGCAGTATGGCGGCCTGCGCGCGCATGTCCTGTCACAGCTTGTAGATTTTCCCCGAAAAGACCTTCTGTCCCTATTGGTATGGAATAGTGCAACCATGAGTGCAACCTTATCCTTCCTCCATCTTCTATAATGCATGATTCCGGCACATCATGCTTTCGTACGGCAGCGTGGTTTCCTACTTCCTCAGCGTCTTTGATTAAGTTTTTCAGCTGCCGTGTAAGACCACAACTTTTTTCCCTTGTTCATTATGGAACAACACTGACCTATGTTGGTGTATTCACAAATGTTAATATTCACAGAATTTTCCTTTTATTTTTCAGGAGCTTGATGACCCCATGTTGTTGGTGGGAGGTAATTCATCTCCAGGCATGGCACCTGGGAGCACCATGATTCCACCCCAGCAGGTGACCCAGGCACCACCACCTCCTGGTGCAAGGGGTGGATCCCCATCCTCAAGGCCATCTGTACCTGCTCATTCTCTTGCTGCATTCAGGTTATTCCTGCGATTGCCAGGCTATGCAGAGGCCCTGCTGAGGGAGCGTCACAGGGCACGTTGTCTTTTGAGACTTCTCCTGGGGGTCCTAGATG
Organism: Pyrrhosoma nymphula; assembly: GCA_963573305.1. Lineage (NCBI taxonomy): Eukaryota > Metazoa > Arthropoda > Insecta > Odonata > Coenagrionidae > Pyrrhosoma > Pyrrhosoma nymphula. The sequence goes on along the minus strand of OY754338.1, from coordinate 74,692,061 downwards.
ATGGAGAAGGAGGTAAGAAGCTAAGTGAAATTGACACATATATTCATCTTGGTAGGATTTAAAACCTCTTTTTAAGTTCATTTCAGAGAATTCAATGACTTACAGTGTGGCATTGGTCTTATAGTTTTGTGACCTACTTACCATACATACTCCAGTATCAGTAAAAAAATTTCTTCCTTTTTTTGGTCAATGAAAACCTATCTAAGACTTACACTCGAGTCACTAATTAAACCTAACCTTACCCGGTCAATGTTTCGGGGTGTGGGCTGCATAAAACCATATGTATCTCTAATACTGATAAGCCACCGAGAATATTTGCCAAGAAATGCATTAGATTTACATTCTAAGTTTCATATTAGGACCTACCACTGACAAATACACATGATACATCACTTTGCGTCAATAATGCATCCCACAAGGTTAATCGGACTGCACAAATATCGCATAACCAACCCGAAACATGAGAATTTCCTGATTAGCAACGGGTGATGCTGTAAATCTCCGTAAATATACCGATTGATACTATGTGCATTTTTCTGCATGCCATCAGTGAAAATTTGAGAGAAATAGCATGAAAAATGACAAATTATTCTGAATATTGAACTTAATAATGAGCTGAAACAAAATCATGTGGACTTCTCATCATGAAATTCGGAATTTCCTGGGTTTTATGCTTGCCACACACTCAGATGGCCAACTGAGTCAGTCATTACTTGCCACTAGCTTCATGGATCCTGTTTTATATCTTTCTGTCTGTGTCATCCTTAACATTTGTAAATATCCTTCACTTCTGGCAAATATTCATATTTCAATAACTATGTGAACAGATGGTTGGTTTTCGTTGAATTCAAACAGGCTGCTTATCGAAGTCCATGATGCAAATAAATTACAAAGAATCACTATATACAGTAAAACCTCCCTATAACGAATTCGCTGGGACCGGAAAAATGACTTCGATGTACGGGGGTTCGTAAGTAAGGAGGTTATATGCGGGTTGCGTAGTCTCAGGGGCCGCCGAGAATTTTGATGCAACTCACATTAATTTTACAAGCTAATTTCGACGGACATAAAAATGATTACTGTAATGCAGTATACCGGCTAATATATTCGCTGTGATTGATGGTGAAGCCCATAATGGGATAAAATCGGTTGATCTGAAATTGATGGATGATTCAGATGGGATCCGAAATTGTATTTTTTATCTACTTACTGTATTAGCCTCAGATGATATACAGGCCGTAATACTACCCCCTCCCCCCACTTATATTTAGTAGGTCTACGAAAAGCACGGGAAATGCGCTTCCTATGTATTTCTTATGGCAAGGTTCAACAAAGTTAGGCAATTATTTCTTGTCATATGCCGAATTTCAAGGGCCACTTTACTTTCATTAAAAATATTTAAGCACTTCGAAAAGCATTCGTCTTACTTTAGCTGGGCTTTTAAGACAATTATTATTCGAAAACCAGCAAGGAAAATTGTTGACGCGAATTTTAATTCTATACTGCGATTGCGGTGAATATATTTCCCTCGCATTCTTGATCGTGAAACTTGAAACCGAATTGGGTAGCTTTAGGAGACAATTTGATTCAATTTTATGCAGATAATATAAGCACAAACGAATCCTGATGGCTTAAATTTGATTATGAGTGTCATGCAATGCAAAATCTCAATGGAGGATGAAGACGTCATATACTTCAGATAGTCATTTGATACTCCCCTTCGTTACATTACCAACTTATGTTCTCATGGTACGCAAAGTATTATTTGCTTAAGGGATATAAAATCCAATACATGGCAAATAAAAATCTGATCACTTTCTATAGGCCTCCTAAAATTTCGTGCACTTATGTTGTGTTAAAATTACATTGCAACAATTTATGAATTTCTGCAGCTATTGGTTACGATGCAATATCTCATTTAACAAATATTTACGGTACAAACAAAGAATTATCTGCCATAATAACCTTATATTAGAATTTGTTCACTTATCTCCGTAAGAACATACGATTTTAGGCTTACTTTTGGAAAACAGGTGACGATCGTAATTCGGGTGTCTCGGAGGTTACGGCTATCCATGGATACTAGAATTTTGCTACGGCCAAGGATGCTACCCTGGCTCAGCATATTGAAGGCACAGCGATGGAACCAAAGTTTATCACCTGTCGAAATGTAACGACGCGGCAACCTAGAGGACCAGAGTCAATTCATGCAAATGGCGGTGACCAGACAAAATTTAGTCTTGGCAACGGTTTAAAAATAAACTGAAAACAATCATAAGCTTTTGAGTGCCATAGTTTTCAAGTAGGTACCAAAATAATGCACAATCCGGGCTTGCTGATAATACGCCAGTTAATATTTTTGGATGTTTTTAATGCTCACTACGTTAAATATAACATGAGATTTTTTGGACCCTGGCAGAGGGATTAAACACCCTGATAACCCGATGACAAGCCAGTGTTTAAGCAATCATTGAATTCTTAACAACCGCTGTTTGTTTTCCTTTTCAGTACATAAAAAATAAATGTATCCTTTTTACCCAGGTGAAAATACGCGCTGGTTGCAGTATTAAAACTACGAACTGTGATTATTAGTGATTCAGCCACGATCTCATGAGCAAACAAAATCTAAATTAGGATTATCTAGGGTCCCGAAAACACTCTACGTAAGAAAATGTAAGAAGAGTGTAAATCCCCTCCCCTTTTCTCGTCTTGCTTTGTTCTTGAATGACCCCTTACTCCGCCCGCTCTCAAAGCTGTTTGCTTTGTCATGTCAAGGTCACCAACCGCACATATTCCGAAAAGTTTTGACTAACAATAAGCCTGTAATCTTGCATGTTAACCCTTTCGCGACGGGGCCACAAGTTGGAAAATGCTACTTCCCTCACAAAAGCTACTACGATTTCTTTGTATTCCCAGAATGGAGCTTTCACTCAGTAAGGATTGCTCAGGTAATTGTTTCCTCAACTTGGGGCCGGGCCCAGCGGGGTGCCAGACCTTTTTTCTCGGCCACCGGGCGGAGATAATCCTGACCCTTTCCGCTTGAGAAGCTCATTACGGCATGCGGTCACGGCCAACTATTTGTTTATGTAATGGTTTTTTGCGAAAAACATTGTTGCTGCAGCCTCGAGATATATTTAATCGGAATAGAATTCTTCAAGTTTTGCAGTCCCTTAATAGCTTTTAAACGAAATTCTACGATTAATATTAAGCTCTCTAGCAAACAAAATCATATCAATGGTTAGACAAATAATTTCGTTATTGTATTTCGCACTCGTAAATGATTTTCTCCATTACTCAACGATAGAAATTATTTAAAATTTTAAATATTCTTAGTCGGGCTATTGGCATCAACAGAACGCGAATTTAAGAATCTGTACGAAGTAATTTTCACTCTGTTAATTCATGAAATGTACGGTCGAGGGAACTTTTGTTTTTGGATCCTTTTAATTCGGCTATCATATTCTTTTAAATTCTAAAACTGGAAATCCCTTGCGTTTAAGTACAACGTGCGATCATCGGTGTCTTGTAAACACTTGACCGTTAGTATATAGGTATTTTGCAATTACACAAATGGACAGAGACTCGGGAGTTATGCTGAAAACATACAAGATGATCTGTTAGTGCTAGTTAGCAGATTAGGATACAATCATTAGGAATCACATCAACTTATTAACTATACTACCTATCGACAACCCTAGTTGAAAGTCTCATAGGCAGCTGTTTCTTATCGTTCGCGGGAAAAAAGGCATTTTAAATTTAATGGGAAAACCTTTACAGGGAAAAATAAACAATTAAATTCGCTACAAATATGGCCGTCAACTCATATGAAAAAATGACTTTTAGTTGTTTGCCTAAAACATGATAACTCACTAACTAACTAAAAACCTCACAAAAAATTACTCCTTAACTAACTAAATAACTGGCAAAAAATTAGTTCGGAGATTCCTTTGCACAAGAACTACGTTAAAAATAACGGTAGAGCTCCGTTTAAAATTTGTAATTGTAGAGCTAAACATAAGGCAACATACTTACAACCCTCAATTTGCGAATTACACGACTTATATTTGTTAATCCACTGCATCAACTAGCAACTGACCGTGGACACATGGGCATTTACGCAATTTTAAAACGTCGTTCGTAGCGAAAGGGTTAAAAATAAAGGATAGGGACGTGTTGGGAGCATGTGGAAATATTACAATGTGTATGGTCAGATGAAGAAGTGGTTAACGATTTTTTGTATCTTTCGACCTCCCCCCTCCTAAACCTTCCATCCCAAAACGCCCATTGCTAATTAACCGACCACTTACGGGGGAAAAACTCCGCCTCTTAATCCTCCTCCTCAACTACAATGTTGTCATGGACCCTCCCCCCTCGCTCACACTCCTTCAGAACTATGGGGGTCCTCCCCTTTTCTCTTCCCTCACGCACACCACGCGACTGGGGATCCCCTTCCCTCGACCAAGAATATGCTTCTCTTCCACCCCTCCTCACTTCCCCTCCCGTCCCAAACAATTCAAAGCCTAGATAAATGACCTGGCTGCTGGGATTTTTACCTGAACATGACATCCAACGCGGAAACCCAAGTCATATTTAAAAAATAATGAAACCTTGTTGAACCAACCAATTTGTTAAACCAATCACGTGAGTTATTTCTCGATTTGGTTACAATGTGACGCCAGAGGTGATAAGAAAGCGAATGAGGAATCGTTCTCGTTACGGACGCCACTTGTTTTGAACGCAAACAGAAGCAGGTGGACTTTCACCCCTCTTGAAAGCTACTTCACTCAGTTTCAAAATTTCTACCCCATGGGGTTCATGTGCCTGGATAGGCGCAAGCCTGTAAAACGTAGTTAGTGATCTAACAATGGAAATCCCTCCCTCCGCGGGGAGGTCACTGGTGACATTTCATTCCATCGGGAAAAAACAGGAGTGAGGAGACACCAGTGTTGCCAACCTGAGAATGCAGTCGTGAAAGGTTTTTCTATGGATGCTCAACTCTTTAGTTGTCTAACAGCAGGAAGAAGGCATACAAAGGTGCACTCTGAGAGCCTGCATCGCTGGCTGAAGGCACGCAAGGCTTGTTATAATGTGATATGAATAAAAATTTCTATGAACTATTCCTTAGGTAATGTTTTCAAAACTATTAGGAGCGTAATACTGAATTCAAGACAAAGTCAACCGTGTCACGCCCATGCCCCTGCGACCCGTACTAACGGAGATAAATTTGTTCCGCAAAATTAACTACAGCACTGTATCAAATACAGTTTCAAACAGAAACTTTCAAAAAACGCTAACAAAGTTTGAGGAAATGTTGTGTTAAAATCTGACGACGATTGAACCAAGAGTAATTTTACAGCAATCCAGCAAAGTTCGACATTCCTGCTAGAGGCTCAAAAACGGGACTCTTTATTCATCTCGCGCGAGAAAGAGCATTTCGGAAAAAATGATCAAAATAGTTTTTACAACCATTCAATGGAAAATAAAACAGAATACGTGTCAGCATTTGTTTCATTACAATCGGCCCCGGCATTCTCTAAATATTCGACCTCAAACTCAGGGTCGCATAATTTTTGCGCCGAGAATTGGGATGGAAATAATGCGCTTTTTGTAGTTTTACAAACAAAGATTTTTCGTCTGACAATAAGTTAAAAAGTTATAAAAGTAGGACCTCACGAAAAACTAAAAGCTTTGATAACATTATATCTTGGAACCCTCTCGTCCCCAACAACATACGAAGAGTTTCAGATTAAAAATATTTAAAAAATGTATAAGAAATCTCCTGCCAAGAACTAACATCCGGGCATCGCTGCTTTTGTTACATTCGCTGCTGAGTGATCCATTAGGGGCTCGACAGAAATGATAACTTCTACGATGCGATGCAAATGACAACTTGCGGCGGTAAATATCTAGTAAATTTCGTCATACGTTTTAACAGTAACTTATTAATTCTGCTGCACATCACAAAGTTATGACCTGAAGGAAGGAGTACAGGTTTCGCATTCAGGCCATTTATTGGGATCCTACTGAGAGCTACACTTTCGGCCGAAAAAATCACCCGAACATTGTCACTGTGAAGAGAAACGCCGAACATTATTCCAATATCGATGGTAATATTACCTATAAATGCAGGGAAAAAATATTTCTGGCAACACAATTTGTTAAAAAGAGGTAACTTCCTTGTTTGGTCCCACGCACGGACTTCGTTCCACGGAGGTTTCGTAATTATAGAGGTTCGTTAAGGGAGGTTTTTTTGCATGCATTGTATATGGGAATGTCCCGGGACCGGGGCCATTACTTCGTAATAGGGGGTTTTTCGAAATATGGAGGTTCGAAATAGGGAGGTTTTACTGTATTTTTCTCATCTAACTCCACTTTCTTTATCCCCTTTGACAGATGTTAATATATCTGAGCACACATAAAGTCATTCTCCTGAGTTCATACTTCATTTCATGGCAACATTTTACACCATAAGCATGCATCACATCTCTTGTCGCGAATCTATTGTTTCCTCCTGCACTACCAACTGTCGTGCTGTCAACACTACTGTTGTGGTAGCCATGGCAGATGGTGTGGAAGATGATGATGCCTTCAATCTAGAGAATGACAATGACATAATTGCCCTATCACAAATGCTGACAATCATGTCGAAGGACTCTGTAGACGTTCATACGGCCAATTTTGTTACAGTGAAAGATATTATCGATTAATTTATTGAAAGTTTTTTTTTTCCAATATTTGTCGCTCTTGGCTTTAGTATTCATTCATGTGCCTTTTATGGTTCACTTTTTCCAGTAGTGAAGCGAGGGGAACAAGCAATTTTTTTAATTCGACTTATACTCGAGTAACGAATTTCAGTCTATTTTTGGCCCAAAAATAAGATCAACTTATACTGAAAGATATATGATTAGTGATTATCATCATAAAAGTAAAGAAGTGTGCCTCCCTGAATTTCAGCAAGTACTTAAAACTTATTTAGTCTTTTTTCTTTAAAAATTTTTCTTTATTTGGTTTAGATAGATAGAAAAATATTTATTGTTCAGGAAAAAATCCATGAGAAAAAAAAATATGGTTTTGTCATTAAATTTGCTTTGAATAAATCTGAAGAAAAAATTTGACTTGTTAAAAAAACTTTCATTGGCCTGTGTTTTAAAGTATTAGGTATTTAAATTAAAGATTTTTTTTAAGTATTCAAAATAATAACCGAAGCAGGTCTGAAGGTATGAAGGTACTTTCTTTTTCTAATTTATATTTGTAAATTTCTCTCTTTTTCTTTCTTTTGATAGATTATGGCTAAAATTTACTAATACCCTCAATGTTAAGCTATATTTTTGACTATAGATTGCTGAATGAAATTCAGAGAGTTGCAAGAGGTGGCAGATTGACAAATGATATGCGATCTGGATGCAATCTGTGTACAGGCACTTCTGTGTACTTTTCCCATTTTTTTGGCCACTTTATTCAGGAGTGTGATATTCCACAGAGGAAAAAATCATTCGCCTTGACCGGGATTCGAACCCAGATCTCTCGATTTTGCGCTGAGTGCTTTAACCAGTTAAGCTACCAAGGCATCCTTCTCCCCTGTGGACTTTTTGGTGGCTTTATAGGAATATGATGGTCAGGACTGCCAGACATATGATTTTCTTAGCAGTTCAAAGCGTGCGGGCAGACAGTCAAGGCGAATGATTTTTCCTCTATGGAATATCACACTTATGTTAACTTGCGGGTGACTCCGTAAAGGTAATTACCGTGGCTAGTCCCGGTATCCTCAAAAATTGGTTACCTTATTCATGTTATCCATTTTGAGTTATGGGTAGAGACCTGCAAAAGGTGGGGTTATTTTGTAGCCAAAAGTGGTGTTATTTTACCCTGAAATCAGTGTTATTTTCACGACAAAATATTTGAAGCCTATGATTCAAAGTCGTCCTTTAGGTCTGGATTCACAGGAGCGTCCAGCGGCCAAATCCAGCCACCGCGTCTGGACGTCGTGGCTGGACGACGTGGCCGGGTGGTTTCATTCAGGCAACTACATCCCGTTTCCGTGGCTGGGCGATGTATGAGAATGTGGATTTAGTTTAATTACGAATTTGCTATCGCTTTGTGTTTCATGAGAGTGAGTTGATTTTAAGCTGAAATGGATGGTGACGATTTAGTTTTGTTGGAAGACGAAGAAGAGGACGACCAATGTTGCAAGTTGTTAAACAAAAAAGAGCTGGAAAAGACGCGTAATATAAAATGCAGAGAGAGGAGAGCAGAAAAATCACCGAAAATTGGGACTGCTAGACAAGGCGTCCGCGTCTCGAATTCTCTGGAAGTAGTCGAGACATAGACGTTGGGCATCAGCCGTCAATCTCGACGGCCAAGACGTATTAGTGAAACCAAACACATTTTATATACATTGGATGAGTACGGCAGTGACTTCTGACTGCTGGACGCGGACGCCCCAGTGAAACCACACCTTTACTATTGTAGCATTGAAAAATGAGATATCGTTCAGGTAATACATTCAGTGTATTACATAATGTATACATAATGTATTCGGCGACGATCATTAATTAGATGTTAAATTTATGTTTTGGAAAACTGGTAGCAAAAAAGGCGAGGGATCATGAGAGGAAAATACTGATTGTAGCAATTATTCTCTCGCTGGCGAGTACGCGACTAATATAAGTGTTTTTTACTCATTGGCAAATCTGTGGACTCTTGGTAACAAAGCCGAACACATTTTTTGTCCGATTGGTTTCATATTTTATGTGCTACAATGCCTACAATTCAAAGTTGTCCAAGGTCTGGTTTCACTGGGGCATCCAGCGGCCACATCCAACCGCTGCGTCTGGATGTCGCAGTTAAACAACGCAGCTGGGTGGTTTCATTCAGGCGTCTACGTCCCGATTCTGCGGCTGGGCGATGTGGGAGAGTGTGTATTTACTTTAATTACGAATTTATTATCGGATTGTGTTTCCTGAGGGCGAGTTGATGTTGAGCTGAAATGGATGGTGACGATTTAGTTTTGTTGCTTTTATTGGAAGACGAAGAAGAGGACGACCAAATGTTGCAAGTTGTTTTACAGAAAGAGCTGGAAAAGACGCATTATATAAAACGTGGAGAGAGGAGAGCAGAAAAATCACCGGAAATTGGGACTGCCCGACTAGGTCTCCGTGTCTCGACTGCTCTCGAAGCAGTTGAGATGCAGACATCAGGCGTCAGCAGTCGAACGTGACGGCCGAGACGTCTCAGCGAAATCGAGCCCATTTGATATATAATGGATGAGTACAGCAGTGACTTCCTACTGCTGGACGCGGACACCACACGCGGTCGAAGGACGCCCCAGTGAAACCACGCCTTTACTATTGTAGCATTGAAAAATTAATTATCGTTCAGGTAATTCACATTCAGTTCATAATGTATTCGGTGACGATGATTAATTAGATGATTAACTCTGACAAGGAGCGCCTAAAAACGACTGTGATCGGTCATTATTCGAATAAGCGAGTAACTTCTTCACGTTGGGACCAAGACCCGAGGTTCGTAATTTCTAAACTTAGTTATTTCGTAAAATTGCGTATTGTTACATACACTTAGGTGACTTTTGGTCGGGACCGAAGATTTTGCTTTGTAAAATCAAAATTTCGTAATTTTGAGTTTCGTATTTTCGAGTTTCTACTGTATGACTATCAAAATAGTATTTTAAGCGATAACAATCTTTTTTAATGCGAGAAGTGAACCTCTTGAGATTTATCCATCGTGTGATTAACTTATGAGGCGGTTATTTCCCTAGGACAAATTTGGCTTAGTCCTCCTCCAAACTTGCTAAAGAGGTAACCAAAACGTGTTACCATAGTTTTTTACATGCACTGTGATGTGGACCTGAGGAAATGAACCTCCAAATGAGGAAAATGTGCTATTAAGAAACATCCTAACGAGAGTCCACTGAACATAATTTTTTTTACGTATATTATGGAAATTATTAGAAATATAGGTGAAAGTTTGGATTATCCGTGTTTTCTGATTATCTGTGTGTCCTCTCCCCATCCTTAGCCCAGATAAACGAGGGTTCACTGTATTTACATTATTGATCGACTTGCTTGTATCTGTAATTATGTAAATGCTTTTGTTTATATGAATTACATTAATAAATCTAATACTTACTGTCTTCAATGCCATATGAGGTAAACTTTACTTGGCCATTGACTAAGGTAATCCTTGATTCCTACTTCAGTCAGCTCATGCTTTTTTTACTCACCATGTTTTGACTCACGTGTAATGGTAGTGGATGAATGCTCTAAAGTAATATTTTAAGCAATGAATTGCAAACTATCTTTAAATTATGCCTGATTAAATGCTCTTATTTTTTTACCATTTCCTTCAGATATATGAGTGCATATAACCTGCCTGTCTGTCTTATATGAATTGAGGTAGTAAAATGGTGCTATTTTAATTTCATTATCTTACAGTTGTTTTAATGATAATGCTCATTTTCTATTAGGTGATATCTTAAGCTCTTCAGTTGCACCATCATTGCCCACGTTGCCGTTTGAAGTGTTGAGCAGGCTGCTGGACAGCACTCCTCTAAGCACTGATGACGGTGTATTGCTGCGGCGAAGGGCGGTAGAATCTGGAGCTGTTCATCTTCTGCTCACCTGTTTATCAGTCTTCACGCATCACGGTCCAGTATCTAGTAGCAGTCAGGCTCCTCCCACCCAACCAATGCCTCAGCTACCAGCAGGCAGTTCGCAAGAGGTAATTACTTCCTCTCCTCTGTCAAGGGTGTTCAATATATGAGGAAAATCATTTGTCATCATCTTAGTATCAATACTTCTTATTTCACATCAAATGAAAGAGGCATCTTTGGACATATTCAGTTAATCTTTTCAACTCCTACTCAGCAGAATCAAATCACCTAAAACAGCTTTTTATTTATTCAGTTGTTTTCGAGTTACAATTCTAGATAAAAATAAAAAAGGTGTTGTAAAATTAGACATCACCACTTCTGAAATTGAATGGGCACTAAATGCATTAGTCTCATCAATGCAATTTATTTGGACATTATGCTTGTAAACTAGTTTCATACAAAATAAAATACAGTAAAACTTCGATTTTGCGCACTTTGATTTTACATTAAGTCTTGTTTTTACGCAGTGACACTCAAGTCTGGCCGGAAAGCATAGGGAATTGCAATGGTGAAACTTCGATTTTACATCTTTTCTTGATTTTATGCAGTTTTTTGATTTTGCGCAGCATAACCTCAGCCCCAAAGAGACAGCTAATTTTGATTTTACGCAGTTATCTTTTGACTTCGCGCAGAATAACCTCAGTATTGAAGACAATTCAGATCTCAATTTCATCTACATATCGTCAGTTTTTCAAGGAATTACGCATGATTACAGTCGTGATTTTTTCGATCGAATCAAAATATAGGTATAGCATTACAATGCGTGGTATCAAACAAAGCTAGATTGATAACAGCATCGGTGCTTTCCATTCACAAACCTCCAAATCATGTTCCCACGTAATTACTTCACATGCTCCGTGTAGTAATCGCGTATGATTGCGTAGTCTGGGGTAGTCGGGCCTCCAGAGTCATCGGAACCCGGCAACAGTTCATATCGTCTCCGCTAGATGGTAATGACGTAAGAAACTTTCGAGGCAATCCAAGCTCGACTTTTGCCCTTCGCCTGGAGCGCCTAGGGAATGATGCTCTATATCGTGTTCATGTTCAGGGTTGGAAAATTCCAACAGGAGTATTATGAAGTTATGTTCTTCATTCATCTCACTGAGTTGCAAAAATGAATACAGAAATGGTTGACACGACGTTGTGCTTTTGAGTGTGAAACTGAAAACATCGCGAATCTAATTATTACTTCCCCCTGCGGCCTCTCAGTATTTATTCAGCTTCCTTTACATATGCGAATATCCCTCTTGGTTCTAATTAACCATAGCAGGTTATCGAAACCACCAAGATACGGCAATCGCCGTCCATGTGTGCCTACTTTTGATTAACAAGGGGAATACACGACCGTCGGGTGGCCAATGGAGCTCAAATCTTCTGATTCGGTCCATGGTTATTAATTCAATATGCCGATGCGAGACGATGCACTTCTCATAACTTTTTGAGAAAAAAGCATTTAAAAATTGTAAAAAAGCATGTTGTGGTATGTAAGATCTGTTTATTACACATTTTAAAATGGCGGTGGTGGCCCAGTGACCCAGCTCGACTGCAAAAGTGAAGGTCCCAAGTTCGATCCTCAATCACGGACACTTTTTTTAAAGGTTTTTATTGTTTAAATTTTCATATATTGTTCTCTTATTATCATTACTTCTTTGTAATACATTTAGTGTGGAACTGACTAAGTTATTTCTGTTTTATTTTATATTGACGTGGTACCATAAAGTAAGGCCTTAGTCAGTTTCTTATATAGTTTCATACAGTTGATAGTATCCTTGGTCATAACCATGGGTGTGTTATGATTCTCACTTTTTATTGACTGGTTAAATATCTTATGTCATGGCCTCATGCCATGGCTGGCCTCGAGGCTAGTGGGGAAACGACAACAATTTTTGGGTGCTGGAATGAACTGTAAGTGCATATAGAAGCGTATCAGGCTTGACATTGTGGAAATATGAAATGTCCATTTTAAATAAAACAAAGATAGTAAATTTACACACAGTATATACTGTGTGGAAATTTACTATCTTTGTTTTATTTATAATGAACTGTAAGTGATCTTATTTTAGCATTGAAATTATGGTTTAATATTTCCGTAGCTCTCCTTTGGATAAGATAGTGTTTGATGCTGGATGTTTTTATTATTAAAGTCAATTGTTAATCAATCAAAGTAGTTTTCTACATAATCTATTTAATATACTTCATAGTCTACTGACATAGTTTTTACATGTTTCAACCCAATCCTACTGATGATATGACAGTGCAAAGATGTAACCAGTTTTTGCACATGCAACCATGTATCTAAAGCTGAAAGTTGTAAACTTGGAACCATTTAATTGTAATGAATAAAGACACTTGGTAATCTTCCACAGATTTATTTATTTGACACGATGCGTTTCACCACACTGTGGCACATGATTATGCCACAGTGTGGTGAAACTCATCGTGTCAAATAAATAAATCTGTGGAAGATTACCAAGTGTCTTTATTCATTATGAATATCGAGAACTTCCACCATATCCAGCCTGAAACAGTAGAATTTATACATTTAATTGTGTTTTGTGTAATTTTCTTATAGCTTTTATGACAAGATTTCTTCAAATTTTGAGTGGATGCATTTAATGCTAGCCCATGAAATAGCTCTATTTTTATTATAATTTTAGACTTTCGTAATCTTAAATGAAACATTACTTTTTTATATTTAGGGTTCTTTCTTACCAAAAATGAAGAATGGCTCTACATCGGGAGAGCAAGGGCGCAGCAGTTCAGATGATAAGTCTCACCTCTATTGGGCCAAGGGAACTGGGTTTGGCACTGGGAGCACGGCACAGTCATGGAATGTGGAGCAGGCTCTGCTAAGACAAAGGAGTGAAGAGGAACATGTGACTGTTCTACTCAAGGTGTGTAGTCTTTCATTGGTGTAAATGAAAATTTGAGGTTCTTCTTTTAAAATCATAGCTGCTCTTTCATAGTATTGATTTATGAATCCTTGAAACATTTGATATTGAGATGGATTTGCTAGTACAGTATAAGGTCACTTATCTGGAATTCTAAACTACGATAGTTTCTAAAGAACAACATTTTTCTAGAATTTCTGCAAACTTTATTTTTCGCGTTGCACCACTCAAATGAGGGCTATTTTGTAGTTAAACCCTTTTTCTCCTGTGGGCGTGTTAATGCACCAGCCACCGACATGCTAACCATGCTGTTGGCACGTTAATGCACTCTGGATTTCATGCCCACCATGCTAAAGAGGAGTATGTGCCCGGCGAGATTTTGCTTCGCTGTATTGTGTTTTAAGAGGCGCATTATGTCACTGATTGCTCTAACGAACTCTTGTGGGCTCTGCATGATTCTTAGAAGTTTTCTTGCATGTTACAGGATGCTTGCTCATATTTATGGGCCTTTCTTTATCTGTTTCTCTGTCCGCTTTCTTTTTCCTGCTGAGCTTGGAGATTTCCCTCTCTCAGGACGTAGGCCTTGGATTTTCCCCTTCTCGTCCTAAGCAAATAAGGGTCTATAATTATCCCTTATCTTTACGATTGTGCTTCTGGAGGATCTTTTTACCCACAGCTGCTAGATTTATTGCCTTTTTGGCCTTCTTTACTGTTATTATTTCTTGATACGTCTTTCTACTCGATGCTGCAGTCTACTACTGTCCTTGCCATTGTAAGTTTGACTTTCTTTGTTTCCTCTTGCTCTTCCAGCATATACCCCTGCTTTGTTTTGGGCATTCATCTCTGGACTTCTTACCAACCTCTACTTTTGGTTGGTGGTAGGGTGTTCTTTGGATTACTTGAACAGTGTTTTCTTCATTTATTGTCCTGCACGTCATCTTGGACATTTCGAGAGGAAAGAAACAGACGACTGATCAAAAGAGGAAACTTTGTCTGATGAGTCTACAATGCAGAGATCAAGAAGCGTATGGGTTTTTTCAGTATGATGGGTAGCATTTAGGGGAAGAAGATAAAGATCATTGGAATGTATAAAGTTATATAGATATGAACTGTAATAATTATCACAAAACATGTCAGCGTTAAAGTCTCCAACAATGACAATATTTTTATAAATAGGACTAAATTTAAGAAATACATTTTCAATATCCGAGATATGACCAACCTTTGGTGGTCGATAAACAATTAGTAGGGACCCTGAAATTTCGCGAATGGATTTATTCGCGAATTTTTTTTAAATCGCATAAAAGTTGTTATTTTGATGTTAAAAGCCCTAATAAGTTAAAATTTGCCATTTTAACGTTAACGAAATTCACCGAAATTTTGCGAATAACTTTTTATTCACGAAATTTAATGGTATTTGGCTATTAGTGCGATATTTTGCGCGAAATTTCACTTTTTTTTAAACCTATCGTACGAAATTTTGCGAAAATAAAACATGAAATTCTTTAAGTTTTATTTTGATATGTATGTAAAATGCACAATGAAAGTCGCCATCCCATTTGGTGAAAAAATGTTTGCAAACTTATGTTGTGAAATAAATACATAATTATTATTAATGTGACCACGCCGCTATCATCAGTCTGATGATGCACGTGACCATGATATCTGCGTATATCTCCCTAGATCGCATTCATGGTGGCGGGGTCGGGCGCATCGTTTCCGTTGCGCCGCCGAAATATGACCTGCGTAGTATTTATCCCGATAGATTCTTCAGAAAAGTTGCCATTCAAGCAATTGCGCTTATGAAAGATGATTTCAGAAAGTCTGCGCATAGCATTAATTGGACTAATAACTACGCTAGACAAGAGTATCTTGTGTTAGCGGTTGGGCGAAAAGACAAATAAAGATGTCAATTGGACGTAATAATCTTATTCAAAGAGCTCTCTACCTAAGCTGTGACTGACGGGTCGTAATTACTCCTCGGGTAGACAAAATGAGTTATTTAAGGATAAACTATCGAATTCACTGAATGATGTTGAGTATATTATGTTGCCGACTTTATGAAATGACTCCGGCGCAGCAAACGGCAATCACGCCGCAGCAAACTGATTCGGCGCCCGTGGCGGAGGGTCGGCGGCTGGAGAGTCGGTAAAAAGTACGAGATAGGGAAACATTAATATTTCCGTATGATGCGGTGCATTATTTGTCCCGAAAGAAATTTAAAAATAATTAAGTCAGGCAAGCCGGCATTAGTTGTCATTTCGAATAAGTTGCGGCGTCGCCGGCGCAGCGGCAAGGTACCTACAAAAAACAAGTCTTCTCAGGCAGATATTTCCGATTCTCAGTATCTCTGGATGAACTAGTGTCACCACACGTTTATACATAGTTCGATCGGGGCTACTGTTGATCAGAAAAAGTAGCTCTGTAGACCATAATACCGAAAACTTTCAGCATATTTGATCGCCGAAAGGAGTTTGAAAGCGATGGTTTATATATATTTGACGCAAGAAGCAAAATCATGATGTGCCAATTTTGTAACATCCGAATCGACTGGAGCAGAAAAGATTCCATCATGAAGCACATAAGGGGCAGCAGCAAGCACATCAATTATGTCCAAAGATCGAAAAATGTTAAAGGACGACGACGGATGTTGAATAAGAGACAATTGTCCATATCAGACACAATCAGCAATGCAAAAAAAGTAATGCAAGAAAAAGAGGAATTGATTTGTGACCCAGTTAGTACTCTTGTTAATGCGTTTTATGTCTATTAATTTTCCCAGGAATATCCTCCAGCACCCCTGATTCATTGAGAGGCATTGCATATTGCATACTTTAGCAACTGAACTTTGCAAGCAGCAAGACTTTATTATGTTGAAAATTTCAGAATAACTACAGGACCAAGAGACATTCCAGGTGCTGATACCTGCAGCGTGAAATATGCTCCACAAGTTGCCAAGAAAAGAAAGGAGCAGATAGAGGCATCGGAGTAAAGGCCAACAAGTTTCAATATGTGTGATAAGACCACTGACAGGAAGGGTCTGTGTGTATTCATTGTCTTGCTAAGGATACTGTCCTGCTCCGTGGAGAAGAAGTTCTTTGTAGGGGCAGTTAAAATGCTACAACAGGAAAATCCAACTGAATGGTCCAGAGCTGTAATGGCTGTAATACAAGAATTTGAAATTTCTTACGACAATTCCATAGCTTTGATAACAGATTCAGTTAGATACATGACTTTGTGTGCCCAAATGTGTAATGTTCTCTACCCTTCAATGACACATGTTTAGTGTTGGGTCCATTAGCTGAATCTTGTAGCCAATTTGTTTTCTACAGAGCTTCATGACTTAAATTTATGAGTGTCCAATGGAAAAATGTTCTTTCTCAACACTAGAAAGAGGAAACAGATATTTTTCTTTCATAAAGGAGCGCTATCCAGAAGATGAATCAAAGACAACTGCTTTTCCATCACCAGTCATGACAAGATGGAATTCTTGGTTCAAGTCAGCAATTTATATTGGGGAACATATTCAGGATATGGCACACATTTTTGCAAGACTGTGGATGAGGGAGGTGTTGCAGTGAAATACTTAGCTAAATTAGAAGAGCAAAACTTTCAAATAATCAAAGCCAGTGGAACTTTTCTCAAAGAACATGGACAACAGATAATTGACTCCATCGTCACCTTAGAGGGATCATCATTTTCTTTCACACATAAGTTGCAAAGTAGAATCAAAAATAACTGCAAAGAAGCAGTACCAAGGAAATTGGCGATAGGCAACCCACACAACACAGTTCTCAAAGGCTGGGTGGCCATTGAGTCACCTTAGTAATGGCGTGTATTTTGCGTGTAGCTGTGTATTTTGCGTGTATTTTGTTGACTATCAATGAAGATTTGATAGAATAAGTTAGAAATATCAATTTATGTCTCTAATACAATTATTTGTTTGTTTAAATTGAGAAATACGTAAATATTTTTTTCACCGCCGGAGCATGAAATTTGCGATTTTTGCACCGCTGGGGCTATGATTTTTACACCGCTTTCCCTCGAGTGTATTCACCACTTTTCAGGGTCCCTAACAATTAGCAATAAAAGTTTTGAGTGATTTACCCCCGCTATTTCCATAACAATGAATTCTGGTCACATCTCATATATATGTGGTGAGGATGCCAGGACTGTTCAATGCAGTCGATTATGGACGAACACTCCTACACCACCGCCAACTTAACCAATTCTATCATGTTGATGAATATGGTAATTGTCCAGTTTAATCATCGCATGGGGAATACTTAGTTTCAGCCAAGTTTATGTCAAGCAGATAATATCAGCGGAATTTGAATAAAAATGTATTCTAAATTCATCAATTGGCACATTAGAGATTGGCAGTTTACAAGGGAGATATTAATTTCGCTTTGAGACACTTTAACTCTATGAGGTAGCGGGGGAGCCTCATGTTAATACAGATTTTTCAAATCGTCTTCCGAGGCGATGAGGAGCCGCTCACTACCATCTTCACCACGGGCAAACACACGACCATCTCGTACCCACAGATATCGAATTTTACCATTTTTTTTAGACCCCTAGCAGCAGTGTATAACTTTCTATTTTTGGGGATAGTGACTCATTAACATAAATGTCAAGGTTGCTTGGACCCAGGTCTACGTTTAAGTCACCAACAGTGAGGCTAGTCTTCTTCCTCTTCGCTTGAATAAGTCCCGCAGCTAAGCGGGAGCTTACGATACAAGCTATTATAGGAGATCTTTTCAGGACCTCAGAGGAGTCAGATGGGCATTTAGGTCGCGTGCGATAATAATAATCAATGTCGCAGAGGTCAACTTTAACACCTAATGCGGCCCCCACTTTACAAACGAGTTACTCAACATTTTCACTGTCCGAAAATGGAATACCACGGATATCAATGGTATTATGTAGCCGCTCCTGTTCCGCACGACTAAGACGAAATTCCACATCTGCGAGTTTCTTCTTCAGGTTCTCATTGTCACTCGTCAAGTGGGATAAGGTGTCAGTTAACTTGGACAAGGAGGAACTTAAATTGTCAAGGGATTGGACATCATTACCAACTGTGCACTGCAAATTGGAAATTGGTTCCTTAATTGATGTTTGCTCCTCTCGAATCTCTTTTACCGTTGCAAATATCTCCTGCAGCATGCCACTGAAATCACTTGGGGACATGCCGAGAGAGGAATTAGCTGGGGTATCATCACCACGCCAAACACTTTTCCTTGACAAACACTTTTCACAGGTGCATGTCTTCTGGAGATCAACAATTACTTTCACCTCCTCTATGGTGATTGATAAACACTGAGAGTGAGTAACTTCACTACACTTGGCACATGTTAAAGTGGTTTGCTTTTCGTTTCCCTTAACAACTTAGGCACAAATTGCACAGTTAAGCATTGCGAGAGAGCGAAGGACAGAGCTAGCGATCCGCACACCACGAAGGCTGAACTCGAACAGATGTACAGTACAATGTATGTATACATTGTTTAGGAAAGTTTAAAAATAACTTCTGCAGCCCTTCAAGCATTTTGCAAACCTTTATTTATGGTTTCTGGCAAATTAGGGCAAAAATCTAAAATTATAACAATGAATTTTTATGCTTTGAAATGAGCCAATTCTCTTCCAAATTTTGTTAAATCTTTTATTTTTTACTGCTGATTCAGCCTTAAAGGAAAAGAATCATGGTTTGGTATGTGGCTTCATTATACTTGGTGCTGATATACCGCATAATTTTCTTAAAATTTATGTACTGTATATGTGTTTATAACTGTACAGACGGCATATAAGACGCACCCCCATTTCAGAAAGGCTCACTCAAGAAAAAAATATGAAGGCCGTATCTTCACTTAAAAGATCCAGGGGTGATTTTTTAGCCCTAATTTTGGAAAAAAGGTACATCTCATTTGCCATCAAATGCAGTAATTAACAATATTCAGGAGATGAATTTCTTTGCATGAGTACTGTTAGAATGAATGATGTTAGTAATTGATGATTTTTATTACAACCATTTCACCCCAAAGGTGCTATCAAGTTTCATCAACCCTGGTGGTGGTGTTCCATCAGACTTTTACGAAGAGGATGATACCAGCAGCAGTGAAGAGGACAATGATAGGAGCAGTGGAAGAGATAAGGCCAGCTCAAACCCACCTCTACCACCAGTCTTTCATGACCTTCTTCTGAGGTCTTGCCTCTTGCCAGCCATATCATCCTACTTAAGGAATGATTCAGGTGAGGCTTCTTTTCTGAAATTTTTTATGGGGAGGCATCTGACTTAAAACTCTCTGGATATCTTTCGTGACATATTTGTCCCAGGATACAGATCTGTGAACATTGGTCTGTCTTCACATTTCCCTTATTCAGAACAACCACTGTTTATCCCTTGCCCAATATGACTTGAGGCTGCCACCTTTAGATTAGACGAATGAATACTTCTCTGGAACCCAACTGGGTTAGCAGCTCAATGTCTGTTGATATTTAAATGCACAAGTGGGGCAAAGAAATATCCAGGGTATGGAGTTCCCAATTGAGTACTGTTCCTAAGAAGAATTACTCCAATGAGTATGCTGAGAAAACATCAGATCTTCTTCACTTGCCTCTTTCAGGTTTGCTGGTGGGTTGTGTTCGTAATCCAGTTATGCCTTGTAATCACATTCTCAAGAATTTTGTTCTTATAATTATGTCTAAGCAATTGTGCTCCAATGTGCTGATGAATTTCTATTGATGCATTAGGCATTGAATAACAGAGAAAATTGATGGACCCATTTCCATTTATTATTCTTTTACTATTTTAACAATTTTATTTATCCAGGAGACAATTTTTTTATTTATTATTTTTTTATTTTACATGAAATCCAAGAAAAGCCAAAGAGACCTTTACATTAGATTTTTTAATAAAAGGATTAAATAATACAATTACAAAACGTAGGACAACAAATTTGTAAACTTAAACACTGAATTATATCCTCTAAATGAAAAGACAGTTTCATCCACTATGGTAATTTAGGAAGGGAGGAAGATAGGAAGGGGAATTTAGGAAGGAATTTTTTACATTGTGTATAGTGATGATACATTGCAGTGTAGGAGATGTCAAGGACAAGGAATGCATTAGGTTGTCAAGTATACATTGGCAATCAGCACTAAAGTATACATTTACTCTATAAAAGCACTTTTCATTAAAGTCTAGGTAGACCATTAAATAAATATGTGCATTTTTTCTTATGTTTTTAAATTAATCAGGTAAATTCACAATGCAATACATGTAGGTCATTGGACCTTTTGTTGTCATAGATTCGTTAGATGGCTTAACATGTGTGCTATTGCATTGTCTGGTCTCATGTGAGTGAAAATAAGTTTGTTATGAAATCTGGAATATGTTGTTTTACATATAAAATGGAGTTAAATATCTGCACCAGAAATAGTTAATAACTGAAATCTTAAAATTGGAGTCAGTTGTAAGCTTGATAATTTTGTTTCCACATTACCCTTTCCTTTTTTGAATCATAAATACACCATTAAAGTGAGCACATACCCTAGGCAATGGTAGCCAAAGTTTTGCAGTCCATCAGCATCTTTTCACTCAATTTGACACTTCATTTCAGCTCCTCTTGCACTTAATGAATGACATTGTCCCCTATTGGTTAAACTCTCAGCCATTGTTTGAAGAGGGAGTGGCGAGTTCCTATCTAAAAACCTATATTAGGACACACCAAGGTTTACTGATGGTGTTTCATTTTCTGGATGCAAAATCTTCCTAGGAAACCAGAAGCAGTTCAAGAAAATAAACTAGCCCTCTTACTCTTATTCATACATAATAATGGCACTGACCATCGAGCTTAGTTCTTTGCTTTTGTACTATTCTCACCTGTTAATTTTGAGATTGAAGACTTTGTTAGTGTCTAGACTTGTTGTACCACCTCTAATCAGGCTGTTTATTGCTTCAATGGTGCTTTTCCCTTCAGTTTTGTCTCATATTTACCATATTTCTCTGAATATAGTCCTCCAGTGATTATATTCCCCCAACGTCAAAAACCTCAGTTCTGAAAAAAAAAAGTTTTAATTGGCATAGCAGACATTATAAAAAATCTTAGACTTTGTATAAAACTGTTTTTGCACTAAAAGATAAATAACATTTTTTAATTGCTTATGGTGTGAAATAAGTAAATGAAATGATTTAAATATGCCCCCATAAAAATCATGCTGTGAGCGATGGTCATAGCCAAGACTTTGTGGAATTCTATTGTGAAATTAAGAGAACTTCAAGTTAAAAGTAACCATTTCCACAATATAATTGTTATTGTTTCAACTAGTTTCACTATACTGTGGGATCTTTAGATAGCTACCTGACTGGTTGTTTCCTGAAGATGCTACATTGTAGTTAAACTACATCATTGAAACAATAAATAATGATATTTACTGGAATTCTGTTAGGCTCAGCAACAGCCTCTGCTCAATATTTGTGCTGGAAGCTGGCTATTCTCTCATCCATATCGGTAAATATTTCACTCCACCACTATGAGGACTTTTCATTGCTCGCTGCTATGTTCAGACATCCTGGATATAGGGTAGCTAGGCCCACCAAAGTCTCACCAGTTTTCTCTCCACTTCATACTTGAGAGCCACTGTGTGATTCCTGTGATTCGTTGAGAATTGTTTTACTTCTTTTTATAAATTTGTTTCAAAGCTCTACCGCAAAAGTGGTATTTTTGGTCCCAGCCAATTCATCTGGGGATTCTGGACAAGAAAAATGCTTAGTTCATTGCTATTCCACATGGCATATTCCTCAGCATTTTGACGAGATGGGAAACTGCATTGGAAAATGTCAATGAGAATGACCACTTTTGATGATTGTCCATTTGCCTCAGGGAGGATAATCTTCTTTTGAAGTTATCCGTCGTTATACTTGACTTAAAGTTAAACAATATTATCCTTGAGACAAGCAGTCAATGGTAATTAATATTTGAGGCAATTAACCTGCCATACCCTTTCAAAGAAACCAATGCCTTCTCTTTGATAGAAATTGTAAATCACCCTTGTAATCATAAATTTTACTGTGGAAATGGAATATTTGAACCGGCTCTTGAAAATTTTATTTTTTAATGATATTCCATTCGTACTCTTCAAATGCTGTCAACTCTGGTCACTTACTGGGTGTGGTTGCAACCTAAGTATAGGTTATGCTTTCGTGTTGAAGGATAGGTTAACCAAAGAGTTGAGAGATAATAGCTGGAAAAAATCAAATTCTTTATTCTTACTATTGCTATTTTATAATAATGTCATCCTTATAAAAGTGTGATGAAATTTATTACCTCATGGTCTTTATTGCTGATGCTTTGGAAAAAACTGAAAAGCATGGCTTTGGTGCAGTGGCATTTTGCTAAGGTTTTCTCAAGTATTTCTATCAGGGATGGATTTTTGTCAGGATTCAAGGATTTGATTGAATCCTTTGATTCAAGATTCGATCAAATTCTTCCTAAAAAGATTTGAACCCTGGTTGTGTGGGTGGCATATGTGCTACGTTGCAGTAGGATCTCGTCTTAGAATTTCAGCATCTCGACATCGTTGTACGACATAAAGTGCTGATAATTTGTGATAATTCATTGTCATAATGGTCATAGTCATTGTATGGTGATTTATTGCCATTAATCATGGAAAGTTTCATTTAAAATTCGACATATGGCTCATGCAAACACCACCTCCATAACCTCCCTACGCATCATTTTCAAAGCCGATGCATGTGCCACAGTCCATTCAGGAATAAATCCGGCCTTAAGATTGATATTTATTGGAACTAAGGTTAAAACTGCATGGTGCCATTTTGTGATAAAGTCAGATATGTATTCAAATCACCCCATCGTTTACATTTATGAATATTAAGAGCTAATATTTTACTCTTCCTTTCTGCCAAAAGTAGTGAGAATCAAAACCAGCCAGGCCACAAGTGCTCGTGTGAGCCCATTTGTGAGGAACTGCCCAATAGTAAAATTAGGTATTACTTTTCAAAGAAAAATGATGTTGATAAATTCGAGATTTTCATCTCTTGCTGCAATATTATATTTCCCATTATGCCATCTCTAAAGCCTGTAATGCACTACGGAAGCTTGTAAAAACACTATTAGTTCCAGCCTCTGAAGCAGCAAAAGCCTAAAATTTGAACGAAAAATAATGATAAGGTTTTGAAGCACCTTCTACCAAAACTCCACTGGACTGCTCTAGCATCAGTATTTTTAAAGTGAGTCTTCAGTACTACCAGAAATTTTGTTAATAATAAAAATGACATTATATCCTGACAAACGGAGAATGCTCTCTTTCACTATCAAAAATTAACTAGTTACTTATATTCACTTTCTTTCGTTCAGCTTTCTTCTGCGTACTTAATTTAAGAATTAATAAATGCCATTGTGAAGCAAATTTCTTCTTAATTTGATTTCTCCTTTAGCACTAAATTATGTATAACATTTGTGTTTAAGGGAAAACCTAGAGCTGCTCTGGGGTTCATAAATTTACAAAAAAGTTATATATATATTCGGATTTCTTTTGTTCATAAAGGTTTGTAAGGTAATGAAAATAACTGAGATTTATAATTTGGTGGAAGCAGGGTTGAGATTCGAGATTCGGTATTTGAGATTCCATAAAACAAAAGAGATTCGGATTTGATAAATTTTGGATTTGACCCATCACTAATTTTATATACTCCCGCATTCACTTGAAGTATTATTTGTTCAATCCTTTATTCCTTTTATTCTTTTATTGATTGCATCATTAGTAGAGACACGTGAAAATCGCATATGCGATAAATGCGATATTTCCGCGATACACACTGGACTGGACTGGACTTTTTTGATATTTTTACAGCAAATTTGCCTTTCGATGGCAAAATTCGTAAATTTAGTGCCGAGCGCAGTTGAAATGCTCCGCCGACGCTCACCGCTTATAGCTTGTGAGCATCTGGCCAGCTGCTCGCTGGCTGGGACTCAAACTAGACGTGGGCACCGGCAAGCTACACCGCCGCTGGCCCATTTTCGCACGCTGTCGCCGCCGAACTCATAAAAGGGGTGAAATTGGCGAGTTCACCAACCTAGGCGATAGCTGCCGGAAGACAGAAACACTTCCCTCTCTTTCCATTTCTTCCTGAGAATGGTGTTTCTTTCGAACTATGACCTTGACTACGGTTATTACAACTCTACCAAAGATCGTTAGCGATCTATTTCTAACGATAGCGACATTTTGTGTTATGCCTTTCTGTCATTTGCATTTGACATTGAATTGGGTTCCTTCATGACGTCATCATGCCGAGATTGCGTCGTCATGAAAAAATCCGCTCCTGGAAAGTATGTTGTTACATTTTATCAGATCCACGCCGCATGTGCCGCCGCTGGGTCGGAAGAGGGTCAGCCGCCGCCACCGACAAAAATATCATCGGCACCCACGTCTCACTCAAACTTGTCGATCGGAGTACGCACCACCCTGTTCCCCCACCGCCCGACTTGCATTTTTAGCATTTACACAAGGCGGAGCTTTCTAATGGTATAAGGAAATGCTCCAAAAGCCATAACGTGGTATCTGTCTTACGATTTTATGTGCTGTCTGATGATTTAAGAATAGCGTTGTGGCGGTGACGCGTTGGCGGAGAGGTTTATCTTGGTTTATCTAACAAGCGTACAGAGGTTTATCTTGGTGTAATCACCTACCTGTTTTGATTTTACTGGTGGTCATTTATACTAGTGATGGGCAAAGTCGGTCTTTTGAGAGATTTCGGTCACGTCGATCACTCCCCCACTGGTAGCTGGAGCACAACTAGCTCGTAGTAAATAATTGTATTGTTAAAAATAGGAGACGATGATTATTAAAATGGAAACACAAGTACGATCTCACGTGTACACTAAGTCTTATGCAATATCATCTTCGATTCTCATACCCCCCTTCGTGAGACAGAAAGAAGAGTCCTCCCCACCTTTCACGCTCGACGTAATTATTGAATGGCCCCCTTAAGTTCCCTCTCGAAGCAATTTAGTCAGGTCACAAACCACCTCAAATATGATATTCCTGAACATGATGCTGCTAATTGTCTCCTGTTGTCCTCGCTCTCAGTGGCGCGCTTACGTGTTTTAACCAAATAATTTTACATTTTTTTGTTCCCTGATTCACGTGAATCAAATTGTTATTCGCTTCTGAAGGTCACTCGCGCCATCCGATTTTGATCCAGTCCAACAACTTTGCTTTGGTTTGTATTTTTCGTGCACCTTAGTGATAGCTGTGCCGGAGTCCACCAGTAAATTGGCCATTAACTTTCCCATCGATGCCTTTTCAGCAATCCTCAACTTCCCAGAACGACTACGACACGCTACCTCTTTCTTGAAGAATTAAACACTGTCAATTTTTATTTTTACCGATGGAAACATACACGGCCGCGGAAGGAATATAGCTCGCTCGCCTGGGTCGCCCCAACGCTCGCAATGGCTCAGGGGACTCACCATAATGCAAAACTGTTGTATACGTAATTCAATAACCTGCTGTAGGAAAACCTTGTGTGTAGGGAAATGTTGCAATTTTGTAGGCAATAAAACGGCCGCTGCGACCCGATGGTGCACAATGGTCGGAAATCGAAAAAAGCCGGACAAAATCCAAATTTTCTTTTTTTAGATAAATACTTGAAACATGGCATTTATACTCACAAATGATTAATTATTATGAAATAGTAAGTCATTTTTATTAGGTCCTAGCCATTAATTGTGTACGGAGGCTCAAACATGACCAACATTCCAAAAAAATACCCCTTTTGATTTTTCTTAGAAAATTTTAAAATTTAAGCAGATAGAATAGTTGTGGAAGGATTTTAATGAAATAAACAACAATACCATTTGTGATAATGGTACTTTTCCTGTCCTATGCACAAGTTTAAAAGATTATGGTCGATATTTGGGTGCTATTACGCCACTAAATGGCGGAAGTTTTTTTCAGGCAAAATTGCACATGAAGTAGTCATTTTAATTGGTTTCAGGAATATTTGCACCGAGATATTTGTACAGAGTTCTAATTGGAGACTTCTTAAGATTATTCTGAAAAAAATCTTTGAAAAATGTCAGCATCTTTGGGGTAGCGGGTGGGGGTGAGATAGTAGTGACCTTTGCCTTGCCAGAGCACTTGGGGGTATGAATGGACCTCCTCGGTGTGTTTTTTCATTAGGATGTACTTTGTATCTTTTAATGTATTGATTTCAGCTTTTTACATTTTCTGAGTTTTGACGAAAATTTAATTCAGCAGAACTAAAGTATTCCAATAATAGGTGACCTTTTGGCAATTGGTAAGGGAAATTGGTAAATCTATCAGGGAAAAGTCAGGGAATTTAAAAATTTGATATCAGTAGCCACCCTGGTATAGAAAATGTATCTTCTAATATCTGTTATTCTAATAATAACAATCAGTCTTACGATGATTGCTTTTTTGTGAAGTTGCTTCTGTCGTGGTGTTGTTTTCTTCTCGTGAAACACTTCTTGTGCCAAAGTGAACTGCATAGGACTTCACGTTTACTATTCTCAATATTTGTTGAAATATATGAATTTTTACAGCCACTTGAGTGATTTATATCTAATTAAAAACGCTCCTTACAATACATGCTTCGTTTGTTGCCGTCTATTAAAATCGTTGTCGTTTCACCATGCACTTCGTCACTTAGTTAACTAATCAAACTAGTCAATTATATTGATATTCAGTAAATATGTTTTTCGCAACACCACATACATTCTAAATGTTTAAAAAGCATATTATTAAATGATGGTTTGTATATGTACCTGCGTACCTTTCAATAAATTGTATATTCAGTAAAAATGCAAGTTGTTATAGTAATGATTATTTAGTGCTATATTAATTCACCCTCACAAAATGCTTTTGCCCGTACATTGGAGATGATAATTGGTTACGAACACGATTTGATTATTATAGTTATGTCTTACAGGGTATTCAACATTTATACATATCAAATGCTTATCAGTAAGTGTTAACAAATATTGCTTCTAAGCTATAAGAAATGCCTAATACACACAAAATATTTGTTATAATGATGTGTATGAGTAGGGATTTAAAAACTGATTGCAGGATGTGATGACTCTTCTTAAATTGTTTGGCACTGACAGTGCTAATTTTAAACCCACTACATTTGTTCTTCCTCTATATGATATTGCTGCTAAGAAGAAGAAGCACCAATGCAATAAAATAAAATATGAAAGCGTCAGTGAGTTTCTCTGCTATCTGATTGCTACTAGTTGCCATTTTCTAGACTATATTATGTAACAGGCAGGGAATACTATATCTAGGCAAAATTATAACTACATAGTTTACTCTGTAGATGTTATGAAATTCATGGAACAATCAGGTTATAAGAATGTTTACTAAATATCTGACCTCAATATATATGTTTATTATCTTTGCAAGAGATAGTCAATTAATTATTAATTATTGATGATCAATTATTAATTTACAGAATGGTTTAGTGCTTATCAATGGTATAGCCATCAATAACTTCAGACCAATATCAACTGTGCCAGTGCTCTCTATATTATAGAACTGTAATCAGAAAACAGTAGTTTACATATCATATGAGTGATAACAGTTGTAAGTCATACCTAGTTTTGATTCAAAGAAGAAAAATCAGCTGTGCATACTGTGACAAATGTTTATTTCCCCCATGCAGTCATTGAATTTGCTAGAACAATATACATACCATCTTGGATTATTAAGAGTAAAGATTCTGAGTGTGTTGCATGTTGATTTTTGCTTGATATACATATTGGATACTTATGGGAACTAAAGCTAATATCTTTTTATTCATTTTCTTTTGACATTTTGAAAATATCTCTTCCTTCATGCTACTGTAATGGACTTTATGAAAGGATTACTCTCTCTGGGTTTGGCAATGTTTAAATAATAGATTAGAGTTGAGTAGTGGAACAGGATTGTGATTGAGGAGTGAATAGCGTAAGAGGAAGATGGAAAAAATTGTGGGTTCATGATGTGGTGGAAGAGACATTAAAAAAGGAAGATTAGGAGTCTTAAGAATAGGAGAGTGTGAATGAAGCAATGTATGAATGCAATAGAGACAAAGGATATATGCCAAGATAGGGTATTATGGAGTAAATTATTAGAAGAGAGCCAGTTTCCAAATCCAAACAGACATCACTAACAACAGAGTCCAAACAATATCATGTGATAAGTTGTGTGCCTCAAGTTACCCAGGTACTCAATTACTTAGCAGTCAACTTAAGTTTACAGATATCGTTCCTGTGTGACTTAAAGTTAACTTTTTCAGAATAAAATTATTTTTTATGCTCTCATTGAAATTAAATATCTGTCACAATTTAAGTCAAGTATGCACTCATAGTTTTGGTAACACCCTTTTATAAGTTGAAGAAGTTAATGGAGAAGAGGGTCATGGATGTATAATAAGGCAATGGTAATCAATGATTTTTCACTTTTTCAAAATTTTACTGAAAAATGGATTTGGTCTGTAATGCTTCATGCTTAATGAATGCTGTTACATAATATTAGTATTATTTATTTCACTGATATGAGGAACCTAAGGGTTGGTGAAGCTTTCTCGGGTTTCCAACCGGGTGATGGTCTCCATGTAGGCCGACGTTTTGATTTCTGACTCAGTCATCGTCATCAGGGCTGATGAAACCTAAGGGTTGTGCAACCATTCATAGATCCATTTATTTTCTAATAATTCATAAGTCAAATAAATGTTCGTGTAGGTTTTTTACAATTACTACTTGGCTTATTTTGAATATCTTCCTTGAAACCCCTATATGATTAAGTCTTAAGTCGACTCCTATTGCCATGATCTTTGGTCAATTTATGAATATTAATCAACTGTTATCAAAGGACATGCTATGATGTCTTGTTTACCTGTAGTAGAAATTAGCAAGGGTAATTATAGCTGTTTAGCTCACACATGCCAGATTGGACAAAGAGCAGGAACGAAGGGAAGATAGTCCACTCAGCATCTGTGGATATTTTTCCTCATGGTAAGTGGCTTGCCAGCTCACTCCAGAGTATAGATTGAGTATGGGCATTGAGTAGAAACCAATAGAGGCTTAAGACAAATAGCAAAAAACATAAATAGTGGAATGAAGTTGTAACTGGGGCAGAAATTTAGTTGAACGAGGTGTCCTACTCAAGATATTAAATGACTTGTATCAGCAATATTCAAGAATTTAATTATGGGGGATATGTAATGCCTCAAGTCCTGATATAGGATGCAAACAAAAGGTTGGTTTGGAAGGTTTTATAAAGGGTTTGATATGGGTTGTGGCCTTTGGTGGATCTAAACCATTGGCTAATGTTGAGAGGGTGAGAATAGACTGAAGTTATATGAGTAGTGGGTCTGGAGAAGGATAATGAAAGCAAGATAGATGAGAAGTTAAGAGATACTTGACTAGGTATTGAAGTTACATATGACAGTGAAGGAAATTTAGGAGTCCACTTCATGTCAGATAGTAGGTAATTAGAGAAAATGAGGTCCTGAAAGGCACTTCTGAAGGGAAAGGTTTGCTAAGTTGGGAGAGGTAGGAAAAGTATAGGCAAGTGAAATGAATGGATGTGATGCACAGAACTAAATTGAAACATTTTAAGGAAAGAAATTTATGAAGCGGGAAGGGTGGAGTGGTAACTGACCACTGAAATATATATGGCTGTTAAGCTATTTTTAATGGTGGTAAAATGTCATGGTCAGGTAAATATAAGAATTAAAGTGAGGGTCATGTGGAATGAATGGACGTTGATAACACTCCAATGCTATAATTGCATTACTCCACCAATGTTTAAGATAGTCATCAGTTTTTAAACTAATATAAGATTGTCTTTGCCACTATAGATTTCTGATTATCCTTATGAATGTTCTGCTAACTTCCTGCTGGTTCCTTCTAAATTTTCCTGCTAAATATTGACAAGGGATTTTGGATCTGTAATGAGTAATTAGTAGTATCAGAAATTTAAATTTGTCCTTGCCAAGGAATTAAATTTTAAATGAATATGGTCTAAGCTCCTGTGTACAAGCCATGTTGGAATACACACTTTGATGGATGATAACAAATTTCCAGTGCTATTTTATAATAGATGATGCTGTCTATTGCACGCAGAAATACAGTATCGGTGGTATGAAGTCATATATTGTCTTACTAAACATGTTAGTACATTTTGATTTAAATAACTCCTTGCCGATTTCAATGGGATGCCTAAGGCTGATGTAATGACCCACTCATGTAATTCATTTTTTGCTTACAACCAATTACAGTATTACGATATTTAAATTGTACCGTTTATTGAAGCTGCACTCCGTGCAAATGCAAACGAAATTCCGGAAACTCATGCTGATATTTACTGATCAAGCCTGTACATTCTTTTAACTTACTAGGTATTCACTACAAAAGTATAATGATGGAAGTATGAATCAAATTACCTGTGGGTAGTCATAATTTGCAGTTATCATGTCTCGAACGGTGTTTTGATCTAACCTATATATTAACCGGAATCACGCTATTGTTCCCCAAATAAACTTCTTCAAATACCATTCCTCTAAATGAAAAGGAGGCTAATTGGCACATACGAAATTTTATTCTCCGAAATTAGGATTCGCTTGTGAGATTACAGTTAAAAATATGTGCAAGAACACCAAAATCAAACTGCATTCCAAAAACAATTCGGCAAAAATACAATGCTGGATGAATACACCGGTGATTTTAACACGCCGGTACTTCGGAAGACATATGGGAAGAAAATTCAGACGAAGGGAAAACCAACGGACATCCAATTAAGCACTGGAAACATTCTTGATTGACAGCAACACCATCAAAGTCTAGAAAAAGTGATTGAAGAGAGAGGAGCGGAGTTGAATTTTTAAAATGCATTGGCAATATGAAGCACAGTTGTTTATATAAATGGCCGGTATATATATGATATAGCGGCAAGGGTATCAGGTTTGATTTCTAAGCGATCACGTCATAGACTCAGATATTTAATTATTACACAATTTACGACTCGTCGCGGCAAATGAAAACAATTCATATGAAATAGTATTGTACTGTACTACTTACAGGTGACGATTAACCTATTGCACATAATAAATAACGGCACTACATAGCTAACGCAGAAACAAATTATGCATCGCTCGGCAAATTAACAAACGGATAATTACCTGGATCATGTTTACTTTCCATTGCATTCCTCATGTATCTTAACCCAGCAATCTCTTTGCCGACAGTGTCACGGATTCGGTCTTAATTTTTAATGATGTTATTATTCTACTAAAAAGCGGGTAAGCAAAACTGGTAAAACTCTCTCAATGCAAGATATTTATGTCGTGATGTAAATTGTTGACTGTTATTACGCTGCGTCTTTGTTAGCGCAACCGAGCGGAGCATCGATTAACTGCCTACATCTCACGAAAGAGCAAGGAACTCTCGAATCTCTCGTTAGAAAACTCACTCAAGATTTTTTTGGCCGGTCTCAAGTCTCGTGATCGATTTTTGATGTCATACGATCATTCCTGTCGCGATCGGTGAAGATGAACGCCTCGGTCATTGGAGAGAAGCCGTTCATCGATCTTTCTTTTAAGAGAACTTGCTCTCGGGATTCAATCACTCACGACCGACCCATCACTAATTTATACTCAGCTGATCTCGACACGTGTTACCGGAAAGATGCCGCAAGTTAAAATAACAATTAAGCAACGTGCGGAAGCTTAAAAAAACGAAAAGTTTTATGTAAGTGAATCCAATATTCTCATGTGTGGGATATGTAAGCTCAGATTGGACTGGAATAAAAAAGATACCTTAAGACAAGCATATTTTAACTAGTTCACATTTGGCTAAGAAAGTTTCTGTTGCTTAAGATCTGCAGGCAAGCAACAAGAGGCAAACCACTTTATTTCAGGCGAATGAAAATGCCAAGAAGACAAAAACAGAGAAACACGATTTCATACATGACACTCTGTCAATGTGCCTCAAGGCAAATCTTCCGGTGCACAAATTAGACCATCCGGCAATGAGGGACTACCTTTCAAAGTAAGCTAGCCTTAAAAGCAAAGCTACCAGCCTTCCGAGACGTTGGGCCTGACTGCTTCATTGATGGTTACATGTATTTTCATCGGCAGCTACTAGAGAGGTTGAGAGAGAACCCTGGTAGCTTCTGCGATGTTAAGCAAATATTTCTTGACATCTGCCAAGAAAAAACTGAGTTTCGAAATGCTGCACTCCACACAATCTGGGCACCAGTTAGCAGCGTGGATGCAGAGAGGTTTTTCAGCCAGTACAATCTAGTTGTGACTGACAGACGCAACTGGCTGAAGGAAGAAAGTGTTGAAACTTGTTCTATGTTGATGTTCAACTAGTTTAAATGATATTCAGGCTACTAATCTCATATTTAATTATTTACTAATATGTATCTTATTCCTTACTTTATTATTGTTCTACCTCGTAATTATTTCAATTATTCCGTATTTTGTCATATAACTGTTTCACCACATTTTGTCATCATCAACTAATGATACAGTATGAAAATAAAGAAAAAAATAGACGCTACAAAATGCTATAAACTGAAATTGAAAGTGCTATAAAATAAAAATGAAAGTGCTATTTACACGTATCTCTAATCATTAGAAAAGCAATAGTTACATGCTAATAGTCACCATGAGAAATGGATGCCATGTCTATATTGCCTATATGATAACAGTTAATGGAAATAATTCCATCTTAGAGGTTATCTCTTAAATGGGGATGGATTTCCAATTAAACATTAGAACAAGAAATGGTGTGAAGTTAGTCATGGTCAATCAGCTCTCTTTGCATTTAAGATTTTTTTACTCTTCATGGAGTTTATAAAATTGCATTCTTACCTAATGTATACAATGGCTTAAGTAATTGACTTATATGTATGAATGAATGATCTGAAATAGAATTGTATGATCCAAAAATGGGATAATTAAGAGTACTAAATGCTGTTACTTACTGGCACCGATTTTGAGGATTCCTTGGGGAACTTGGGTACGAATATCACCTTTCCCACCCACATAAATTTAGGGTAGAAATAGAGGGTACTACTTTGAGAAAAATATGGTGTTCTTCCATTTAAAACTGCTTGTTCATTTATTCCTGATGAATAATATTTGTATTAAATAGGATAAGATGCTGCAAAATAAATTGAATTCTTAAATGTTTTGCAAAATTCCACTTCTAGATACAAGATGATCAAGACTGCCGTATATACAATGTAATGAAGTAATCCAAAATGTGCGCTTAGCACCACAGTCTGTGAGGTTAAAGCGTAAGATGACACAATGAGGTGTTTGCTCTCTTTTACAAATTTTGAGGATACCAGGACTGGCCACTGTATTACCTTTATGGAGTCACCTGCAAGTGCACATAAGTGTGAACTTCCCGCAGTTTAGCCCGGCATGTTCGGCAGTCTTGAGCACCTTGTTCATCCACAAAAATATCCACAGGGGAGGAGGATGCCTCAGTAGCTTAACTGGCTAAAGCACTTGGCGTTATATGTAAGGATCCGGGTTCAAGTCCCGGTCAAGGCGAATGACTTTTCCTCAAAATTTGTCCAATATGTTTTGTTCTTAAAAGTAATTTATACTGTTTCTCTTAGTTGTTTTTTATGTTTTATTGTAGTGTTGTGATAAAGGAGATGTTTCATTTAATAGTACATTTTAAACAAGGAAATACAATGTCGATTTTTTTTTTAAATGTTGAAATGCTATACATCATGTGGCTCAGTGACTTGGTGTTTTACTTACGTGTAAAAGAGAGGGGGCATCATGGAAATTGTAAAGTCATTGCATGTTAGAGTGTCGTTGGGTAGTTTGCTTGTTGACATGCAAATGTTTGCACTCGTTATAATTGAATTTCAGTTGTTCAGTCATTGTGTTTATGAGGAGGCTCCATCACTCTCAATCAAGGACCTTTTTTTAGTTTCAATGAATTTACTACCTTAGGTATCAGTGTATATTAAAAGAATTTTGATATGTTTCAGTGTTGGATATGGCGAGACACATACCTTTGTATCGTGCTGTCCTGCAACTTCTGCGAGCATTGGCTTTGAGTCCTAGACTGGTATCATTGCTCCTTCCTCAAGACACAGGTAGGACCCGAAGAGGTGGAAATAGCTTGCCCCTTGGATCAATGGATGGACTGGCATTGGTCTGTCTCCTCACCAAAATGAAACACTGTGTTGACACATATGCATCCCGTCTGAGGTTAGTTGTATTAATAACCATTTTTACAAAATTTTGAGAATTAATTATTTTATTATTGAACTTTTTTCATTTATTGTGGCTTGGAGAAATTTTTCGTTTAATTTTCTACTCTGAGGTGGTCAGAGAAATATTTAATGTAATTTTTTTTTTAGCTTTCTCTTAAACATTTATTTGATATCTAATGGATGCACAAAAATAACACTTTCTCCAGTATAATATCCGTTATTTGCTTGAATCATTTTACATTTATAATAATTTATTGCTGGAATCATGGTATGAATTTGAAATTCTTCTGGTATGCAGAGTGATAACTTATTTTTAATTTAATCATATATATTATTTCTCAAGGGCTTTTTTTTGTCGGTACGCCATAACTTCCTTAATACTTCATCAATTTTCATAAATGAGGCATCATTTTAAAGCTTTTCTTAACCGCTACACCGGAAAAATATACAAATTACGTACATTTCAGTTGTTTTTCGTATTAAAATTTCGTGTTAAAAGTACAATTGAAAAAAAATGGTTTTTTGAAATCCCGCCCTCGACCTATCGATCCTCTATCGAGAATATGGAGACATATCGAAATGATACCGATTTCGATTTCATGCATCTATTATCTCATTCTGCATTTAATTTCGACTTAAAATATTGATTTAAGGTATTCGATCTGCTGATCTATTTATAAAATGAATTAAAGTTACCCAAGTTGGTCCAACACTTCACCTGAAATTGTCGGGATGCGACAAAACGTGATTCGTAAAAAATAAAATCAATATGGATAGCCACTCGGTGAGTTCAGGCGTGACTCCGTGGAAATTATTAATGATGCAAAGAGAACACCTGATACCAACCTATTAGGGACGTGACTATTTTTTTGGGACAGTGGCTGCAATAGGTATCCCAGTCATATTTCCTATTATTTTATCACGTCATTTTTCCATCCCTGAGCAGTATAAGAGTTAAGGCCCTTTTACACGGCGAATGATCTTGCAAATGATCATTTCAATGATCATGCGCATGACGTTAATGCCTCGTGTAATACGGAAAATTCGGCGAATTCTTGGTCATGCACATGATCATGCGATCAAAATTAGAACATGTTCTATTTTTGATCGCATGATCCCGTGTATGATCACATGATACGAGCGCAGTACGTCCATCTTGGTTGTTTTGACATTGAATTCACCTCACTTCGCTAAAGCAAACTCATAATAACATATAATGAAGGCAAGGAAAGTCATATCAATGTATTTGGAAACAAATATATCTGTAGGCAGAATGCAATGCATAAACTTTGGCAGACGTGGAATGGTCATTTGGTTAAAACTATCTTGGAGGTTTTGCAATATGAAAACATCGAAATCTCATAGGATTAACCTAAAAAGATCTGACCAGACGTTGAATTGTTTATTCAGGGCTGCAGTACAACAAGTACATCATATCTGGCCATATTTTGACTTCAGAATGGATGGCAGAAAAATGTTCGTGATGATATCAACACTACAGCTTTCATCAAAGTTTTAGGCTAGAGACTATGGGAGATACTGCCAAATGCAGAGACGCAGAACAGATCTTAGTGCAATGATCTCTTTTTGGACCTGTTTATTGAAATAATCATCCTTGTATTCACAGCATATCATTCATTCATCACCCCCGACTGAATACATCAAGTATATGTTTGTAAAAATGCTCCACCCTGAACAAGGAAACAATCAATGAGTGGGTAGCGTGCCCGACTCACGATGCGAGGAGCGAGTGGCGAGAGCTGCTTCAAATCAGCTGAGGGGGAAAACTTTTTGATCGTTTTCCTACGTTCCTTTGCAAACATTTTTTAACATATCGTTATTAATTCATAATCCAAAGAAGTGCGTTTTTTTTCAAACGTTTAAAAACTTAAAACATTTCGTCCAGATCGTAATCAGACCTGCTGCAAGTACCACATGTCATCTTATATAGCAATAATTTCATTTTGATGTCACTGTAATATTATTATTGGGTGACCATCTTCGTTGTTTTGATAGTGAGTTCACTTCAGTTCGCAGAATTAAACCCTAATTATTGAATATTGATGGAAACTATAGCCATATTTCATTGCAAATGATTAAAAGAACACTGTAGGTAGTACGCAATTAATGCATATGTTTTGGCTGGTGTGAAAGAGGCCTAAAACTATCGTGGATGTTTTGTGAGACAAAATTGTGGCTGCCGCAAGGCCGTTTTACACGGTACGTTTGTTTGTACAAACTGGCACGAACTCCTCCATGAAATCTTACATGAGGCAAAATGTATCGTCTAAAACGGCAAATTGTATGAACGCATGTGCGAATGTCTCAATCCCTGAACGGAAAATAGAACCTCTTCTAATTTCGTTGAGACAAACGTACAATCTCACGTACGTACCTTTTTACAAAATCTTTCATCGTGCAAAACGGCCTTAATAAACACTGCAGTAGCGGTTGCTAAAATTTTCTCTTCACGGTCCATCTTCTATAGCATAACGTCACTCACTAAACTTTTGCAGGTACTCAGTGTTTAAGTGAATAATGTAAACAAATATCTAAACCTAATAATAATGTAAACGAATATCCAAGTAGGTATAATAGGGAGGTAGTAATATTCATGATCTAAACAAAAAACTGTCTGCTCCGGCTGTCGAAGCAGCTATGTTGGTCGGAAATCTCCCGTGATCGATATATCCAATCAATAGATCTACCACTGCGCATTCAGTCTGCGCAGAAAATTCACTGAATTAATTCGCCGTGTAAAATGGGAACTTTTCAGGTCATAATTAAAATTAATTCGCGAATTAATGCTCGATTGATCATGCGCAAGATCATTCACCGTGTAAAACGGCCTTTAGAACTGCCGCCAATGCGAGCACACAGGAGCGATAAGGTCCGTAAAGGACCATGGTCCCTAACCATGTCATCAATCACCATTGTATTGTTTTTGTATACCTAATATTTCATAGCTCTACATCGCTAAATAAGAAAGTGAATCGTGGTTCTTTGTGTACATGCACGCGATGCGCTCAAGTGCGAAGATTTGAGCCATAGCTGGATTGACAATTATTTTGGAGTGAAAATAAATCATGGTTATTTGTACCCACACACGTGATGCGCTCAAATACGAAGTTTTGAGCCAAAACTGGATAGACTTTTTTTTTGGAGTCGAACCCAGGATCGTAGACTTAAAGTCTAACCATGTTATCAATTACCATTGTATTGCCTATGAATACCTAAACCTTCATAGCTCTAAATGGCTAAATAAATTTAATTGTGGTTCTTTGTACCTATGTTCTCCGTTTATTTGCATGGAAAATATGAATTCCCACCACGATGGAGACTCAAGATGGTAGATTACATTAGACAAGTGCATGTCATGACGTGTCCTTTATGGACCTTGGGCAGCGAGAATAACATGTGGCACCGCTCGTGAGTTTTAACGGTTTTAACCAAAGGGAATTGTTTACATTATGGAAATTCTGCCAACAGTTAGAAGAGTGCCAGAGAGAAGAATACACGATCATTCACACATTTCACACAGTTGGTGCACCACATTCATCAACGTTGATTTGCTTGGTGTCTGCGTCTGCAAAAAGAGTTTTGCCGATGCAGTTTTTCGTCATGGTTCGTGGTTCATGGTTTCGCCATGGTTCCATTTTATCCTGGGGACCGGGGTCGAGGTTCATAACATCAGAAATTTCGTATTTTCGAAACTCTGTATTTTCGAATAGCGCTATGTATTTAGTATAGGCTTTTGGTCGGGACCGACAGTTTTGCTTCGTATAATCGAAATTTTGTATTATCGTGCTTC
Source organism: Pyrrhosoma nymphula (assembly GCA_963573305.1). Lineage (NCBI taxonomy): Eukaryota > Metazoa > Arthropoda > Insecta > Odonata > Coenagrionidae > Pyrrhosoma > Pyrrhosoma nymphula. Next base: position 74,653,417 of record OY754338.1, on the reverse strand, counting down.
GTATCATCAAGTTTCTACTGTATAATGAAGTAATGGACATTTTAATCTATCAAATTTCAATTAATACAAAAGGCGCTAATGCTTTTAGGATTGCATTGCTGTATTGAAAAAAGTTTAGATTGGAATTGAATTAGAGTGCAACCTCAATAAAACGAGACCTCGTGGTGCCCAAGAAAACCCTCGCTATGGCAAATTATCGTCTTACCAGGGGTGGAGCAAGTAATTACCATTGAACCTATTGTCAACACTTTTCTAGGAATCGGGTTGGTGTGGTGGCCGAAGTATTTCTATCCGGTTAGCCTGAGCACAACTCCTGAAAGAAGGGGAAAGTTTTCGCAGTAATTCATATCCCTACTTAATTTATCAACTAACCATTCAATCAAAAAGCACCATACCTACTCCAAAAGATGCAAAAAGCCTCGAATTGTCGGTAATTTTCCCAAATGCACAACTGACCAAGCTATATTTTTCTATTGCATTTAAAAGCTCATTCCATCATTTATATTAGTTTCACCAAAAATGTAACCCATGATTGATAAATCAAAATTGTATCGCATTTCTCACTTGCCTTTACTCTTTCCCTTGGTTGATCATAATGTTTATGGTGAATATATTCACGTTCTTTGTGACATTTCGTGGAAGCCATTTGGAATAATTTATTTCATTTGTTTCTGCAGACTAAATGAAACAGTGGAAGGGATCCTGCCTTGGAGAACATTGTCTCCCATCCGATGTAATGTCCACTTTGAAAAACAATCTGCTATAACGTGCATAACAATTTCATTGAAATAGCGGTTGTATCACAATAAGTTCTTTTTAAAGATTTAGGCCCTCGATGTACTTACAATAATTCTATGTTGGGAATGTAGACGTATTGAAAGTAAATGAACTAAAAGCGCAGGTTATTTGGCACCGCATTCATCAAATTACATCAAGTATAGGTAACAAATAATAATTTGCAAACTTCAATAATCTCATAAATTATTACATTAACTCATGCAAATCTCCAACATTGATAAATATAGAGTGAAAGAAAATATAAAGAGACTTGAGAAACTTGCCTTTTTTCCCTTCCGACAGACTTAAATACTTAATATTCCGACAGACTTAAGCTATGACAGTAAAACAAAGCATAAATGCATTTTCAGGGTTTCCTTCAGTTGCACGTATGACGTACTTTTTGTAGTGTCGCTCCCTTGCCGATACACTTACTACGTTCTACTGACAAGTACCATCGGGAGGATTAATGTAAAAGATATGATTCTGTAAAACTTGACTGTGTCCCGAATGGAGCGATACACCATAATCCCTGGTAATGCCCGGTTATGGGAAGCAGACACACACTGACAACTCCAAACACATGTGATCAGCATGAGTTGTTATGAGTGTTGTGATTGGTTGAGATTGGGCAGGGCATTGCGGGACACAGCCAATAGAATTAATTATATATTTCAATTCAAATACGGATCCTCTGAATCGGAACTTGATTCCACTCTGTCATTGCGCACCGCAAGTAGAATTGCGTCATCCATCAGTTCCTCACGAGAGGGGACAGAGTTGTCAACTTTAATAAATCTTTAAAAAAACATGGACCAAAATGACCCTCTATCTCTTCCTCTATCATAATTTATCGGAAATAAATTAAGCCTCCTGCCCACTTCACTCTTTGACAATATGCCACTTTTGCATTGCTCTATTATTTCCATTTTCTCGCATATACTCACAATAAGTGTCTTGCGTTTTTGGGCCATGATGGTGTCTATCTTTGAAATGCTCTCAACTTGCTGCCGTGCGAGTGTGCTCTCGACCGCTCAGGGAACAAAAGAAGATCAAATATCGCAACTGCTAATGCTAAAGTATTTTCACCAAAATTAACAATAAATTAATCGGACGGCGATTTACAATGTGTAGTTGATACTTACCACTCCATATAAATTGCATTGCTAATAGATCGCAAACAATTGCAAGAGGTTGGCCACTCTTGGTGTATGTTTACCGGTGATGGAAACTCTTGCAATCGCGTGTGCCAACACCATAAGGGCCTCGTAAAAACCATATTTTTTTACATGGCAAACATAGGGTCAATTGACGGTGCCCCTGCATTCTCTCGTATTGACGGGGGTCTCGTAACAGGCCATACTCGTATTAATTCGGTTCCACTGTATTCAGTGTCAACTGGAAAGTTATAACTAGATATTTTAAGTTCTAATCTATTAAAATATTTGGTGGAATTACCGTATTTGACAGCATATGAGACTTTTTTCCATAATTAGGACTAAAAACACCACTCCTGGGTCTATTGTGAAGGTACAGCCTTCCACAGGTTAATAGTCACTTTTCTTGAGTGTGCCCAACTGAAATGGGGGTGTGTCTTTGTGCTGGTGTGTCTATATGCCGGTGTGTCATATATGCCGTCAAATATGGTACTTACTCGAATGAATATTGTAGCTCTACTGTTCATTTTGTGGCCACATTGCATACATTTTGTTTTTGACGATTCCTTTGTGAAAATTTTTGTTACTAGAGTTTTCTGGCTGTTTAAGTACAGGAAAACACAGCTTTTACTTTAGGTACCTTAAGAGGAATTTTTTGTAGAAATTTAGGGAGTGAGCAAGCATTGCCATAGTTAAACTCGTAAAAATTGTAGCTGTTAGTATTCTGAAGAGATTCTGCTGTAAAGTGAAGGAATACTTGAGTTCCTTATTAATTTTTCGTAATCATTTGAATTTGTTGTATGGATTTTAATTTTTGCATTAAATTTAGTTGTGTTCTTTCTCTACTTCACAGGACCAACAAGACCAAAGGTAATGGTAAACTTAAATCTGCTATAAAATACTCGGAAGATGTTGAACAGGATGAAGGCTTGGCACTTCTCATTCCTGACATTCAAGAAACAGCCCATTTAGTACAGGTAAGCAGTTTTTTATTTGGCTGGAACCCTGAAGTGTTAATTGGTACTTTTGCCTCCAGAAAAGCTGCCTGTGGGCCAAGGTTAGACGTAAAAAATGCTAAGGCAACAATTCTTCTTAACGTGACTGTATATAGAATAATAGCATGACTGGTAGTATGCTTTTTAGTGGATCATAGCTGCTTAAGGATGCCTCCAATTTCTCCTATCAGATCAAGGGTAAGTTTAATGTCCTCTGTGTGACTATTTGAGGGTTACATAAAAACTGCTATCAACGCCTGTGAATTGAAACTGGATGCATGCTGTAAATATCAAGCTTTTTCTGCCTTTGGTATTAATAATTAAATAGATTAAGAGCCTTGTTAAAGAGGGAGCCCATATTTTTCCTACACTGCTAACAATAAACTAAACAGCAGCACCCAGATTTCCCTCCAATATGTTAAGAGTCAAGCCATTGTAGGCACCGGTTCCAACTCTGGCTCTTGCATTTTGCTGGGGATAGCGCTAGCAGCTTGAGGGAAACTTATATAATTTCAGTGATATTTTATGGCTCTAATTGAGGAATTAATAAAGAACGCATTTGCATTATTGAGTTAATGAAAATCTTTAATGTACTCAACAGAGATAATGAATGGGCATCATCCACATTATTTTTTCCATTATGTGAGAACTGTATCTCTAACAATTTAATTGGATGCCTTGAATTTAATGGAGTGGGAGCAAGTGATGTATGGAATAAATGCGGTTATGGCTCGTAGTTATGTTTGGAAGTACATATTATTCTTTTATCATTAAAAAAACTGCCATTGTGTTTAATGTACTGTAGAATTATTCTGGCATTATATTCAGCTTCAAGTTTGTCTTTCAATTAAGTTCGTAGTAATATTTTTTAAATGCCCACTACCTGGGGATGAAACTATTTTTAATATTTTTAGAGTAATTTTTCATTCAACTTTTGCCTCTTATGAACTATTTTTCCATAATCTTCTTAAGTTAACCAGTGAAATGGCAAAGTGTCCCGTGATATGGATACAAATTGTATCTCATTTGGGTTTTAGTTCATTTGAATAAACAATTTGATATTGCAGCAAAAATTTAGCATCTACTAATTATTGATTTGTACATGTAACAGGTGGCCACAGACAGACTTGTCATGGAAGAGGATGAAGGAACTTCAGGTGGGAAAGATAATGCTGTTTCAAATAACCTTGAACTTCCTTTGAGGCGGTCTCTGGAGGAAAGATACTTAGAAGTGATGAAGAAAATGCAGTTTGGTAAGATTCAAAGTACTTGATCATTAGTTTCTGCAGTTGGCTTAAGTTACCTGATATTGGGCATAATTCAAATGCAAAAATAAATTTTGGCACTAGATTTGTATGTTCATCATAATTAGAATTTGTCTAAATATTTCACTTGATTTTTATGGAAGTCCCCACTTTTTCACTGAAATGTTGGGAAAAATAGGAAAATGAAAAAATATATTTTCAAAAAATAGGAAAAAAACAGTTGAGGTGTGTGATGCTACTGTTACTTTTACTCAATTTTTATCCTAAATGATTTCCTTCGGCACATATTTCATCTAAAAAACAAAAGTTTCATTTTCAATATGAAGTGATTGACAATATTTAGTACTGAAGATTTTAATTTTATATTACAGATACCAAGTATCTGTCATCAATCCTTTTTCAACAGCAGTAGTTATCTATAATAGTTTTTATGTGAATACTGAATTATTTTGTTTCTGTGTTAAACATACTGCCTTTGCCTGTTTTCTTGAGGAATTCCTTTGGTTCACTAAATATTTTTTTTTTAATTTTCTAGTAGATTTTTTTAGGAAATAGGAGAGGAGAATTTTCGGTGAAATACGGTAATAATAATAATAATTGCGACTCTGTTCAGGGCGAAATTAGGGCTGTGCAGCCCTCTCTTCCATTTAACCCTTGCACATTATCACCCATGTCCTGAGTGGAAGAAAACCCACCCAGGCGGGACTCATACCCGCGACCTTAGAATTGGCAGGCGAGGACTTTACCCCGCCACCACCAAGGCCAGCATCAGCCAAGAGGCTGATGAAACAATGTCAGGGATAATTATTAGTGATGTAGTTAGGATTCAAGGATTCGATTGAATCTCATCGAATCCATGGATTCGACATTCGATCGATTCCTTCCAATAAAGATTCAAACCCTGGTTGTGTGGGTGGCATATGTGCACTGTCGCGGTAAACTGTAAATCGCGGTAAAATCTCACCTCAAAAGTTTAGCGTCCTGACCTCTCTTTACCATAAAAGTGTTGACAATTTGCGTGGAAACTCACGAAGTCATATATACTACACAAGCAGAGATTTTTTCATTATTAACCATGGAAGATTTCATTTTTCAAAATTCTGCACCCGGTGCATGCGCACACCACCCTCATAACCTCCCAATGCATCATTTTCATTGCTGACGTGCGTGCGGCATTCCATTATGCCTGCCATTTTAATTATGTATGTGTTTGATGGAAAGGCCGAGTATTTATCTTTCTGTCTTTGAAAAACAAAGTTTTGAGCTAAAGAAAAATATACAACTAACCTAGAATGCTTTGTCAACCACTTTTTTCATGCTGCAGAATTTGCGAAATTTTCAAGTAACCATTTTTGTTGCACCGTTGCATCAGCGTCGTGCTGCGCTTTTGCGCTGAAAATATAACACCTTGCATTTTAAGCTGAGTCCTACGTCATGAGTGTTTAGTAAAATTAAGTCTGGTCATTTTTAAGCATTAATAAAGGAATTGTTGGGTTCTGAACATGGATTAAATTGAAAAAAATGGGCAAAATTAAACTGCGCTCTAAGACTGGAATGGAGGCTTATGTGACCAATGTTTAAAATAAAAGAAATCAGAACTTTAGTTTGAATTTAAGTCAGAGTCTTAAACGGTATTGTGCCATTTTTGCTAAATTCAGACATGTATTCAAATCGCCCTATCGTTTACATTTAATAGTATCAAGAGCGAATACTTTACTTTCCTTTGTGCAAAAAATCACGAGAATCCAAACTAGTCGGAGCACGAGTACTCATGTAAAGCCATTTGTTTGGAATTTCCCACTGGTGAAATTAGGTACATATGTATTACTTTTCACAGAAAAATGCTGTTGATAAAGTCGCGATTTTTGTCTCTTGCGAATATATTATATTTCCCGCGATGGCATCTCTTAAGCCACCAATGTACTGTAGAAGCACAAAAAGAAGCCTTTTCCAGCCTGTGAAGAGGCAAAAGAATAAAATTTGAACCAAAAATAGCCACGGAAAGGTTTTGAAATGCCTTCTGCGAAAACACCTTTGGATTGCTCTAGTAACAATATTTTTAAAGTCTTCAATCCTCCCGGCAATTTGGTTTATAATAAAGAAACATTCGTTTCTGACAGAATAAGAATGCTCTATATCATAAGTAGAAATTAACAAGTTAATTTTGTGCACTTAGCTTTCTTAAGCATTCTTACTTGAAGAATTAATAAATGTCATCGTAAAACAAATTGTTGCTCAACTTTATTTCTTCTTTAAAGCTAAAATATTATATTTCTGTTTGAGGAAAAACCTGGAGCTACTTATGGGTTCATAAATTTAGAAGAAAATTAAAAATGGATAAAGATTTGTTATACAAATATGGGTAATGGTAATGTAAAGGAACTGGGATTCATAATTTGGTGAAAGTAGGATTTGGATTTGAGATTCGACATTCAGATTCAATAAATTTTGTATTCGACCCATCACTAATATTTATTAATGTTAATTGTGTTTTGCAGACTCATTGATTTATTTTGCTTGTTACTTTTTATCGCAGTTGTTTCATTTGGATCCCTATCAAGTGCATGATCTTATCATGTCAGACTAAATTTAAAATCTTAAAATGAATAATTTGAAAATTTCATCAGCGATTCATAATGAATTTCCACCACATTAATATGCTCTTTAAGATAAATATTGTTGCTGGTAATTTTTCAATGTGTGCCTAGATGGTTACATGTGTACAGGAAAATGTTTTTGCCGTGGTTGCTTTGCAGGTTGTATAATGTGTTTATGGAGCTGTAATGTGACCATATTGACGTCACCTTGGAGAAATATTAATGGGATGGTAAAAAATAAATCGCCAATTCTTAGAACCCTTGTTGAGTGCATGAGCAAAGTTGTTCCATTAATATACACCAAAGACGTGTGCCATACTGCGTACCATGTCATTTGTGTAATTGCAATGATTGGAAAATTGTTTCATTAAGTTTACCTAAGTTATTCTAATGAGCAGAAAAATATTTATGTGGACGTTGTGTTACAGGTGGTATAAGGCCACCTGTAGCACAAAATTACTTCGTCATGAAGAAAAATTAATGAGAAAAGGAAGAAATCCAAATATGTTAACAGTAAGACTATTTACTGATATGAGAAAAATCAATGCATTAATAACCAAATAACTCTGCTATTTTTGGCCGTTAGATACAGAATTTTGTAGTGGTTTCCTTTCTTCATGCTCAAAAATAGCCCCCTCCCCCCACATACTTTTTACAGCTGTTATATGAACAAAATTGGAAGGCTTATATTGGAGCATATGCATTTTATCAGTTCCCCTCTACATCAATGGGTATGGAGCTTTCCATAAATGAATATTATATGTGCATAATATCCATAACATAAGTTGGACAGATTGGACAGCCCATACATATGTGTATCACTAATGCTATTTTCTGTAAAAGTTATTTTATGTGTTACTTGAGGCAGTTGATGTGGAATGCATCCAAAATTGAAGATCTTTTGAGATCAGTTTGTTAATTCTTGAACTTTAGACATTGGCTAGGTATTTTTAAGCTAGTAGCTTGACAAATCCAGCAGAAGGGTTGGCAGAAGCTTTGTCTTTAAAAAAATGCTATCAATGTTACTGAAAGCAAGAATATAAATATTGTTTTAATCTAAGCACCAGACGAACTTCCTTAGGTCTGGAATATCAAAATTATGAATACAGCCTTTGGAGTTCAATATGTATAGGGTGCCCACTCATCCTTGAAAACCAGGAATACTTCTTATTGTTACTTCCTTGAAAGATATGGAAACTATCCCTGATTAATATAAGTTGGGAATTTTCTAATTTATTTTTATGTGGAACAGAATATTGCTGGGTTTTATGCTAAATTACAAACTTTGTCCAGTGCAGGCAGTCCCTGACTTACATAAGCCTCGACTTACGTAAATCCGTACTTACGTAAATGGCAACCTTACCAACAAAAGACTAGAATTACGAAAGATATGGATTGTTTGCCTGTTTATGGATGTTTGCCTACTTTCAAGGAGAGCATATGCTGGAATGTTAGTAAGACCTGGCCAATCTGAGAGGGTTGAGACTGGTAAATTGGCCTATTAAGCTGTCGTAAAGTAGCAGTAAGATACTGTGCTTTTGCACGCAGGTGCATTTGTTTAATTTGTAGTTATGATAGTATGCCTTGTGATAAGAAATGTGCAACTTTCAGGCCATTTAAACATTTTGGTTAATAATAAATTAGGAAACGTATGAACGTTATTGAGTATTATAATTTGTTATGAGATAAATTATTAAACGAAGTTCGTAATGAAGTGATTTATAAAAAAGTATTAATGAGACTCAAAATCACTCTCAACTTGAAGCATGGCAATAACACACAACATAGGCTTACTACTGTCGGTGCAGAAAGTATGTGACCCTGAGTTTGAGACTTAATATCTCTAAACAAGCACGGCTGATTTTTATGTAATGACGTCAACATTTAGCTTGTTTCATTCTACACTAAGCAATTACAAGAAAACTTTTTAAACATTATAATAAGAGTTCGTTTCTTGGTATAAAAGGAAAACAAGAGCCCATTTTTTGGCCCGTGTGAAGCTATGTCCAACTTTTGTGGATTACCACACAAATAAAATTAATTTGATGGCAGTCAAACTTAAGCACCTTATTTCTCAATCTTCTGTTAGTGCTTTTGTAAAATTTAAAAGCTCTAACTTTAATTTTTTTAATGTTGACTTTATTTTTGCGTAACACCATTGGCTTTGTCACGAGTTCTGCATTACAATCCACGTAAATATAAATACATTCGAGTTAAGGTTTACTTTTTAGCGGTTTAGCCAATGGAGTTATTTAAATCTCTCTACATGCCGTGAGAAGTGAGATAAAGTTGTTCCACAAAAATTAAGTCAACATTAAAAAAAATAAAGTTATAGATTTTAAATTTTACAAAAGCACTAACAAAAGATTGAGAAGTAAGGTGCTTAAGTTTGACTGCCACCGAATATGGTACTTGCACAGTAATGGACTGGTAAAGTGGTGACGTCAGCCGATTGCTAGTCAACTGTTTCATTTTCCAAACAACTTCAGACGGCCTATCCTAATAGCATTGAAAATCTGAACTTCGACAATTTATCAATTTTTTTTCGCTAATAGAGAGACATGTTAGTATTAAATTTAACTGAAATAGTATCATTAATTATGGCGTTAATGATTTCTGTTTTTATTAGGCATCATCAGGCGTTTTAAACTACGAGATCTTGATTTCAAAACATAAAATTTCAGCAGCACGGCCATGTTCCCTAGATGTAAGCCCTAATAGTTACAAATTGTTCCGTAAGCGTCTGTGTCGTATGATTTTTATCTACGGCTATAAATTAGTTCTAGTTAAACAAATGTTATTAGCTGCTCTACGGACCATTGATAACTCTATTTTGTAGTATTTATTGCAATTAATTATTTTTAAATTACTCGATGACGAGATATATTGAATTTTCTCATAAAATTATGATACTGAACTAGAGTTTTTGAGTAGAGTTATAGATGGTAAATTAGACGCTTTCCGCGCCATGAAACAGGATATTTAGTAACTTTGATGCGCAATGTTGGAGTAAGCAAGTCAACAAGTTGTTATCAAATTATAGCAGTATTATTTAGTAATTCCATCGATTAGTATTAAAATTAAAATAATCTGCAACAATTTTGTGAAGGACATGACTAAGTTGTGGTACACGACTATTAAACGATAATGGAATGATTTCCTCTATTAAAGCATATTGCATTCCCTTCTGGGTCAACCTTTATCTCCAACCGGAAAAATAAATAAAAAAATTTGCAATCTGGCACGAAACACATCCATTAAGTGAATTTCCATTAAAAGTATGCAAAGGGGGCAGGGTAAAAAATACCAGCCTATGTGTTTATAGCTTTGGTAAAAAATATGCTGCCAGATCGAGTTTATCGACGGAAAAATTCGATGAATCTCCGAGTTCCATAAGTAGAAACTTCAATTTTCTCACTCAGAATATACGTTAACTATAGGAATTAACAGTACGTTAACTATAGGAATAGTACATTTTGTCATTATACAGAACAAAAGATAGAAAATACCATTTGGGACCATATGCAAGTACGCACCATATATTTAGAGGAAGTATTAGGTTTGGAAGATTATTCTTTAAGCGATTATAACTAAATTAAATCCGCATTTTGTATTTGTATGCCCACTTCTGAAACTATCGTAATTCGTAGGACCGCTGCCAACGACGTCGTCTGCTACGGTAATACGAATGCGTTGTATGAATCAACATTGGTCACGAGGTAAATAAAAAAAATTAGGAGAGTAGTTGACACCTCAAAGCAACTATCTACTGTGAAAAGAGTGATTAACACAATCATAGTAAACAGAAATAATCCATTCCTTCTTTCCTTACGGGAGAAACTGCTGTAACGCAGATTTGTTTGGAAAGAAAGATGGCGATCACCATGGCAACCGGGGGATGTGACGTCACTTTTTACCAGTCCATCCCCGAAAGTTTGACATGGCTTCTCGCAGGCCAAAAAATGGGCTCTTTTTTTCCTTTTATCCCAAGAAACAAACTTTTATTATAGTTTTTAAAAAGTTTTCTAGTAGTCGCTTAACATGGAATGAAACAAGCTAAATGTTGATGTGAACTTCATAAAAAATCGGCCGAGCCATTTTATTTTAAGTCTCAAACAAATATACATTAAGTCTCGAACTCAGGGGCGTATACTTTCTGCGCTGAAAGTAGATACCAAATAGATATATGAAGGGAATTTGATAAACAAAAGAATCACTATCAAGCGTAAGTTTAATACCAACCTATGAATATCACAATATAGGTAACCGACAATAAAGAGTTCTTGAATTTTGCAGTGAAGTGAATGAAGTTTGGCCAAAAATTATTCCCCGTATTTCTCCGAATCGACCGTAATCTTGAGAGCACGGACTCAGTTATGGAGTAATTTTCGACTAACGTATTTTTTTACTTCCGTAAATTTCGACTTACGCTGCTATTGTTGGAACGCATCTATTACGTAACTCGGAGACTGCCTGTATTCAATTTTTGTAAAGAATCATAATGCACTAGTGCATGAATTCACATTTAACTAAAAATTCTTTATCTTGGGCAATTTTGTGTGACTTTTCCTTAGAAAGTTTGTATTTATTTCTTCTTATGCTCTTGATTTCATTTATTTTTGTTTTTGATAGAATCAAAGCATCTGAGGTGATTGCAGGACAAAATATATATTCACTGAGTTGTCCATACCAAGGCAGGAATCCATGTCACAAAATACGTGAATAGCTGTCAAGTCTAGGGTATTACTATAAATGCTTTTAATTATCTGAAGTAGAGATTTACACAGTTCTTATTTCCCTTGTGTCTTGTTTATTTAAATATGCATTTCTAATCAATATTCAGTAGAACTGGAAAGGATCACCATGCCCAGGATGTATTTGGGAGGCATTTAAGTAATTAAATTAAAAGAAAATTATTTAGACATGCATACAACTGACCCTACAATGTTTACAGCCTCCTTGAAAAACGTGAGTCTCCTGCTGGATAACCTATCATTACACCTTAATTTTGCAAATAGAAATCCAGTGGCCGCTTTGTGATTGTCACTTCAGCAGCATTACCCTGTTGTTCAGTCCTCGAATTTTTTTCTATTTAACATTTTGTAATGATTTTTTGTATATCCTCTTAAAATGCTTTTGTTAATCTAGTAGAATAAATTCTTCCTCTTATATGGAAGTGAGAAAATCACCCTGAAAAACATTAGTTTCTGTCGTATTCTCTCGGTAATTATTAGAAAACATTCATCCTAGACTACCTAGTTAGGCTGTTTATACTCCCGTGTTTGAGGATTTCATGGCATTATTTTAACAAGCTGATGCAATGTGCTCTGCCGCAATGTAGTTTAAGTTTCTTGTGATCTCTTTATTTTTTCCTTGTTTTTGACTATCCTAAACTTGAGAAGAATTTGTCTCTACTTTGATAGACTAATGTTATTGCTTTCCTCTATTTTAGATTCATATGAAATGATCACAGAATGTGAGGAAGGGTTCCAATTTGTGGTGTCTTACCACTTTGAGCCTTCAATGAGAGCAGCGGGAGAACGTTGTCACCCATCCCGAGTGAAGCGCCTTGCTCAGGAAGCAGTCACCTTGTCCACATCCTTACCTCTGTCTTACAGCAGCTCAGTGTTTGTGCGTTGTGATATGGATCGATTGGACATAATGAAGGTAAGTTTCATGTGGTATTTTACACCCATTTTCTCCTACCATTGCTTTGATATCCTGTGAATGAAGGTATTTTTCTGTTTAATAGTGGTGAATCTAGGATGTCAGAGAATTTTGGAATTTTGAAGGTATTTGAGTCAGCTGCAAGGGGAGGGATGTCTCAGAGCAGTCCATGAAGTTGATAGTAGAGATCCTTAAAGGTCATCATGGCATGGTAAATTTTTGCCCTTGGCTTATCAAGAAAACTTGGGGTTTTGTAAGCTGTTCTGGAAAGGTAAAGGTCAGAAACGGGCACTCTTACAACTGGTTACTTCGACCTGTTGAAGTTTTTGGTTTAATCCTGCTAATGATGGAGTTACGTTCGGAGTCCTTCAAGGATCATAGCCTGTGGGATGCCTTAATTCTCAGATTTTACTACATCTCTATTTATTGATCTCACCTCCCCCTGTATAATTTCTGAAATTTCAGTTTGGAAATAAGTTTAAATAGCATAATAGACTTCACATAACACTATTCTTATGAGTTAAACAGTTTTTGCACCAAAAGGAATTAAAATCTGAATTACTTCAATTAGCTCGTCACTCAAGTGTGTTTAGCAAGTGTTTTGTCCAGAGAACTCTTCTGTAGGAATGCCTTTGCACAAGTCTTGCTGTATGGCAAAGCAGGATTCTTTTCTTATGAATTGTGTACAAACTATTTTTTTTCCATGATGGTTAATTTGCCACTGAAAAGATCCTGAAATGCTCACCTTCATGGTCAGACATTCGGGATGCCAAGTGGTTGGCTCACCAAAATCTAACTGAATTTATCTCCTTTTGGTACTTTTCAGCCACCGCATTATTCGAATCCCTTGAGTGTTGTGCGAGAGGTACATATTTACAAATTTGCATAATAGTTCTCTACCTGTATCCTCGTATTCTAATTTGACCCACTCTCGTACAAGACCTTAATTTAACAAAATATTATCTTTGAGACTAGTCATCAGCATGAATTGTTATTACATTTGAATCGCTTGGATAAACAATAATTAACCCATTAATCTTTTGTACTTATTTCAAATAGAAATTAGAAAAAATAAATAATTCACTTTTTGTCGTTAATATTCCTGCTGTACAGCATGAGTCTAGCCTAAAAAGTGTGTTTTCCAATTCTTATCAAGGAAAACACCTTGGTTTCATGACATTGGTCCAAATATGTACTACTAATGCTCAATACTTGTACTTATGTCATGAAACCAAGGTGTTTTCCTTGATAAAAATTGGAAATCACACTTTTTAGGCTAGATTTATGCTGTACAGCAGGAATATTGATGGCAAAATGTGAATTATTTATTTTTTCCAGTTTCTATTTATACCCTTCAAATGCCGTGAAGTATGGTCTCTTGCAAAAGCTGATTGTATCTGAAGTAAGGGCTATCAAGTTCTCAAATTCATGTCAAATGATATGTTAACAAGGGAGTTGGGAAGTGTTACCAAAATACATTGAATTCTTAATACAACTACAATATTTCAACTAATATATTACCCACATTTAAAACTAAAATGAAACTTTTCCACATACATATTATCTTTATTGTTGACCCTTTTGACTTGTAATCTGTTGGGAATCATAACCGTTTGTCGAAGATACCTAACAATGTCTCACTCTCAACACCCTCTCTGCATCAGAAGTGGAAGTGATGTGGTAAAAACAAGAAAAGCTGTGGATTAGTGTTGCACAGGAAGCTTATTTTTCAATACCTCAAGCCTTACTATATACTACCATTTTTAAATGGGTTACATTTGATTAATTTTAAGAATATCCTCCTGTATTTGAGCAAATTGCCACATGAAGAAATGAACAATATGTCTATGCTCACACTTAACCCTTCAACGACAAGCGACGTAGTCAGTACGTCGGTCACGAACTTCACATGCCGTCGAGCGACGTAGTGACTACGTCGCGGCGATTCCATTTAAATCAGTGGAAAACCAGCGGTTCCATTTAAATCTCCTCCAACCTATGAGATGGGATTCATTTAATACTCCTCCGGGCTTGAAGGGTTAATAGTAATAACTTAGTTCATCTTACTGGTATTATCTCTTAAGAAGCAACCAATAGCCAAATAATGTATTTTGGGTGCTGGGAAGTTTGTCAATCAGCCCTCTTAGCATTTACATAGCATAGCATAAATATTTTGTTCTCTCTCAAAGTAAATACAATCACAATTGTACTGGGAGACTTAACCCATTACTGGCATATTTATTTGTGATTTATGTGAAATAGAATTGAATTATGACAATTACTTAGAACTAATGCCTGTACCAATGGTGGTGCAGATATTTAGGATTTCTGTGTGACTGATTGCAGATGTGATCCCCCTCTTTACTTTTCCCACAAGTAACGTAGGAATAAAGGGAAGACTATATTTGGAGAAATGCGGTCATTTTTCATGCCTTGGTGAGGTAGTAAACTAGTAGGAGTATGCTATGTAAACTGTACAATATATTTGTATTGACATGTCCAAAACTAGGGATAGGAATTTTCAGTGGTTTGAGAGGGAGAAAAGCGGTACTTTGAAATTAGGAATTCGGTACTTTCAATAAGACATTTTGGTGTTTTCACAGTGACCAAAAATACTGATTATTTCAAAGTCTAGAAAAGGGTCACTTATACTATAGTTTAACCCAATATGATCTGGGTTATTATGCGACACTTCCCCTTCTAGCCATGTTATGACTGAAGACAATCACCTCGGTGGCGGAACCTGGAAAAGTGGCACTAAATTTAAAAATAAAATTTAATACATTTCGTGTATTGACATGTAACTTTAGAGAATTTCCATCCTTGTGAAAGTTTGCTGCAGTTACGTGCTTCAAAGATTTTAAATTTTTCCAATTGAGTCTTTCCCAAGCAACCTGACAGTCGTAGAATATGTACATGACCGTACTTTTATCGATACATTAAAATCCATCTTTTTGATTTTGGAAAGCCCGGTCTCTTACTCTTAATTTTGCATTCGGCATCTCAATAATTCGTCAAAATCACTTGAAAGCACAGAAACCAGTAATAAAACTAGGATACTTAACAGTTGTCACTGGAAAACAAACAGTCATTAGACGGAAATGGCCAAAAACTAGAGATTCAAACAATAAAATCAATCTTGGTGCCACGCAATAAATAAATATATCGACAATTATATTGATGTCATAGTTGGCCTTGATTGGTGCTTTCAAGCCAGCTACGCAACCATTGCAATAAAGTCGTTCACTATGATGCGAAATAGCACGTTGAATTCACGAATTCCGTAGATGGATTGGAAAATAGATTTTCGGTGGAGACAAAATTCGTCTATATTCAGCCACTCACTCTTAATACAAAAACAAAAATTCGCAAAACTTGCCGCCCACTCTAAAAGTTTGTGACATCATCAGAGATCTGGTTCAGTTTGTAATTCGCTCGCTGGAAAGCGAGGGAAGGGGAATGCTGCATAGTGCCCAGCGTGATTGGACGGAGCAGCGAGTGACTTCAAAACTTTTCATGTTGGTTCTTTTACGTGAAAGGGTTAAGAACCCCAATTTTTTGTCGCCGATAATTCAAAAAGCAGGCGACGGATCAAAAAACAGAAAAATACGTCTCTCTTTATTTTTCAAACTCTATCAGAATTGACATTTAAAAAACTTTTGGTGAACAAGCCCATTGAAATGAAATTACTCTAAGCGGCTATTCACGCATGCAGAGTCCGTCTCGTCTTCAAATCCGTAGTAGAGTCTAATGAACAAATCAGAACAAAATAAAAAAATCGGAAAAATACGTGTTTCTTTAGTTTCAAAACTATAATTAGCATTTAAAATCTCTTGGTGAACGATCCCATTGAAATGAAACAACTCAAAGCGGCTATTCACGCATGCGCAGTCCGTCTCGTCTTCAAATCCGTAGTAGGGTCTAATGAACAAAGCAGACCCAAAATCAAAAATCGGAAAAATACGTGTCTCTTTAGTTTTCAAACTATAATTGGCATTAAAAATTTCTTTGTGAACGATCCCATTGAAATGAAACAACTCAAAGCGGCTATTCACGCATGTGCAGTCCGTCTCATCTTCAAATCTGTAGTAGGGTCTAATGAACAAATCAGAACAAAATAAAAAATCGGAAAAATACGTGTCTCTTTAGTTTTCAAACTATAATTGGCATTAAAAATTTCTTTGTGAACGATCCCATTGAAATGAAACAACTCAAAGCGGCTATTCACGCATGTGCAGTCCGTCTCATCTTCAAATCTGTAGCACAGGGATTCTCAAACTCTGTTCCGCAGAAGGCTAATGGGTGTTCAGAGTAACCTATAATGGCTTTATATGCTGCTACCTAGACACAATGGTTTAATATATATGAAGTCCACAAGGTTTTCTGTAAAAATTTCAGGATTTACGAAGTGTTCCAATGCAGGAAAAGTTTGGGAAACCCTGCTGTAGCAGATTACTTAGAATAAATGTGCATATTGCTTTTCCTTTGTTCGACTCACCTCGGAGCGGAGAGCCACCGTTCATAGATGCCGATAGATGGTTATTCCACTGATTGTAAATAGAAAGCACCGTGGCGTTACGAGCTGTGTATTGCCGGTTAGCTCCGTAAATCGAAAGCACCCGATGTCATCCTCCCGCGATTGTTATCGTAACACCGGTTATGCTACGATGAACTGCAAACTTCGGCATACCTCAGGAATATTTGCATGTGAGTTCATTTAAATCGAATTGAGAGCATTTGCTTGCAATTTTAATGTTTTTCCTGCGTTTTAAATGTACTTCCAACCAATTTCTCATAAAAAATGAAAATTTGCGTTTTGGGGCACAATTCGCGACATTTCGCGAGTTCTAAAGTCATCTCCCCAGTCAGTATGGAGTATGTTGTAACTAACTACCACTCCTAGGACATTTTGGCCTAAATTCGCGAAATTCGCGATCGTGAAATTTTCCTATCCGTACTTATGCCACATTTAATGTATAATTTTGGTTTTTGGAGAATAAATATATTTTATTGTATGATAATGTTCTTGTGCCCATTGCCATTACAGCAGTCGTATTTGTTTTAAAACTTTCTCTTGGTAGTTTCGTCAGTGAAATCAAAATCATGACAACGGGTTCAATTTGGTACCTTTAAGTTTTTGCTGTCAAGTTCCTCTATGATATTTTTTACTGTCAACTCTCCACCAGTGCAAATTCTTTTTTCATCTCTTTTTTAGGTATTGATCACAGGGCCTGCTGAAACACCATATGCCAATGGATGTTTTGAGTTTGATGTATATTTTCCTCCGGATTATCCTAACACTCCCATGATGATCAATTTAGAGACAACTGGTCACCATATGGTTAGATTCAACCCCAATTTGTACAATGATGGGAAGGTTTGTCTCAGCGTGCTCAACACATGGCATGGAAGGCCCGAGGAAAAATGGAATGCAAATACCTCTAGTTTTCTGCAGGTTGGTTCAAATGTTTTAAATAAGGATTTTTTTCTTTTTCATTGGAGGCATTGATCATAAAAATAGCTACGTGAATGAGTTCATGTCTGTTAAAATTGTTCCCTATTTGTTTTGCATGTTTTAGAAATGTTGAAATTTCATTCCTTAATTATTTACGTACCTAATATTAAATCTTATTGGAAGCAGGAAACTAGCTCTTAGTAAATAATTTTTTCACTCTGCCTTGTCCTTACATATTATCTCTTTCACTTCCTTTATATTATTATTAGCTCTGTATAATACTTCATGCAAAACCTCTCGTTTCTAAGACTTATTACTCTCCATCTTTCACCTTATTCTCCCAAAATTTTATGACACTTCTCTTCCTCTAGTACCTTTCCCTCTTCTTATCATGTATTTGTTTAGTGATTCCACTCTAATCCATTCTCTCTGCAGTACCATAATAATGATACTCTGTATGTAATGATAAACAAGGAGTCTCTGTAGTAATTTTCCAGATGATTAATTTACTGTCCTTGAAGAATTAGAAATACTCCGAGTCCCTGGTTAAGGATCTTAATTCATTCCAGGAAATTTTAGCGGTAATTGGAACAGCACTATTTGAAGCATAAAACTGCACAACAAATGATTCTATGATAATTAATACATTCCCAATATTCTGTTAAATGATTTGAAACTCTGCGAGTACTATTAAAAAGGCCGATTCTGCCAAAATTAAGTCATGGTTCATCTATCATAGATTCTTATGATTTTTTTTTGCAAAAAACAATTTTGAAAAATAATAGCCCTTATTATTCATTAATCTTAAGGCTAGAGTGCCCTGAGATTCTAAGTCAGCGCAAAATGGTGACCTGCAGCTCTGAGCTGTGACCCAAAAATAGGTCGATCTAATGGCCAGGTTTAGAATAAAATGGTTTTGTCATAATAAGGAGACAATCTTAGTTTTCTATTTATTTTGGTGACATCAACATTATTCTCAGATCTTACACGAGTTTTATTTTATAATTTTTTCAAATTTTTTTTGTTCAGTTTTGTTTAATAATTCTTAGAAAAAACCAGTCTGTATTTCACTGAACAGTCATGATGCAGTACTATCCATAGAATACATATACTTTTTATTTATGGCACACAACCACGGCACGATGGATGAACAACATCGTAAAGGTGAAAATTTTGCAACTTGTGCTGTGTAACAACGGCAATGTTTGACAAGTAGTTTTAGGTTGATATAATTTCTTTTCAAGAGTGAAAAATTTTGTCTTTCATTTGTGAGTTTTTTGCTAAAACACACAAAAAATGGCTAACATAATGGACCCGCGCACGCCACTTTGAATATGGCACTTTGGGAGGTTGTGAGTGTGGTATGTGCTACTTGTGGGTACTACACATCTTATGTTTATTAATCTCTGCTTTAACCCAAGTGATAACAAATCATGAACTAAGATTTCTATAGAATTTTTTCGTACACAGAATTTCTTCTTCATCATTATCTGTCATATTAGTTAGTTGATTCGGAAGAAAAACTTCATTTTTTCCAAACATTTTAATACATTCTTCGTCCCAAAAATTATGACCAATAGAAATTTGCAGAATCTTTAAGTTCAGCAGAATGTCTTGAAGTCCGGCACCTGTAATAACAACTAAGGCTTCTGTAGGAAATTTAAAAAAAAAATAGAATTTCAACTGAATAGTCATCTTCCAGGACTAAAAGTGGCAGAGATGGCAACTGCAGTTTCTGATGCCTTCCTTATCAGGTGCAGAGATGGCTATGAAATTTTGCGAAATGCCATGAAAGTTTTTGAGAGCGCTAATGTGAAGTTTGGGCATTAATGGTTACAAAATGGTATTAAATTTTAGACAGCATTAATGTGAAAGCGCACTAATTGAATCATCGTTATTCAGGGACTGGGTGTAGTTCAACGCAGAACCTCAATTGCAAATGTTTTATTAAGTGACCTTTTATTTTTAAAGACCCCACCTATCTTCTGCATTCAATTCCCTACCCAGTAACCTCACCAGTAACACCACTGCACTTGGCTTTCCCTGACCCACTCCGCTCCCTTCCTTTGTCCCCCCCCCCCCCGCCCCCCCCCAATCTTACAAGGAGATGTAGCGGTGCAGAAATATTCTTTGCTTTATATGTTTTTACGATGAATATCATCCGAAAGTAAGCAATTCCACACCATGAATGAAAAGTTAAATTCCTTCAATTGAAATAAACATGAGGTGGGAAAAGAAATAGTGTAATCATTAAGTGATATTTTTTGTGCTGGAATCTTATATCTTCCTCTCCCCCATGATACTGGCTTCCCTCCAATATAATATGTTGCTCCGCAGACAGGTCATAGCAACTATTTTTTACATAACCACGGAAACAGTTACGATCTCTTTTCTACTTATATCATGTTCACTATTGAACGAAAACTTGAGTCACAAAAGTCATTATTCGAACACTGTTCCTGGGAAATTTGAAGTGCATACATCTCTGTATGTTAAAAAGTAATAATCCATTCATTGTTTACCACCTTGAGAAAGAGTCACGACCAATCGACGCCCATCCTATTCACGGAAGTATCCTTGTGTTTTCAAAATCTAAACATATTAGGCCTGTTGGCATGTGAAACCTCTTTTCGGCCAAACAAGAATCCCAAAATTAGCTTCAAAAGTCTCCCAAGGGGGTTGAACTGAAGGGGACTGAAAATCCAGAAAATTAAAAAATATTGTTGTTACTGCCCTAAATGTATGGGATTGGGCAATGTACAGTAACTCAGTAAAATATTTGAAAGAAAAAAAAAATTGACCACACTGGGATTCCAACCCGCGCCACAGCCCAGGGATTGTTGGTCCTGCACCTCTAACTGCTCGGCCACGGCTTCTGTTGACTAACACTCGCATTTCAAAGGATTTATACGGAGGGAAAGTCTTTAGTTGCGTATTTCTCTCAAACTCAGGCCCAAATGGAAGAAAGCCGTGACACTTTTCCCGCATTCTCTCTATAGTTTCAGGCCCCAGTGGGTCCGGGGTTAAAATAGTCCCACCCACGCGTTTGCCGTGCGCGGCGACCTGTGTGGGAGGAAAGGGGGATCCTGGTGGCTGAGGGGAGATCCCTTGGGAGGGAGGTAACCCCAACACTCCACTTTGGCCCCTGCTTCTCCTAGACGGGCGGCTGGGAGCTAGCCCACTCCCGGTCAAACGGCTCCTGACGGCTGGGGAGCTTGGCAGCTCCTTTCGAGCGTACGTCAGGTTGGGCAAGTTGTGCGCTGTAAGATACCTGCTTTGTGCAAGGGTCTGAAGGACACTGCTATATCCCCCGGTAATCCTGGCGCTCTGTGTCGATTTGCGATACATCGCCCCCTCGTTGGGCTCCATGGTGGGTGGGAAGCCGGGGGATGAATAAACAAATCAGTGCTGACTGAATCCCGACCATGGAAATGGTGTTTGAATCGAGCTGATTGGAGTTCTTTTCGCGAGAACTTGTTTTTTCCCAGACCTATGTCACTAAACGTTAATGCAACTATGCAAGACATCTCGGAAGGACTATTCAATGCTGCATCCATTGCCATTCCTCGAACATTAGGTAACATTAAGCGTATCCCAGTTCCGTGGTGGAATGAGGGCTGTAAGAAAGCAATTAGAGGAAGACGTCGTGCGCTCCAAAAATTTAGCAAACGACCAACGCAATCAAACCTCGAAAATTACTGCATTCTGCGAGCGAATTGCCAGCGCGTTATCCTTGAGGCAAAACGGACATCTTGGCAGCAATTCGTAAGATCAGTCAACAGCCGTACTCCCACCGCGGCAGTATGGAAAAAAATCCGCAGACTATCGGGAAGGAACGCTCACTGTCCTATCCCGGGGATTATGGATAATGGATCCCTATTGACGGATAAAGAATCGATAGCAAATTGTATTGGTAAATCACTCTATTGGTTTCAGCTCCACTGACTATGACGATAATTTTTTGCACCAAAAGATCAAGATTGAGAACATCCCCATTGATCGGACTTCCAACAACAGCAAGTATTATAATACCTCTTTCTCGTGGTGGGAATTTTCATCTGCATTGGCAGACTCCCGATGTACAGCACCTGGCCCCGACTATATTACCATCGACATACTCTCCAATCTCAACACGGAAAATAAGACATACATCCTCGAATTATTCAACACCATCAGGGTCACAGATTCCTTCCCGACTGAATGGCGAAAGGCGCACATTGTTCCCATTTTAAAGCCGGAAAAAAGAAAACAGAATGTGGAAGCTATCGCCCAATTGCCCTGACTAGTTGTGTCTGCAAGGTAATGGAAAGGATGGTCAACAACCGGCTTCAATACCACCTTGAGAAAAATCACCTTCTGTCGGAACACTAGTGTGGATTCCGAAGAGGACACTCTTTCATAGACCATCTTATAACGTTAGAAAATGCCACCCATGAGAGTTTTATTGAAAAACGTCATCTCGTGGCAGTTTTCTTCGACATCGAGAAAGCCTATGACCTTACCTGGCGACAGCACATTTTACGGCAGATACACGAATGGGGCATCCGTGGTCATTTAGAATTTATTGCTTCCACCAAAAATTCAAAGAGCTATGGGACCATTCCATATTCATAAAAAACTTTTTAACTGACCGGTCCTTTCAAGTTAAGAGTCGGTTCAACATACTCATCAGTGTATTCTCAAGAAAATGGTGTACCACAAGGGAGTGTCCTAAGTGTAACCCTCTTCTCCATAGCAATAAATTCTTTGGCCTCTTGCATACAATCACCAGTACGATCACTGCTATACGTGGATGACCTAGCAATATATTACTCATCATCATCTTTAGGGGTAGCTGAACGACAACTTTAATTAGCAATAAATAGACTTGATAACTGGTGCCGGGACCACGGCTTCCGTTTTTCGCCTCAAAAGACTGTGTGTGTAGACTTCACGAGAAAACGTGGACTCACCAGAGACGTTTCACTATGAGTTAGAGGTTTGCAAATCCGCGCAGTTGGTGAAGTTCCTTGGACTAAATTTTGACCAGAAACTTAACTGGAAAGCCCATATTTCTTACCTTGGACAGGGGTGTATGCAGCCGATTAATCTCCTCCGATCGCTGACTGGAAGATCATGGGGAGGCGATCGAGCGACCTTGTTACGACTCCACAGTGCTTTGGTGCGATCACGACTCGACTATGGATGCACTGTCTACAACTCAGCAAAGCAGTCTTATATTAAATGTCTGGACACAGTGCACCATCAAGGCTTTCGATTAGCTTTGGGAGCTTTCCGTATTAGCCCGGTACTTAGCCTGTACGCAGAAGCTATGGAACCTCCCCTATAGCTCCGCCGACAGTACCTGACGACCACAGTTTCTACGCGCATACTTTCTGTTAGAGGGTGCCCTGCTTATCTAGCCCTGACTCCAACACCAGTAGATCTAAGGTTTGAGGCTCGGCCTAAGAGCAGTCGACCCCTTAGGATATTCCTGAAGGATATTGCCGCCAGTAGCGCATTTGACCTGCCCTCCATCAAAAATATAGAGACAAACGAAACCCCCCTTTGGACACTCCCAAGACCCAGGTTAAACCTTAAGCTCAGACAATTCTTAAAACAAGAGACTCAACCTGAGCTTTATAAACAGGCATTTTTAGAAGGAAAAGTTCATATTATAATTATAATTTCCTCTACACCGACGGATCAAAAACTAAGGACGGAGTAGGATGTGCTGTAGTGGAGGATGGTATTCCCATCTGCACAGCCAGCTTCCCTCTTTCAGCAAGTATCTTTACTGCCGATGTTCTAGCAATAAACTTAGCCCTGAAAAGATTCTAATCCAGAACCACCAATTTTTTGCAATCTGCAGTGACTCGTTAAGCACCCTTCAGTCATTGGACAGGATGTACCAAGTCCATCCCCTACTACTGGACTTCCAACGTCTACTCTACGAGGCATTCCATATAGGAAAATCAATCTCTTTCTTGTGGATTCCCTCTCACGTGGGTATCCGAGGAAACGAATCTGCAGACACCGCTGCGAAAGCTGCTGCCCACTCAGGGATACAGCAAAGCCAAATCTTGCCACCAACGGATATGATTGGGCTAATCCGTGCCTCCTTCCACCAAAAATTCAAAGAGCTATGGGACCATGTCCAGAATAACAAGCTGAAGGAAATATGAAAGAATTTGGAGTACTGGGAGAGCAGTAATGGACGATGTCGCCAGGAGGAGGTTAAAATTATAAGACTCCGTATTGGCCACACGAGGCTTACCCATAACTTTATCCTCCGTAAGGAGAACCATCCTGTATGTGAGCCTTGTGGCGCAACCTTATCAGTAAAGTATATCTTGGTCGAGTGCGATAAATTTGCTCAGATGAGGAGAACTTTTAATATCCCGGTACATATTGACCTAGCCTTAGGAAATGACCCGCATATGATCGACAGAGTTTTAAATTTTTTAAAACATATTGACATTTTTAATAAATTATGACCAAAAATGTATTTATAACTTTTAATCCTAATTCAATAGCTCATACCTTGCTTTTATAAGCATAAATAAAAGCGATAAATTTTAACTATTTAACAATTAACTAACTATTTATTATTTATTTATTTATTATTTGCTAAAATTATGCAGTATCCAGGCGCTAATAACAAAAATGTAGATGCGCCTAACACACAATCAATCAATCAATCTAATGCTTAAAACGAAAGATAATGGGTGCTTAACTTGACCATATAGATAATAAAAAAAACAATAGCATATCTTGCATATTTGAAGTAAATGTAAAAATCTATATCAAAGTGAATATCAGAATAGTGCACATTCTTTTGTTGTGAATCTCGGAAATAACAAGTTATTTTTTGCTGTTTACTTGATTTCTTCATGTTTTCTTTTATTGCAGTTCTAATTTTTTTCTGGCTGAGATTACGTTACAATAGTTGAAATGATTTTGTTGCATGTAATCCAGCAAAGTTTCAACACTCGCCAGAGCTTCTGTGCGGGTGCCAACTCTTCTTCCTTTACGTATTTTGTGAACTCCAAGCGAAAAGCATCAGCGGCTGAAACATTGCCACTCAATCGCTCTCCGTAAATAGCTATTTCACGAATTCCATGTCGCTGCTTGAATCTCGTCCACCACCCAGAAGAAGCTTTAAAATCCCCTTCTATCCCTAGAGACTCATGAAAAAGTTTCGCCTACTGAGCGCACATGGGGCCTGAGACACGTATACCACTAGACCGTTTTTGATTGAATCAAAGAAGCATGGCGAAGTCTAAATCTTGAAAGGTTGATTGTTTCATAGTCTTACACTTTGAGGGCCCCAAACCACTGTCCGAGGTTGCAGCAAACTTCATCAGCTTACTTTTATTCTTAATTATATCCCAAACTGTTTGTAATCCCACATCGTATTCTTTTGCCAGTTTTAGCAGAGTCTCTCCTTTTTCATTTCTTGTAATCAATTCTAGTTTTTTTGCGATGGAAAGGACAATTTTCTTCTGTTTTTCTGCTATTTGTATCAGCTTTGTGGCGGCACTACATTAACAAATGCAACTTTGAAATTATTGAGATTTCCATACGAATGAACTGGCACAATCGTATCTGGGTAAAAACAAATGAATGTTCAACGGCGAATTATGACCAGGGAGCACTGATACTGTTTCGTATTTATTAATTCAGGCTGAAAAGTAAGAACATACGGAACAATAAGTAGTTATTTTGAAGTATAAAATAAGTTAGTTTATTTACAAGTTGTTAATTTGAAATTATCTCCATTGTATATTTACTATTCTGTTCGTTTTAGGAAGATAAAATATTCAGTGCCAAAGGGTAATGGGAATGAACGGATAAAATAATTTCAGAAGCAGATGCGGCGGTGTTTTCATCATTCTTAACGTTGCAAATAATTTCCATAATATTGTGATTAAATTAAAAAGTTAAACTAAAAAGAGACATTTACAAACTTGCAATTCTATTTAGATACATCGAACTTTCAAAGAATTTATTTAATTTTACCATTGGAATATTTTTCAAACTTTTAAGTGTAGGGATGAGAAAATAGCATGGATAATCCGCAAACCGGATATGTAATCGGAAGCCGGATAATCGAGAATTGACTGTATCCCTTAGAAATTGTGGTTTAAATAGTGGTATACATTTCTGTCTGGATGTGTGTTATATAAGACTGACATTAGTGGAGTGCCTTTTATGACATTCTATGTTTTGTCTTACTCAACAGGTGTTGGTGTCTATTCAGTCACTTATTCTGGTACCAGAGCCATATTTTAATGAGCCAGGCTATGAGCGATCAAGAGGCTCTCCTTCCGGAACTCAAAGTTCAAGGGAGTACAACTCCAATATATGCCAGGCCACTGTGAAGTGGGCAATGTTAGAGCAAGTGAGGAACCCTTGCCCATGCTTCAAAGAGGTATGTGTTTGTTTCTGTTACATGATACTGTTTTTTCCCTTGGGGCATTGTATAAGGATTGAATAGAGAGGTAAAATTCAGATATACATTAATTTATGTACTTTTATTTTGGTAGAAAGTTGTTTTTTGCCATGTCGGAAAGCATAAAATTGTGTCACTATTTTTTCTCTTAAAAGAGTTAAAATGGTCTAAAATGGGCATGTTCTATTAAATGCAACTCATGTACTTGATTCAAATCAAATATTTTTGCACATTTTAAAAACACAATCAAATCATAAGCGGTTCACTTTTTTAAATGTATTTGATTACTTTTATTAGGTACATATTTGTTGCTTCCATCATTCTGTGCATCCTTAATTAGGGAAACATTTTCTTTGATTGTCCATCATGTATTTTATGAATATATTAAGCAGCCAAGTACAGTTTTATTACTATTCATCACATGTGGGTGAAAATTTCTTTACTGTGTTCAGTTTAATTACTGTGATCCTTTGGAGAAATAAACAATGCAATACAATTGGGATTTACTTACATCATTTTGTTTTTGTAGGTAATTCATACTCACTTTTGGATCAAGCGACATGAAGTGATTCGGCAAATTGAAGGCTGGCTGGCTGACATGGAGGGCCTCTCTGGAGATAGGCGTACTGGACGTGCCATTTCCCTGCATACCGTAGCCCTCAAGGTTTGTTTTTCTTAAATGCCCTCTCTGTTATTAAAATTATTACATCCAAACTAGGGATAGGATGTGACAAGAGATTCATCATAGCTCCAACTGTGACAGCTCTGATACTGTCACAGCACCAAAAACCTGTGGATTTGTTACTGGTTTGATTTTGGTCCCAAGTTGGATAAAAGTCTTAAAAACAAGTTAGATAAGTTTTATTGCTTTTCCATTATTGCACGTTACTGCTTTCTGGAATTTTCATGGTAACTGCTTAATACTTGGACAAAATGTTAGTGTTGCCATAGCTTGGTTACTAAAGGCCGTTTTACATGGTGAATGATCTTGCGAATGATCATGTGCATGACTTAAATGCCTCGTGTAATACGGAAAATTCGGCGAATTCTTGGTCATGTGAATGATCACGCGATCAAAATTAGAACATGTTCTATTTTTTATCGCATGATCCCATGAATGATCGCATGATACGGCGCACTACATCCATCTTGGTTGTTTTGATATTGAATTCACTTCGCTAAAGCAAACTCATAATAACATATCAACCATAGCAAGACGACACACCTGTAATTTTTTGAGAAAAGCATTAAAAAATCGTAAAAAAGCATAATGAAGGAAAGGAAAGCCATATCAATGTATTTGGAAATAAATATCTCTGTAGGCAGGAAGCAATGCACACACTTTGGCAGACGTGGAATGGTCATTTGGTTAAAACTATCTTGGAGGTTTTGCGATATGAAAACATCGAAATCTCATAGGATTAACCTAAAAAGATCCGACCAGACCTTGAATTGTTTATTCAGGGCTGCAGTACAACGAGTACAACATATCTGGCCCTATTTTGACTTCAGGATGGATGGCAGAAAAATGTTCGTAATGATATCAACGATATCTGCACTACAATTTCATCAAAATTTTAGGCTAAAGACTATGGGAGATACTGCCAAATGCAGAAACTCAGAACAGATCTTAGTGCAATGATCTCTCCTTTGACCTGTTAATTGAAATAATCATCCTTGTATTCACAGTATATCATTCATTCCTCACCGCCGACTGTATATATCCGGTATATCTTTGTAAAAATGCTCAGCACAGATCAGGGTATCAATAGGCGAGTGGGTAGCATGTCCGACTCCCAATGAGAAGAGCGAGTGTAGATAACCGCATTGAATTCCCCAAGTGGGGAAAATTTTTTGATTGTTTTCCTACGTTCATTTGCAAACATTTTATAGCATATCGTAAAAAATTTCTAATCCACAGAACTGCGTTTTTTCAAAACATTTAAAAAATGTAAAGCATTTTTTCCAGATCGTAATCAGACCTGCTGCAAGCACCACATGTCATTTTATATCGCAATAATTTAATTTTGATATCACCGTGATATTAATATCAGGTCACAATCTTCGCTGTTTTGATGGTGGGTTCACTTCAATGCGCAGAATTCAACCCTTATTATAAAATATTGTTGGAAACTATATCCATTTCACTGCAAATGATTATAAGAACTCTGTAGGCAGGATGCAATGCATATGTTTTGGCTGGTGTGAAATAGGCCTAAAACTATCATGGATGTTTTGTGAGGCAAAATTGTGGCTACCGCAAGGCCGTTTTACTTAGTACATTTATTTGTGCAAACTCTTCGGTGAACTCTTGCATGAGGCAAAATGTATCGTGTAAAACGGCCAATTGTATGAACGCGTGTGAATGTCTCAATGCCTGAACGGAAAATAGGACCTGTTCTAATTTCGTTGAAACAAACGTACAATCTCGCATACTATCGTTTCCAAAAGTCTGAGTGCCGCATTCTACGGTTTGTAGAATGGGGCATGGCCAGAAAAATTTTGAAATTTGGCACTACCTACGGACTGCATCTTTTGATGGGCTAGCTTCACTTGTCGTTAGATGACGGTGGGGTATGAGTTACTGACGAAAGGATTGATGGGGATGGAGTAAAATACGAGAGAGGAAAACCCCATCGGAATGCACCGAAGGTTATTCGCGCTCATGCAGTTGCGACGCGACGATGGAGGCCTCCGACTTGTGTGTTTTAAACGAATATCCAAGAATCTATAATATTCATGATCTATACAAACTAAACAAAACTCCGTCTGCTCCATCTGTTGAAACAGCTATGATGGTCGGAAATCTCCCGTAATCGATATATACAATCAATAGATCTACCACTGTGCATTCAATCTGCGCAGAAAATTCACTGAATTAATTCACCATGTAAAACGGGAACTTTGCAGGTCATCATTGAAATTAATTCGTGAATTAATTCACGAATGATCATGGGCAAGATCATTCGCCGTGTAAAACGACCTAAATGAGTTTTCAACCCCATGTTCATAGGACAAAAATGCTAAAAATCACCTCCGCTACCTCCTACAAAAAATATGCAAATTCCTCATGAAGGACCCTGAATATGTATGATATTATGAGTATAATTATGTGTATGCTCGAACGTGTGCCTGCCTTAGGACTTCTGCAGGGTTATTCCCAAAATCGTATGGCCGGACCATAACTGAAAATCGACCATAAGTTTGGTCTCAGGCCATACGTATGGCCACGAGTGATTCCTGATTGAGCTGTGAGCCATAAGTACGTACGGCCAGTAGGCCGTAATATTATGACCTGCCTAGGAGGCCATCATAAGACAGACAATACGAGAAGAGAGTTGCCCACCTCAATGAGTTTCAAATTAATTTTGTGCTTCAATTATTGGTCTTGTTCTATTTGAAATATACCAGGTCATTGACTTGAGTTAGCAAAATGATGAAAAATAAGGTTTCTCTAATTGATAGCGATGTATGGCAAAGTTATCAATTGCAATCGAAGTAACCCTCTTCTTCACATTTGCCATGATATGAAATTTTTGCATCATTTGTGTAACTATTCCCGAATTTTATCCCTTTCCCAAAAAAATCTCTATCCCCGACTTTGTTCCGTCTTCCAATAACTTCAATAAAAGCAGTTTTTCGGGGAGGAATTTTATTGCTTACAGTGGTTTCACTTTGCCTGACCCATACCCTACTGGGTACATGAGAGACCCACCATGGTCGATACCCAGACCGGATGGTCTGATGCAACTGCTCCACTATCGAAAGTCCTCCACTATGCCCTTAGAATATCAGAACCTTTTCGAAGAAATCCTGAGGAAATATCCCGACTTCACCCCAGTGTATACGGATGGGTCGAAGTCAGATGCGTTTTGTGGGTGTGCAGTGGTATCAACATACCATGGAGAGCTTTAGGTGAAACTAAGCACAATATGCTCGATCTTCATGGTAGAACTGTATCCAATAAAATTAGCTCTATCCAGTATTGAGTGCATTAATGCCTCTTTTCTTATTTGTACTGATTCCGCGAGCACTCTAATGTCTATCCAAAATTTCTCTCCTAATAATCCTCTCGTCCAGGATATCCAGATTTCTCTTTTATCCCTTTGGAAAAAAGGAGTCAAAGTACTTTTCGCGTGGATTCCTGGACATATGGGCATAAGTGGGAATGAAAGGGTAGACTTGGAAACTGGCTGCACTGTGGATTTTAACCTTAAATAAGTGGAAAGATCAGTGGACCAACATAATATCAATAAACTGCATACAATCAAACCCGTAGTATCAGTTTGGCCCACGTCAGCCAGAAAAAACTGGGTGGAGGAGGTCACAATTACCCAGTTAAGGATAGGGCACTGTGCCCTAACGCACTCTCCCTCTTTACGGAGGAAAAAATCCCCCCTCGTTGTGAAAATTGTGATTCTTCCCTCAGCGTGAAACACATCCTGACTGACTGTGATGACTATCGGGCGGTACGCAATATCTTTAATATTTCAGAGGATATTAATGAAATACTTGATGATAACCCAGAGCTCATCAATATTTTAATAAAATATTTACACTGTTCTGGACTTTTTAGAAAACTTTGACGTTGTCATTAATATCTCTGTTTTATACACATATTTTAAATTTAAAAATTCGTTATTGATTAAAATAATATTTGGTAAGTCTAGAATAATTAACTTTGACAAAAATTGAATAGTATGAGGTACAAAATGACCTTTGCAGTCGATGCACCCTATTAATCCAATCCTACTACATACTACCCTTTTACATTACCACCAAGAGTCCACTAATTCCAAAATTATTTGATTTACATTCACATTTAGCTTGGAGTTTTAAAAACGGTTTCAGTTTATATAAAATTTAACTGGATTTTTAAGTAAAAAAAATCACCAAAACTTCAATAACAAAATAAATTAGGCTTTTAATATATGGTATATGTCAAAGAAATATGGGCAAGGCAATTTCTCCCCCCCCCCCCCCCCCCCCTTGGGGCCACCAATGACACAAATGCCAGGTTAAAAAAATTTAAACTTAGCGTGGCCGTCGCGAATCATTTGCTTCATAATGTACATGTCCTCATTATGAAAGGAAGAAGTGTTTAATCGCTCTCGTATGCACCTGGTGCATCCACGAAAAAGTACCAATATAAGCTATGTGCAGGCAGAGGCTCAACTTATTTCTACTACTTCATTCATCCTCCAATAGGTGTCACCATGTGCAATTGACATGCACAATGATGTAGCCTACACTTGAATGTGGACTTGCCTTTAAGCTATGTATGTAATTTAGTTAATTTTTACCCTTTTTTCCAATCCTGGAAATCACTTAATTTTGAGGGTCATGGACTTTGTTTGGATGTTATTGCCTTGCTAAAATGATCTGTTTGCTATTTCCTCAGCGGCATTTCCGCCTTTTGAAAGAGGAGCTGGCTAAACTGAAACCACCTCCTGGATTGGAAGACCTTGCCGATTCTCCTCTGGAGCTGTCCTCCCCAGGCTCCCTCTCGGCTTCCACCCCAGCTGACAGCACTCCAGTGGGCCCTGCCCCCGCAACTGCAGAGGCCTCCTCCTCCTCCAGTGCAACCCTTCCAAGTGAACCCACCAAACCCCAAACTCCCGATGAGGTGGACGCAGAGATGGAAAAGATGGTTTCGAAAGTGTGCGAGTGAGAGGGGAGATAATTTTCAAACAAGAGAAAAAGTGTCATTTTGGTTGATTTCGCATCGGAATCTTGCTGGGAAATAATTTTTTGAGAGTTTCTCTCTCAAGAGCAGTGCGTGTAAAGAATAAAAAAGAGAAACAGAGGATGTTTGTCCTGCCGAGACATGCAGACAAAAGTGGAAATCTGTGTTAACTCGGTATGTGTTCCTTCTCCTGGCCTGCCAATAGAGAGTCCTCTCTGCATTTTGAATCTTTTGCTTTGGTGTGAATGTTGAAAAGTGTGTAATGCTGTGTGTATGATTTGCTGTGGATGAGTGCTGACTAGCAGAATACCCTTGAGTGGTTTCTTGGGTGAGGGTGTGTGTGGTTTTGAAAGTGGTTGTTATGGTTACTCTCCTGCCACAGGATTGAATAACCATTGGTAGGAATGTGTGTAAGTTTAGAGGACTACTTGGAGAAGCTTAATGACTGTGATTTGGTAAATGAAATTATCTTTTTGATGGTGTGATAAAAAATCCTTGCACCCAAACGATCTGCAAAAGTTTACTATCCTCAACCTTCCAAAACCGTTCATGGATATTTTTGTGGATTGGGTGCAACTCTGTAGGCTTGAAGTTTTGCTTGAGTAGATCCAATATCATGTGTGGCTTACTCCGTGTATTTTCATGCATTTCACTCTATTTTGAGAATTAATAGATTGGAAACTCTTCGGTTTCTGTACATTTTCTATAATATGGAAATGGCAAAATACTTTTGTCATTCCTTTCCTCTTTCTGTTATTATACTTGGGATAAGTTGAAGGCATGCGAAGGCATTTATATGTAGTCCATATTTATTTTCCATGTGATGCAATGTAGGTATTTGCCATCACTCTTCAGCCATCTGCATTATCAAGGGTACAAAACTTGAGTAATTGCTCCCCATTTGCTACCATCCATGTATAAAGAAGCAATAAATTTGGGGATAGTTTTATATTGCCACGGCCAGACCTATGTTTCTTATTTCAATTTTTAGTGTACTGGTTATGATTAAGTTGTAATTTTATTTCCTAACATCATGATTCCCCTTTTAGATTGTTAACATGTAAGGAATCAATGGAGCTTTGTTTCTGTGCTGTTCACACATGATACGGGTCTATAGCACATAATTTGTGCAGTGCATTTGCTACGAAAAGCTCTGGATTTATAATCAGCTCCATCATGGTTATATAAATATATATCACATGCAAAAAGAATGTTTTCCAAGGCTGTAATTGTGAAAATGTGTAACCTGCTGATTGAGAGTTTGAATGGTGATTTAATTTGCATGGGAGCAAGCAAAATATAGCTGTTGTGACTGATTCAATCTTTGAAAAAAAAATAAATATTTTAATTGTTACATTGTTTGTCATTTTCTTTCCATTTTGTTTGGCATGAAATCATGGGGTTTGCTCATGATTACATTAATGGAAACCCAATGAGGAATACCAGTTTTTTTCTACAGTGACTAAAAGGTACTACTTTCCTTAATAACATGCATAGGATATTATAAGAAGTGGTAGGTCACCAAACTGCTAATGGCTGATAATGTGATGAATATATATATTTAATACTGATCATTTGTCCAAGGTCAAGGAGCCAACTAACTGTGGTAACACGACTACTTAACTTAAGTCTGAATCACACAATCATTTCTTACATGTGTATCTGGGATCACAGTAGCTATAGCATTTCTGGGACTAGAAATGACAGTTCAAGCTACCAGTTTGCCGATCACGTGGTCATTTTTGCAGTCCCTTCTCGCATCATTTCCACTCACAAGATAACATTGCTTAAATACCATTTAATAAACCACACTGGCCTTTCACTCTGATTGGCTAAATGATGGAGTCACCTACATCTTCAGGGAAAGAAAAAAGACATGCTCCAATGATGGAAGAAGGGATAGGGATCCCTATCATTGCCGCTATTCAGGATAGTGATCGCATCATACATACATTTATAAGAAATTGTTTGAGTCATCATTAGTACTATCCCTGAAAAGAGATGGGAAAAATGATGGTTTTATTCAGGATAAATGCATTTTGCCTATAATAGTTGTAGGAATTCACTAGGAACTCAATAAATGGATTGGTACCTTGATTTAAATAAAATTTATGTTATGGAAAAATGCACCTCGTTTCCCAGTTAACTGCTAAGATGACTCTTGAATGTGGCAGATAAAATATTTTGTGTCATTTTTGCCTATACCCCATGCAATTTCAAGTTTATGTGGGTGCATAGTGGAATAAGAGAGTGGAAAGGCTGTCATGGTCCTCCCAGTGCTGAGTACTCTTGGAGTACATTTTTAGCATTCCTGCATTGTTTTTTCAATCATCCTTGGCTATTAAGGCTTTTGACTGACTCTAATGTAGTTAGAAAATGTTCTTAGCCAAAAATGTTGTGCTTTGTTAAGTTTGTTTTATTTTAAATTTGTTATTTTGTACTCATCTCTTTTCAAGCTAGGCACATATACTCAGCCTTTGAAGGAGGACACAGATTCTTCCGTATGTTTTAGCATGCCCATAATAGCTAGGTAAATGAAAATGTTGGTGTCTTAAACCATTGAAACATTCTTCCTTTTGATGACCAAGTATGTATACTTACATTCTAAAACATGTAGGTATTAAGTTTATAGGGTGCATTGGTGGCCCCAAGGGGAGGCAATAGGGGCAATACCCCCCCCCCCCCCCCCCCCCCCCAAACCGGCTTATTTCTGTCATAGACAAATTAAAAGCCTAAATTATTTTGTTGCTTTTTTGTCATTGAAGTTTTGGTTATTTCACTTTAAATCCAGAAACATTTTAAATAAACTCTTAAGTGTTTTAAAACCACAAGATGAATGCGCATATAAATTAAAATAATTTTGGAATTACTCAAGACTTGGAGGTAATCTAAAAGGGAAATATGCATTTAGTAAAGTATTGCTCTTCTTAAAGGCAAACTTTTGCTTCCAAACCACTTATAACGCGCCATTTTTAACATAGTTTGTAACGAATTTCTGGGACGAGACCCACAAACCCCACTTTTCTATGGGGTTTTCCATACCCCAAGAGCCGCTGGTGCCCCCCCGTGAACCTCTGGTCTGGAGCCGCCCCTGGATAGGGTGTGTTAAGTTTGAAGCCATCTTACTACACATCGTTTTGCTTATAGTAGCAATGATAGCTTTCCTTGTTCAAACAAAACAACTTTATGCAGGATGGAAACAATGATGAGCATAGCGAATCATTTGGGTCCATACCTGAGTTGATGATTGCACCTAACATTGGAAGCAAAAACCAGACAATATAATATCATGAGTGAATTAGCCCTCAGATCAGGTCTTGTACTCTACTGAGAATTTATATTGTGTAGTAAAACAATTATGATTTGACGGATCTAGATCATATGATTGGAACAGCCGGCAATTCACAAAAGCTAGAAAACCAAAAATATTGAGTTTGAAATTCTAAATATTCAATCCACTGCAAAATAACACATTGAATGACTGCAGCAACATCTGAAAGACCCCAGCAAGGATAATTAAATTAAAGCGTAACATAGAAGTACAATGCGTACTACTGCTCAAATGATAAAATTGAGAAGCCTTCGTTTTCCTCTGTTTATTTTTTAAGTAGCGTGTGATAATAAATAGAGAATAAAACTGATTAGTTAATAAGGAATGATAAACATACACCACTTACATGCATTATATCCTAACGTTTTAATAGTATCCTCATGAACACACACGAAAACTTGTGCTGCAGCCAGCGACATCAATTATAGCGATACCAGCAGACAGCTTTCAACAGCGCCTTTCGATACGCTTTTGTTGAAATGTTTCCCGTTTGGCACAGCTGGCGCCTTGAATTTCCTTCACTTCTATGACGTACGGTACTGGAGTATGGCGACCACCAGTTCGGACGGTAGTTGTGCAGCTCCGACGGATTTTCATTTAACTTCTTCCATAGATGAGTCCGCAACAAAAATAAGTTCGAATTATTTGAAGTGCCCTATGTGTAATAGTTCAAGAAGGACATTTTACTGTAAGCAGTGCATCCAGAATGGAGATTTTGTGCACTCAACTCCCCACTATGTTGAAAGGTAAGCCTTGATAATCAGCTGGTCTTTCAAAACAAAGATCCCTCTCGGCGTATGATGTTTTGATGGAATCCTTTCTGTGCGTCTTCCTTTATGTGATCTCTTTCTTGCGCTGTCCTATATGCTGCGTTATGAGCAGAGCATCCAATTTGTTGTGAGGTTTCTGAGTCCAGTGTTATTAATTCCCATGTAGTCACGAAGCGTTCATTGGGTGTAAACATTTTAGAGTTGTTGGATGACAAATTTCACGATATTCGTTCTTCTCTTAACGCACATTATCTTCGGTACTGTTCTATTGTTCGAGATAAATTTAGTTATTAGTTCTTATGCGCTGAATGTTCGATGCAAGCCTTTAAGTGCATATAGTGCGTTAATTAGTCTGTGAATTTAACGCATATGCATTTAACATGGAGAAAATGTTCAACTTCAACGTTTGAGCGTGATGATATTCATGCTTCATTATTCCTTGTTCGGCCTTCACCATGTTTTCGTCGGTACTTCGTCTGTTGTTTGTTTAGATAGGTTCGTTTTATGCGGCTGTATTTCGTTTGAGTTTGAAGAATATGCATAGATAAATAATAAAACGTTTAGTTTCAATGTTTACATATTATGGGATTGGGCAATGTTGAAATGATTTGTTCCTTGTTTAGATCTTTTAGAATTTATTATATGCGGTATTTGCAATTTAACATGCTGTTTGTGTATTGTGGGGCCTTATGAATATGCCTGTTCTGACTGGTATTGTACACAGTCTTGTGGACATTCTGTCGTGCCTTTTATAAAGTATAAGTATACTGACTATGCAGAAATTTATTTTACGAATGTTTGTTCATTGAGGCTGAAATTCGGTGTTGTTGCCCTTGGCTAACTTCTTAATCGTTACTATGAACTGTTTTTCCTTGATATCCGTATTCTTTTTGTGTCAAAACAACTCCTGCCTTTGTTCAGTCTTGTGTGGCGAAGCGATTACAGTATGCCGGCCGAGGGATTTTCTCTTGCCAAAACATAATTGTTCTTGCATTATTTTTACTATGGTTTATATACCTTTAAAGGATGTATGAAACTCGCCGATTCAATAAGCTTAACTATAATTCCATGACGCAAATTCTCATTCCTCAAGACTGAATTCCTATCAGTCGAGTAGATCTGAAAAATAATAATCGAACGGTGAAGTATTCGTTTTACGTTATGTACGGTGTACGTACGTTGTATGTGTACGTTACCTCTGTTGTGTGTTTACCATTGGGGGTCACGGTTTCATGAAATTATCAGCTACGGAGTGGAGCTATATCTCTCGGGATTCATGGTCATACTGTTATTGATTTCAGTTGTTATTGTTTTGAAACGGACGTTTTGACTTCAAATGAATGTTTTTAGAGGTCTTACCGGCACACTTATCTTTGTTTTTTTCTTTAAGCATATTTATTATCGACCTCGAATCATGAGCTGCATTCTCCTTTTGCCACTAAAAATGCCACTTGATTTAGAAGCATCGTGTAAAGGCTTCGTGTGAAGTCTGTGGCGTAAAATGACCGCATTTGCTTCACCTTCTTCCTCTGCATGGTACCGTAGAACATTTCCATTCTTCCTTCTGCAAGGTTACCCTTGAAATTT
Source organism: Pyrrhosoma nymphula (assembly GCA_963573305.1). Lineage (NCBI taxonomy): Eukaryota > Metazoa > Arthropoda > Insecta > Odonata > Coenagrionidae > Pyrrhosoma > Pyrrhosoma nymphula. Next base: position 74,615,696 of record OY754338.1, on the reverse strand, counting down.
TCGGTGACCCTTGAAATTGACGGTTAACACTCTCCCGGACCGAGCGGAGAAGGGGTATCTGGCGATGCTGGAGCACTGATGTTGTAATGGCAAGCCATGCGAGAATCCCAGATTGATTGCTAACTGCTAGTTTAATTACCTATCGAATTTTCGTTGGAATTTTATTTGATGGAATTTTTATCTTCGACTTCGAATTATGTCACCAGCATTTAAATGCGAATGTGCACTATTTAACATTTATGATCATTTGTTTGTTTTCTTGTGAGAACATGAAGAACGCCCTCCTCTGACAAATGAAATATTCTGTAAAGGCCGTTTTACACGATGAAAGATTTTGTACAAACGAATGTACGTGAGATTGTACGTTTGTCTCAACGAAATTAGAACAGGTTCTATTTCCCGTGCAGGCATTGAGACATTCGCACAAGCGTTCATACAGTTTGCCGCTTTACACGATACATTTTGCCTAATGCAAAAGTTCACGGAAGAGTTTGTGCAAACAAATGTACCGTGTAAAACGGCCTTTACACAGGCATCATATCTGCCAACGTTTCGACGAACGACTTGTGTTTGTACTGAGCCATTCCGCATTGGTATTCCCTCTTCTTCGTGGGTATGTGCTAATTTTTTAAGGGATTTGTCTTGAACTCGACTCGGAGGTACAATAACTTCTGAGTCCCTGATCCGCGTAGTGTGTGATTTTAGATCACAGTAACGTATTCGTGCTATTTAATATATGAATTCGGATTGGTCGAGGCGATTAAGAAGTTATAAGCATCATCAAGCTCTCGCGAAGAAGTGGCTTGTGGGTGGTTTATTATCGCGTCGTAAAAAGCGGTTGTGTTAATGCGTTTTGCGTTCAAACTTATAGTGGTGATTATGTTATGATTACATGTTGATATATGCACTGCGTAAAGGTTTCGGGTTATTCAAGGTAGCCCGGATCCATGGAAGTATGTAATCAGTTATCAGAATTAGAATTCGGTGATCTTGATTATTCTCTACCGTCGCGTCGGTTAGGTGTTCAGGTTTTATTATTTTTTTGTTCCATGGTGCCGATTAATCATTTGGTTTCGTGTATTAACTCACTGTGCTAATGCTTGTGCATTTATACTCATAAATGTGTATCCCTAATAGCAATTAAAAAATTGAGCAACAACAATTACAAAATTTTCTTTCCATATTAGTCAAATATAAGTCAAAATGCACAAAGCCATAACATTTAAAAAGAATCTACAAAAGAAAAAATAAGTAGTTGAATTTGATTTTGAACACAACACGTGTTGTGTTCAAAATCAAATTCAACTACTTATTTTTTCTTTTGTAGATTCTTTTTAAATGTTATGGCTTTGTGCATTTTGACTTATATTTGACTAATATGGAAAGAAAATTTTGTAATTGTTGTTGCTCAATTTTTTAATTGATGTTGTACCTAGAAGGACGGCTATGGGTCATTTTGACCCATTAATTCTTTCTGCATTAGAGTTTTCTCGCGATTTTTTTCTCCTATAGATCACTGATATTTATTTACATCAACTTAAAAATATATTAGCGCACATTTTGATGAGTACTTGAAGCCTTTATATTTCATTTTATTGCCATTCGTCGATAGCGGAGCTTTCCTGGTTGCGGCTTGCAAAAATTACGGAAATGTTTTACTTCCAAATCGTCTTTGAATTTGACTAACAATTGAAATCGCCTGAGGAATTGGATTGAAAATATATGCCACTTTCATTCTGCCGTTGTATACATTGTTATCGTTTTCATTATTAAAATATGTAGCATAAAATATAACAGCTATATGATAGGAATGTTATCAGCATTGCTTCCATTCCCAGAAGGAGATGTTACAGCGGCCAGTGGTGCGACAATGGATAAACCTGGTCATCACTCGTCGAATTGTTTTGACCTCTCACTGGAGATACGAACGTTCATCCAGACCTTTTTTGTCGCCGAAGTCTCGGCACACTACTTCTGAAAGCCGTCTAGAGGATGTGTCGTTCTCAAGTTGTAAAATCATTTCCGAATCCCCTATTCTTTAGCTTTAGGGAAATCACTCCGTGGGATGCAAAAGAGAGGAGGAAAGAGTTTTGCCTCGAATGAGAGCGAAAAAGCCTAGAATTAGTGGGTACATTTTCCGTCGTCGAAAAACTTGCCAAACCTTCCGTATCCTTTCTTTCTGTCGTCGGCTCCTTTTATCGCAGATCACCGTGTACTAGATCCCTACGATCCCTACCGTAGTGGCTGGCGGCATGCGTCATTCACGTACTCTAGGACGGGTGGTTTTCCCGGAAAGGAATGTGGATACCAGGCAGATAGCAGAAGTGACGAATAGCAAATAAAAAATAGCAAGATAGAAGTGAAGAATAGCAAAATAAGTAGAAAGATGTGTATTCAAAGACTGGTTGAAGAAGTGGTGGGGTGCTAATTGTAACGAAACCCTTATCTTCCCGGGACACGCATGCCACTACCCCAAAGGGTCAGAAAAGAAAACATTGTCAAATTTTGAAAAATTGCACAAAGAAAACTGCCATTGTATGTCCTCAATGCAATAGAAGTGTTTGTGGATGAACTGTGCTGAAAAAATTACTATCTGTGTAAGTTACGCAAAAAAGTGATCTTACATCTTTCCAAATATATGCCCATGTATATGTCTGTGTATGGATGTGATTTTTATGCATATTTTTTATTTGAAAACGGTTTTGTAAAATTAATATTATTAAATAAAATGATATTTGTCTAAATATGAACAATACTCAGTCAGGTGTCTTTATTTTCACACTGTTATGTTTGAGAATAGCCTAATATGAGCACTGCTGAAGAGGATCAACTGAACAAATTCTATTATAAGCAATTAATTAGTATAAATAATTGTTATTGCTAATAGTGCTTAGATAAGGCCTTCTTAATGTCATTCGTGGAAAAAATAAAGTACCGGGCAAAAAATACTATTTGATGCTGAAAACTTTTATGGGTCAAAATGATCCCTGTCCGTCCTTCTAGGTAGTGCAAAACTCCCGTCCTCCTAGTGTTAATTCTGCTGCAAGGTTGCTATGGCACTTTCGTCAAGACTCCGCAAGGTTGAACTTAAAGTTGCAGCACCTTTTCATGACCAGATTAAACTTTGCTGGAATCTTGCAGAACCTTCTTATGACAAGAGTTAACTCTGCTGGAATCTTGCAGCACCTTTCATGACAAGACCGTAACTTGCCGTAACCTTGCAGCACCTTGCCATGACAAGTTTGGGTGAACCTTACTGAATCTTGTCATGACAAGACAACAAGATAACTTAGGTAGAAATATCTTGTTCCCAACTGTTTTAAATCTGATCTTCAACTCCATTTCTTCACTCATTTGGAATTCATTTGTAACTTCTTGGTAAATTGAAACACGGGAAAATCAGTTCCTGAAACAGTTGAAAATTAGATTTAAAAGAGTTGAAAACGGGTTTAAAAACGTTGAAAATGGCTTATTTAAGTGCTGAAAAAGTAAATACTTAGGCCAAATAATGTTTCATTGAAGCACAGATTCCACTAACACCAGCAAAAGTTGACGTGAAAGTCAGCTATAACTATAGTTAACAAACTTGACATCCTAGTGACAACTTAGGTCCTGCTGCTGAGGCAACGCCTATCCTTGAGAATGTAGAGACTGCATTGGTGAACTTAAAAGAATTGTAAACTTTAATTCATAATTTACAACTTTTATTTCTCTTATCGCTAGAATAATATACTTATATACATTAAAATCACAAATGTAAAACACGTAACAAATTTAACAAAAGTTGAATCTTAAAATTCTTTCCTTTAAATGCTGCCAGTCACTTTGAGTAACTGCCTCATTCACCATGGTCTTTCCTTGATATTCCATTATTATGTTTTTTGCTGGAAAGAAATAACGATCTATAGACTGCATCGCCAAAGGCCCTAAGGCCAAAAATGTAGGAGTACAAACACCATGCGAATGAGAACAGTTCATTTTGCTGACTTCACAGCATGTTCAAGGGTAATTTGTAAACACTATTACCTCTTTAAATGAAGTAGTAATAGGTTTTTATGGCACTGCGAATTCTCTCCCAAATTATAAAAAAGGGTTCCTACTGCGGTTCCATCCTCATAGCCGTGAGCCTCGCTCAACACTACTGAAAAGTACGAGTGATAAAGGTGTAACGATTTTATACGCATGGAATCCCGCATGAATTTTCTATAAAAAAATGCTTACAAGTTCAATTAACGATGCTTAAAAGAACAGGAGAGGATTGATGCTATATCTTACCAGAAATCGGCGACATCTGTCTTTTTAGACTTCGCTCACACTTTTCGTAGGTTACACGCAAGGATTCACCCTTGTTCCACTGCTTACACGGTCGGCTTCCCACGAAATTTCCGATTGAAATAGCTCATGTTAGGATGGAGAAACATCGACCTTCGGCCCCTAAAAGTATTCCAAAACTTCATTGGAGTATCACAAAGTCCACGGGCGGAAAGGTGATACGAAATATTTAATGTGGCACATAGGATGTTTTTAGAACTTAGATTTATGGTGAACCACGATTGTTTAGGGGAGATTTTTCAAGTTCATCAATTGCAAATCAAATTTAAATCAGTTGCAAATAAGTCTAAGTAACAAAGTTAAAAAAAACAGTTTGAAAATGGAATGTGAAAATAATTTCCAAAAGATTGTATCAAGAAATGAGGATGAAAATCAGTACAAATGAGATTACAATCAGATGCAAATGAGAAGACCCCTGTAAAATTAGTTGCAAAGCTATAACTAAAATAGGCTGGCATACTAGTGACAGAGTTGTCAACTTGACGCTTGATTGGGCCTTGCACTGTTGCTACCAAGTTGCCCGAGTCCTGCAGTAAAGTTGGCAAGATTGGCACACTGCATGCAGGTCGAGTGCAACTTGCCTTCAGCTTACACCGAATGTGACAATAATGGCAAACTTGCAGCAGGCTTGCATCAAGATCGCCAATCTTGGCAAGCCGTGCGCAAAACTCAAGCAAGTTTGCTGCAACCTTGCATGCTATGTGGGATATTTGTTAAAAAATGTCTGAGAAAGAGGACAATGCACGTTATCTTTTTGTAGACTGTCAGCATTTGATTTGAGGGAAGTAGCTAGTTTATTATCATCTCAACTGACACAAATTCACATACTTTCCCACGGTAAAGCATACTTACGTATTTGTTCTCCTTACTCCTTGCATTTTAAAGCCCGTGCCTCAGGCGAATGATGTGACACAGCAAGTACTCAATCTCACGTCCCTGATACTCTTCACGTACGCACCTCAGCGTTTTGAGAGTGGGCCCTTGTCCCTTGCTTTAATTAAAATAAAACATCGAAGCTGCTTTACTTCTTGTAGAATGGGGATCAGTTGGAATGAAGTTTGGATTTTGGTAGTAATCTCGTAACGGGATAAATATAATAGCTGCTTCCTCCATTACTGATGCATATGTTGGTAATTTGGGGAATTGACCGACTGCTGTGCTGTTTTACGAAATTAAGAATACAGGGGTAGCTAAAGATCTTAGTAAAGATTTGCATGGGGAAATGGATGGCGTGGAGAAACCTGGTGTAGGCTTTTTCCTGCTCTCAACGAAAGGTGAGGTCCACAATTAAAAGTTCCAATCCTACGGACGGAGAAATACATCTTGAAGTGATCTCCACATTGCACCCGAATGGGGATCGAGATTCCTCTGAAAACTCAAATGTCGGGGTGTGAACCAGGACCCACGAGGTGGAAAGACAGTACCGTAGTATAGTTAATACTATAGTTAAGCCACCACAACTACCCGATGTGCCGAATGTGATGGCCGAGGATATCTTTGTTGTCGATTTGTCTGTTGCTACAATAGATAGCATATGTATTTTATTTTGAAATTTAAGGAGTTTTAGGGATTATACATAAAATACCGTGTTATTTTTGATGCGGAAACGTTTAGGTTACGGCTAAAATTCTCAGTAACTATAATGTTTCATGTCTGAGAGTCGACAGACTCGTTTCACGATACCCTTCACAACCGAATGATTTTGTTTTACGATTTTTTGAAAAGAGTTACGGTGATACATAAATATTTTTTTATATTAGAGGAGCTAGGCGAATTACGTACTGTTACATTGATGTCGCAATTTGTGGGATTGAACGTCCTTATATTTCAGTAATGTCTCTCCGGAGCGCACATAACCCTTTGTTAACGACGCTTATTGTTTGAAAAATATCTCGAATTTAGCTGTGTCAGTGGCTGTTATTTTGTTGCCAATAGAATGTTGTGGCTGGTTGTGGCCTTCAAATATGCATACAATCGCCATGCGCATGTGACGCCAGGCATAGAAACCAAGTGATATGTTAACACGCGTCAGCCAAGAGACCGCTTGAGAAATAAAAAGACTTTGCTAATACGATTGAAAATTTGTGTTTTTAAGGTAGTTTCGTTATGCTATTCTACTTTCATGTGCCCGTAGCACATGAGAGCCCGGAGGTGGTTTATCATAATTAATCGCTAATGATGCCTTCTCCGACATTAATTCTTTTATAAATTATGATATTCGCTTAACATTTCAAATTCGCATCTATAACGTCAGATACGACATTAATTTGAATAGTAAAAATTTCTTGTTTTAGTAGGTATTATCGGTAGCCTTGCCGTGTCTGACGTCACACGCCGGGGGGCAGCTTTTGAGAAAACTCTCCCTGCCACCCGTGTCCCATGCACACCCGTACTCATGCACTACGGTTGAGATCTTTTTCTTTTAGATGAGGTCGAATTCTTTGAATTACTCGAGTGGTGATATCTCGTTGAAACTATCGAAGGGCGTGAAGGATCGGAATCGGCCCCTCGTCTGTGATGTTGCTGTTTTTTTTGTTTTCTTAAAGGAGAGGATGGTAGGATTTCGCATCTGTCCGTCCCCGGACCGTTTCTAGGAGTTTGGCCGTTCGGTCCGGATGTGTGCGAGGGAGAGGGTGGGGTGTGTGGTGGGGTGTGTGGTGGGGGTGGGAGAGTAGCGCAGCGCACCTGCCCCTGTTTTCAAGATGGAGGGAGAGCCGATCCGCGAGTCTCCCTCCCACTCCCCTCCTACTCCCCTCAAACTCTCCTCCCTCTCCCCTCAAACTCCCCTCCCACTGCGCTGACTCCACATCTTCCTGGCGACGAACAGTCTCTCCCGCCGCAGCCGTTGGCCTTGTTTTTCCATTCGCTTTGTCCAGTCAACCCTTTCCGCCACCCGTCGTCGTCCCTTCCCCTCCCCCGAGGGAGGCCAGAGGGGCGGGGAGGGAGGGAAAAAGAGTCGTCGTGGTCCGCTCTTTTCCCAGCCCGCCCCCAACATGTAAATTTGCAGTTGACTTACACATCATTGGTCGTTCAATCCTCCGATTGATTAACTGTAGCCCTCCATCCTCTAATCCTAGTTCCCTCACTCCCTGGGGCCTGTTTCTCAAAGCTACAAGTCCACAAGTTACAAGTCGGATCTTACAAGTGTTACTTACAAGTGTTTCTCAAACGAAAACGGAGGACTTGTGAATTCTCAAAGATTTTACAAGTGAAAATAGCGGGCATCTAGTCCATATTTAGCTATTATTTAAAGCTTTCAATATATTTCACGAGTTTCTCCAGCCATCTTATATAACCAAGAGTTAGTGCTATGCTGCTCGGTGTCTATAGATGCGTGAATACTAGATAAACGGAATTTTTGGTTCACAGTTTACCTTAAAATATCTCAACCGAGGACGAGTCGTCTACAAAACTTGAACATCATGAGGAAAAGTCGTTTATTCCATCGCATGAAGGGAAAGTTGAACTCGAAATGGAGGTTATTCATATGCATGTCAAGACATCATCTTGTGCAGTGTTTATATTTCATAGATACGAATAAATAGCGGAATAGCGTTTCATCGTCAGACAACCGAAGACGAGTTCAGCCATTTTGAATGTTGATTATTAATACTCAAAGGGAACACTATTTATTAGGCAGTCAGTTGGTCTTGTGGTAGCGCGCGATTCTACTAAGCCGAAGGTTACGAGATCGAACCCCCCGGGCGTTAGTTTTTTTTTCTCTTTCATTTTGATGGACTAAGGAGATATTTTTCCACCGATTTATGTAACTTTGCACTTGGACTTGTGCACAATTTATTTTTAATTTCACTTGTCCTTGAGCCCCAAGTTGCACCAAGGATATCGGACACATGACTACGGCGTATAAGGAAAATCCACAGCACATTATCGTAGCATTTGCATCTCCTGCATCACATATAAATGACGACTTTAAATACGTATGAAGTTTCCTATTGAACATTCGTGACTTAATATTTCATAGCGATTTATCATTTTAGCATGGATAATTATGCTCTGCATTTTTACCTCTCCATGTATAAACATAATGACGTGACATGAAAAGTAAGTATATATTGATAAATAGTGATAAATAATACTAGCAAACTAGTTCGTAACTTTCGCATTTTCAACCATTCCCACTTCTCCAAATTAATTTATTCTTTATCAAATGAGACAATTTATAAATTGCACAATTAAAAGCAACATACATGTCTCCTGTTGGAAATAAATCTCTCTTCTTCGTTGTTTATTCACTATGTCTCCGTGGGGGTGTTCTTGTCTCATTAACGTTTTAGTCTAAAAGACTTTCCTTTTAACGTTAAATTAAAAACAAACAATGTGTTTTAACGTAAACTGTATGTTACGTTATATCATGTTACGGCATGTTATGTCAAAAGTCGGTAAAAAATGCTATCTACTGATGCCTTGTTCGTCACTATCGCCTTCGTAACAGTTGAGAAAAAGAGATCGCAAGTCGCTTTTCATTTGTTTTCCCAGTTATTCTTTCTGATTTACTGCGATTTACTCTCCTCGGAGGACTAGTAGAAATTTTCTTACAAGTTAGAAGGACTTGTAATTTACAAGTCTGTTTGATAAACAATGTGTTGCAACCATGAAAAAAACTTGTTAGTGAACACTTGTAACTTGTGAAATAGACTTGTAACTTGTAATTAGTAGACTTGTACGTTTAAAAAACAGAATTTCACAAGTTACAAGTCTATCACTTGTAACTTGTAGACTTGTAGCTTTGAGAAACAGGCCCCTAAGTTCTTTCAAATCACCTTGCAGCAGATCTGTAGCTGTACTGTGACCTAAGAAAGAGATGGTTGAAATTAGCGTAGATATAAACGATTTACTAAGATCGCGTATCAAGCATAAATAATTTCGTCTTCCCATTTAATTCGTCTGCGTTTTTGCAGCAAAGCAAAAAATGAAGTTTCTACTCGTTATTTCAGCTCCTCTTTCTTAGGTCACAGTACAGCTACAGATCTGCTGCAAGGTGTTTTGTTATCTCTTGGCCTTCCTTTTGGGACTTATCCCTCTTTTTTCCTTTAATTATGCACACTTACAATAAACTGTTCTTTGTCATATTTCATCCTAATATTTCTAACGTAGCAGCATTGTATATAGATTTAAATATCTTACCATTAGGAAAATTATTGTCTCACATTCTCATCGGTTTGAAAATCGGTTGACCATTGTTGTAGAGGGTATGGAAATTTTATTGAAACCATATTGTTGTATGTGTGCATTAAACTCTTTGACATTGGTTTGAAAATCTATTGACCATTTCATTGTTTTAGTAAGTATGAACATTTTATTGATACCAATTTATTTGTAAATAAAAGGCGCAACGTTTTCATACTTTTACTTTTTTAATTCGATTTCTGTGTGCAAAGATATTAAGGATTGAAAAGTTTGACTGTTTTTTTTTGAAAACGGTGTATTAGAAAATAATTAAATATCGTATGCTAGTTTAAAATATTGCCATTAAGAGATAAACAAAATATCAAGTCTTTATCTTAAATTGTTTTTGATTTAGCGGGGTTTCCGTGAAAAACGCATACCGACAGACAGCTGAATAACGGTGCGTTTCCGGACACATGTCCAATTGAATATTTTACTTATTTTGATCTTAGTCATATCCTAAAATATTACAGTCATTACGAAACACCCTGTATAGTTAATGTTGTGATCGATAAATATGGCATCGTTTCCTACTATCCCGTTCCTTATCACATGTGGGCCTACTCATTTGAAAATGTTCAAGTTGAACGGGAAAAGGGGAATAGGCATAAGGTGATGTGCTTCATATGAAATCAATTTTGGCACCAAAAAAATTACTACACGCACGGTATATGAAGCAATACAAAAGGCCGTTCCCTAAAAATTTGGCGTGTATGTTAATACCGGCGTTAATCCAAAGTTAATGGAAAAAATCCGCTTTAGGTGCATTTACACTTTTTGCTCTAGCAGATTTATGTTCATTTTGAACTCCATATTTTTAAATTATGTCATTTATTTCGTCCTTATCATGTCATTTTGTGTACGAGATTGTATAGTCTCTAGTGATGAGTTCACTATTAAGCCTGCGTTATTGAAAGATTTGGAAATCGTACTGGTGGGTATGAATGTGTGTACCTTTGACTAGCGTCCAGTTTTTGAGTGGGTCCCTTTGATTGCTTAGTTGGATTCCTGTTGTGGGTGTTATTTAAGTTTAAACCAGGAAGAACGAGGATCAGGGCGATATAGTAATACTGCAGCTTTTCTTGGTATTCATTGATATTGATCTATCCTTCAAGGTCAAAAATAATCTTATCGAGCGATTCTTAGCAGCCAGGAGTTCTGTCCTCTCCTTTGTTAGTGCTAATTACTGTAAACCAGTTATCAATTTCGAGAGCTTTTGATACAAAAGTTTTAGCCTGAATAATTAATGTGGTGGGTATTTGCAGTTGTTAGATCAAGTGAAATTATCCAGAATTCGTTCTTTGTCTCTACATTTTATCAATTTTTGTGGAATCCACCATTTATCTTGGAGTGTAATAAGCGATGGAGAAGCAACGGATTGTGGCGTGAGCTAGTTTTCCGAAAATTCGTAGGAAAATATATGAAAGTAAGAAGGCTTTCCATTGAATGTTTCCACGTAGCGCATTTGCAGGTTCTTTTTAACTTTCATGAAATAGGAGACCAAGTAAAGGGGTGGATTAAACTGTATCAAGTTTCTGCGTTTTTTATTTAATAGAGGAGAATTTAATTAAATAAGAAGTTTAAAAAGCATGATAATTTTGTGAGCTTACCTAATGTTCTCATTCTTATTCTTACTTCACGTCGTTCTTGGTACATCAGTTTCCCAATACATTCAAGTATTTCGAGTCTGCTTGGCATCATTTCCGCGGAACCGACTGATATGACCACCATCATACATTTGGAATTCATAATTCTATCCGAATAAGTTGGCGATACGAGCTTGATTGTAAGGAAGCACTTCATTCAAACATTCGTGTGGGCTATGCTCATATTGCTGAAGCTTGGAATATAACAGCAGCTGATCGGGTGAGACTGAAAGCAATGGATCTTTGGTGCTCTGGAAGAATTGTGAAGATAAAATGGATGTTGAGAATTATCTATGAAGGAGACCTACGAATAGTTAGGAACAATTGGTGTTTAATAAGAGCTGTAGAATATATTAGGCTCACTTATTGAACACAATCTGAGACATTTTTGCCTACAGCTAAACAATAATGTAAGGAAAAATACATCCAAAGAATTTCCGAGGAGGAAAAGTAATGACACAGTTTATGCAAATTATGCGGGACGTGAAAGGTATTAGGATAGTATAAATCGGCTTACTTAAAATAAAATTGGGAGGTGCACCTAAGCAATTCTAAAAGTGGTGACAGCGAATTAATTAGGGTTGATTTTGCCGGTCGAATCGGAGTAAATATTTGGCGTAGGCAATAACCTATTACGAGAACAGTTCACGTGTAATTGACATTGCTTTTCAAAATCTCGACATTAACTTCTCAATATTTGGATTTCGTTCCGAAAGGGTGCTGAAGACATGACATTTGGAACCTTTTAGCAAGGGGTTAAATTAAAAAAGGGATTTTATCTATGGCTTAAAGAGTCAGATCACTTTATTACTCTTGATAAAATACCGTGCGCGTGGTTGCACATTCTCTTGTGATACAGCTAATTGCCTCGAAGTGGACGGTGTATGACCGATGACCCCTTAACCTCTGCTGCTCGGAATATTTCGAACCATCGAGCGATACCGAAGTCCGTTGAAGTCTCGTCGGCGTGGAGGGGGCTTGCACGTTATTTCGTAGATGAGGGGGCTTTGGCATCCGAGTCTCGTCACGCAAGCTTCCGAAATAGTATGGTGCCGTTTTAGCTTCTCTTAGTGGGTTCAGGGTTGAATGGACTACGACCTCCATTGGATTTTTATTCGAACTTCTGTACGGGATGTGAATCGTGGTCTCGTATCATACCAATATTCCAACTATCGCTCCTCTCGTACTTCTTCCATGTACTTTTCATTCAATCTTCATTTTATTCAATCTGTTTCAAATACCATTTGGAGTGCTATGTTTTCGAATTGTACTATGTTCATTGGCTATCCTAGTATAATTGCTTATAGTTAACCCTTTTTGTAACCCTGGAATGCTTGGCGTCTGGGTAACAAATAACCTTGGGTTATAATGTGACGAAATTTTAGTTTTCTATTATATGTCAAGCCATCTACGTTGGACTATTAATTATTATTATGCTTGGCGTCTGGGTAACAAATAACCTTGGGTTATAATGTGACGAAATTTTAGTTTTCAATTATATGTCAAGCCGTCTACGTTGGACTATTAATTATTTTATTGCGAACTTGGAGAACCCGTCCATGATCAGTCTAATGATAATTTGTGGTAGTAGTAGCTTCATGTTTCACACTTGCTGCCACTTCCAGAGCAAAGAAAGATGCCTGCTGCGAAATTAGGGTAATATCAGGGTAGAAAATTCTCTGCGCTAGGCAGTTCTTGGTTGGCTCCTTTGGCGGAATCAAATCTCCCTGGAGATTATAAATTACGCGGAGATATCTGCCTGCTATTCATTGGAAGCTGATTACGTGAGTGAAATACTCGTGCACTTATGCCACTCGATCATTTCACTTGTTTGAATGCGCGTCGCAATGAGTAAGGCCTGCCAGCCAGCCCAGTTTCTCCAGCGTCGATGAGAGACATCGGCATTTACTTTCTGTGTAAACGTAGATTAAAGAAGAGAACAGATGGGACCTCACGATACAATAGCAATGGGTAATATTGAAGCCATTACAATGCGCTATCTCCCGTATGAAATAGATCAGTTGTAGAGTTAATACGCCGATAACACAGGCATTATTAGTGGAATTGTCGCGTTACATTCATCTATAAAAAATTCCAAAAAAAGCGCAGCATGATTCATAACATTTTAAAATACTGGATTAGTATTTACGGATGCCCTGCCGTGGTTGTATTGTGATCGCGGAGTTAAATGATAAAGGGAGTGTTCAATCTTTTTCCGTCTTAGTGTCTGTCTGTCATACAGTACATTTTTTCAAGGTAATGCGAACTGAGGACGCGTCGTAAAATCAGCAACTTGTTCAGTTAGGAATCTACGAACATTTACGACAAAAATGAGTAATTTTCATGCTTTGTCGATTTTCAGTTTGCGGTTAATGTAAGGAGAAAATTCCCGTGCATATTAAATTTCGAATTCTGAGGTTCGTTTTTATGAACTAAATTGGGTCAGTGACGCTACAATTTATGCATCTTTGCCTCAAATAACATGGTACCCGGAAAATCGAGACTAGAATAATCAAGACTGCATTGTATGTTTTCGAGTGGTCTAACTTGCTAATGTGGCCATCATCAGGAGTCATCAATCCGAATAATGGTTTCCTGCAGCTGTCCACTCCACTCTCTTCACAGCCAATTGCTTTATTCCTTTCTTGGTCTTCCTCAGTCATTCTACCCATTCATATATCCTTCCATTATCGTTTTCATTCGGGTATTGTGTGTCAGAATGTGTCCAATTCGTTTGTCTCCGTGTTTTTATTATATTTATTTTCTCTCGAACTCGAAATTGTTTGTTCTCGATCCATTTGATCTTCATCACTCTTCGACAACCACATCATCATAGCTTCAATCTATTTTGCTCTGCTGCAGTTATTGTTCAGGCTTCACTTGTGTTGCTAGCTGTTAGTAGACTCATCTTCTGGAGGAATTACATTTTTGATGGGGCTCTTCTGCTCCCAATATCTTTCTTGCTTCTTCCATCGCTGGTGATTGTCTTCTTGAGTTATTCCACAAACCATAGTCTTGGTTATCTTAACATTAATCTTCAAGTTGTATTTATACATATTTAAATATCTTAACTTCATTAGTAGGCTCAATTCAGGATCAGATTCGTTCAATGTAATTGTAGACATTCGTAATGCTACCTAAAACTTTTGTCTTAAACTATTTTTAATATGACTAACCCTTACTGCTAGGGGTGAGCAAAATAAGCTGAGTCTATATTTTTAAAAACTTCGGAATTCCTAATCCCTTGTGCCTAGAGGGATTTTTTCACCATACAATTGTTTTCTTATTTTTAATTTTTCCTTTATTTCTGATATTGCTTTTTCAATCTTAATATTGAAGAATGAGTGAGAAAGCACATCCGTGTCGTACTTTTTTTCTTTTATGATTCCTCAACATTACAGCCACATTTAATCACTGTCAGAGCTGTTCATTATTAAGTTTGGATACTAACATCCTGCATACTACTCTTCTGTCATCAAATGACACTCCTATGGTCTTAAATATAGTCGGCATTCTGTTCCAATGCTTGTTATCTGCTTTATCTAGTTCGATGAAGCAAATATGTGTGTGCTGATCTTTTTGAATCTTCTTATCTATGATGTGTCAGAGCTAAAATAGCTTCTCTCGCTCCCCTACTTTTCATGAAACAGAATTGGTCTTCATCCAGGAATTATTCCCTTTTCTGTTGCTTGTTCCGGAAGGCTAATGTTTCTTAAGTATCTCGTTTAAACTCTTATAAATATCCGCAGCTAGGCTCTGTATGTAGAAGTCAATACACCATACGCCACCCGGTCGACGTGCTCGGTTGCGGAAAGCTAGCCGTGAGTTATTACGCATGAATCTTACAAATGTTTTTGTGCAAGTTTAATATAATAAAAATGTGTAGATGATGGCACAAAACCGCATTTGCGAAAATTTTGTCGTTCCCGATTTGTCACATGCATTGCAATTCCTAGTTAACCCTCAACTAGGAAACAGCGTTGTATACTGGGGAGACCCGGGTGGTTAGCAGCTTCCGTGAGGATAATTGATGTTTTAACGAATGCACCCAAACGCAGAAGAAACAGCAGAAAAAAGAGAGGACGAAATCAAAAAGGGCACACTTCCGAGTATCCCACTCCCACTCAGTCCGTGTCCCATGCGAGGCTGCTGATTGCACTGGAACACCCGCGTCGTAGTTATTTTTGGATCGCGATGAAATTCCGCTGGTTAAAAAATACACACACACACACACACACACACACACACACACACACACACACATATATATATATATATATATATATATATATATATATATATGCTGGGGATAAAAAAAGGAAACCTTGATGGAAGCAATATGGGCCGAGAGAAATCCGTTGGGTTTGCGACATGGAATCATCAAGTGGAAGAAAATACACATATCGTGCTATAAATATATCATGAATAAGAGCAAACAAGATCGAAAAGACATGACATGACACGGCGATAAACCGAGCGGGAAATATTCGGTGTTGCGTTTATTTTCAACGGGGTTAAAAATGGCATCGGTAGTATTCATGCTTCGGGACCCACAGCTCAAGTATGCTGTAAAAAATTAACTAAGAGAATCACAGACGGAGGCGTGAGATTTTAGAGATCGACGACTTGTTGGTTAGTGAAGAGTTAGATACATTTAGGTTCCGAAGTAAGCTCGTTGCAAGCAAAAGCGGAAGTTTTTTCCCATGGCGAAAAAAACATTAAATCCACCCGACACGACGTAAACTTAAGGCAAACGAGAAAATATAATAGATTGAACGTTGTGGGACTACCTGTTGTAGGATCGGTTTCCAGTCGTTGCACGCATGAAGACTATACCACCTATCATGTCGCTGCCGTCAAAGCCATTGAATGAAATACTTACCAACATTCTAAATTGATTAAAAGAACTGAGAGGAAAAAACTTCTACCGCACGCACTAACTCTCGCCTACAGGCTTTTCCAAGAACATTTCAAGGCACTCGTATGATATTCAACTTCAGTTTTATGTCACTAAAGGTTCCACCGTATAATGAGGCCTAAATGGTTGTTTAAACTCTCTAAAAATTAATAATAATCAGATAATATATTTAACATTTAAATAAGGGAAATTTCATTCACATGTTTATTAATCATCACCAGGTCATTTAAATAATCTTCTCTGAATCATTTTCGATGTCCAAATATTCTAAAACCCATGGTTCTGAATATCATGTGAATATGACGGCAGTGGTTGGTAGTTTGGAAGTGAAACAATGTTAGGTGGATCTAACATTGCCGTAAAATTGACCATGATGACTACTGACAAAAATCTATTTATTCAAATGATATAATCCCTCCAAAAAACCATATACATTGGGAATAATACGAAAATGATTCGGTACGAGGCCGTTCGAACGGCTGCGATGTACACTAAGGAAAGGAAATTGGTCATGAAAATCCCAATTTTTTCTTTGGTTCTGTAAATTCCCCGAGAGAATTTATAGAGAATCAACTTCTGAAAAATTACATCCAAGTCAAGGCCTTGGAATAAGCTACATTAAGACCAGAAACATAAATAAATAAAACATGGTTTTATTTAAAAAAATTACTAAAAAGGAGAAATTAGTTCTTGAGCTGTAAAAACTGGCCTACAACAGGCAGAGCGTGATTTTTTATATTTAAAAATATAACCATGGGGGTGCAATCAACATTTGTGATACAAAAAACTTTACCAATACAATAAGTAGTCATAGTTAACGTGGTAACAAGTCATTAGTATACCAATTGTGCATGAACGGGAATTTCCGGCAAGCGAAGCTTACCTCAACATTTACTGTAATTTGTTGAATAGTTTTAGTATCACAGATTGTGATAAAGACTAGGAATTTCTGGTAAGTGATGCCTCTACCTTAACAGTAATTTTTTGAAAAGTCTTTAATATCTCAAGTTGTGATTAGGACTTGGGTGTTTCCGGTTAAGTCTTTTGCATTACAAAAATTAGTGCTCATGGTTTTTATTTTAATAACAAATAATTACATTCTACATGTTGTTTGAGGCGGAGTAATGCAATCCATTCAGAGGGAACGAAATTCTATTGTAGCGAACCTGGGCCTATGGGAGAGAAAGCCGTGAAACTTGTATTGTAATGTTGTATTGTCATCTGTATGCCAAATTTGAAGGCAATCTGATGAGTGTAAGTGGGTGAAAATCGATTTGCAGATTCCAAACAGACAGAAAAAATAATTTGAATAATAGTATGTAGAAATGGATAACGACCTAGCGAAGCATATAGAACATGCTACGCTAGTACGCGAATGCCTAGCTGCGAGTACATGGGCAGGAGTTTCAAGTCGTTCAAATATAAATAAATAACCAAAAGTGACAATCGTGCCTGTAAGTGATAATTTTAGCTACTGGGGAAGTTGTCAGAGGTCGAATCTATAGCATAGCGTTCTAACATTATCTATTAAAATGGAGTGAATTGCTGTCATATTCGCACAATCGTTGCCGATGGAGTGCGGAAGTTGCCATAGGTGGCTGGGTGGGAATTTGAACTACGCAACCTGCCTTTTCACTAAGCAAAACGGGTCGAGGAAATCGAGGCCCTGTTGAAATGGCAACCGCGATACACCGCGGAGAATTGGGATGTATCGACCTGCTCCCTTCCGGAGGGCAAGACAGGCGGCGTCGCGTGCTTGGCCGTAAAACCCTCTCTCCTCACCCCCTTATGCTCCACCCCCCACCTACCCCGAACCACCCACTATCCACACCAAATCGAAGCTCTTGGATGACCGCTAGTGACCATGAATCATTGAGCCGAACCCCAAAAGTTTGGCGCGGTCCTTCCACCCCCTCCGCCAGAGAGTTCTGAGAGTGAAACGAGAAAGTCAGAGAATGTTCTTTGACATTAGCAAAGCCAGAAATAGTGTACGCAGCAATTATATGTGCGAGAATCTCTGTCCATTATGTAGTTACAAAATACCAACGATCCTTCTAACATATTAGCATACCTTGAGTTCAGTGCTTGCTAGTGTGGCTTCGCCTCCTGACAAGCATTAGCGATTTATGCTAATGCATCAATATTCGTAGTTATACTACCAATAATCGAGTATAGTGTAATGCATGTTGGTGACTGCTCACCCCCTGCCACACACCCTTGTGGTGGCTTGTAGGGTATTTTGTAGATGTATATTTGGGACCTATAAGAGAAAGATAAGATTAAGGAATTAAAGAGTCCATGGAGGATCCGCCAAGTTTGTGAACAATTGTTACAATTGAGGACTGAGTTACTGGACGAAATAGGAGTCTCTTCGAACACGATAATACAACCAAGAATACTTCAAGAAGGTCAAGGGGTAGGACACCGTCGGCATTACTCTGCTCCCTGCCACAGAGTTAGTCAAACTTGGGCTGCGAAAACTTGCCCAAGTAGAAGAATTTCGCTACCTTGTAAGTAAAATCACGCGATAGAACTGTTTTTCAAACAGGAGCAGATGATACCTTCCTTTGAGTTTACATCTGCATAATACCCTGCAAGCCACATCAAGGGTGTATGGCAGGAGATGAGTAGTCATCAACATGCATTACACTATACCCTATTAAACTTAGTGTAACTAAAACTATTGATTAATTAGTTTAAATTAGGCTTGTGCGATGACCGATTTTGGTCATCGATTTTCGATGAAAAAATTTCATCGAAATGTTTCGATGACGATGGCTGTCATCGATCATCGATGATCGATGAATTTCGATGATCGATGAATGTCGGTGATCGATGAATGTCGATGATCGATGAATTTCGATGATCGATGAATTTCGATGATCGATGAATTTCGATGATCGATGAATGTCGGTGTTCGATGAATATCGATGATCGATGAATTTCGATGATCGATGAATTTCGATGATCGATGAATTTCGATGATCGATGAATGCCGATGATCGATGAATTACGATGATCGATGACTCTCGATGAACTGTGCAGTAGTGATGAGCGATATATCGCTGTGATTGAATCACCGATACTGAAAAGTAGTAATCACAGCCTGTGACTAAATAATCGAAATCACTGTGACTGTGAATTCGGTGAATTTAGCCGATTTAGCTCAGGCTGCTACCGCTGCTACCAACTGCACCAGTGCAACCAAAAATACAATGCTACCACTGCTACTGCGTATTAACTGTGATTGAACGTGATCGCTACTTCTGTATCGTCTCCCACAAACTAGACGAAAAACATGAATTCCAATCATCCCACTGTGGCCCTGCCATCGTCCTCAAGGCGCAGTAGCTGGGGTGTTTATACTTTATATATACATTTGAGATAAGGCGTTCAAATGAATGGAAAAAGGAAGAAAAATTAGTGATATATGGAACTTTTTTGCCGTGGTTAATGGAGAAATAGTATCTTGCAACATATTCAATCTTGCGTAGCACACTGTTGTATTCAATAGATGCATCTATTGAATACAACACAAAACTTTCACAAAATTTCAACAAACTTTCAAATTTCACAAAACGATCTTACATGTAGATCGTTTTGTGAAATTATTTGTCTGAGACGAAAAGTAAATTTACTCCTCAACGGTTTCAGCTACCGGTTCGGTATACGATATGTACGTGACGCATAATTACATGTTCGTGACATACTCGTATAATAATACGTAACTTGACTCATATAATCTACCGTAAACATTGATTTGAAATGTTTAATAATTCTGAAATAATTTGACGGGGTAGTTCACTAAAATGTTCTGATTGCTTTCCATCATGCATCTATTTAAAACAATTTGCATCTTATTTGAGATATTTTCCATTTATTATTCCTAATATCTACTGTAGTTAAATTTTCCTATTCTCCGTGAATCGAAGTACCTAGATATTGCTAAATTTCAATATGCTTAGTGCAGAATGTTACACTATCCTGTGAAGACGATCCACCGGCAGAAGATGACGGAGATTGTGTAACTTCGATGGATAGAGCTACTCCATCAACAAGTAATGATGGTAATGATAGCTCCCTTCAAATTCCAGCCTTCGTCCCACGTCCGTCTTCTTCGACCACAGTTCAACGCCAATTAACAATTCCTTCTTTTGGTTCCTAAATGCTCTCACTCAAAAGAAAGCAGTACATTGACCAGAAGCTACTTGGATTATTCATAATTGATTTGCAGCCATTCAGCATTGTAGAAGATATTGGGTTTAAAGAATCAATGAAAGTGGCGTTGCCGAATTATGAAATTCCTTGTAGGTATCCAGGGTGTCCGGCGACCTGGAAAACCTTGAAAACCGGGAAAACTCAGGGAAATATTTTGTTCTGGAAAACTCAGGGAAAACTCAGGGAATTTTTGTATTTTTCCGAAAAACCCTGGAAAATGCATGGCAGCCGATTTCTATTAAGGCAGAGAGAGAGGTTTAACCTGCGCCTTTGCTTGCATTATACTCGGCTCAGCGTAGCCTTCCGCTCCCTGTTCATTTAATACTCTTTTCATAGTTCGTCACCCCACCCCACTCTCCCTATGCGCAGTCTAAGGGGCCGATTGCAAAACAAGGCAAATTCCACACGAAATAATTCCCATGTAAAATGGCCACTACGAATGAAATCGGAATTGATGCCGAAATGTGTCACCGGAAACAGAATTTCACGCGGAAATCAAGATTCTGTTCGAAGAGCCGTACGAATGGAATTCTTGGTGTGGCCAAATTTACGAGAAATCTAAACGTCTGAGCATGCGCAGTGGCATTTCCCGCATTATACGAAAACCATTCGGCCGGCAACCTAAATGGATAATTGGGTATTTTTATATATGTAATTGATAATCCTTTCCAAATAATCTCCACCCTCCTCGTTTTAATGTTTGCAGAATAGTTTTTGAAGGAGCGGAAATACATTTTGCGGTCACTGCGTATGGAAATCACGGCCCTCGGGTTCGTAGTCGACAGGGCCACTGTACAGGGTCAATCCAACCTAATTAAAATTCGTGAATTGTCCAACAAATACAATTTTGTTTTACATAATTGAATGCTTTTGGGCGTTAGATCCGTACTTATTACAAAGCAATTAATTCACAATTTCCGAAATGTTCATGTAAAGTACAGCGAAGCCTTTTGGGAGAAGAGGAAAGGTACCAAGGCCTCGAGATAAAAAGAATAAGAAAGAGGTACATACTGCAAAAGGTTCAAGAGCTGCAAACCAAAATAACGTAATTTCTTGAAATCCGAGAAATTTGTTGCTGAAATTGAATCGGAAATGCACTCATTGAAAAATGTCACACCAGTATCTTTTATTTACATGTTCTTTATCAAACTAGTCTGAATCTACTTTATTGTGCTCAAATTGCACCTGACTCAGAATTTTGTTGTTAGTTAACCGTTTTTGTTTATTTGTTGGTTGAAATAAAACCCGTAATACTCCACATTCCTTGTATACTCTTACGTTTTTAACTCAAAGTAGGGACCGAAATATTTCGTTTTTTCATGTTGGCAAAACTATGCCGATTTATTTAGAAATTCATTAAAAATATGTTATAAGCAAAGTGCAGCAAGACCCTGGAAAATGCAAAACATTTGCCTGGAAAACCTGGAAATCTCAGGGAAAAAAGAAATTGAGATTCACCGGACACCCTGGTATCGCATTTCGAACACCATGATCCCTGCCATGTATGAGGAATGCGAATTTTGCGTACGCCAATTACTCAAGGCAGCCAAAAGTGTGTGTGTAACCACAGACTGTCGGTCATCCTCAAGAAGAAATACGGTGATGATAAAGTGAACGCCATTCACTTTATAAATGCGAATTCCAAATACATGGAAAAAGAGTTACATTGGCGTTTGGCATGTTTTCTTCCTTAATTGTTTGTGTAATTCTTTATTACTTTGTGATATTACGTAAGAAACGTAAATCTTCTAGCCTCAAACCAAAAGTAAAATTTATTTATATGCCAAATGTTTGTGCAATTACCTACGTAAAATTTTTATTTTTTGCCAGTAGAGCCTCTATATGTAAATGAAATTGTTTATACAGGTTGAGGCATTTCTTCAAAACTAATGTGAAATAAGTTTATCATTTTTATAATTTCATTTCAAGTTACCATTTAAGGAGAAGGGTTGCATTTCTCAGCCATATATATATACGTATAGGTATATATCTCCAAAAGTTTATAATAAACAGTATTTTGCTATCACTTGATCGAAGAGTCTCTCTTTTATTGTGCAGTTGGAATACTGGAATGCTTACGTACCGACATGGCCAGTCCCCTAATATGTGATTGCGGTTGTCATTTCCATGCCGTGTCAATTCTAAAATGTGATCGCAATTACAATTTATAATCACAGTTATTGCAACGGAACAGTCACATTTAAGGCGGTGACAATAAAGTCACAGTTAAGGCCATCCCTACTGTGCAGATGTCTCGGTTGGCAGTTTGGTGTGGCTATTAAGTGAAGATTGAATTGGGTACTCCACTCGACGTACTCCAATCCCTGAGCGGCCCACGTGGGATGGACCTCGACGCCGCCGGCTTTTTTCAGTAAGTAGGCGTGGCGCAATAGAACAAGGAAGGTGCCGGGGGAGGGGGAGACAAAGGAGGAAACGTCACAGCGGTCACCGGCGCGCCACACACTTAGTTAAAATTATCATTGGCAGCTATAATATTCCCTTATTGTTCGCCGGAAAAATTACATTTGAAATCAGCCCGTTCAGAATTTTAATTCCCTAATTTTATTTTCATCATTCGATCCGTATGTCGGGTTTCGGGAAATTATTATTATTATTGAAAAATGTCACAAGTGGTAACATAGATATGCATGATAACAAGATCCTTCTTTGCCCTCTTCAACAGTATCCTACAGTCAAATGGTAGCAACATCCTTCTTCAACCTATTCTTAAATATGTTTACGCTTTTTGGGAAGGGCTCGAGTAGATTTGCTGGTAGATCGTTCCAGTCAAGTATTAATCTATTTAGATACGAAAACTTATTTACATTGGTCCTTTGTGATCGGCACTTTATCTTAAACTGATGATCATTTTTTCCCACAAATTTTGGTTTTAATATTTCTTTCCATAGATCTTCCCATGCCCTTTCCTCGCTAACTATTCTGTACATGCCACATAACCTGCTCCTTTTCCTCCTTTGCTTAAAGCTATTCCATCCTAGTCCGGTCATCATTTTCGTAACACTTTCCGTTTTCTTGTATTTTCCTAGCACGTACCTGGCTGCTTTTCTTTACACTTTCTCCAATTGTGTTACCTGACCTTTCTTGTGTGGGTCCCATACAAGAGAAGCGTACTCTAGGATAGGTCGAACCAGGGTTTTACAGGCCATATCCTTTGTAGTCTTGCTGTTCCCTTTGAGGTTTCTCATCACCCAATGCAGCGTTTTGAACGCCTTTTTGGTAATGCACTTCACATTTAAATCCGTCTAAATTTTTTGTCAAATAGACACTTTAATGTTTACAGCTATCGGATTTCGGAATTTCATTACCAGAGAACTAGTATATCCTATTTGATGTATTAATTTTGTTACTAAAGTTAACATACCTGCACTTTTGTACATTTGTATCCATCCTATTTAATGATACTCAACTCTCCAATTTGTTTACCTCGTCCTGAAGGGCTTTATGGTCACTCGGGTTTTCTATTTTTCGATATATAACGCAGTCATCCGCAAAAAGTCTTATACTGGAGTTAATTTTTTCTGGAAGGTCTATTAGGTAAATTAAAAACAATAAAGGTCCAAGGACGCTTCCTTGAGGGACACCCGATGTTACCTTTATTACTTCTGAGCATTCTTCACCTACCTCTGGGTTCTTTAACCCTCTGGGTCCTACCTTTAAGAAAATCGTTAATCCACAAGATAACTCTTCCATCTACATGCAATGGCAGTTGCTTCATTTTTTTCATAAGCCGTTCATGATCCACTCTGCCAAATGCTTTGGAAAGGTCAACTATAATCGCATCTAGTTCTAATCCCTCATCCATTGTGTCAGCAATTTCTTGGCAAAACCCTAGCAACTGAGTTTCAGTTGAGTGACCCTTTTTAAATCCATGCTGACGATTAAACAACCAATTTTCACTCTCCCATAAATAACAAAGGTAATTAGCCACTATCTTTTCTAACAACTTACAGACTACGAAGGTCAATAAAAAATACAGTTTCCGGCGTAATTCGGTGGAAATCTTTGATATTAAACATAATGAAATCACTTGTCTATTTCCACACTTTTTTATTTCAACCGACCATAAAAAAGTGTGGAAATAGACAAGTGATTGCATTATGTTTAATACGAAGGTCAAGCTTACCGGTCTATAATTTTCAACAAGGACTTAATCTCCCCCTTTGAAGATTGGAATTACTCGGGCTTTCTTCCAGTCACTAGGTAAGACACTTATTTATGGCAACCCTAATCCTACCAACGTCGTCAGAAAATAAAATTGTTTGGGACGTACATAATAGATTGTCTTAATTTTAATCGACGGTCTGAAAGCGATTCCCATTCCAGTTGCTGCTAAAAGTCAGTAACACTAATGAGATTATCATAACGGCCTTAAACGTAAGCACCTTGCCCTCATACCGACCTCTTCGCTGTACGCGTTCTAACTCGGTTTTTAAGCCTAATTCATAATGATCCCAAATACTGGAAGCGTCTTCCAAATGGGGTTTTACGAGGGAGAAGTAGCTAATTTCCCTAACTTTATCGTCGCACTTGACAAGTACTCTTTTAACAAATCTCAATTTACGATTATCTTAGCCGGTAATTTCCCGAGTATGTTTATCCCTTGATAGATCATCAGTCAGTTTAACTCTACTTAAACTTAGCTTAACAGACTTATTTAACCGATTCTACAGTCTCTAATTGGCTGCTGTGTATGCAATAGCTGTTATGAGGAGAGTTCTCCCATTTCCAAAAATTCGTGACAACGCACTTTTAAAAATTTAAGTCTAGCTGCCACGCAGCGTACCGCTCCTGTATCGCTATCGAGGTCCTTCGTTGGCGCTAGATGGAATTTAGATGGAAACCTGGATTTATTGATGAAGTATTTGAATGATGGTGAAACTATATTCGTTCTATTGAAAACACGGTTATTCAGTAATTAATTGCGTGTAACGGTCACCCTTTTTTGTATCATTACTCGTGAAAAATACACCACGACAGGATACCAGTGTTGTTCTACGCATTTTTTACTACCATAATTTTCGAATTACGCCTTCCTTGTGGGTTTGTTTATTTACTTTCAACTTCGTAGCAAAGTTTTTCTTTCCACGATTATGCTGCTTTTTATCAGTGGCAACAGCCTTATGCTAATAAGCTGTTATGTATGACTTTGAGGTGCCCATCTTCGCATTGGATGTATCAAAGCAAGGCATGTACCCAAGGCAAGCCAATTCTCAAAGCATTTTGTATCGCCGGCGCTGATCCATGCAATGTTTTCGTGCCTCTGATGCATTCTTATTATATGTACCAGCCTGCCCTAAACGTTTGATCTACGGAGGTAGTCGAACTGATGATAGGGGAGTGACTTCTACGAACACAGGTCAGCGGCGGTCACCTGTGAGTACAGGTTCCCCAGCGACTCTCTGAAGGTCGCTGGAGTCATTCCAGCATAGAATGGGGAGCGCAATCCGCGAAAAATAATAACTGAAATCGCTCGACTTGTTATGAGCGACGCTCAATATATCGTGCGGTAGCTAAACATGATAAGAGTCATGGTTGGGCGCTTAATGTATTTGTGTTTCCACTAAGGACTTGCTGGCTATCCTTTTGAATGTTTCAGAGTGGATCTTCATCTGGTCGAAAATACTGGTTCGAGAATGTTGCTATGTGTAAGAAACCGGCACAGATGTCAGCTATATTTACGAATTCGTATGGTCTTCTTATCGTTATTGTTACTTCCACCAAATGGTCTGGTTGCCTGATGTCACATCCAAGGTGGTATCAGATGCAAACTGCGCCTTATTTTCCTGAGTTCTATGCAAATTAATAAGTGTATAAAATAAGAAATTGCATTGAAATGCGTCTCGAATCGATTTGGAGAAATATAAGAGTGCTTGCTAATTAGAATCTAAACAAAACCCAAGAGGGCATCTCACTATCAGAATATCGTTAACTACTCCTCGGTTTAGCGTCGTGAAATCATTATCTAAGTTTTCGAACGTGGTCTAGGAGTGTGCCTATGTTGTGGATCATTAGTGCTCTGGGAGCGGTTAGCAATTTTTTGGCTCGGGTGTTAGAGATATTTCTGGATTTTTCTTTTATGATGGAGGTATTTGAATCAGGCATTCGTATTCTTATCATTGTGTTAGAATTTTAAGTTGATTTTTGGAGATGATTTGACTTGTGTGCTTGTATTTATCATCCTATAAATGATTCTACGGTTTAAGACGGCTTATCGTTATAAATAGTATATTCTCCGGAATTTTTTACCAAACGGGCGAGATAAATAATCTGGCGAACAAAAATGATGCCTCGCAGTATTCATAAATGATTCTACGGTTTAAGACGGCTTATCGTTATAAATAGTATACTCTCCGGAATGTTTTACTAAACGGGCGAGATAAATAATTTGGCGAACAAAAATGATGCCTCGCAGTATTCAAATGTTTTGAAGATGACTAATGAATAATTTGAATCGGACTTTCATACAATTCACTTTACAAAATAAAAGTCTTCTCTTTTCAGTTAAAAAAAATTCTGAAGAAATTTTTGTTTGAAGGCTTTCGCAGTTTTTCTTATCTATGTAGGATGATGCTTTCGGGCAATGCCGCGTTTTGTTCAAACATCCTGCCCTCACCGTAGGATAGCCATCCTCCTCTTCAGTCTATGGGAGAGTATGAGGTTCCCTGCCGCTGCGGCAGAAGCTATGTGGGGGAGAGTAAGCGAGCTATCTCTCAAAGGCTTAAAGAGCACAAGAGAGGGATGGTGCAACATAAATGGGACACAGCAGCGGTTGCCGAATGTTCCGCCTCAAGCCCTGGACATAAAATAATGTTCGACCAAACACGGGTCTTGGCCAAGACGCAAGAATATCACCCGTGCTTATACGTGAGGCCATAGAAATAGCCAAAAATCCAAAAAACTTTAATAGGGAGGGAGAATATATCCTTAGCAGAGTTTGGAAAGGGTCTTGGCTCCAGCAAAAGCCCAACGGCTAACGTCTTCTGAAAAAGATTCAAATCGGCCCAACAATGGTGCAACGGACATCGATGCTATATATAAGATCAAACTAAAGCCGGTAAACGCTTATTTTCCTGATGACGCTTCCAGTAAGAGAAGCGAAACGTTGAGTTTTTCAAAATGAACAAAACGCAGCATTGCCCGAAAGCATCATCCTACATCAATTCTGAAGAAACATAGTAAATCAGGTTGTTGTGAAGTTTACACTGCATTAACCCAGAATTTAACGCCATTCCTATTGCTTATTTCACAAATAACTTCCAGATTTATTCTTTATTATTATATATAGACTTTATTTTATGCTTTGTGGGGAACCCATGCGTTATCACCGCGTTATGTGGAATTTGCAGGCCTCGTATGATTATATTTGACGCTTGCATTATTTAAACATGCGTGAGATGTAGGAATTTGATTTTCCCTCGTTGTATTTGGTGCTTCGCAAAACCCACCTCTCCAATTTTCGTTCGCTCCCCTTTTCCTATCCGACTTGTGTACATACATATTTTCGAATTAATTTATTGTTTTGCCACTAGGCAGTAATCAGTTGTAAAAGTGGAGTATAAAGTGTGACCAAGGAAAAGCGGGAAGAGATGACTCTTCAGTGTCCAATCTCAAGTGTATTTAGCCTGGAGAAAACCCTCTTCTCCCTTCTCCTCTTATGAGTGGACACATGTGTACGCTCGTTACCCTAATGATGACACAACGCACACACATTCTCTCGAGTTGATATTCTTAAGTAGATTACTTGATCAATTATCTTGTGATTGGACGGCCTTCTGTTTTTGCTCCTTGAGTTGTCGCATTCCTCGCACTCTGTCGACATCCGCCCACTTGTGGCCGCGATGACAGGCAGTATAAACATTCGTTCCCTTACCCACCACCCGTTTCATCTGCTTTTTCTCCATTCCAAATACCTATCTCTCTTCTTTTTTGAAGTAACATTTCCTTTCTTCACTGCTAACGGTTGTGCTATTAATCTCACAGTATTTAATTTACTGTTGTTTTCTCTGGGATACAATTTAGTATATATTGTAATATCTGCCGTAGTAATGGACCTCAGTAGAAATTGGCTTGGTAATGAACCAGTCTTCTGGGTTTTCATGCTGAGTCCCTGAGAGTTCAGAAAAGTACGACTAGAATCCCGATCCTCTGTTGCCATTGTAGAAATCATTTCAATATCAGTGGGTACTCTGCCCGCCTTATAGGGGGTAAACATTTTGTACCCGTGGCGTCTTAAGCGTCCGAAGTTTCTCTCCGCCCTTCATACGTGCCCCCAGTAATTATAACTTTGCCAGCCAACTCGACTTGTCGTAATGTCGCTTAGTGCATCGATTTCCTGCCTCCCATGCCTCGTGATTGCCGCTGCGTTATTTGAGCTCACGCGTGCCAACCGTTCAGATTTTGAATGCCGCACTCTTCTTTCGTAAGTGGCTCGAGAGATGGTTTCGTGTCTAATCCGATTCGAAAACGCTCTCGCCGAGTGATTTCGCTGGGTGGATAAACTGCGGGCGTGGGTCGACGAGGCAGGGCCTTCAAAAGCGAACGAACCAATAATCTCTCCGCCAAAATTCTCCTCCCCACTCTTCCGCTGCGCCGTTCCACGCAGGCGCCCCTCGAGCAACAATGAATGAATGAGCTTGCGAAATGGGGCGACGACGAAACGAACCGGCCTCAGTCGACGGAATGGTGCGAGGGGCAGATTTTGTGACGGTGCTTGGGGAGGGTAGTAGTCGGCGCTGCTTGGGGATCTT
The DNA here is from genome assembly GCA_963573305.1 of Pyrrhosoma nymphula. Taxonomy (NCBI): domain Eukaryota; kingdom Metazoa; phylum Arthropoda; class Insecta; order Odonata; family Coenagrionidae; genus Pyrrhosoma; species Pyrrhosoma nymphula. The sequence continues at coordinate 74,586,627 of OY754338.1, read as the reverse complement.
CCAGGCGAATTAATAGTCAACGAGTGGAATCGGCGTATCTATCCATTATCATGCTGGTTGTTAAAATCAGTTGGTCAATTTTCATACTCGTTGCATTTATCAACAAAGGCATCATCCTGAAAATGAGACTAGGATTCGTAGCCTTAGTCAATGAATAGTCAGATTGTGGATATTGGAATAATTATTCGATTTGTCAGCATAATTGTTAGTCTTTCCATCGAGCGTCAGTGTTTATCATCTATTTTTATTGTTGTACTAATAGCAATGCCCGAAATTGAGGTGAGCTTTAACACCTTGAGTGCTGGCCATTTTATTTTTTCCCCTGCAGCAGTGGCTATTTTTACTATTTTGTAGGAGTTTTTGTCCATTTTGCGGTAAAGTATAGGGAAATGCAAATGATACAATATTCTAGTTTATAATTTTCAGTTTATAACTACATCATATTCGAATGATTCATCGAATGGTAGTTAAATGTTTTTACATGATTCCTAAATAATACAAGCCAAATATTTGTCAAAATTAAAAGGAATGTGATATTACGTTGTCAGCAGTTCTCGGGAGATTTACGGCAACGTAATGTTACGTCGTTAGCACTTGAATTCTTAAATGAGAATGATAAATAAATAGATGCCTTACGAAGAAAATCGATGTGCTCTTATCCTCAGCCTTACGGGAAATTGAGCCTATTGCCGTATGTATAAGGCGAAAAATAGTTAGTTGTTCTTTTCTTCAATAAGTTACCATTCGTACCGAGGATTTTTGTACGTAAAAAAGGAAAAAAGCATTCGCATCTTCCCATTGGTAATGTTCCCGATTGAGTTAACTTTTCAGAGACTTTCGCGGTTGCTACTTGTTTTCAGGAATGCCTATGCTCAGGCAGGATTTTTATGTTCAAGGATATGAGAAAGGCCTACGTAAATTCAGCTGTCGTAATTATGATTTTGGCTTCTTTCCTGACTCTAAATAGAGTGCGATTATAATTACAAAATTAAGTGAATACACTAAAACGTGACTCAACTTAAATATCTAAGTTTATGAATTTTTATATTAATTTGTTATTTTCGTCCAAAAAAAGCTCGAAGCCAGTTAAATTGGGAAAATACCAAGAGTAATAAAAAAACGAATAAAAAATGAAGTTTATAGTGATAATATCAGTGTTTCAACATATTTTGAATCTATGAAGGATGATAGTACTATATTTTGTGTTATATCTATTATGTTGTTTCTCAATAGGGATATATTTTTTGCCAATCCTCACTTTGCTTTTTTTGTGTTGCATGCTGAAATAAAAAATGCTATCCCAGGGAATTAATCCCATACATTTTTGTGTAGGGATACGGTTAGCTTAGCAACATCTCCATTATACAGCGTCACGTGGTTGTTATTAAAAGATGGTCAATTGGTTGAAGATAAGAGCTAAGAGATTGCTTAAGAATTGATGGGGTGATTAAGGCAAGTTGAAGTTTGGGCTGTTGAGAGGTGGGCGGGAGATAAGGTACTATCTTCTAGAAATGTGACTTTCGAAGTGGGCTTGATGGTTAGAAATCTCTACGATTGGGGAACGCGCTGTTCGCATATTGAAGCCAAGAGGGTATTTACGAGTTATATAATTTGATTTCCATTATGGGGGTGAAATTCCACCGAGCAAAAATCATTCGCCTTGACTTCGAACCCGGATGCCTCGATGTCGCAGCGAGTGCTTAAGTCAGTTATGCTTCTGAGACGTCCGCCTCCGATATGGATCTTTGTGGGCTTCCATTACATTTGAGGATTTGCAAACAATGCATTATATTAGATTATGCGGAATTAAGTACTAAAACTTTTTGTACGAAATATTTTGTATTAAAAAATTTGAAAAACGGGAGAGATGTTCGAATTTGCATTGTAAAAAATTGCATATTCTGAGAAACCGCCTGAAATATTTGGACTTGTTGAAAATGCGTTCTTTAAGGATCCTAAAATGATATTTTTAAGGTTAAAGTTGGTTATCAAGAAAAGAAACTACAGTTTTCAAGGGTACCATCGAAGTCAACTATAAAGTTAAATTCGTCGTGGGTTTTCAACCATTTGTGGTATGACTAAAATCATGATCGCATGCAGTGCCAGATTACCAACAAGGCAAAGTTGGCAGTTCCCTATGGGCCCCGAGGCTTTTGGGGCCCCTAGAATGTTTTCCCCATTTCTTCTCTTGCGACTTGTTTATTAACTTGTTGCTTGTACTGCCTACAGGCCCCCAAGTGTGTTAATCTGATCGCATATAAATTTGGGGGAGGAATAAAAAACAGCGTATAGAGTTTAAGTCATAAATAAAGTCATATTGTTGCCACACAGGAGACAATTTTTGCCACTGAAGGCCCAGGTAGCTCATAAAAAATGAAAGATATCAGAAATAGCTGATTATGTCTGTTACATTTTGCAAAAATATAATTTATAATAAGTATCGTTGATCCTTGTAGTCTTTTTTTTCGAATTTTTATGCAGTATAGTTCTTGAAACGAAACGAGTTTTTGTAATTTTCACCGTTGATCTGATTTATAAATACCTACTGACTCTACGCGTTTCAACGATTTACATCACATGTACCTGCATAACCTCTCCTCCTTCCACATTTCTTTCTCATAGGGTTTATATACTTAAGAATGAAGCACATAAATCACGTTAATCGTTGAAACGCATTGTTCGAGTTTTTATATTTTTAATTGAACTGTGAGCAGGACAAAAACTTACTTTTCAACAATGATGGAATTGTTCCTCGAGATATCACCAAAATCGTTAATCATATAGTCATGTTATGTTTAATGAATATTTTTTGTAATTAGTCTAGAATTATCATTAATCTGCAAATGAGGTAATAGACAGTAAAATATGTCGATTTTACGATTCAAATTGCTTCATTATAACTAGAGATGGGAAAATTACCGTAATTTTCATCTGAGGTAAATTACCACGGTAAATTACGGTAATTTTATATAATTACCGTAATTTTCCTGTATCTTTTAGTTTAAAGTATTAAACAACAAATGTATGGTTAAATAAGAAAGCCAATAGCAATAGGAAGGGAATAACGATGTTTAAACCATACCTTATACAACATTAATGTATTAGAATTTTTTTAAAATGTAAAAAGAACTACGGCAGCAACACGCAATCTGGCTTTCTTTTGTCAAAGGATGAGAAATTTTCAAGAAGAATATTTTAATGCATTACTCTTATAATGTTATGATTTAAGTAAAATATTTCAAAAATGAGTTGTACATGCCTCAATTTATCATTAAACACGTAGGAAATGTGAACTTGGCTTAAAAGAACATGTTGGGAATTTATCTGTATGAAAAATTATCTCAAACATAGGTGTAATATCTAGAAAATTACGGTAATTTACAACGGACGTGGTAAATTACGAAAAATACTGCGGTAATTTACGAAAATTACCGAGGTAATTTTCAGAGTGGCCCATCTCTAATTATAACTTCTGAGCCATTATTACTCACGGCTTGGAAGCAATTAATGTCGATATTGAATAGAAAAATTTTTAATTTCCTCATCAAAGATTTGAGTAAAGATTTAGGTGTGTGTAAATTGCGTGGTAGCAACCATTGTATTAATTAGTATTGGCTGATACCCCGTGATTTTTCGCTTTATGTGGTTATTTCAAACGACTTAAAATTTTCTTAAAAATAGCGTTCCTTTAATCGGTAAACTCGCCTCCCTTACATCCCTCGCACTTGTGTAATCTGTTCCGTGTAATGCAGTTTCATCTCTCGAATGATGTAGCGAGATCGTTTTCTCGGGTTTATTTTGGCTTAAAATAAATGTTCGGCCTTTGTATTTACTCGCCGCGGACGCCCATTTGTTTAGCTCGGGACTCGCATGCGTTCGTAACTAAGGATTCCAATCCCGGGATCCCGGAAGAAATGACAATCCCGGGATTTAGTATATACGAATCCCGGGATTCCGGGATTGACATGCATCTTTTCGCCAACAGGTTGCCCTAACAATAAGTTTTCTTGGACATGAAATACAATATGTTAGTCGTTTGAGTTTATTTATTAAAATGTTTTGTTTTATTAAGACATTGAGACACATGCACTAATATATTTTAAAATCACAATAGTATCGTAAAAATGAGTTGTTCTGCAGAAGGGTATCAGCTTCCTAGTTACATTGCACTGTGGTTCGTGTTGAGAGTGAAAGTGCAAGTTCTATAACGTGGATAGTAGTGATCACCGTTCGCCTTACCAAAGTAGTGCAACTGCTGTTTCTCTGGTGTTTTCATTGTTTGATTTTAACATCGGCGAATTTAGGTGGCGGCTATTTGCGTCTCTATACTACTGTTGTATTGATGTGTAACGATGGAGACGGGTGTTCAATAGCTTATGTAAAACTGATTTATCAAGCATTGGCAGAGCTGTCAGGTGAATGTCAATAGAAATATAGAGTGATATTTTTTAACAAAATTTATTTAATATCTAATCCGATTCCTATCCGAAAATAAATTGTGGTTATAATTTGCGATACTAGAAAATGTAACAAAAATGAAGTGTAGACGCTAAATGTAACTTAGGTAAACTGTAGATTTATGATATTGGTGCCAAAAGCCCGATGTCTATGCCTAGATCATTTTGGTGTATTCCATGAGACTATCTAAAATAAGTTACTTAACACCAGTTCTTCCATCATTCTCACGAATTTTAAGGAAAAATTTTGCAATACAGGACGGAAAACTACAAGTGATCTTTAATTCTTGTAGAACTGCTCCGGAGTGTCACATCAAATATGTGCCATTGCTTGTTGAATAACTGGTGTGTTTGCTTCTATTGTGAATATATGTTGTAAGTGAAATTAGTTTCTAATCTCCTAATTTGTACATTGGATATTCTTTTTTACAACCACCCCAAATTATAATGGCAGCAAATGAAAAGGACTCCGTAAATTATGTAGAATGAATAACTGGCACCCAAAATGTTAACTTAGTTTGACAACATTGCCTACGAGAAGTCCGGGGTTATTCGGCAAAATGTTAATTAGTATTAAAGTTTTAAAAACTGCTGGTGGTTCCACAAAAGGACTTCATGTTCACCTAAACTCTATTCATTAGATAGGTGTGTCAAAAGGATGTGAATTTAGGGGAAGTTCCAGCGTAAATAACGAATACCCTCCAAGTACAATTAGAAGAAAGGAAAGTGAACGCTCACTCCGGCCTCGAGAGAAGATAACAGATTTTTTCTTCACTAAGCCTGAAAACTCATTAGCTCCTGTACTACCTAGAATGACTGCTCATGTTGGCACAGAAAACGCTGAATGGTAAATTCAGCGTTTTCTGAACGTCTGCTGATTTAAATGAAGCCCTGAAATTTCGAGGTTTTGCAGATATCCCCAAATATCCTAATACTGTAATAGACTTAGTATTAGGTTACGGTGCGCAGGTTAAGCACATAGTGATTGCCAGTATTAAGGAAGATGGACTAAATTCCAGAAAATTTGTTAATTTTTGATGAGTTGACTTCGCCACGCAACAGAAGATATATTAATATTAACGTTCACTCCTTTGAAAGAGGATCAAATGCCTGGAACTTGGGACTTATCAGAATTAATGAAAACATGCCCGCAGAAATGTGCATTGAACTTATAAAATAGAAATTGAGAGAATAAGACATTTCTTTAGAGAAAGACATTTTTGCAATCACCACTGACTTTGCAAGTGTAATGGCAAAGGTTGGTCGGTTAATACCGGCAAATCATCAAATTTGTTTTGTTCATGGTATCCAACTTGCATTCATAAATGGTCTGTACAAATCTGGGGGTTGAGTAAATCAATGAAGAATAACTTTGAAGAAGAAGAATAAGTAGAATCTGAAGAATCGGAAGAAAATTAATTCAGTGATGAAGACTTTCCATCGAGTGATGAAACAGACGGGGATGATTCATTTGAGGATGGAGGCGCGTGTAAGTAATCAGAAGACAACATTAAGCTATTGATTTAAAAAATAAGGAAAATTGTTCTTCTCTTTAGAAAGTCACTCTAAAAAAATGACTGATTCCTTGAAAAATATGTCATCGAAAAATTTGGTGAGGAAAAAACTCTTTGTTATTGATGTAAAAACTAGGTGAAACTGTTTAGTTGAAAGGGCCAAACGTTTTCTAATGCTTAAAACTTGCGTAATGAAGGCCTTAATTGATCTGAATTCCGAAATATCATTCAATGAGTGTGAATATGAACTTGCTTCTTCCATTTTTTCACCCCTGCAGCCACTCAAAATTACTGTGGAGGCGCTTTGCCGACGAGATGCACGTCTTTTGAAGTACGAGGCTACATTGAAATTCATGATGCGGAAACTAAATGATGTGCATACAGAGTTGGGGAATAATATGAAAAATGCCTTGCAGAATCAAATAATGAAGAGACGAACTGATTTATCAGGGGTGTTGAGGTATCTTGACTACGGTTCACGGGCAAGTGGTTATGATTCGGGTAACTTATTTTCTGTTCCAACAATAGCGAACCTAAAACTTTTTTTCTAAGAAAACTTGCTTAGATTTCGTAATTATAATGCCACTAAAGCATTTAAATTAGCGGGCATTTCCATCAGCATGCTTCTTCATGCACAACATGCTTCTTCAGCATCAAAAAGTCGATCTGTTGATGACCTGCATAGTGAGAGAGTCAACTTCTGCCTGTTTAGAGAGTGGTTCACTTTCGGATGAGCTAAATAAGGTACTTGTTTTGGTAATTAGCCAATGTTTAGTTCCTCCCAAAAAATATTCTGCTAGCTGTAATAAAAGTAACCTAGAATTATCAATTGTACGAGAGCTAGAGGATTTCCGTGAAAGTGGACGGAGAGGAGAAAATCTGCAGTTTATTTAAGAGCTGTTACTAGCTATTCCTCCCACTAGTGCTGAGTCAGAAAGGGCTTTTTCATCAGCGAGTATGCTATGCAATAAATACAGATCAAGAATGAGCGGCAAGATATTAGACACTTTGATTTTTAAGGGCATATTTAAAAAAAATTGCAAGTAACTTAACGGTGAGGAAAATCTTAACTTAAAGTTTCTGTTTGCTTTCTTAAAAGTGTACAATTTCATTTAATTTTAGAGCAATTGCTATAGTTCTTAAAAGTTCTGTTACATTTTCTCCATATTTGGTGCTTTATTTTTTATTAACCTTCTAAGAAAAAAGGTATTATCTTTGATGTTAATAATAAAACAGATTCTTCAATAACTTTGTGGGATTTTTCCATTTTTAATACTAAAGATTAAACTAATACAACACCACACTAAGTAAAAAAAAACAACACATCAACCGGGTTTCAATGCGTCAGCACCATCATGAGTGTTGTTTGTTAAACATAGTGTGGTTTTATTATAATTTTATCTTTGTTATTAATTGATATTACTTAAATTTGTGCAATGTTAATAATATTTCCATAACTGCATGTGATATTTTATTTCTGTTTTTACATAAAATTATTGGTGGAAGATAATGGATGTTGTTATTTCCCCATCATATACATATCATTTTTCATCAATCCCGGTATCCCGGGATTAAGGAAATCACAATCCCGTCATCCCGGGATTGAAAAATCTCTCCGGGATTGCAATCCTTATTCGTAACCCTTTTTTGGCCGAAGACTGTTCAGCACGTGCATCGGCCCGCCATCGATTTTCCCATGTTCGCAGCTCACTCAGTCCATTGTTGACAAACACCTCGGAGTTGATTCGTGGAGTAGTCAGTGGTATCTTGCCATAATATCGTGCTGCTTCTCCTCCGTGAATCCGAAGTGCCCGCTCTACTGCGTTGTTTTTCTGTGCACATCGTGCAACTAGGGAGAATCATTCTTCGCGTGTGGCTTCCGCATCCGACGTCGTTACTTTTCGGTCAATCGGGTTTTAGTTGTTTTCTCCTTATCGTTTTCGAGAGGCTCTTTCGTTTGAAAAGTTCTTCGGAAACGACTCTTTATTCGTTGGCCTCGAATTCTGGAAGGAGCGTCTGTTTTTTTTTAAGTTGCGTTATCCCGTTCATCCTGTGGTGGATCAAAAGAGGGGGAGGTGCTGAAAGTGGTAGCGACCCCTATTGGGTAGTATTTGGGTCAAACTGTCTGCTTGGACTCGTATTACTGCTGAACCGAACGTTATCTGGATGGGACAAAAAAAATCCCCCCGGGGTACCATGAATTAGTACGGTTCCCTATCCGTGCAAGTTCGTGTTCATTAATATTTTCTCCATCAGGGAAATGTCTAGATTCCCTCATGCCTTCTTATACCCGATGATTTTTCCTTATAGGCGTCTGAAAAATTTCTAGTATCTTAAGGAATTAACTGTGTTGTTTTATCACTTTGAAGTTAGAAGCAGCAATTTAATTAAGGGAGTAATAATTAAGCAATAATTTTTTTCGTACAAAGCGGTAAAGAATACATAGTTAAACATACATCGACTTTACTCTGAGAAATTATGATGGATAAACATTATAAATAAATATAATAAAAAAACTATAAATTTAATGTGAACTTCAAATTTTGTTTAACCTGCGAACTTCTCCTTTTTCAAACAATCTTAATTTTTTAAACGTTTTATTAGAATTTTTGGACTTAAAAATGATCCTCCAGATTTAACACTGCACCAAAAATCTTTCTGAAAGAAATTTACTCAGTACTTATTAAAATTTTGATTAATCACTTGATCCGTTTTGTTTAAAAAATTAATCTCTTTCAGTCTCACTGCTACATTTATTTATTTCAATTTTCATATGTGACCATGATCTCTCTCTTCACTTTTGAGGAAAAATGTTTTGCGTTGTGAGGCCATTCCTTTTTGAGTTGAGATTTCTACGCGGCTTTTCCGGAAGGAAGGATTGGTTCATTGTGTGCATGCCGGCGGAAAATTGATGAACCTTAGTTTTGGCGTAAGCACTGTACCTGTCCGCAGGAAGTGTTAATTAAAAAGCTTATCCCAGAGCTCACACAATTCGCGTCCAGAATATCTAATCTTTGAATTACTATCAATTTTAAGTCATGAAAGACAGTGTAGCTAACTGTTAGTCAGTTAGTAAGTCAATCATTTATAAAGGTTTTCACATTATTACAGCAGTTTTCAGTGGAGAAAAATTGCTGTTTCTTAAATCGCATGAACTATAATTTTGTGATCCTTTTTTATGGAAATATATATTTTTAAAATGCTATTGAAATGAATCGTTTCCCCGTGAATTTAGCGTTGGAATCGCCGCCGTAAATGAGGCGCGAGTTTTTATTAGCCCATCGGATATATATGAGCTCGTCATTCGGCGTCTCGTTAAAAAATATGGATGCAGTGTTTTTGATTACTTTTCCACACCTTATTAGATTGTAGTCAGTTATTCTCTCCTTTCCAATTGGAGAATCGGAAACGTTATAATTGTCGATGAAACGCATCATCTGGTCATGCGCATTGTATTTACTTGTCTCGATGTCTATCGTTTCTCTTTTAAAGAGGTCGGATCGCAAAATGGAACGTCTTGTTTTCCATAACGGGTAGAACAGAAGAAAATACGTTCTCAATTACTTTACGTAAATGGAATTCTACATTTAGACACATCTATTTCCACAAACAGGTGGGTAGAGTCCTAGTGTGAAAAAAAATCTTTAAACAAACTTATGTAGCGTTATATAAGTTTAAAAAATGGCTATGTGGTTAGATTCGGTGAAAGGATACCGGCTGCTGGATTCAATAAAATCACTTATTTTCAAATAATGTGTTGGCATGTCACTAACCCGGACGGAAACCCGTGAACAGTTTACTTCAAGGTGTATCATTAGAGAATCTCTTGGGTTTGACTTTACACGTTTGTGTATCATAAATATTTATGAATGCATGTACTTTTCACCGCAAGCCTCAAAAAATATTTCATTAAAGGTTGGCGTGTATAATTACGTTGTAGAAGAGGTAATTAAATAAGTGCATACATATAAGAATTAATGTACAGAAATCGGAATAGTAGTTAGTAATGAGTATGAGGTGCTCAATCTTTGGGTTTCAACTACTAGACTCACGGGTTTCACTGAATAAGGGGGAGGAGGGGATTTCTCAGTTGCATTGTATTACCTCTTTGCCTGCCAACCTGATTTCGCCCATCATCAATTAATTTTTTTTAAAGTGTGCTTTAAAGTGTATCACTCTTTGTCCTTGATTTTTGCACCGCTTATGTATGTACATTAAAGTATTTAGCCTCAAAAGCTAGCCAAAATTAAACATCTCATTGCATTTGTTTCAAATTTGGTTCATACGTAGGGGTGAGGTGAGCTAAATTCAAATTTGATGTAAAAACTACGACATTCAAAATGGCGTATCCAATATGGCGTCCAAATTAATGGACTTTGTAATATTTTAATGAAACTTAGTACAAAAACTAGTAATTTTTGTTCATTTAATAGGTATATTTAATGTCATTATGATTAAAAACTTTGAACACAAATTTACGACAAAATTCTTTGCCCTGTAGTAAAAATCTGTTATTCTTCTTCACTGTTTTCCCTATCTCTTATTATGATCTCGCTTCCTTCTTCATCATCTCCTTCCTCATCACTCAGCTGAGTTTCTTTTGAATGAATGCCGGTTGGCGAACTAGATAACAAAAGGTCCAGAGTTTCTCTGCTGAAAGGTTTGCTTTTCTTGATTTTCCTTTTTCTGGGAGAGCTTATGTCGGACGTAAGTAGCAGTCTGTAATGGACGTCTCTATTGCATTGTGCTCTTGAACACTGTCTTAAAAATTTCAAGCAGCTGATGCCCGAAACAAGTAATTCCGGCAATATAGGTCCTTATAGGAAGTGCTTGTTTCGAGCATCAGCTGCTTCCTCGGATAGCTGACCAATTGGTAAAATTGCGTAAGCGATTGAAAGAGACTTATTCTGGCTCTAAGAATGCATAGGCCGTATTTGAAAACATTTGGATTTTCCGGTTTATGCATGTCCCATTTGTTGAAGTTATTTGACGTCTATCCAGAAACATAGCGTTTCATGATAGACGATGTGCCTGTAGCGGTATTACAAACTTTGACATAGACCATTGTTTTGTAATACCGCTACAGACAGTCCTAAAAGTTGACAATTTTTTAGTTGAAATTCCCAAAGATCAAGTGTTAAACTACTGCATCTTGGCCGCCATTTTAGTGTATACTTAAATTAAATCGATTGCATAATCGTTGTTTCTTTTAGTTGAGACATTTCGTGTGCAATTTAAATCTGATTTTAAGATTGTAGCATCAATGAAAGTAAAAAAAACTAGTTTTACGGGAAAACTCGTAGTATTAAAATTTTCAAAAAAGCACTATTTTAAAAATTAAAACTGATTTTTTGGTGCTAAATATTTTTTTTCCAACTGTTATTGGCTCTATCAGGAAGCACATCCTTGAAAACATACAATTGGGTTGATTTTATTATAAGTTCAAATTAAACCAGTACAGAATGGTTGAACGTGGTAGTCCAAAATATGTCCTCTTAGACGCTAAAAATATGTTGTATCTCTCTAATGTAAAATTCATTTTAGAAAAAGGACAAAAGGGGCAAGATTTTTTTGTCCCAACGCGTAAAGTAAGTGTTCCTAATTAAAAATCAAATTATCCTTTGCTCGTAAAGGCCTGCCACACTTTTAAAAACAACACTATAAAATTATTGTGGGGTAAATGATCATATGTGGACTGTATATAGAAAAACTCCATTTAATTGATATTCAAGATTACAACATAAGGAAAACAAAATTAATTATAATACAAGCGAAGAATCTGGTTCTGGAGTACACCGGCAGTAGGTGGGCCCAGGAGAATAGCAGGCAGCAGAGGATGGCTGGAGCGCTATTATAGGAGTCGCCAAGGGGGTGACCAGCATGTAGAGGAGCACTGCACTGCTGCTAAGAGGGATGGAGAGAGAGACTGCTCCTCAAGCGGGAGTAATGCACGACTGGTTGCCTCGGTCGAGAGTCGACGCAGACGAAAACTGCGAGTGAACACCAGCGCCTTCCCTCGAGAACTCCGGCTGACCTTGCTAGCAGACGACGAACAAACGAATAACAAAAATGAGATGTGCTTCCCTGGTATGGCAGAATACGGAAAAATTATTTTTTTTTATTTTTCTTTTACTCCCAACTATTCTTACTCATGTCATACCGCATTGTTTAATTTTAACGAATGTGGTAGTAGTGCATACATAGCTCCATTGAAATACTAAGTATGGAAAAGATTCGGTGATTTTCTTGTTTAAAAAAATATTAAATATATCTTTTAATAGAGCAAATTTTACTCATCTATCACTATGTGGTAGGGTTTAGACTGACTTCCGGCTGTCTCGGAAGTGACTGAGACGGTCGTATTAGTATTTATGGGATGCGTTATCTACATAGTTTATTGTAAATAACTTTTGAAATGTATTCCAAATATTTTGATTTTCGAATTTTGACCAGCATTTGAGGCCTATTACTCCACTGCGCTGCTGGTGGCGGGTTGCCTAGGTGACTCACACACATTTACTCTTCTATTGGTTATCTCTTTCTTCGCGCTCAGCGCATTGACACTTCTTCGCGTCGTTTTATCTCCCATATGACGGACTGTGGGGCGTCCAAGTTGAAGGCCGATATTGCGCCGCATCCGACAATGAGCTCTTTTTTTAGAATAGGGGTCACTCCTATGCAGCTGCTGGGTCGTGTGCACACTCTATATAAAAAATCTGCCCGTAATCACGGAAAATGGACTTCGTATTGCGGAAAACAATTTTGATGATTAATGATTGAGTTGATGCTTTCAGGATTGCCTGAGTGACAGTTTTAAGCGGTGTAAAAATTCTTAAGACAGAAATGACGCCGAGAAAACTTACATTTAATATGCTCAAATTAATGCGAGCTATCCTGTGGTATCACGTTTTCAAGTCACCTACTGAGCTTAGTATGCCAGGTAATCGTAGCCCTGCAATGAACTTGAAGCGTAAAGTTAATCCGTGAAATGCTTAAAGAAGTATATGCGTTCTGAGTATTTTTCAGTGCTGTGGTTCATGTACTATTAACGTTGACTTCTTTTTTATTTAAGGAAGAGATTCCACTTGGTTTTATGTGCTAGTTAAATCCTGAAGAGTGTACTCTTGACGTATGGAAAAGATGAATAACAAAAGTTTCAAATTATTTAAATGAAATATTTGGCTCGTACTACCGACTAGTTTTAAACTTAGCGATTTCTCTTTAGCTAGAGAAGATATCAGAATTTCGTTTTAGCGATCAGGTACAGGTGTCCACATAAAGACCGCATCTGCTACTGAACACGGTTACATCCTTTAAATATATTTTACATTGCAATAACTTATTTTAAGCCCTTAAACTGTTATTTTATGGTGGGAATAATGAGTGTTTTTTTCCAGAATAAATATGTAATTGCAAAATACGTTAATAAAAGTGGTCCCTCAAACATTAGTAGCATACCTGTAGCGTAGTGCTTGCTTGTGAGGTTTCGCCTCCTGACAAGAATAGGAAATTTATGATAATTCATTAACAGTCGTAGTAATACTAACTTCAATAGCGTATAGTGTAATACATGTTGTTGACTACTCACCCCCTGCCTCACACCCTTAAGGTGGCTTCGGGGCTATTTTGTAGTTGTAGATGAAATGTGTTATCGAAGGAACAGTATCCATTTTCACGTAGGAAGGGTTACGGGTCGAACTTTTCATGAACATAAGAGACTGACTGATTGTGAGAGAGGAGAGCGTGGTGTTGTTGACGGGATTATTAGAATATGATCTCACTTTGCTGATTTGCCTTCTCGTTACATTCCACCTTGCAATGAGGAAAAGAAGGGACTGTTTTTTTTTGTTCTTCGGCAGGGATTTGCGCTCCATGGCCTTTGTCTTGCGGCTCAAAAAAAGAAGTTTCCTGTCATGGGGAGGAAAAGATGGTGGGAGAAAAAAAGAATGACTCTCGAGCCGTAATGGTTTGGAACGCGCAAGTACACCCGGCGATAGTCATTTGTCTCGCTCGGTAATGAGTGCCGTGGCAGAAAGTTTTTCAAGAGCACCGTTAAAGAGGACCTCATGCTTTCTCGGAAAATCAAGCCCCACTTTAACGATTCGAGTCTATTCGAAGACTTATTATTTCTCATACAAGTAATGGAAAATAATTTGCAAGGCGAGAGAAGAGGACTGCTTGTTAGTCCGACAGGTGATTCGCCTATTTTCTAGTGAACCCAAGGATCAAAGATTCGAATATTTTTTATGCTTTGGTTTCAAGCGATGATGTTTTTTCAGTGAAAGCATCCTGCGTAATTATCCCAGCTGTTGAACTACTCAGGGCTCAAACATTTCCTTCAACATTGAATTAGTAACTTATAGCGTCCGTCGGTAGAGGTCTTGTAATAAACTAGTGAGTGTTTATTTGATGATAATGATTTATTGGTCGGGTAAATATATTTCCATGGAACATGTGGCAATCGCAATTCCTATACTTTGGACTCAAATATCAACAGTTTTAATTAAAAGAGGCGTTACCTTGAAATTAGATCCTTTTCTAATAATGTGTTTTGCGGATAGATAGGAAGATTTTGTTTTGGAAAAATGAGTTGCTAACGGTTTTTCGATTGTTTCTCCACCTTTGGTGTTTTTGAAAGATAATCCTTTTGCTAAATCATTTAATAATTGCAATTTTTATAGTGGCCTTTTGATTTGATATTTTAAAAACTGCATTTTTTCTAAGAAATTGATATTTTGCTTTGAAAATGTTCCAGTTTTTAAGTCAATGTACACCTTTAGTAATACTTTATCGGCCCACTAGCAATTATTCAAGTAAATTACTTGATTGGTAATTCTCACTTCTATCTTTCCAGTCTCTCTGTGGATTATCTTTTTATTTGATGACGTTTCACCAATTTTTCTTCGCACCTGAAGGAGTTACTGGCCCACGCCACCGATTATTTTTCTTATCAGAATATAAGTATAATCATGGGATGTGTTGTTTCCCGAATGTCATAAACGGTGTCTCTGAGTCTTCAGTGCTTTCGCAATCAAGATCTTTCAAAATATTTTTCTCTTTCCGCTCATTAAATTTCCCATTTTCAAGAGTTGAGTGAGAAGGCTTTTCGGCAATGTTTTCACCTTCGCATCAAAGGCGATGAGACCTCTGCTTAATATCTCCCCTTGACTCTCTTTCACAAGAACTCCCCTTTCGCTTCCTCCTCTGACCAGCCGAACAACTTTTCCCGAATATTTCATCACTTCAAAAGCCTCTTGTGTGCGGTCCTTTTTCGGTGTTATTTCGTTTATCACCTATTGGCTTCGATCGCAATACTGTGTAGTCTTCGTCTCTTTTAAACTTGAAAATTGGAAGAAGTTTCAAGAGATCGGAAAAAGGTCATCGTTTTAAAATACATATTTGGAATTACAATTCCGATTCACCTATTCGCTGATGCTATTGTTATGAAATTAAATATGTAGTGCATCTAGCAATGTGCTGGACGGTATGCTTTATTATCTTTATTTGTTTTTTTTGCTGTTTCATTTTTGAGCACAGGAGTTGAAAACCTCATTGTATGTTCAATTATAGTCGTTTCGTCGCTGCAGACTAGTGTTTCACGCGAGAAACCTTCCGATTAGTGGGTGTAGGAGTCGCTTTGGGTTTGTGCACGCCTTCTGGTACTTTTTGCTGCAGAAGTATCTGGTACAATGTACATCAGTATTTTTTTGGTACATATACTTCAGGGAATTTCAATAATATGCTCTCATGATCCCCGAATGACAGGCTATATGAGTAGATTTACATTTACATCTTGTGGCTATCTCCGATCTAACTTGTTTTAACATAGTATGACGATTTGCTTTCAATTTCCCATTTATAAGTGCGTCTGTTTTGATTAAAACTAGTAATGGTTTAAACCTCTCGACAAATGTAAATTGCCATTGTTGCATGTCTTCTAGTTAGTTGCTTTGCCATCGTGTTGCCATAGCATGAGTGAGAAATATCGCACACTGGTAACTGAGTGGCGAGGGAAGTGAAGGAGGGAGGGTAGCGCCGATGAGCTAACCGCATAAAGGACAAAGATCTGGCTGCGCTAGTGTTCCATGCCTTTTTTGTCTTAAGGAGTTTTTTAAACTCGACTTTTTTTAGCTTCTTTCGGCCGTGCAAGTGTTTGAAAATGTTTTAGATTCGATGTAAGGAATTGGTTTGTGAAAAGCATGGCATTTTTCATTCGAACCGACTCAGTAAGTGTGTCCTAAGGATTATGGTTTTGATTTTTCCTCGCTTTGAAAACGTTTTGGGTATTCTTATGGGTTTCATACGAGAATAATGTTCCATTCCGGGTCCAGGCCGATTTTTTCTCGTGGTAATTTCTACGTACTCATTTAAGAAGTTGTTTTTAAAAACTCAGAGTGCACGCATATTTGAATGACTTAGCCTTTCAATTGTTCTTCTGTGAAAGAATGCATTGCAATGCTTTTTTGTTTTCCAGTAAGAAGCGGGAATATATTTTTATCGAACCTCCATACTTAGAAGCTAAATTGATGAGTCGCACGATATTTATTGCGTTGGTTATTAAGGGAAAATATTTCTCATTCTCCATGCAAAATTTCTCGCTTGTAAATTTCGCAGATGACTAGGTACATCTTGGTCTGCCGTGCCAACCTGGCTCTAGGTAGTCTGGATCCCTCTTCCGTTACACTTGATCGTGTGATATTTCTACGATCCATATTTTTCTTGTCGGAACATTGGCAGGATCTAACTCATTTCGCCTTCACTCATGCCAGAAAAACCAATCTATGAGTGGATCATGGCTTCAGTGGGAGATAGCAACGCTATAATTGGGTCGTTATAACTATTATTCCGTCGTGGGTGTCTCCCGTGGTTTCACGTTGGTAGTTTTTACGCACGAATTTGCCTCCCAAGGTCCTCGGGAAACGGAGCGATGGCCATGATACGCATGGAGGAAAAAATATCCGGCCATTGCGATTGAGCGCATTTAGTGTGACGCTGTGCCAGGGCTGTTTTTTACCTACTTAGCCATTGTCGTTTCGTGCTTTCTCTGTTTCGACGAATTTTATCCACAATCCTCGAGAAACTGAACGTAATAGCTGCCAGTTTTTCACGTTTTCCAGCGTCATTCCTCAAGTGAAAAGAGTTTTGGGCCATGGAGTCGAGCATCGTTTAAGTGATATTAATGTGATAATATTATGGTTCCACAATCCTCGAGAAACGGAACGTAATAGCTTCCAGTTTTTTCACATTTTCCAGCGTCATTCCTTCAAGTGAAAAGAGTTTTGGTTCATGGAGTCGAGCATCGTTTAAGTGATATTGATGTGATAATATTATGGTTTATGAAATGTTACTTTGCTCGAATAACGTTGTTTTGATCTCTATGATCATGTTAAGTGCAGGTTGTTTTTAAACTCCCATCAGGGTAGCGAATTCAAAATGAATTCTGAATTCACATTCATGCTGAAGAATTGGGGCCGGTACGGCATTGAATCGTGACAACCACCACAATTCTAGGGTATTTTTGTTCCATATAATAAGTGTCAGCGGTTTATTTACTATTGCTTCCAAAATAAATTGACTTAAGTACAAATACCCTCGATCGAATCGGGTCTAAGCAGTACAATGTAAATTATAGTGCAAGTAATCTAATAAAAAACTTATTCTTTCCAATTATTCAAAAAGCGTGTTGCAATTAAGTATAATTCATTGTAGTCCGTGGATTGTGAGCTTGTAGGGTCAATGTGCTTCTGTACTTCATGAGTTTTGACAGCAACATCTGAATTATCAGAAGTTCCCGTTTTTTTATTCCCAGGAGTATTTCACTCCTTTCAATTTTAGTATGACCAGGCTAGGAAAAATTCCTTGTTCTATCCCACCATGGTGCTTCGCAACTCCAAGGAAAAGTTTGAATCTTGGTTGCGCTAGTGATTTTTATAAGGAATCCCGATCCCGCATTTCACAATGTCGCCATTCGTTAGAAGCAGGCTAATGCCGTCGTCGAGTTTCTCTCCACTCTTCTTCCTTTTCCCAAACAAACCTGACGTTAACCATCTGCCTACCTGACCTTGATGGTGCAAGTAACCTTAGTTGTTTGTCTTCTCCCCTGTAAAAATAAAAAAAAAATTTTTGTTGTATATTGTGGATATTACAGTTTTTTATAAACACATTCATGACATTTTCCTGTTCAGAAATAGTTTTTTTTACGTTATTTCCAATGTTGCCTCTGAACTTTTTTAAGTTGAGCGTTCATAGTGGTAAATAGATGTGCGATACTATAGAATCCTTTGTGCAACATGATTGTATTGAGGGTACTGGGGTTTTATATTTTAAAAATAATTAGCATGACTTTTATTTTACTATCCTACATTCTGTGAGGAAAAAGAGGGGCTTCCACTCATCCCAAATGTTCATGTCCTCTTATTTAGTTTCTGAGCCCTGAGGAAGTGTTTGAAGAATTTTCACCGCGGGCATATGGATTGCGGAAGCGGGGAAGTCAGATCTTTTCAGATGTGTTCTCGCGCCGATGGCCTTGGCGTCGAATTGCCGGAATTTCGCCGCGGGGAGCTCTCTCTCACTCTTTCTATATATCTCTCTCTCCCCTCTCGAGATTCGTGACTCACTCACGGTCAACTCCTCCGTCATATGTAAACGCAACTCCCACGCGTCTTATGTACTCCTCTTTCAAGCGATTTTTTCTCTTCGCCGGCGTCTATGGGTGGGGTCCATTTCAGCTTTATCGCTTCTTGCGTGTCGACATCGAGGAAGTGACCGTTTCGAAGGAAGGATGTGGATTTCTCTGGCCAAGGAGACAAAAATTGATGGTGCGTCATTTTGTCCGTATCATCTCCCTGCATTCTGAGGGTAAGTTGTGGGAAAGGTCTGTTTTGCCTCGCTCTCCTGCGAATTTAGGTGAAGCTTGGAGCGAATGTGATGTTTTTAAGGGCGAAACTGCATCGAGATCGCCACGTAACGCTATGTGCTGTATGTTTCTCCCATAAACCATCGCTAATATTGCCGGTATGAAGTTGCTGAAGCATGAGGCTGAATCTTGCAAAATGTGCGTCATGCTACTTATTCGAGAAAGACCTGCTGAGGTGGAATCCCGTTTTGATCTGTTAGCGGAAACAGTTTTTAATAATCACCGAGCAATGACATTATTAACTATTATTTCCGCCGTAGCTCTCTTTAATGAGGGAGCTAAGACCGATGGAGATCCTTTTTCGGTCGATGAATCCCAACAGGAAAGTCAGTGAAGCTTTGAGGCATTAATTGAATATACTTGATAAAAAGATCTTGAACCTCTTTCAAGAGCTTATTATCTTTTTCCGGCAATATGAGTTTGACGAAGATAGGTTTTTCTGGAGATTTTAAGCCTAGATTCAAATTAATTCGAGTTCGACTATACCCCATTAAAGTTAGTGTTACTAAGCTATTGATGCATTAGCATAAATCGCTAATTCTTCTAAGGAGGTGAAATCTTATAAGCACGCACATAGGTATGTTACCAATGATAGAGGGACCGTTAGTATTAATGTGTTTTGCAACTACATGAATGGATAGAGATGCATGAGTTGCTCTGAAAACATGCACGGCGTGCTGTTAGTATCTACTAGATAGCAGATGTTCATACAAGTATTAGGGAGTAAATCACGTAACTAGCAACACTACCTTATGACAAACCTACTTAAAAGTCTCATTGGCTGCTGTTATGGTTAATCTTGGTTATGGTTAATCTTTACTCGCTGACCGTGTGTTTATATCTAGTCGCTGTAATATATGGCAACAGTACTCATCTGCGATTTTATGTGACAGTTGAATTTTTTAAACTATCTGAAGACCGTTGTACACTAGGGTCTTAATTACGCAGTTTGGTTTACAAAAATTGCGAGACCTCGGGCATGGAAATACAGCAGGGGCTAATTTCATGCCTTAACTTCATTCATTCACGCAGTGACTCTAGCAAGTCCCCGCTTTAAACGACGCAATTTACACTACATATCCAGCCATACATCAGACAGTGCAGTAAATTGCCTCGTGTAAAACAGCCTAAAGAGTTGTATATTGTCTTTTAGATTTGTTGTTTTGTTATATTGCAGCCGACTATTGCGTTACAAAAAGACCTAGATGCTATAAATGAATGGTGCAATACTTGGCAGTTAGAATTGAATTTTAAAAAGTGCGTTGTTATGAATTTTTGGAAAAAGAATAACTCTGTCAACGATACGTACACAATTAATCAAACAGACTTATCAAATGTAGAGTTAGTTAAATACTTAGGTGTGACCCTTACTCAGGACTTGTCTTGGGGGAAACACGTTCAGGAAATCTGCGGACAGGCTAGTCGCAAATTGGGATATATCAAAAGAATATTAGGAAAATGCGACGAGAAAGTTAAAGAGCGATGTTATTTTTCACTCGTGAGACCTCACTTGGAGTACGCCGCTAGCATATGGGACCCTTAGGAAGTAGGACTAATCTCTGAAATAGATCGAATACAACGGAGAGCAGCAAGATTTGTGAAAAGTTGTTACGATAAACTTAGCAGTGTTACCGAATTGTTGAAGGAATTAGGGTGGGAATCTGTAACTGATCGAAGGGAGAAATACAGGTTAAATCTTTTGCGCAAACTCGGAGCAGACAGTTTTTTGCCGGATGTTCAACTTATACCGCTAGAGCCAACGTACTACGATGGAAGTGATCACAGGAATAAAATAAAGGAAATTGACTGCCGAACCGATAGATTCAAAATGTCATTTTTCCCACGTACAATAAGGGAGCATAATAGTTGCGATAGATCAATCACATGAAACTCCCACCCTCAATAGGTAGAGTAGAATTTTCACTTGTGCTTAATAACACCACGTCATTACTAAGTCTTCACACCGGTCGATTATTCCGGCATTATTTTATTTTGTTCTTTGCATGAAGTAGCATCTCGTAGTATTCATAAATTAACAGTATCAGTAATATTAACCACTAGATGTGTCTATAGCATGGTTCTGCATGTTTACATGTTCATTTACGTATCACTCTCCCAGTTTCCGGTTGGACTGCGCACTGTTCTCCTGACTGCTTTTGGCCTGCGCCTAGCGCCAGGGGGAACGTGCGAGGTTCTGATTTGTTCTGGGACGAGTGCTGCATGCCTGGTGTGGAATCGCCCCGTGCCACACACCCTAGTGGTGGCTTGCACGGTACATCGTAGATGTAAATGTATTTGAAGAAATTACGAGTCCTAAAGCTGTTGTAGGCGATGTGTTTTTGTCGCTGCTAAAACATCGTTTATTATTGGAAAAAGACCAGAAGATATCAGTGGTGTAAATGTACCCTGCATGCCATCTCAATAGTCGTAGTTTCATTAACCTTATTGGCATATGCGTGCGCAGACCTTTTTTTATGTCGTTCCTGGGATTTTTTTCATTATAAAAATTTGCTATTAAAACTTTTATTTTCTCTGCCAGTCAGTCAGTCAGTCAAAGGGAAAAACACTTAATTATTTGATTTATTTACCAGTTTATAATTCAACTAATTCTCTTGCAAATTTTTAAACCTTTATAGTGTCATTTCACGTATTTCTTGGTTATTTAATTAATTATTTCTAGCCATTAGGTGGTGCCGATGCACCACCGGCACCACCCGTGCGCACGCCAATGTTTATTTGGGTATAGTGTAGTGCATGTTGGTGATAGCTCACCCCCTGCCACACTTAAGGCCGTTTTACACGGTGAATGATCTTGCGCATGATCATTCG
This sequence comes from Pyrrhosoma nymphula, assembly GCA_963573305.1. Taxonomy (NCBI): domain Eukaryota; kingdom Metazoa; phylum Arthropoda; class Insecta; order Odonata; family Coenagrionidae; genus Pyrrhosoma; species Pyrrhosoma nymphula. The sequence goes on along the minus strand of OY754338.1, from coordinate 74,564,911 downwards.
AGCATTAATTCGCGAACTAATTTCAATGATGACCTGAAAAGTTCTCATTTTACACGGCGAATTAATTCAGTGAATTTTCTGCGCAGACTGAATGCGCAGTGGTAGATCTATCGATTACGGGAGATTTCCGACCAGCATAGCTGTTTCGACAGACGGAGCATACGGAGTTTTGTTTAGTTTGTTTATATCATGAATATTATAGATACCTACTTGGATATTCGTTTACATTAGTATTAGGTTTAAATATTAGTTTACATTATTCACTTAAACACTGAGTAACTGCAAATGTTTAGTGAGTGACGTTATGCTATAGAAGATGGACCGTGATGAGACAATTTTAGCGACCACTACTGCAGTGTTTATTAAGGCCGTTATACACGATGAAAGATTTTGTACAAAGGTACGTACGTGAGATTGTACGTTTGTCTCAACGAAATTAGAAGAGGTTCTATTTTCCGTTCAGGGATTGAGACATTCGCTCATGCGTTCATACAATTTGCCGTTTTAGACGATACATTTTGCCTCATGTAAGATTTCATGGAGGAGTTTGTGCCAGTTTGTACAAACAAACGTACCGTGTAAAACGGCCTTGCGGCAGCCACAATTTTGTCTCACAAAACATCCACGATAGTTTTAGGCCTCTTTCACACCAGCCAAAACGAATGCATTAATTGCGTACTACCTACAGTGTTCTTTTAATCATTTGCAATGAAATATGGCTATAGTTTCCATCAATATTCAATAATTAGGGTTTAATTCTGCGAATTGAAGTGAACTCACTATCAAAACAACGAAGATGGTCACCCGATAATAATATCACGGTGACATCAAAATGAAATTATTGCTAAATAAGATGACATGTGGTACTTGCAGCAGGTCTGATTACGATCTGGACGAAATGTTTTAAGTTTTTAAACGTTTTTAAAAAAAACGCAGTTCTTTGGATTGTGAATTAATAACGATATGTTAAAAAATGTTTGCAAAAGAACGTAGGAAAACGAACATAAACATTTTCCCCCTCAGCTGATTCGAAGCGGCTGTCACCACTCCCTCATCCCATTTTGAGTAGGACACACTACCCACTCGTCTATTGATTCCTTGTCCAAGACTGAGCATTTTTACAAATACATACCTAATATATTCAGTCGGCGGTGATGAATGAATGATATGCTGTGAATACAAGTATGATTGTTTCAATAAACGGGTCCAAAGAGAGATAATTGGACTAAGGTATGTTCTGCATTTGGCAGTATCTCCCATAGTCTCTTGCCTAAAACTTTGATGAAAGCTGTAGTGTTGTTATCATTACGAACATTTTTCTGCCGTCCATCCTGAAGTCAAAATAGGGCCAGATATGTTGTACTCGTTGTACTGCAGCCCTGAATAAACAATTCAAGGTCTGGTCTGATCTTTTTAGGTTAATCCTATGAGATTTCGATGTTTTCATATCGCAAAACCTCCAAGATAGTTTTAACCAAATGACCATTCCACGTCTGCCAAAGTGTGTGCATTGCATCCTGCCTACAGAGATATTTATTTCCAAATACATTGATATGGCTTTCCTTGCCTTCATTATATGTTATTATGTTTTTGCTTTAGCGAAGTGAGGTGAATTCAATATCAAAACAACCAAGATGGACGTACTGCGCTCGTATCATGTGATCATTCACGGGATCATGCGATCAAAAATAGAACGTTCTAACTTTGATCGTATGACATGAGCATGACCAAGAATTCACCGAATTTTCCGTTTTACACGAGGCATTAACATCATGCGCATGATCATTCGAATGATCATTCGCAAGATCATTCGCCGTGTAAAACAGCCTTAAGAGGTGGCAGAGGGCGCCGAGGGTTCGGCTTCATCATAGTTGGGAAAGTTACCAAAATAATTAACTGATTAAAGTTAAAGTTAATCTCTGTAAAAAGTAACTAGTAAAAGTTAAAAGTTACTTTTCTGAAAATGTAACTGGTTCAAGTAAAAAAATTGAACTTTTACGTTAAAAGTTACTTTTTCAGTTAATTTTAAGAAACATTTAAATGTTTCATTTAAAAGCTATTTTTCGCAATTGGGATAAAATAAATACAAACTTAAAATTCAAGAAAAATATATTCAACTTAAAAAATCCATTAAACTTAAATAAAATTCTCATTTCATAATATGTATCGGACATCCGTCCTCTTATGTCTGAAAAAAAGAAGAAAAGATAATTCGAACAGGTCGAAATTCCCCAAAAATGAACGGAAAAAATTAACTGAAGTTACAACAGTGACAGTCGCCGGTTTGTAGTTGTTTTTAGTTTGTTTGTAGTTTTGTATCAGTTTATGTATAATTTTAACGATTTAAAGTTAAAAGTTAACTCTTATAAAAAGTAACGGTTTAGTTAATTAGTTAACTACATTTTTAACGATTAATTTTAATCGTTAATTTTTAAATCGTTAATCCCAACTATGCGCGTGATCAAGGCTGTGAGCATGCCGCAGTGTCAGTGAAAATGAGTGCTGACAGTTCGGACTTCGCGAGTGGCAATCTGAAGCCGATGTATAAGCAGAGGGCGAAGTGCCTGAGGGGCTGGGAGGAGGGTGGTCGAGTTGCTATGGTCAAGGTCGTTTACTCAATCAGGTGATCGCCGAGGCCGAGTTTGTTTCCATGGTGCAGTTTGTCCGGGATGTCCGTCGTGCCTCTCTAAACTTGTCGCTTGCAAGGTCAAGGAATACTGAAAGCTTTTGGAGTTCATCCCTCGCTCCGTTTTGTGATATTTTTTTCGATGATCATGGCCGTTCGATCTCCACATCCCCGTCGCTGTGGTATCGTTAGTGCTTCGCTTGTTCCACGGGCGCTTAAGTCGTGATATCTTACCCCATCAAGAGCATGGATGTGGTGATGATTTTTTTTCTAAGCCGAATGGCCTTTCGAGTTTATACATCTCATTCTTCTCGCTGATGAATTCATCATCGTGAAAGGTTTCAGTGTGATGATTCATCATCAAGTGATAACTGTACTATCAGAACTATTGCCCTATTACTAGTCCCTGTGTTTAATATTGTAGTTTTTTTAATGAGTTGAAAGCGATCTGAAAGTGGTTCGGTGGTGGTAGTGCATGCTGGCAAGTATCCTGGTTTGGAATTATGTGGGCGTGTTTGAAACTTGTAATTTTGAAATTACAAGTTTCAAACACGCCCACTTGAAAAATAATGAACTTGTAAATTTGAAACTGAAAAGCCTCCTGTAATTGTAAGAATAACTGTAAGAACTATTTCTTTGAAAATTCACATCGCTATTATTCGGATATCATCGCTATCATCGGATATTATTTTAACCGCGCCCTATATCTGTAGAACTGGTAGAAGTGACATAATAAGAGAGATACTCGACCGAACTGAAAGGTGCATAAAAAAATTCCCTCTTTCCGTGCACCGTTAGTAAAACTACTGGGATGGTAATCGCTTTCGGGCCGACGATTAAAATTTAGACAATCTATTATGTAAGTTCCAGACCGATTTATTTTCGGAAGACGTTAATAATATTTTACGAAATCCGACATACTACGATAGATCAAATAATGAAAATAAAATTTGGGAACTAGACTGCAAAACGGACAGATTTAAAGTGTCATTTTTCCCGCGAGCGATACTGCATGCCGTGTATGTTTTCGCTGTAACTCTTGAATCTCTGTCCGTTTATGTAGTTTCAAAATACATAAATACTAACGGTCCCTCTAACCTTGATAGTATGTCCATAGTGTAGTGCATGCTTGTGAGGGTTCGCCTCGTGACCAGCATTAGCGATTTGTGCATCATTAGTTGTAGATACACTAACTTTAGGGTGTAGTGTAATGCATTTTGGTAACCACTCACCCCCTGCCACACACCCTTGAGGTGGCTTTCAGGTTATTCTGTAGATGTAGTGAGTACACAAAATATGGAGCGAGACGACACGGCACTCACATCAGAAACATTCTTCCGTCATGCCGCTCTTTCAATTGCTTTTCCCCCAATATTAAATGGCTGATGTCTTAACACCCTCTGCCACACGTCCCTGCGGCGGCTCGCAGGGTAGTGTGTAGATGAAGAATTCTTAATCCGCGTATGGAAGCCTATATGGGTCGTCCCGCAGCTGGTGGGGTGAATATTCTGTCTCTGTGGTTGCGTTGCTTTCGGTGTTGTTTATGCTTCGGTGCATCCACGAGTTTTTCTCTGTTGTCAAGCGTGCGAGATTCGTATTTGTTTACCAATCGATTGGGAGGCGTGCTATTTTTTTGTCGCCGACCGTGGATGTCGTGCGTAGCGAGCTCGCTCGCTAATGCGAGGCATTTGACGCAAGAATTAGAATTAAACGAAGCCATTCGCGTGCCGAGAGCGCCCAATTTAACGAGATAGCCAGTATTGCTCTGCCCCTAAGCACAGGGCTTGGAGAGTTGAAGCCCATAATCACTGTGGCTCTCAGAGAATGTATTTCGTTCCCGTCAGACTGGCGTCTCTTGCATGCTACATGTCGACGATTGCTGCGTAGGTTAGTCTTCTCGTGGGCAATAAGCTCACTTGCGAATTCCGAAGTTCGTAGGTTTCTGGCTTTTGCCCGGGACATTTTTTTCCTCAATGACGTTGCTTTTGTTAGGGTGTGTATACTATAAGCTGCGTATACTATATGTAGTTCGAATCATAATGAAAGGATTAACTTGTATTATAGGGGTGCGCTGATAAACCCGCATACCGGCCTTGATCTTAATAAAAATAGAAAAAACACTTTTTTTAAACTGGTCTAATTTCAAAATGCACAAAAAAGTAAAATAATAATTATGCGCTAAAAAGTAGAAAATAAATTTTAGATTGATATTTACAAAGTTAAGAGACCTTCTATTCCAAATTTATAAATATGCTCAAATTCAACTTATTGTTAGCAAATTACTTTGCACCCTGGTCTTATAGTCATGATGATCAACTAGGTGATCAGTTAGACGTACGATTATACGTTCTTGCCTCATAATCATCGACGAATTGCACATATAAAGTAAACAAATATTCATTTTCACTTTAATATATTTATAAATTTGGAATAGAAGGTCTCTTAACTTGGTAAATTTCAATCTAAAATTTATTTTTTACTTTTTAGTGAATTTTTATTTTTACTTTTTAGTGCATTTTGAAATGAGACCAGTTTAAAAAAATTGTTTTTATATATTTTTTTATTTTCTAATTTCTAGTCTACACACTTTTATTAATTAACAAATTAAGTAAAATAAGTAACGGTTACATGGGAAGGGGTTCAAAAATTGGGTAATAGATATGCGATTTAACTCACGAAGCAAGTTAATATAAGACCAGTAATTAGTAGATTAACTTGGTAATTAGTGAATATAATGATTGATTCATGTACTGTCATCGAGATTAAACATATATGCAAAATTTTGGAAAGATTGAACAACGGGAAGGGGTTCAAAAATTGGGTAATAGATATGCGATTAAACTCACGAAGCAAGTTAATATAAGACCAGTAAAAATCAAACTCTTTAAGGTTTCAAAATATCCGACGCAAATAAAGTATCGCCAAGCATGTTTGTAATAATTCACCATTATCACATAAGGCTTGGAGATTATGCGCTTTTTGGACTTGATAATCTTAACTAAATCAAATGTTATTAGTTTTTATTCATAACATATGATAACCATCCGTTTAGTAGTTTGGGATCAACATTATATGAACATTGTTTTTAAAGTATGGCCATAAGGAGTCTGGTGGTTCAATATTGAGGAGTGGAATTTATGAAATGGTATCGATGTGATGGTGGAAATCGATTGTGATGGGAAAAGATATGACGAAGCTCGAATCCAACTGTGAGTCGCGCGTCTAAGATCGCCTTCTTCCTTTGGTATCCAAGGTCTGCAGTAAATTACTAGTACATCCGTTTTTCTCGAGTACAGATTTAAAACAAATGGGCTTTGCACAAATATCTACTTTCCCTGTTTCGCCTTCATAACTAACTAGTGCAACTCCAGTTATAGTTTAATGAATCGTAAAGAACGGCTAATTAGTATATTAATCATTGTTACCAGCATCGATTACGGGGATTACAAATGGTGTCGACGCGTTATGTCACGCAATTCCGCTATGGTAACGGCTTAAAGCGTGTACGCATGTCAATGCGCAAGGCTAATATTGCTATGCAGTGCGGGTCATTCCAATTGGCATCCTATGAATCCAGTCAGTGGGAGTGTTCAGTAGATGAATGGAATGCAGTCCGTTTGTCCAATGCTTGGCGTGATTAAATAATTTTATTCAATATCCTCCAACAATCAGGTAGAAACTATTCCAACAAAACTGTGGATTTTTGCTGTTGGACAAAGGTTTTTTTTTCATTCTAGTTGATCCCTTCTCTCATCCGTGAGGTGTTGAGTAAAATGTGACATCTCAAGGCCGAATGCGATGTACGCAAAGCAAGCTATTATCGGAGGCATTTTTCAAAAGGAACTTAGTGGAGTTCAGAAATATTAGGTAATTGTAGGATGCAATGGAAAATGTTGATGAGCTATTCCTACAATTACATGATATTTCGTTTTTTTTCAGCCTTTAGAAGGATGTCACATCGCTGTACGTAGTAACCACGAACTATTCGATGGTGGGATTGATCCGATTAAAGATGAACGTTTCACACTCCCTAGTTTTTTCAACGAGGCGAGGATGTAGCAAGTATCTTCTTGGCGCCAATAACACATTTAGCCAGTAATAGTGTATATTTTATTCAGAGACGAAGAATGCGAGTATAAATCTTATGACCTTAAAATGCTCTAGCACTGTGGTCAGATAAGATCACATTTTCTGTATAGAATTGTCGTCAGTATTTAACTGTCGAATGCTCCTCTTTATGTAACAGAGACTTGAATGTTATATTCTCGTAATTTCTTTCGCGTATTGCATTTATGGTCTTCTGCTAGATTCCTTACTAGCCAATCTTCCCCTTGCAACCCTCTTCAAGCTATGCCTTTGTGTTCCAGAATATCTCAAGTTTGCAGTTATCTTCTTTATTATTGCATTCCACAATCTCCCGTTTTACCCTTCTCTGCGTGAAAATTCCCCATCGGTGATTTGGTGCGCTCTTCTTCTATACCACGAATCCAATTTTTTTCCTGGTATTGTAATCGTCGGCTACTTGAGTCTGATATGAGGCAATCATTCCGGAGTATCTTAGTGTGATAAAGCGTTAATCCTCCTCGAAAGTAATTATAAATTTATAACTCCTGAATCATTACGGAATGGCGAATTATTCTTTTATATTGAGTGGGAATATAACGTACATTTACGCGTCCGGAGGAACATATGTAAGTAGACGCTGTCTCTACCAGAAATCTAATCGTTTCGTTACCTACCTACTTTTATTTCGTCTCATAAAGAGAGCCAAGATTCTTTTATATCCAATATATTTCTCCTATTCGCCACGTGACTTTGACATTATGGTACTTCAATTTCGCACAACGCACGTACCTAATGGGTCAACGGACGGCCGCTTGTTTTTCGCGGCTGTTATGTTACTCTTTGTCGTGGAGGTAAGGCAGCTTTGCAACTCGTGTGTTTGTCCGCAGATTTTCCTTCCTCGTTGTGTAAGCAGATTGAGCTGAAAATCGCGCCAAATTTCTACACACACCTCCGCGACGCAAGAGCCCTCACAACGACCCACATCTCCCTTGCCTTTATTGTTTGTCCTTGAAGGGGATGGATCCATAGCGATAATGGCGTGCTCTGTTCTTCTCTGCCGTCAAAAGCCTATTATTAACCCGCGGAAGGATTAGATACGGAACGACGCGTCGTAGGGTTTGAAGAATAATATCCTGTGATATGTGGTGGCAAAAATCAGTTTTTTTAACATTGAATTTTGCAGAATATCTTGATAGCATTTTATTTCTTCTGCTACGCAGTATTTAGTAATTCGTCATGCTTCTCATCCAGATTACTTTGAATTGTTTCATGTTCCTAGGTACTAAAATTACAGTGTAAATGTTCAAGGTAACTATTTTGAAAAATGTTGGTCGGCAATCAATTTTTTGCTGCTAATGCACAGTTGCGTTTCCGGAAACAAATGCATATTCCCTTTGACTGTGGTTACATGGTTACATGTCGATTAAAACGCAGGATTTATTGGTGATACGCATTCAGATGCAGAGTCCTTGTCATAAACCGTAAATATGGCATCGTCGTCATTTTTCGTCAAATACTCCCATGTTACCCAAGATATCCAATAACGGCATTAAAATGCAAGCACTCGGAAAAAGTTTGCACCAATATTTAGAAATCAAATTGACACGAAATATCGAGTAGATTTTCAAATCACCATGGTAAATATAAGTAAGCTGGTCTATTCTAAGTTCCTTTAATGCCAGCAGTTTGCTCGTTGAGCCGTAAGGAAAATTCTGAGGAGTTGCCGCTCAGTCTGCGTGGCTCTTGGCGTTAATCGGAGGCTCAGACGAGAGTGAGGCAGTGTGGCGTTTTCTTTCTTCTTTTTTTTAAGGTGAGGCTCTGAACGGCAGGATTATCGCCTCGATGCGATAGAATGAGGATTACGTGCTCTCTCTAAAACGGCTCCCGAGGAAAATATTGAACCAGCCCATCCGCGTATTAACTCGGTCGTTCACTTTTGCTGCACAAAAGTTTAATCAATAGAAAGCCAGGAAGCATTCATTTATCAAGAAAATTATGTTATTTACCTCGTATTCCAGTGTTTAATATACGTAACATTCTGTTTTTGTCACGTGCATAAAAACAGAGTTGTAGGAGTGAGCTCAAAACAACATTGTACATTGATGCATCTGTTCAGTAAGGTTTGCCTGTCTTTAGATTCGACTTTGTTATCTTTTCTTGTTCTTTTATTATTGAATGATATGTGCATGTATTATACTATTTTGCGTGTATTGTTTATGATGTTGCGTTTTATTTATTCTATTCATTCATTGTTCTGTGGCAAACTTCCTGAGAACAAAGTACCTACGGCGTATAGCACAGAGTGAATCAAAGTCGGCACCAAGGTAATAAAAAGTATTTGAAGCAACTTATGAAATATCAACTATAGTACGTAAATTGTGGTGTGCATAATAGAAGACGAAATAGGTACAGGGGCTATATTTGAACTAAGCAAAAAAGCTTACGGTATAACAGTAAGACCATTCATTTCATTGCAATAACATTAGACATTATGAGTTTTAAAAAGATATTTTTAACGTTTTAGTATTGCTGTATATTCATTAATTTGATCTTATAGAAGATTTTAAGAATAATATTCAAGCAACAAATGGCTTTTATAATGACATTAAATTATGCTAATTAAAAATAGCTCATTTTCTTACTTGCGCTCTTTGGCGACCTTTAGCTTATGTAAATTCAAGACTTTGGAAAAAATTATTGCGGAAAGTGGGAATCCAGTATACCTTAGCTTTCAGATGTCACTTTTCTACCAGTGTCACTCATAAAAACATTTCGCAAATTTAATTTTGGGACACATCCTCCTAAAATTATACATTAGCCCCATTCAGAACCCTCGAATGGAGAGTGTATATATAGTCAAGTCCATCGGGAGTGTGTTTGCTAAGGTGAAGTTCGATTCTCTCCCGCATTGTGCCTTTAACAGTCCTCTATGCTCGATTTTACTGTTGAATCAATGCAATTTCCTTTTTTTCCGTTCTCTCTCGCGGCAATGTCATCTTCGTCCCCAAGGATGAAGTCCGTTTTGCAATTTTTTTCTCCATGCGTTCCTTCGCCTCCAGCAGCCTCCGAGGTAGGAGAGCACCTGCGCATCTCGCGATCCATAACCACTGCGCATATATACCTACTTCGTCACTAGGGTGACAAAAAAGGAGAAACACATAAAAAGACACACACGATTTTGTATATCTTTCGGTGGATCCCCGCCTCCTTATTCAGCGTGAGGTAAAGGAAGAATGGAAGAATAAGTGTATATATGTATATATGTGTATGTAACCATTCATTCATTCACTCAAACCGCTCACAGGCGTAAATAATAAATATTTCGTTCAGACAGATGGTGAAAGGAAGAGGATAGAAAATACACAAAATTGGACAATACAATGGTGATGTGAAGATGGAATGATGGCCGATTCCAAGTGAAAAAAAATAAATTTAAAATCGCGAATTTTCTTCATTTGGAATCGGCCATCATTCCATCTTCACATCACCATTGTATTGTCCAATTTTATGTGTTTCCTATCCTCTTTCTTTCACCGTCTGTCTGAACGAAATATTATATATGTATATACATATGTAGATACATATATATATATATATATATATATATATATATATATATATATATATATATATATATATATATATATATGTGTGTGTGTGTGTATTTATATATGTATTTATTTATTTATTTACACTCATGTAGTATATAAATGTGTGCTGGGCGGGAAGTCCTTTGGGGAATTTTCAGCGTGTGAAACGCGCGTCCGTACTTCGTTGACTTTTGCTGTCAGCATCCCTTTTCCTCGCCCTCACCCCCTTCCCCCCTCCCCACTCTATCTCTCTCTCTCTTTTCTGCTTCCTCCGGTCTGCCTCCACGCTTCCGGAAGATCGGGAACCCCGGGCTCGGTGCCAAATGGGACATATTTTTCGTTTACAATCTTCGCTGATCTCTCCTGGAGAGCGCTCCTATTAAGGGGAAAATTGGCGTGAAATACATCCGCGAGGGTCCCTTGATGCGCCAATAGAATTACCTTCGCTGCTTCAAAAATCCTGGAAGAAGCACCGCTCGGAAACATTTGGCGGATTGGAAAAGGGGAGTTTAAATGAGAGTGGTCGAATTATCCGAAGGCCTTTGTCGTTAAATTTCAATTTTAAATCCATTTCTCTTTCCCTGGGCTGTTCCCGTTGTACCAGATTCATGTGCATCGTATAATAACCGTGGAGAAAACAAATTTATGAATGATGGTCAGTAATGAGGTCATTCATTCATTCATTATAGTAATCTACCGGTTGGAGGTAGGTTATGATGAAAGTGAGATAATATCGAACGGACTCTTACACGTGCCGTGCCCTATATACCTCTAGTATTTCTTTCTTCATCTCAGCATAAGGCCTACCTTTCTTCATCCCGTACATAAAACCTAATCTCTTTCTTCCCCTTCCCCGCTTACCCAACATCCTTCCCTCTATCACGGCCTTCAGCAAACCATCGCCCCTCCATACCGCTTCCAGCCACCTACCCTGCCTTCCCCTAATCTCATCCATAAGTTTCCTCTCCTCGCCCACCATGTCAAGCACTTCCTCATTTGTCTTCCTTTCCGTCCAACGCACCTTCTCCATCCTCCTCCACACCCACATCTCGAAAGCCTTCAGACTACTTTCGTCTTCCTTTCTCAATGTCCACTTTTCTGCCCCATACAACGCCGCACTCCATATCAAGCTCTTCACCAGCCTCTTTTTTACGTCCTTACTTAAGGTCCCCGTCATCAACTCCATTCTATTATTGAACGCTTCTTTCGCTAGCGCTATTCTCCTCCTAATGTCTATTCTACTATGTCCTGTTTCTTCTAGCGTACTACCCAAATACTTAAATTGTTCGACTTGCTCCAGTTTGTGACTTCCTACTCTTATCACCAGCCTCGCTTTCTTTGTCCTAGAGAATCTCATTACTTTTGTTTTCTTATTATTAATCTTCATCCCGTATTTCTCGCACTGCTTTTCCAATGCATCTACTAAAGTTTGCAATCCTTTCGATGACCGACTGACCAACGCCTGGTCTTCCGCGAATCTTGACGACTTTATTAGTCTCCTATCACGCTAATCTATTCCTATTTTCCCCAGTATCTGCATTAGTTTCTCCCAGTTTACCCTGGGAGCCTTTTCGAAATCCACAAAGCAAGCGAAAATATCCTGATTATACTCTGTTTCTTTCTATAAGTGTCCTCATTACCGCAATCGCGTCTCTGGTGGCCCTCCCCTTCCTGAACCCAAATTGGTCATCGCCTAAATAGTAGTTTGCTCTGCTCTCCAACCTACTGTTTATTATTCTAACAATAAGTAAAACTTTTGCCGCGTGCGAAATTAAACTGATTGTTCTATAATCCTCGCATTCTGACGCTTTCTTCTTCTTCGGGATAGGTATTAATACTGTTTTTACGAAATCCTCAGGCCATACTCCTTCCTTGTAGATCCTGCGAATAAGTTCGAAAAATGATTCACTCCCCTTGCTATCGAGAGTCTTCGGTAACTCCGCAGGTAGGTTCTCGGTTCCCACGGATTTTCTACCCTTCATCTCTCTTATTGCCCTCTATATTTGCCGTCAAGTAACTCTGGTCCTAGGTTATCCTTATCTATTGTTCCTTTATCCTCTAGATCTAGGCTAAAGGGTCTTTTCTCGCTTTCATATAGCTCCTCTACGTATTCTCTCCACCTTTCCTGGATATCTTCTTGCTCGATTAATATCTTCCCTGTTTTTTCCTTAACCTTTGACATCGTTTGCCCTCTCTTACCACCCAGTAACATTTTCACCTTGGCGTACAAAGCGTCCACTTCCCCTCCTCCTGCAGCTTTCCATTTCCTTGCTTTGTCCCTTCCACCAGTTTTCTTTTGCCCGATTGGTCACTCGCCGGAGTTTATTATTCAATTTCTTGTACTTCCTCTTGCCTACGTCGGTGTTGACGTTTTTCCATATCCTTCTCTCCTCCATTTTCTTAATCATTTCTTCCGTTACCCACTGCTTCTTAACCCTCTTCTTTTCCACCTTTCCTATTGTTTTCTCTGCCGCTCCTACGATACCTGTTTTTATAATCTCCCATCTTCTCTCTATTGTTCCCATCCGCTTTTCTTCACCAATGTTCTTTTCTACCAGCCCTTGGTATTCCCTCCTTTTCAACCCTTTTAATGCTTTAAGGTTCCACCTCTTTATCTTCCTACCTTTACAAAGCCTTTTGAATCTAATTTCACACTTCATCATCACTAAGTTATGATATGAGTCAGCATCCGCCCCTGGATAGCTACGCGAGTTTTTTCTCTGTTCCTAAACCTCTGACTTACCATTATATAATCAATTTGGTATCTCCCAGTATCACCCGCCATTTTCCATGTGTACCTACGCCTGGGGTGATATTTAAACCAATTGTTTGTCACTACTAATTTATTTCTTCTACAAAACTTAACTGCCTTTTCACCGCGATTTTTCTTTTTCCTAGCCCAAACCCTCCCACTTCTAATCCGTCCCTCCCTTCTCCTACCACTGCATTCCAGTCACCCATCACTATCAGATTTTTCTTTCCCGGCACTTCTCTAATTATTTCTTCTACTTGCTCGTTCACCTCTTCCGCCTCTTCCTTCCTATGGTTGCTTGTAGGCATGTATACCTGGACCAGTACGAAATTCGTCGGGCGTGCTTTTATTTCTACCACTAGCATCCTGTCGCTCACCTGCGCAATGTTTACCACCCTCAGCCCCAATTTTGTGTTCAATACCATACCTACCCCACGTTGACTCTCATCTCCCCCACAATAGATAACCCTGTTGCTATCACTCCAATAGTCCCCGCTATCCTTCCATCTCACCACGCACAATCCCAAAGCATCTATTTTTTCTTTTTCCATTTCCTGTTAAATATTTCCAAGCTTCCCGGCCCTCATCATGGTCCTTACGTTCCAAGTTCCTATTTTTACCACTGTTTTCCTCTTTCTCTTCTTCTTCTTCTCCCTCCTATCCCTTCTTTTCGCCGATGATGATGCTGTGCAAGGATTTCGTGTGATAACGACCGCGGAGGCCTTGCCTCCCCCGCTGCCGGCCACGACACCCGCCCTAATGGGCGGCGTCCCGTAGTTGCCAGGAATCAATTCTCTGTGAATGACTTTCATATTATAGGAAGTGATAGTTGAGAGGTATTCCCATGCCACTCCACGGGATTTTTCACGTGACACCATCACGGAACTACCTTTCGTCTGGCTCCTACCCTTCGACCTATCTGGCATGGGTGACCCTACCAGGAGCAATAGTACTTGCTCCTGCCAGTTCAGCTCTAGGGGTCATTGAAACGCACAAGCCCTTCCACCACGTCAAAGTCGTAGTTCAAGGAAGAGTAATGAGGTCACTATAAGTTAAATGTTATTGAACTTTTTTTTTACAAATGTGTGAATCTTTTTCACCTCCCTATGACTGCCAAAATGCATCATGTGCAGTTGTTTTTTAACGTGTGCAAGATTAAAGGCATTGAAGCTTTTCATTAATCCTCTTAAACATTGGGTTCTTTTAATGCAAGGTGTATGTTCTAAGGTTCAAATTCTGTTCCTGGTGAGTTACCAAACCGATGCATAGGCGTGAAACCAGTTCATGTGTCTCACAGATTTTAAATGAAGTTAATGATCGATGGTAATTGATGATTTGGGAAATAATGGCGTGAAAGGACAAAATTCAACCAATACAATCACTTTTTTTCTCGACTACTACAACTATTCAGCTGGCTAATTTGACTTTTGTCTTTCTCTTTGAAATAATTTAGGAATACCTGGAGTCATCAGTGCTCCTCAGCCGTTTTTGAAGGATTATTGGCTACGGATATATTTGCTACTACCATCGTCTCTTTAATAGTATCATAATTCTCTGTACAATTTTACCTGTAAATTTGCCGCCTGTTCGTGTTTAATGTATTCTAAATTGTAGAGTAGAACACATGCCCCTCTGGAATTTTTGACCAATTTCATTAATTTTCACTATGTATTTGGATATCATCAGAATGGAATTTGCTCCACAAAAGTCGGGTATAAAACATCCAGTGTTTGGAATTAAAGTGTGTAATCCATTACCATCATGTGGATCATGTTCAGAAGTTAAGGCAATGAACATCTTTAGCTTTAGGGGTATTCCTCACTGGAGGGATTTACTTTCAAGTCTTTTGCTGGCTTTAGCGTTGTTGATAACACTAAGAGTTTAAAGAAAATTGAGAAGGTTTTATCGCGGCTGGATGAGACAAAACAAATAAATAATCCCTTCGTTGTATTTATTCCATTTTTAAAAAGCACTAAGTTCATAGATGTAGACCCTGAGCTCGTAAAAGAAATAAGAGAGGTGTATATTTTTCAGATTAGTCGACGAACATATTAATCGAATTAATTCTACTCAGCCCAAGGAGCTGACCGTCATGCATATTCTATGAATTGAAATGTTTCCAGCTGGTATTGAATACGTTTGGCAGTCGTTCAGAACCAAGGCAATTTGTTGTATTTATAACATTACCTTATTATTTATTGGTAAAATACGAACTCATTTACATTTTTACCAAAAATTAACTTAATGCCATTAAAATGAGCATCTTCCTATGCGACCATTCTCGTTCTTGACTTCTCCCATAATTTAACTAGTAATTTCTGAAAAAAGTTGTGCCACAAGGTAGCATTCATTAAACTTAATAGCGTAGAGGACACTTTTTCCATAGGTGTCACTGAATAGAAAATAAAATCCGTGACTGTGATTTTATGATCCGACCTTCTTCCTTGAAACTGCGAAGTGCCATTAGTATCGTTCGTGCGAGTATAGGGAAAGTCCGGACGTCACTCGGCGAAAAGGTATGGCAAAATTGTTGGGCAGATGTATTGGCGGGCGGTCCCTTCGTGCGACGGCAGCGTCCCTGAATGGAAGGCGCGTTTGCCTGAGTCGCGCACTTGGCAAAGAACACCGCTCTCATTCGAATGTCGCCACCAGAGGAGGCCTCATCCTCTAATAATGCTGTCCACTTCTTCTCGAGCCGGGCAGTCTTTGGCGCTGAGGAGTGGTCGAAATACCTCATTCCGCCAAAAATAATTCCCAAGCGGAGAGAAAAGATCCTGTTTACTTGTAGGACCATCTTGTTAACAAGGAGTAATGGGTGGGTGGTACATCTTCATCTACCAAATGCCCTGCAAGCCACCTCAAGGGTGTGTGGCAGGGAGCGAGTAGTCAGCAACATGCATTACACTATACCCTATTAAAGTTAGTGTAACCACGACTATTGACGCATTCGTCTATATCGCTAATGCTTTTCAGGAGGTAAAGCTTCACAAGAATGCACTGCACTATAGATATGCTTCCAATGTTATAAGGATCATTAGTATTTTGCAGCTACGTAAATGGACTTAGATACAAGAATTATACTGAAAGCATGCAGGGAGTGCTGTTAATACTAGGTTGCAGATAAGAATACTTATATAAATTAGGGAGTAAATCAACTAACTAGCTACACTACCTATCGACAAACCAAGTTAAACGTCTCATTGGCAGTTTTTGTGGTCTATTATCGTTGGCGGGAAAAATTACATTTGAAATCTGTCCGTTCTGCAGTCTAGTTCCCTAATTTTATTCTTATGATCTGATCTATCGTAGTTTGTTGGATTTTGTAAAAATTGGTATTATTCGATAAGCGTCCATAGCGATATCTCGAACCTGGTAATTATCAATTATCGACTATTTTTATCGAATGGAAGAGATGAAACCAAGAGGTAGACGTAGGGATAATTGCGTGAGCCAAATAACAAGTGCGTAAGGAAGAAGAATAACCAGGATGTTATGGAATTAGCTGTGAGCTGAGAAGAATGGACGGCAGTAGTTGTCCGATCCAATGTTTAAAACAACTGATGATTAAGTTTCCTGAATTTTCGGAGTATCGATAACTTGATTTTTGACATTTTTTCAGATATTTGAATTCTCAAAATGTTTCAAAGTTTTAAAATTTGATAATAGGATATTGGATTTCGCAAGATTCGAGCATGAAATTACTCCGATTAGGCATTATTTCCTGAATTATCTTGTGTGTGTGAAAATAAACTTGAGACGTTTTTTATGTCGCAAAATTGATTGCCATGAAGTGATACTCTGGAGAAACAGCATAAAAATCCATTGCAGTTTTAACTCTGAGAGAATCTTCACCTACTCCACATGTGCAATTTCATAAGCGTGCATACATCAGCCCCCGGGAAGAAATTAATTTCTAATTTTCACTGATTCTCAGTTTTGTTTCTAAGAGTTCTATATTTTCTGCTAAGCAAATTTTCAAATAATTATTTTTAATTAGTAATGCATTGTTTTCTAATTAAATATAATCACCTTGGTTATAAACACATTCCATGTGTTCCGGAAAACATGCTGGAAATGTGAAAATATTGTCATGGAGAGGATATACCAGTCATAGAAGTGTATATAAACTTACGTGTAATAAATGCGTTTAGAAGTGAAGAAAAGTCTTTAAGTCGAATCAGTTCCTGAAAAAGTAGTAAGTGTGTTAGGATATTTTTGTGATATGGATTTAGTTACAACCGAAGGTTATGGAAAATGAATGTCTTAAATATCGTGTTATTTTCAATAATTGATATTTGATTATTTTGATTTTAATTTGTGGTTGTTTTGCCGTGGCTCTCATGAAGTATGAGATTGCACAAGATATAAGGTCGTGTGAGAAATCGTTTCAGGCCTGTCTGGTTGAATTCTAACATTTTGAAGGAACGGAGGGGAACAATAGGTCTGCAATTCAACAGTTGCCAAACTGACTAATGATCTCTCGTGGAGTAAACATATTCGAGAAATTACCGGTCAAGCTAATCGTAAATTGGGATTTGTTAAGAGAGTACTTGGCAAGTACGACGATAAAGTTAGGGAAATCAGCTACCTCTCCCTCGTTAGACCCCACTTGGAATATGCTGCCAGTATTTGGCATCCTTATGAGATAGGCTTAAAAACTGAGTTAGAACGCGTGCAGCGAAGATCGGCAAGATACGTTAAATGCCGTTATGATAATCTCGTTAGTGTTACTGATTTTTTGCAGCAACTGTGATAGGCAACGCTTTCAGACCGATGATTAAAATTTAGACTCAATCTATTATGTAAGTTCCAAACCGGTCTATTTTCTGACGACGTTCATAATACTTTACGAAATCCGACATACTACGGTAGGTCAGATCATCAGAATAAAATTAGGTAACTAGAGTGCAGAACGGGCAGATTTAAAATGTCATTTTTCCCACGGACGATAAGGGACCAAAACAGTGGCCAATGAGACTTTTATCTAGGGTTGTCGATAGGTAGTGTAGCTCTAAGTAGCAGTAGTACTCCCTAATACTTGAATCCTTTTCTGTTACCTAGTACTAGCAGCACGCCGTGCCTTTTTTCTACATACGTCTCGAGTCTCTTTCCATTTGTGTAGTTGCAAAATACATATATATTAACGGTCCCTATCCATTGTGATAATATCTGTAGTGTAGTGCATGCTTGTGAGGCTTCGTCTCGTGACAAGCATTAGCGATTTATGCTAATGAATAATTAGGGCTAAAGGTAGTTTCGTGGGGCCCCCCCAAGACCTCAGGTATACGAGACCCAAGGAAGGTGTAATTAGTGCGGTCCTCGCTCGAAGAAGACCCCTTTCCGAACCCTTCCTCGAGCTCCGAGAGATAATCCGGGTCGTCGGACACAGCGTGAGGTTACCCCGGCAGACATGACCATCCGTAGTACATTTTTTACTTTAATAATTCGGATGCTTAGAGATTAATAAATAAAATAATGTTACTCCTGACGGCGGAGCGATTAAGTACGTCTTTTGATCGAGGTTCTACGATGAGAAATAACGATTTTACGAAAGTTGATGTGATTTTAACCGATTGCCTCCAGAAAATTGGCAACGCCGAAGCTATGGGAGGGGAGGGGGGAAAGCAAGAGGCGCTTTTTTCTCCCCCGGCTCCTATTTTAAGCTAACCCACGTGGGATGTCCTGCAAGGGTGTTTGGAGGAGGGTGTGTTTTCACCTACTTTCACTATTTTATCTATTCCTGTATTTGCAGAGTATTGTATAAACGTTAAAAGAAAGGCAAGAGGTGCATTTTTCTCCTCCCACTCCGCTTTTAAGCTTACAGTATTTTATCTAATCCTCTAATAGCAGAGGGATGGATAAAAGTAACCGAGCTAATCGTAGATCAACCATACGCAGTGAGTTGTTCGGCTTAAAAAGTAGTTAGTCGAATTTTGAACATAATAGAATTATAGAAAAAAACAAAACAAGAGTACCGGATATAATTTTCAGGGACGATCAAATCTCCTTAGTAAAGAACACTAATACATTAGTAGTACTAGTCAATTAGCGTAACGTAAGGAATTAAATCGCATGTTTACATCATCTTGTTGATATTACAGGAGCAGGTGCCATAACTGTAACACAAAACTGGCTCACCGGCGATGTCTAGGCCAGTGAAGTATTCTAAACAGGTTTTAATTTACATACAGGACATGACTAATTGATCTGGAGGAGGAGTGATCATATCGGTAAAGAACACGAATACAGACCGTAAGGCCCCGTTTCCACTACTAACATTCTACCATGGTTATTTCAGCCGTCATAACCTACATGCGTTCCAATTAGCTACTTCTAACCGTGGTAAAGCATCGCTTTGTGACGTAGCAATACCAGTCTAAAGCACAATTGACGAACGATATTTAAAAGCGTACGACTTCTCGTCTTACGACCAGAAACTTATGTTATTAATATTATCATCACAATTGTGTTTTTCAATAATTAATCTCGTTCTATACATGCATCTGTGAAGTATCAACCTTAATAATTATCGGTAAACTTAAATAATTGCAGTACAATCTAAATAATATAAGGATTTATAGGAATATGAATTCATCTTTTGAACACTTGCTTTTCTGGACGCTTCTTCATCAGATTTGCAGCTCATATTACATTTTAGCGAATTGATAATTCGTCTACCATTATCGGGAACAAAAACATTAGCAAAATATACATTGTTTTCAGACTGTGGTACCCCATTGTCCATACGAAATGAAGGAACCTTTTGATTATTTCACAAACATTTTCATTTCAGCTGCCGACTAAGGTTTCGACTTGTTAAGTCATTTTCAAAGGCTTGGTATTGAGTTAATAATTTGAAATATCGGTCGACAAGCGAAATAAAAATTATAAATAATAGTACCTATGTAAATAAGAAATAAAGGCCATGATAATGACTTCATAAATCGAAACCTAGTTCGGTATGTGAAAGATTTAATTATATTCTGGACTACATAACATTTCTCTGATTTCATATTATTATCGGTCATGTATAGATTCTCGATTAAAGGGTCCACGTACCAAATATTAAAAAATCCTCCATTTCAAAAATGAAGGCGATTTCTAACCATAAACGATAGGTCGTAGTTAAATATATATAGGTTATAAATGTTGAATGCTGACAGTGAAATATACCTATATGGATACTTAATGGTGATCCTCAAACGCTTATCATTTTCAAGGCATTGACTTCATAAGTTGAAACATTGGTTGACAAGCGAAATTAGAAATAAAAATAATATGTAAAATAAAAATTAAGGCCTTGATAATGTCTTCGTAGGCCGAAGTCTTGGACAGGCAGTGAAACAAAGTAGTATTGTAAACTAGACAAAATTTCCTTCATTTCATATTATTAGCGATATACTTGAATAGTGTAACCTACCCTTAATAAAATCTATCCTCTCTTTAACTACGCATGGCAACGTCTAATCACTTTTAACCATATCGGTCGTATATAAATATTTATTCTTTTTAATATTGTCTGCAGACGGTGAACCGTGATCCCTCCACGCTTTCCGTGATTCAACTGTTTTCCCATGATTCTTACTAGGATTTTTACTAACATTGAGTTTCCATTACAAAAAGACACGGCGGTAACCACTATTCCCTGATCTTACGAGGGTAACTCAA
This sequence comes from Pyrrhosoma nymphula, assembly GCA_963573305.1. NCBI lineage: Eukaryota > Metazoa > Arthropoda > Insecta > Odonata > Coenagrionidae > Pyrrhosoma > Pyrrhosoma nymphula. The sequence goes on along the minus strand of OY754338.1, from coordinate 74,544,210 downwards.
TGCTAGTAGGACTATCTACCATGGTAGGCGTTTTCGAGCGTTTCCATTACTAGCATTACGCGGGTAGAGAGTTACCGCCGTAGAAATGTCAGTAGTGGAAACGGGGCCTAAGATGCCCGGAAACAAATATTGAGTCAGTGTGTCGCTCTTTCAAATGTTATAAATAAAAAAATATGTGTGCTCGTTCTACAGACCGCCTGACAGTTATAATAACTCAATCACTGAACTCGAGATACAAATAATGAATGTAAATCCCAACGATTCGGGACGAAGCTTCATCATAGGCGGAGATTTCAATGTCCCTTTAGTAGATTGGAGAAAATACAGCTACATTTCAGGGAGGAGAGAAAAAGGCAGCTACGAGGCGCTTTTAGCTATGTTTACGTCGGACAACTTAGAACAGATACACCAAACAGAGGAGACGATATTCTTGATTTTCTGGTGACAAATTTACCAGATAAAGGGGTAAATGTTGAAACTATAAATGGTATTAGCGACTATAGAGTAGTTACAGCTCAATTCTGATTTGACCAGTATTAGAATCATAATAAGAGGAGAAAAATATTGGTTCATAGGAAAGCTGATGTCATCGCACTTGGACTTTATCTACAGGAATCCCTTGTTGACTTTCGAAAGGAAAGTGGAAAAGATACAGAGGCGACTCAGAAATGTTTGTATATATCGTACGTTTTGGGATTGAAAAATACATTCTATTCAAATATAAAAGGGAGGGAACAAGCTGAAATGGTATAATTGGTGTATATTTGGAGGTGAGGGAAGCGCTAAGGCAGAATAGAGTTTTCCATGCTAAAAGGGAGCAAATTCTAGCAACTACCAACAATATAGGTAGTGATTCAGCAGTCAAAAAGTAAAGGGCATCTAACACGGCTTTCAAGGAAGCATTAAATAATTCCTTCATGGAGTTTAAGAGAGAAACTATCGACAATCAGCTCAGAACTAAATAATAATTTATAGTTCGTAGCGGTAGGGTGACTGTAATATGAAACCATTGTTCTCAAACCATTACACTTTGATGTTTTATTAAATTTCCGTTTATTTTTCTTTGAATTGATTTGAACATGAGAAACAAATTCGAGAATTTTACTGTTCTGTGCATGAGCATTATATTGAAAACCGAACTGAAATGGCCATGGATTTTAAGAATGTGTTCCTGGCCACTGGAAAATTAAATTTTTCCATGAAATTTTTGTATGCTCTCAAATCTACCACTAATATCAATTTGAATGGCCATTCAAATTAAAGCCAATAAAAACCAATACTTATGGTAGCCCTGAAAAGGGCATTGTCAATCAACAATGATGTCAGCAGCTGGAAGCGTTGTCATTAATACTAGCGGCTAAAAACCTTGTCGGTTAAGCCTTTTTCTATTTATTCGGGTAGAGGCATGTCATTGCTCTAAAGAAATCGGCGTATAATTCTCCTTTTCTGTGGTGCCTGCTCCTCCAGACATATTCCACTAAATATGTCTCAAAGGACTCCACGCAAATTCTGCCAATTCTTCTCCGCATATCCCTTTTCACTGTCGACCACAAACGCTCGATTTTCTGAGTATGCGTCTGCTTATCGCCTGGCTTCACGAAGTTAACGGAGTGATTAACGACGTCGTGGTGGTATCCCAATTCGGTTAGCCCACTATATCCCCTCCACATATCGGTCTTAAGGACTGACCCCTTTTTAACGTATTTTTTGATCGCCTCGTTGAGAGTGGCAGCGTCTCGTCTTTCAACGAAACACAGAAACGTTTCCCGAGTTTCCCTGTCAATCCCTAATCCCAAAACCCACTTGGTCCTGGTAACCCTGCCGCGATTGTACTTCCGACGACCAAAGGCGCTCTCATCAATCTCCACTATGTGCCCGGGGCCCCCTATCTGCCGGCTCTCCTCCTGTAGCCATACAAGAATGAGCTCCCTCAATCTGGAAACTATTCTAGCTACAGTATGTCGTTCCAGCCGCACTTCCTTTGAAATGACATCGGCTGGATAGCGATTCAGCCAGCCGACAGCCACCGCCATAACGTTCTCGACTCCAGTTTTGAAGTTGGCGAAGAAGGTCTCTGTCGTTATGGTGTTCGAGTGCAGGCACGTCGAATTTTTGCAACGGTAAGCAGGAAGCCTACCCTTGCCTTTGGACTTCACTGCCCGCATATTCCCACATCTACATCTCTTCCTTTTGGGAATGATGCCCAAAGTTAGGAGGAATTTGACAATTCCAACGAGAGTGATATGGTCCCGGAACGAGGAGATACTCGTCATGAATTCCATGTCTGCCTGAATGACAAAAATTGAGAAGTGACATTTACAACAACACACTAGCAGTGAAAGTCAGTTACCACCCGCTATCAGCCCATTAGCCCATCCTCTTAAGGATAGTCACTAGACCTTAGTTTTTTCTGTCCTGCCGTCTCCGATGGAGACAAATTCCTGCAGCTAATTGGACATTGAACATCGATTATGCCTTTGCCATCTTCTAGAACTCCGCCTGGCCATTCTATGCCCGTTGAAGATCCGCTCCAATTCTTATAACAGACGTGATCCTTAATTTCAGCAGTACCATCCTTCGAACGCCCATGCGCACATATACAGCGTACTTTTTTGAGTACAGAGTACTTTTTTGGAGCGATAGCCGACAATGCACGCCTGCGTAGAGCGCAAGAGTCATTGTGTTAAATTATGGCGTTTAATTTCGTCATTTAAACACAATTTCAAATATATGTTAAAGCGACAGTGTTTAATATGCACCACTCCAGACAGGGAATTGTAATTTGTTCGATAAGATCTCTTTGCCCATGATCCATCGCAGACAAAAGTTATCATAGGAATTCCATCTTTGTCTATTTCTCCCTTTTCAATGGCTATATCTGCTTCCTCCTTTGATGCAGATTTTATTTGCTCCCATGCAACATCGTAGATGGTAGATGCTACTTTCTCCTGATGACGCACAAAAGTATAATTGCCATGGAAGGTATATCCAATAAGGAACACATCTCATTCATCTGTGAGTATCCTTGTCCAATGCATAACATTCCTGTGACCTATAGAAAAGTTAATGTATATATTTTAGAGAGCCTTCCGCCTTAAGCGGCACCTATACGGAATGCCAAGTTTTTGAACACATATTTAGTAATCAAAGACAAATACGATTTATAAACCTACTGACTAACTATAGCTTTATTTATGTCCATCTTTATGTCGTGTGGGTCTTCATTACAAATGCTCTTCTCAATTCCACACATCTTGCACTTCAGGTGGAATTCACTGAAAAATCCCTTTCGTGTTTCTTTGATTAATTCCATATCCGAAATAGAACAGTCTAGTGGGTCGTGCCTTTCAAAATTCCTCAAGACGCTAAATAGATACTCGACATGAATATATAACTTCCTTTAGGCACACCATTAGCCGGAGTACTGAAAGCCCTATAATACAAACAAAATTAAGGCCTTGCCAACAAACTGTGTTTGCGAAAGTTACAGGAATAAATCCAATACCAAATTAATGATGGCTGAGAGAAGATGTTCTCACAAAATAGTAGGAAGTCAAATGATTATATTAAGTACTGACAAGCATAGTTGGGCACGATTCGCCATTACGAATCACGGTCCACGAATCTAAAGTGTATATTTACTTTTGTTTGAATTATCTATGATTCGTGATTCAGAACTTGGTTTTAACCAATTTGTGTCGGGTGTCTATAAATCGCTCGGGTGTCCACTATACATACGAGGCATCGCAGGATGTAGCGCGCAGGATACTTGAGCACTCTCCTCGAGTTTAACATAGACGGTAGGCTACAGGGCAGGTCAATTAGTGGGGTCAATAATTATGTGTTGCCAGTTAGTAATTTAGCTAAGAGTACTCCGAATATAGGGTCCAAGAATAGCTTAATTGAAGACAGCAATCTTGAAATTTCCCCGAATCGCATAAACAATAATCATGAAGCATTAGTCGTTGCAGTAGTTAACTGCCATAGTTTAAAAAATAAGATTCCAGAATTTCACGGCCTTATTCATAGCACGGAGTGTAACGTCATTATTGGCACAGAAAGTTGGCTGACGGACGATATTTCTGATAGTGAAATTTTTCCTAAATCATTCAAAGTTTACAGAAAAGATAGGTCCAACCGAACTGGAGGTGGAGTATTTATAGCTGTAAAGAAAACCATAGTCAGCCGAGCGGAAACCTTACCGGAGACCAGCGTTGAATCTGTGTGGTGTTCAATTAAATGTCCTAAATCGAAAACTATATTTGTATGCTCGTACTATAGACCACCAAACACAGATATAACATCAATTTTGGATTTTGAAACCCAAATAAACAGCATAGTATCCAAATATCCTGATAGAAATCTGATATTAGGCGGAAATTTCAACTTACCCTCTATAGATTGGAAGACCTATAGCTTCATACCCGGTGGGAGAGATAGAGTCATTAGCGAGGCGTTACTGCACGCTTTTTCATCAAACGCATTGCTTCAAATAGCTTCCGCTCCTAACAGAGGAGAAAATATTCTTGATTTGTTAGCGACAAATATACCACATCAGGTAATAAATGTGAGCACCGTCGAGGGAATCAGTGATCATAGGGCAGTAACAGCTAAGTTTTCTTTAAATATCGCAAAAAGTTTTAAACGAGAACGAAAAGTTTTCATATTTAAAAGAGCTGATTTTGATGGGTTCAAGAGTAATCTGAAAAATGCTTTTCCCGTGTTTCAAAAATCAGTAATGGAGTTAAATGTAGAAGCGACTTGGAAAGCTTTTCTTTCGCTCATAAATTCAGGAATCAAAAGATATATCCCTAGTAAAATAAAAAAAGAAGGTAGCGAACCGAGATGGTATGACGCGGAAGTCAGAAAATCGTTAAGGCGACAGAGAGCGTGCCATGCTAAGATGAAAAAATCATTCATGATGTATCTCCTAGTGATCGAGAGTTAATAATTAATAAATATAAGTTGTCTAAAGCCACTACAAAGGAAGCGTTCAGGAATGCATTGACGAATTTTAAAAGGAAAACACTTGTAGAGCAGTTACGGGATGACCCAAAAGCATTTTGGTCTTATGTTAGGGAAGTTCAAGGTAAAAGATCTACCGTTTGTTCGCTAAGAAACGATAATGGAGATGTGTTAACAAACAGTTCTGATAAAGCCAATTTATTCAATTCCTACTTCAAGAGCGTGTTCACTGAGTCATCTGAGAATTCATCCGTGGCGGTTGATAATCACTGCATACGAAAGATGCCTCCCCTTGATATTAGTGCTCACGGAATAGAAATTTTATTGAAATTGCTCAGTCCAAATAAGTCACCTGGTCCAGACGAAATCCCTTCTCGCGTGTATAAAGAACTAGCGTCAGAAATTGCCCCCTACTTGCAGCTAATATTCACAAAATCCATAAAGCAACACGGAGTACCAAATGACTGGAAAATTGCCAATGTAACGCCCATATTCAAAAGTGGAGACAAGGAACAGCCATGTAATTACAGACCGATATCTTTAACGTCCATTTCATGCAAAACCCTTGAACACATTGTTGTCAGCTCAGTAATGAAACACCTAGACACGCATAACTTGTTAATGAGAACTCAACACGGATTCAGGAAAGGTAGATCATGCGAAACTCAGTTAGCGCTGTTTGCCCACGATATTTTAGTCTCCGGAGAGGACAACATTCCAATGGACGCGATTTTTCTTGATTTCAAAAAAGCATTTGATAAAGTGCCCCACGGAAAGTTATTAGTAAAACTAAAATCATACGGCCTAGACGATGATGTAATTTCCTGGATCAGAGAACTTTTGAGCGATCGCGTGCAAAGAGTAGTATTAGACGGCGTAGCCTCCAACGAAGTTAGAGTCACTTCTGGCGTCCCTCAGGATAGTGTCATAGGCCCACTCCTCTTCCTACTCTATATCAACGATATTGGTGAAATAATAGATAGTAAACTTCGATTATTTGCAGACGACGCTGTAGTATACAGGGAAATCCGTAGCAGTGAAGATAAGGATAAACTAACGAACGACCTTACTGCAGTCCAAGCATGGTGCGATGCGTGGCAGCTAGAGTTAAATTTGAAAAAATGCTTAGTAATGAAATTCTGGGGAAAAATAACTCTCCACAACAGAGCTATTTCATTCAGGATACCCAATTACAGACGGTAGAATCCGTAAAATATCTCGGAGTTAGGCTCAATAATGATCTATCGTGGAATAAACATATTCGGGAAATAACAGGTCAAGCTAATCGTAAATTGGGATTTGTTAAAAGAATTCTAGGCAAGTGCGACGACAAAGTGAGAGAAATAAGCTACTTCTCCCTCGTTAGACCCCATTTAGAATATGCTTCCAGTGTTTGGGATCCTCATGAAAAAGGCTTAAAAACAGAGTTAGAACGTGTACAGAGAAGAGCAGCCAGGTACGTGAGAAGCCGTTACGATTGTCTTGTTAGTGTTACTGACCTCTTAGAACAACTCGGATGGGAATCACTGTCAGACCGTAGATTGAAAACAAGACTACATCTATTATGTAAATTCAAGAGTAGTATATTTTCCGACGAAGTTGATCATATTTTACGACCGCCAACGTACTATGGTAGATTAGATCATAAAAATAAAATAAGAGAGATAGAATGTAGAACAAATAGATTTAAAATGTCGTTTTTTCCGCGAGCAATAAGAGACTATAACGGCTGTGTAAGGACTTAGAAATAGATTAGTTGACTGGTAGTGTAGCTTACTAACTTATGTATTTTATTAAAGCATGTTTACGGAGTTTTATGGTGTTTCTAACAGCATGTTTTGCATGTTCTAGCTTCATAGGAAGATTGCCCTCTTAAGTAGCATGTAGGATATTATGTGTCATCGTATATGTGTGGCGTGCATGTGGGGATTCTCTTGCATGCTGCATGATGGTTTTTAGTTCATGATGGAATTGGTTAGTATCCTTTATATTCATGACCGTGCGGTGTGCATGTGGCGGTCCGCTTGCATGCTGCATTTTGGTGACTTGTCACCCCCCGCCAAACAACCTAGAGGTGGCTCGCAGGGTAACATGTACATGTAGATATCGTCGGTGAGCCAGTATTGTGTTCCAGTTATGGCACCTGCTCCTGTAATATCAACAAGATGATGTAAACATGCGATTTAATTCCTTACGTTACGCTAATTGACTAGTACTACTAATGTATTAGTGTTCTTTACTAAGGAGATTTGATCGTCCCTGAAAATTATATCCGGTACTCTTGTTTTGTTTTTTTCTGTAATTCTATTATGTTCAAAATTCGACTAACTACTTTTTAAGCCGAACAACTCACTGCGTATGGTTGATCTACGATTAGCTCGGTTACTTTTATCCATCCCTCTGCTATTAGAGGATTAGATAAAATACTGTAAGCTTAAAAGCGGAGTGGGAGGAGAAAAATGCACCTCTTGCCTTTCTTTTAACGTTTATACAATACTCTGCAAATACAGGAATAGATAAAATAGTGAAAGTAGGTGAAAACACACCCTCCTCCAAACACCCTTGCAGGACATCCCACGTGGGTTAGCTTAAAATAGGAGCCGGGGGAGAAAAAAGCGCCTCTTGCTTTCCCCCCTCCCCTCCCATAGCTTCGGCGTTGCCAATTTTCTGGAGGCAATCGGTTAAAATCACATCAACTTTCGTAAAATCGTTATTTCTCATCGTAGAACCTCGATCAAAAGACGTACTTAATCGCTCCGCCGCACGTAGGAGTATTTGCACTCTACAACCCGTCAGAAGTCAAAATTTCCAAATTAAGTTTAAATCATTTCAAACGTTTTAATCTTCAAGGTCAATAACCAGTCCTTCTATTGGCAGCCAATACCTTCCCCTCCGCTCTCGCCTATTGTTGCATAGTCAGTTGGAACACAGACATAGTCAGAAACGAGTGTACTTGTTCGTGCGCTCTCGTGTTTGAAATTTGTTTATCTCGATATTGTGGTTGAGCTCAGATAAAAAACATCTATTGAATATGGAAGTGGAGGCTATGTGTTCTTTGTCTTACTATTTAATTTTATTGTTTCATTGTTTAAATTGTAGGTTTATAGACGGTAATTATATGGGTATTTTTTTACGTCAAAATAATGATAAATCAATGTTTTTATCTATGTGTCGGGTCTTGTCGAGCTAAATTTCGTTTACAGGCATAAAATATAGACTATTGGCAATTGTTTAACACAATAAAATTGTCCGCCTTCATCCGCCATTTTGTTTTTTATTCATTCAAAGTTAACGCAACGCAAAGATTTTCTCAGATGCATTCTGCAGACACCGTGAAAATGTCATAAAGAAGAGAAATATAACAAGATATATGATTTAAAACTCATTTAATTCGTAAATAGGATTAGTATCTTTCATTTCCTGCCCAAATATTTACATATTGATTGTGATTTTTAAGATGGTAACCGAAATTGAGAAAATATTACTAATTTGAAAAAAAGTATTTTTTAAATACATTTTTTCATTTTCAAAGATAAGAAAATATTTCTTTAGATAACAATTTTCGACAATTTTGTATTTTTTTGATATTGCTATAATTATTTTTATATCTCATTATTTAGTAAAGGTATTAAATGTTAAGTGACAGCGTTACATTGGCTCGCTCATTAATGACTCTCGCCAATGATAAGCGCTGGCATTTATTTATCAGGGAAAATAATCAATCTCACCAACTTAAACATAAATATCCCTCCATAAATGTATTTAAAAGGTTAATCTCCCGAAAAAACATAGATGGAAGTCTTTTTGCTGGAATAAGCGAGTTAACAATTAAGTGGCAACAGAGTTGCTAAATTGGGATGAACTCCACGAATTCACTGATTGTTGACCGTGCTAATTAAAGTTCATTGTTTAGGAAGCCTATTAAACTCATTAATACGTCATGCTTTAACAAACAGCTACATTATTAATGTCATACCTGCTTAGTAGTCGATGCAATCTGGATTTAAATAATTTAAGATTGTTCATAACATTGTAATACTTTCTGGTGAGAGCACGCCTTACAAGTTAACTTTTGCAGAATATGTCGATACCCCATCCAAAAAAAAACGCTGGGGTGTCTGGGACACCCCGTGCGAGTCACGCCGGATTAAATGTTAAATTAGTTAAACTATTGCAATATAGCAATTTTTCGTTTATTCTCCAGTAGATTCTTTGGAAAATGTCAAGGAATTTACCAGAAGAGCATGACATTCTGACATTGACATACCAGTATGACATTCTGGAGCAATTCAAAAGGAAAAAAGTAGATGAAAAGTTTTCGTTCATGGAAGAAAAACTTGCAGAAATTACAAAATGTCCAGATGCTCAAAAAAAAGTCGTGCTTTGAGGTATTTTAAAAGTGATTTCAAGAAAAAATGGACAGCCGCTAGTTACAAACATGAAATTTTATTGCAAATCAATGAAAAATGGTTTAAGTCTTCGATTGAATTGCCTTAATGGTTTGTGGAACACACAAAAACCGGGACGACCTCCTAAAACATTCCTAGATTTAAGTGACCGCAGTAAGCTTCGAAAAAATAAGGAAATACGAGAGCAGGTATCTGTTGAGGAGTTGACATATGCTGCTGGCATAAGTCAGCGCACTTCGGGTAACAATGACGCGTCAAAATTAATAAAAGAAATGGTTTCCCTGCCAACCAGAGCTACGAAATTGCGCAAAGTTATTAGTTCTGCTCGAAAGCAAACCATTTAAAAAAAAAACATGCACCCCAAGAGACACTGGCAATACGTAGAAGGTGATTTTAGCCGAATACAGTGGGAAGTACTACATGGGGCTAAAAAGAGCATCTACCCTTGCTATTCCCTTATAAAAAAGGCCAAGAAGGAATTTTATCCCAATGAGGAATCGATACAAGTGACTGAAACCTGCTCTGAAATTCAACTACAAGCATTACTTGACCACACTTGTGAAAATTTGCAATGCTGCGACAGATACTGCATCCACCATGCGATGCTATATTTGCGGACAGACATCCAAAGATTTCAATAAATTGGTTGAAGCAGAGGAAGTCAGTGTCGAAGCAGTGAAGTTTGGACTCTCTATTCTTCATTCAAGAATACGCTTTTTCGAATCGCTATTGCATTTAGCATATAAACTACCACTGAAAAGGTGGCAAGCGCGTACTGCCGAAAACAAAAAAATTGTTAAAGAAACAAAAGAAAAAATTCAAAAGGCATTCAAAGAAGAAATGGGTCTCTTCGTAGACTTTCCCAAGCAGGGCTTTGGGAATACAAATGACGGCAACACATCCAGAAGATTTTTTGCCCACCCAGAATGCTCTTCTCGAATCACTGGCGTCAATGTGGATTTAATTAAAAGATTCAAAGTAATTCTGGAAGTGATTTCGAGTGGCAACAGCATTGATACTGAGAAATTTGATGCATTTTCTCGTGAAACTGCAAAAATGTACACATATTTGTATGGCTGGCATCCTATGTCACCAAATATTCACAAAGTTTTAATGCATGGCGCTGAAGTCATATCTAATGCAATTTTGCCTATAGGCCAGTTTCCGGAGGAGGCAGCCGAGGCCCGACAAAAGCACATACGGCAATACAGACTAAATTTTGCTCGAAAATTTTCACGCTTGGATTGAACCAGAGGTATACTACACAGACTGTTACTAAGTTCAGACCCATATTTAAGCTGTAGCAGACCAAGGCATCATAAGAAAAGTGTCCCATTTTCGCAAGAGGCAATCAGTTCAATGGTCGCAAGCACACCTTTATCTTTATATGAGAATGATAGCGACGAAACTGTAAAGAAAGGCGAAGATGACGACGAAGAAGACGATGGCCAATAGTTTGACACTGAATAAAGATATATTGATATTCATATTTTACCAAACTGATATTCATATTTTCTGTATTCAATTTCCATGGTATTCCATACAATACAGTTCTGGAGTAACATAGTTACTTTTTTATGCGTGTATTGTTACTCATGTTACTGTTTCGCTTTACATTATCTCATATAAGTGTATTAATTTTTGTATAAGTGTATGTATATGTACGAAAAAGTGTATCTTAATATAAGTATTACCACGGAATTTCCCACTTTTTGTATGATATGTATTTTCATGTATTTTTCATCCTTGATTTGTTTCAATTTTATTTCTGCTATAAGTTTCTTCCTGTACCCGTATTTATCAAAATTGATGAACTATTTCTTATTTGGTATTTTTGTTTTTCTTTTATTCTCTCTGTATGTTCTCTCTGCGACAAATCGCCATTAAATGCCCATTGTTGCTCATAGGTAGCTTTGCCACAGAACAGAAATAAATAAATATTATTATTTATAGTGTAATAGTTTTCGTGTCAAGTTCGTATATTTTGTAAATAAACATCTAATTAAGGTCAAAACTTGTTTTTCCTTTGATCACTTTGAGAAAGAAAGCATAAAATAATTTTGACCGGTTTTTGAGTGCAAATACTCCTACGTGCGCCGTCAGGAGTAACATTATTTTATTTATTAATCTCTAAGCATCCGAATTATTAAAGTAAAAAATGTACTACGGATGGTCATGTCTGCCGGGGTAACCTCACGCTGTGTCCGACGACCCGGATTATCTCTCGGAGCTCGAGGAAGGGTTCGGAAAGGGGTCTTCTTCGAGCGAGGACCGCACTAATTACACCTTCCTTGGGTCTCGTATACCTGAGGTCTTGGGGGGGCCCCACGAAACTACCTTTAGCCATAATTAGTCGTAGTTACACTAACTTTAGGGTATAGTGTAATGTATGTTGGTGAATACTCACCCCTGCCACACACCACTGAGGTGGCTTGCAGGGTATTTTGTGGATGTAGATGTAGAAACAAATAGCGCTTAAAACCATCCTTAACTCTGTCTCCGGAAATTTGGCACGAGGAGGCATATCGACGGTATGTTTCCACACAGATCTAAAATGGCACTTATGACCGTTCTTAAGGCCGTTTTACACGTTACATTTGTTTGTACAAACTCTTCCGTGAACTCTTGCATGAGGCAAAATGTATCGTGTAAAGCGGCAAATTGTATGAACGCTTGTGCGAATGTCTCAATGCCTGCACGGGAAATAGAACCTGTTCTAATTTCGTTGAGAGAAACGTACAATCTCACGTACATACGTTTTTACAAAATCTTTCATCGTGTAAAACGGCCTTTAAAAATGACCCTTTCTACCATTATTTACTGAGTCCAAATGACTCATATACAGAGATAGGACAACTGGTTTTCCCCCGCAGGTAATGCTTGTAGTGTACTCTCTCGCGCGCCTTATGGACAACCCTATGTATGACTGGGCAACAGCGCGCGCCTCTCCCTTTCTCTTCCGTGCATGCTCCTGGAAGTTCAACGTGCTCTTTTTTCAAAATAAATGTTAATCGATATTGAATAACCAAAGATTTCCTTTAGATTTTATAAGTGGATTCATGATGATGAACTCAAGAGCTTGAAGAAGGTCCAAACGGCGGTTTTCAGGGATTCGCGGAACGGAAAATAATACAGCCGTGCATTTGAATCTACGGCTAAAATACTAATGCCTTAAATAATATGAAACTTCGTATAATTGTTAAAAAAGATCTTTGTTACAAAATTTGAATAGGAAATTTCGATATCTTGATCCGTGTTGTTATTACGAAGCCGTAAATGCGATGCATCCGTCCGTTGTAGATGTAGATGTTACTCGGAAAAATTCGCTAAAATTCTGTTTTTAAGCACACACTGAAATAAATATAAGCGATTTAAAGTTTTGTACACTATCAATTAACGCAGAAATAAACAAGCTTTATTTTAATGTACTTCATTTTAAAATCGATTGAGCCATCTGTGAGATATTAGTCTTCAAACTCGGGTGGTGGAAATTTGCAACGGACAGTAGTTCTTTGATCAATTCTTTCCTCTGCTGGATCCTAAACAGTTTCTTCATATTCTTAGAACCCTACTAACTACCCACTAAATCCTTCTAACCTTACTAAGAGCCCTACTAAATCCTTCTAACATTGGCAACATACCTATAGTGTAGTGCATGCTTGTGAGGCTTCGCCTCTTGCCAAGCATTAGCGATGTATGTTAATACACAAATAGTCGTAGTTACACTAACTTTAGTTGGCTATAGTGTAATGCATGTTTGTTACTACTCACCCCCTGCCACGCACCATTGAGGTGGTTTGTAGAGTATTTTGTATGTAGATGTAATGTGAAGTAACATACTCATACGACCCATAAGTCTCTGTCCATTTGTGTAGCTGCAAAATACATATATACAAACGGTCCTTCTCCATTGGGAGCATATCTGTAGTGTAATGCATGCTTGTGAGGCTTCGTCTCGTGACAAGCATTAGCGATTTATGCTAATGCATAATTAGTCGTAGTTACACTAACTTTAGGGTATAGTGTAATGCATGTTGGCGACTACTCACCCCCTGCCACACACCCCTGAGGTGGCTTGCTGGGTATTTTGTAGATAGATAGATAAGACCCAGGCATTGTCATAAAATATTTCCACAATCGGTTGCTGCGATTTTTTCGATAATCCCTCATAGTTTTCGTTTCATCTCCTGTTCCTTGTTTGATGTCTCCCTCCTCGTTGACTGGCGAGGAAGAGTGGGAGGTGATGAGTGGAGGGTGGTGGGGTGGCTGTGGTGATTAAAGGACAGTGCCTCCTACGCGTGGAGGTCTTCTGCCTGTGGGGGGGGGGGACAATCATCATTTCGGGGAGGGGGTGTCTCGGGGAGGGGGGGGGGAGGGGATTTCATCCCGTGTGGGGCATTGTTTATCACGGCGCAGGTCGAGCTTCATGCGTGATAGTGTCTGGGTGGGTGGGTAGGGGGTCGGATTGTCATTTTGGGGTCTTCGTCCCCCGAGAGACGCGGATATCTCGCGTGAGTCTCCTAAGCCTGAGTGTTTTGGTTCGCTGGTGGCGGTTGGAGGGGGCCGATGGGTAGAGTAGCGCAGGAGGGTGAGTGGTCATTTCCTCCTAAACTCTGCTCGGCCCTTCTCTACTCCCTATATCCCTACCCCCTTCGGGCAATGCATCATCGGGAAATCCCATTAAAAACTCTTCGTGTCTTCCCAGGGTGTTGGCATGGTGACGTTTTCCTCTCCGGAGAGAGAAAAAAATGTGCTTGCGTCACCCTTTGCACGTTGGCTTGGGGAGGGGTTGAGTAGGGAGAGGCTATTGGCAACGGAGGAGTTAAGAGGACACCTCTTCTCCTTTAAAATCGCACTCGTTTCGCGTTTGGCTACGGTGAAATCTTTGGTGTGGCTGATTGTGAGTAAGCAGTCTGGCCGAAATGAAGGCTATATGATTAGACGTAGACTACATCTAAATCTATAAAGTACTCTGCAAGCCACCTCAAGGTGTGTGGCAGGGGGTGAGTAGTCAGCAATATGCGTTACACTATACTTACCCTATTAAAGTTTTACAGTATCTAATTTGCTTTGCTCTAACTCTATTTACAGTCTCTAATTTGTTATTTTTTATGCCTTAGCTGTTGCAAGGAGCGTTTTTCCGTTTCCAAAAATTCATAACAACGCATTTTTTCAGGTTTAATTCTAGCTGCCACTCATCGCACCTCTCCTGCATTTGGCTAGTGTGGCAGGGAGATTTTCTTTTGTCTAATCACTTAAGCTATATAACCAGTAAAAATTGAGAACCTATTGGAGCTCAACTTAGACATTTACAAAAAACGCTGTCAAAATTAAAAGATATTTAACCACTTAAATTTTCTGAATCACTCAAGCCTATACATTTAATTTTGTTCTTTGCATGAAGTAGCATCTCGTAGTATTCATAAATTAACAGTATCAGTAATATTAACCACTAGATGTGTCTATAGCATTTCTCTGCATGTTTGTATGTTCATTTACGTATCTTTCTCCAAGTTTCCGGTTGGACTGCACACTGTTCTCCTGACTGTTTTTGGCCTGAGCCTAGCGCCAGGGGTGCGTGCGAGGTTCTGATTTGTTCTGGGACGAGTGCTGCATGCCTGGTGTGGAATCACCCCGTGCCACACACCCTAGTGGTGGCTTGCACGGTACATCGTAGATGTAGATGTAAGTTAGTGTAACTACGGCGTTTTGCGTTAGTGTAACTACCAATTCATTAGCATAAATTGCGATGCTTGTCAGGAGACGAAGCCTCACAAGAATGCACTACACTATAGGTTAAACCTGAAAAAATGCGTTGTTGTGAATTTTTGGAAACGGAAAAACGCTCCTTGTAACAGCTATTGCATAAACAACATAAAACTAGACACCGTAGAATCGGTTAAGTACCTCGGAGTTAAACTGACTAATGATCTATCGTGGAGTAAACATATTCGAGAAATTACCGGTCAAGCTAATCGTAAATTGGGATTTGTTAAAAGAGTACTTGGCAAGTGTGACGATAAAGTTAGGGAAATCAGCTACTTCTCCCTCGTTAGACCCCACTTAGAATATGCCGCCAGTATTTGGGATCCTTATGAGATAGGCTTGGAAACTGAGTTAGAACGCGTGCAGCGAAGATCGGCAAGATATGTTAAAGGCCGTTATGATAATCTTGTTAGTGTTACTGACCTTTTGCAGCAACTGGGATGGGAAAAGCTTTCAGACCGTCGATTAAAATTTAGACTAAATCTATTATGTAAGTTCCAAACCGGTCTATTCTCTGACGACGTTGATAATATTTTACGAAATCCGACATACTACGGTAGATCAGATCATGAGAGTAAAATTAGGGAACTAGACTGCAGAACGGATAGATTTAAGATGTCATTTTTCCCACGAACGATAAGGGACCATAATAGCTGCCATGAGACTTTTATCTAGGTTTGTCGTTAGGTAGTGTAGCTCTTAGTAGTTGTAGTACTCCTAATACTTGAATCCTTTACTGTTACCTAGTACATACTAACAGCACGCCTAGCATGTTTTCTACATGGGTCTTGAGTCCCTGTCCATCTGTGTAGTTGTAGAATGCATGTATATTGAGGTCACTCTCCATTTTGATGACATCTGTAGTGTAGTGTTGCATGCTTGTGAGGCTTCGCCTCGTGACAAGCATTAGCGATTTGTGCTGATGCATAATTAGTCGTAGTTACACTAACTTTAGGATATAGTGTGATTTATGTTGGTGATTACTCACCCCCTGCCACACACCCCTGAGGTGGCTTGCAGGGTATTTTGTAGATGTAGATGTAGATAGGTATGCTTCCAATGTTATAAGGATCGTTAGTATTTTGCAGCTACATAACTGGACAGAGATCCAAGAACTATACTGAAAGCAAGCACGGCGTACTGTTAGTACTAGTATTTATCAAGGTTAAATTAGAAAAGTACTCGGAGGAAAGAGTAAAATAGGAATGCTAATTTGTTGTAGTCAGGTCTCGTCACGTGTATGCCAATAGTATTTTGAGCCCACGGATAGCTTAAATTCTAAAAGATGCAGACAAAAATCACGCCTTTCGTTCAGAGCTCTCCTGGACGAACTGAGTGTCAAACAGTTATTTTAAGAATTGCAACGGGACCTGCAAGGCAGTTAGAGTCGAAGGATATCCGCCAGACTAAAGTTCTAAATTCTGCTTGGACAAGTTCGAGGCTGACACGGATTGTGTTGCTCTAACCTTATCTTAACACTGCAGCGTCAAAATAAGAAATATTAGCTCTCGATCTTGTATCCTCAAGCTATTTTTCCCTCTTATCATTCACGACCACGGCACTATATAACAGAGCGGACTGTTATTGTACTACAAAAAAAACTTCCTTATCATGTCTTTTCATTCCGCATTCCTTCATCTTTCCTCTCCTTTCCTTACGGTCGGTCTCCTAGCACTCTCCATACGGCGGTTTGCTGGGTAGATGCACATAGGTCGTTCTTGCAAAATAACAGTAGGAATTCCTCGAATATTCCAGGGCCTTGTATTGTCACTCGCTAGCTCTCGGCCTTCCGTGGATCACTTCAGTGGGAGATAATATGCGCGGTGGCCAAAAATTTGCCGGTTTCATGTTGTATTACGAATGTGAAAAGGTTTGTGTGGGAAATGGATGATTACTCGCTGGCCGCCGTTATACCGCAGTTTGGCCTCCAGCCAATCAGCGATCCGCTTCCACGCCGGCTAGCGAGACCGAGGAGATTACAAGTTCCTCTCTGGAAATACTCCTATGTCCTTGCCCGCTGGTCACCACATATTGTTCGTCTGAAAGTTCCGACTGCAGTATTGCAATTAGTAAACGTTGAAAATCAAAGCAAATGTTTACACAGAAACATTTTTATTGTATAACCTTTGTATGGTTTCAATGTTCGCACGTCATTGTGTATGATTCAGTGCTGGTGTGCTAACATGGGTTGGTTTAAATTCATAAATCGTGTGGATAAGTGTCTAGTTGTTTTGAGCATAAACGCCTAATAAATACACGGCTATAAGCGAGAAGGCGTCATTTCTAAATAATCTCAACTGTTTATATGTATTTACTTATAGATCATTTGGAATACTTTCATTTTGATGGATATCTCATTACTTTGTATGCTATTCCTCGATTTAAGGTAGTTTGAGCGAGATATCATTCCTCATAAATTCGAGGAATTTGGCCTCATCATAAAGAAAAATATCTCACCTTTCCAAAGATTACGAAATATCAATCACTTACCGCATTACCTTTTAGATATTTGCCAAAATATACCAGCTGTTTTTCATTGAAAATGATACGGATATGCACTCCAGAGAGACTTTATTTTAAAAATGAGGAATTGTTAACCCATAGATCTCGTCAAAAAATTAAGTGTGCAGTATGTGTGAATTCTGAACTTCTGTTATAAGTTAATCAATTACTTACCGCAGTGTTTTTTTACAGAATCGCAAAAAAAACTTTCAGTTGTGAATGCGTTTTAAGCGAAGACCTTGAAAAAAATGAGTCAAGTTAAAACCTTGTAGATGTATATTTCTGTTAATTGCTGAGAATTTCACTCATATTCTACAATGTTTTTCACCATTAATATTACTATATTTACTTCATGCTTCGTACAGCTGCTAGTTTAAAAAATAAAATTCGAATATGGTCTCTATTATGATTAGGGGAAAATATCGCTTTAACGATGAAGCAGAGAAAATTGTTGCTGATATTCAGCCGCATGTTCTCCCAAGTCGCCGGTACCCGAGTCCTTGGCCTCATTATGAAATATCAGCTCATTAGTCCAATCTTGTCTACGCCCCGCAAGATTCTGCCCACCCCACGATAGCGAGGGGTCTTATGTTGCGGAACTTGACCAACATGCTAGTCCGAGAGTTATAGATATAGAAGATGTAAAATTCACTGCATATATTTCAGCGTGCCGGCTAATTAGCCTTTCTTGTTCTTTTTTTTGGCAGCTAACTAATTTATTTTCCTGATGTAAGGATTCCCCGTGGTGGAATTTGGAGTAAAATTTTTTCCTTTGAGTTTTTCACTTAACAATAATCGCAAGTAATGATTTCTTTCTGTTTTACATAGAAACCCAAATAAAGCTGGAGAATTAAGACAGTATATTATTCCCCTCAATTAAAAACGGAACCATGCCATTGTATTACAATAAAGCACACCTAAAGTCATGAGAATAAGCGTGAGAATGTGAGGTATGAAAATTTGGTACGTTATTCGACTCCTTTTTCGATTTTAATCAAACAGTGTAGCTATCGTGCAACAGCATAGTAGCAGAGTAGATTTCAAGCGGTGTGGAGAATCACTACTAAGAATTTTACTCAAATTACTTCTCTCTCCGTTGCTATTGTGTATGGTACATTCAAACAATGAGTAATCGTTGGCGTAATAACCGGTTTTTGTTGGTATTCTCATCAACAAGCATTTCCATTCAAGGTTTTGAGGATTATCTCGTGCTAATGCTGCAAATTAGAGTAAATGGCTATCAAGTATTGCTGTGAATGAAGAGCCCTTGGGTTTCACACCGGGTCAGGTTCTCAATAACTTCCTTTATTCTGGGATCCCTGAAGACGATGGGCGAGTCGTTCGTCGAAACGTTGGAAGTTATGGAGAACCTTACCCGGTGTGAAACCAGAGAACCCTTCATTCACATCATTCGCTAGGAAATCCTACAGTAGTACTTCAATATTTCTGTTCCATAAATTACTGCGTCACAGTTTCAAATTGAAAGTTTCAAGTCCGCGACCTTTGATTTTGCTACTCGCTGTTTATGCTCCGCTAATCGCCTGTTCATGTTGACGATCTTCGCTTTATCGTTTCAATTCCCGACGGATGCATTAAAGGGGCAACCTCACGGAGGCGGGCGTTCTCTGACGGTAGGGAAGGAAAGGTGAACAATGTATGCTCCCTGCCCGAGTCGGGAGAGCGTGCCCTGCAAAGTCACGATCTTGTCCAATGCAGCTCCAATTGGTCGGGACCAGTCATTGTTTTCGTGTATATGCTTCCTTTGATTCAAGATAGAATTAATTATTGTGGACTCAATTCACCCAAACTATTTCCCCGAACATCAGTAACGTTTTTTGGTCGTCTTTGTTATTGCTTTGAATCTATATTATGCGTTAGATTCATTGGGAATAACCTCTTATATCTTGATGAGTTTTCTTTTGGTTCATGGATTCATCAATTATTCGTAAACGAATCGACGCTTATGCACGCCTGGGTAGTGCTCGTCTCTTATTTGGCCTTGTCTTGCTTCGTTGGGATCGGAGCGACCGCAGAATTTGTTTTAATTTCTTAAGTTCGAGAAATTAAATGCTTTTTTTAAGTGAATCTATTGGTTTCGGCCTGTTGGCTGTGAATTTATTAGTGATGGTTGCGATAAATCGCGGAACTAGGGCACTGAACTTCCTTCACCTGTATACGTTATCTCGTGAATGTTTACATTAAAAATAACGAGGAGTAAGTTTTTCGGGCTACTTCTTTCAGGAGTTTTCACGAGGAGCACACAAGCATTGCTACGATTGAGTAAATCTTAAATTTTCCTCGCCGGACATTCATCGCTACCGAGCAGGATAATTGCATTGGAGCGTGCATTTTACGGTTAAGAATCCTAGCTTGTTGGGGGTTATTTGGGAGCATCGAACTTGTTTACCAGTTTATCTGCATGCTATCTCTCCGTGCCTCCGCGCTATAACTCTCGTCGAACAAATAAATGTCGTTGTTGTCAGTGTTTACGGGAGTCTGCCGTCCTAGTATTGGTTTTTTGCTCTGTCTCACTCTGTCTTGTATGCAGTATACAGAAGAACCTCTAATTTTCGAATAAAATTTCGCCGCGAGTGTACACTAATGTGTCTCAGCTCCATATCAACAATTATCGCAATTACAACAGTTTTTATTAACGTCACGTATCCCTTAGATCAGGCGGCATCACCGGAGGAGTCAATCGATAAGAGTATCTCTCTGCGTGCGTCTCAGTAGCCGATTCTGATATTGTTTTCGTAACGTAAAATAACATCGAATATTAGACATCTATCACGTGTATTCATCAGTATTTTCATATAACTAATAGCTTTAGCCGTATTCTGATTGTTCATAACGAAAAACATGACTGTTTTTAAAATCTTGAATTTAAACAATTTAATCCTAAAAATTTACTCCGTTCTTTTTTAATTACGATAGTATAATCCTTGAAATTCAATGTGCACATGTGCAACTTGATGTAAACCCGCCCAAAGCTTGAGATATGGCTTGTAAAAATAACAGAAAACGGGATAAATAAATAAATTTGTGCAAAAACGATGGAATATATTGTCTTAAAATTTTGGATATTTACTTTGTACTACTAGTTCCTTACGGATTGTTATAAGCAATTGGAAAAAAGCCGTTCTTTCATGTTTTTTTTAATAGTGGGTCACGTTGAAACGAATTTTAATGCGACTCATTTTGTAGGTTTTTTAATCCGCACTACTTTTTTTTATCAATTTTTACATTTTAATTGTTGAATAAATATTTAACCTACAATTTTTTCTGGTGCCAAACATACCATTACCACATTTATTACCACTATAATTCTGATTACATTCCATCCATATGATCTTGGGTATCAATAGTACTTCGCAAAACAGACGCTTTGGGACCTATAATCCGACTGGACTATTTTGCGAGACCGAGAATCATGAAAAATAAGGAATTCTCGACAGGTTGGAATCATGCTACCCATCAAAATTAAGGTGGTGGGTTGGATGCTGGAAAATTTTAATTTCTCAACTAATGAACAATTGTGAAATTGCTATTGCGTTGAATTGATGCTGACCTGCAAGTGGGAAATTTATTTAACTGTAATTAGAAGAACTGGTTCGATGAAATACCTAAAAATTGATATCAATTGATGAAAATTCTTGAGACAATACCGGAATTTGTGAAAGACGGTCTTCAAGTAAAGTCGTCTATTGCAGCATAAAAAAGTTCAGTAAGTTTACATTCTTATCCACAAATGCCGATGAGCTTTGGGAGACGTTTTTGAGCGCTTATGAATGGCTAACAAGTAAGTAGAAAAATTGATACTTTCACTAATCTATGCATGAGAAAATTTTCTAGAGAAATAAACACTGAAACAGATTAGCCGTTCCTGCTAGTACATTAGCTTTTATATAAAAATTTACTTAATTTCCTCATTGCAGTGACAGTATATAAGTACACAGTACACCAAGTGCCTACCATGCAGCCTGAATTATTGTGAAATTCTGGCTATAAAGGAAGGATATAGGTTACACTTTTCCTTTAAGTTCACAAACCATGGCTTATGAACTGCACAGTTATAATATACAAAACATTTGGGGCGATTGAAGAAGTTTTACATTCTTAAGGTGTTTTATTTAAGGTGTCATGAAATGGAGGAAAAAAATCATTGCTTCGGCGTGATAGCCGTAGTAATACTGGAAATGCTGGAAATCATAGGATACCAATCATATGGTGCGCAAACGCTTACGTAAGGATTCGTGGATTTGGTTCAATCCATCAAATCGTTCATTGCCCCATTTTCGTTCATTAAGGCCGTTTTACACGGTACATTTATTTGTACAATCTATCGTGCGAACGCATGTACAGTCAAGTGTGCAAGAAAATATTTTACGAACGACTGATTCAGAATGAATGTCGCTTCACACGATGAGTGCAAACGCACAATATTCCGTGCAATTTAGCGGTAGAAATCGTTCGGAATTCGCGAGTGTTTTGTTTATCATGCTTATGTTTCACTCATAAACATATGTTTCACTCACGTATTTAACACCTTGAAAAGCTGATCACCTGAAATTCGGAACCTCGACTCGACCATCTGCCTACTGGTAATTCTCCCGGTTTAGACAAAGCTGTCTTGGACTCTTCTCTCTGGCTTTAAATTCGACCAGTGTTTTAATGTATTTTTTGACCATTTCTATGTTAATTGCAAACCAACAGAAATTAAATTATTATTATTATATCACGCGGGATATCGAGAACTCTACTTGAGGACGCGACCAGTCATCATTTTGGGGGAAAATGACACAAACCCAAAGATCGCGATTACACTGAAAAATCAGAGCACCAAATAACACGACGAAATGACGATGTAAACATTTGAGTAACTTTGAGTGAACTCTCCTCGGGCTCTCCACTGGTTCAAACTATTCATAATTGCCGACGTATTAATTCTTGCCTTGAGAATGGGTGACGAGTCGTCTCTCGAAACGTCGACAATTATGAATAGTTTGAACATGTGGAGAGCCCGAGAAGAGTTTACTCATTAAAGATTATATACAAAGGATAATAGTTACTCAAATCATTCGACGGGAAAGTGCTAATCCTTCTTATGAACAACTTTATTTTCAATCGTAACACAGGCACAACAGTTTTCGCTATATCTGCGCCATCTGTTGAATAAAACCGAATCGAAATTGTATGATTGTAATTAGAACAGGTTCTATTTTCTGTTCAGTCATTCATACATTCGCACAATATTCCGTTCTAAACGGTACAATTTCCTGATACATGCGTTTGCACGATAGATTGTACAAAAAATGTACCTTGTAAAACGACCTTTATGAACGATTTGAAGAATCGGTTCATTACCATGAGCCAAATCACATGAACCGAATCATCAAATTGAATCGAATAGCCCACCTGTATTAGCTAGGGAAGGAGCAGGTTTCAACCTGTGCGCGGGGCTGGTCGGACCTCGGAAGAGGGGCACACTCCAGTGGAATCGGGGGACTTTGAAGGTCGACGTCTCGCCAAGTCCCTCCCCCCCCATCTTCTCCTCCCCTTCTCAAGAAGTAGATTCGGACGTGAGCTGTGATCCCAAGCGATAAAAGGGGCTCCCCCGGTTTCCCATTCTCTCCTCCCTCGCCCTTTTCCGCCGAGCGAAAGAAACGATTCTCTCTGCTCTCCGTGGCTCCGTCCATTCTCCGCCCACCTTTTAACTGATGGCCTGGATGCGGTAAATTAATGCTTGGTTCCTCAATGTGCGCTTTGGAGGGCGTTTCTGAATTGAATGTCATAAATTTGACTTAAAGTAGAATTTAAAGTAGAATTAAGGTCAGCTTCATTCTTCGGCCATTTTTCGTCATTGAACCTTGCGTCCTTCTATGGAAAATGGCGACGCTAATAATATTATGATGTTCGTTAGAAAATTTCAATATTTCTTAATTTTTTGCTTAGTTGTTTCTTAATATAACTTATTATAACTCAATTTCTTAATATTACTAAATTTCTTAATTTTGCTCGCCATTCACTGTGAGTTGAGAACATTTTTTTCTCTTATGGTGGTAGCGTCGCACAGTGGGCTGAAATCGAAAAAAGCTGGCCAAAATTCAAAATTTTACTTCTAAATTGAAATCCCGCAGTATGGCAGTTTGCATTTACAACATCCAAGCTACAAAGAACCAAAACTGTTTTAATTTTGGACCCTTTTTTGGATTAGTAGAGCACGTAAAAGTTGACAAAAAATTGTCAAAATCCTACGGAGCAGATTTTTCGCGAAATCTCGTGTTTTCTCTTTACTTGTATGGCCATCTGATAGCAAGTATGGTAATTTTAAAAGTATTAATGATAAGTAGGTATCTTTTGAAAAGATACTACGCAGTCGTTTTAGTTTTTATATTTATTTTTGTTGATAATTATTAAACAATTAAAATACCCTGTTTTTTTGCTGATTTTCTTATAATGTTAACAAAAACTTTAGGAACGACACTGAGATACTTATTCCGCATGAAGTGCAATCTCTCTAATACGTTTTTTATAAAAAAAAACTTGCCCCAACTCACCTCCGCTCCATTCTAGATTAAATATGTATTATGAGGCGGGTCAACCGTCCGGCGCCGAAATAGGGTGGTTTCCTATTTTTTTTTTTATTGCCTAGATCTGAAATTTATAACCCCTGGAGTACGTGTTTGAAGCCGTTCGATTTTTAAATGGCGTTAAGTATTTTTCCTTATTAATTAAAAAGTGAAAAAATTCAACGGCGCGAAAACGCGACGGCAAACTATTGCATGCTGGTTAATCCTACGTGTGACGTCACAGGTACGTACGCAACTACCGCAATCTGCCGCTAGGTGGTTCGCCGCCGCTGCTTATCTGCAGACGACGTCCGCCGAGAAAGCTTTAATAATAATAATAAATTTATTGACGGGAAAAAAAACTATTTACAAAAGTAAACTTGGTGTAAAATGGAAATGAGCTTTATTTATTAATTTAGCTGCTCTAGTCGCATAGAGAAACCTCATCAAAATAATGAAACATTTATGGTTACGGTATGGGGAATGAAAATCGTATAGTATAAATTTAATTGTTTCAGGCTTGACTTCGTGGAAGTGATAGATATCCATTTTTAATAAAAAACTTTGTACTTTTCCACACTTTATTTCACAACTGCGACCGGTTTCACCATAATATGGCATCTTCTGGCACATTCTGAAGCTTAGGTCATACAATATATACCCAGAGAAAGTTAAAAATGGTGGGGGTTTGAAATGGGGGAGAGAGGAGCAGGGCGATTGGGGCATGGCAGAGTGAGAAGGGGTAGTGGAAAAAACGAGAGGAAAGGAAGGAAAGTGAATCGGGGGAAGAGAGTGGGAGGAGTAGAAGGTCACCAAGTTACACTGTTTTCTATTTTTAAAAAAGGAAGATTGGTTAAAGCCCCAGCCCAAACATCTGTAACTGAAGGGCAAGGAAAGTAGGCTAAAATATGCCGAAACAATGGTTCAAAAAAGGCCGCGAAGTGAGGAGCTGCAAAGAAAGGACCCCAGAGGAACCACGGGTGGGTTTATGAATGGAAAAAGGACGGAGGGTTGTGAGGGGAGGGAAGGACTCCTAGCAACCATAAGTGGGGAGAGGGAGAAGAGGAGTGGAAGGGCCGGAGAGGGAATAGGATGTGGGGGAGTGACAGTTACTTTTGCAAACATGGAAATATTGAAAACAGCGGAGAGGAATGCATAAATACATGGTCATTACATAGATTAACATTTTGGTTTTTCGCTAGCACACAAATTTCTAATTGTTCCAAAGCGTCCATTTTTAGGCCTTTTGGTAACATGTGTAGGATTTCAGGTTTAAAATCACTGCTGTGGTTACACTCTAATAGATGCTGGGAAAATAGGGAATGGCCATCAGCATTTTTGAGGGAGCGTTCATGCTCCTTAATTCGGGTGTACACTCCTCTTCCAGTTTGCCCAACATAACAAGACATACATTCATCACACTGCAGTTTATAAATACCGGATTTCATATTTCTGTCAACCTTATCCTTCCCACTATACAACATTTTCCCTAAGGTAAGGGGGGAATAAAACGCTGCCCTCAAATTATTTGGCATTAAGTTACTTAATTTATATGAGAGGTTACCCACGAAGGGTAGAGACCTCCATTTTTCCCCGGAAACACAAATAGGGCTAGAGGGAACTATCTCTTTAATCGCCATCTGTTTTTGTTTTGCCCTAACAATTTTGTCCACCAGTTCTATGGAGAAACCATTTGTTGTGGCAATGAAATACATTGTTTGGAGCTCTGTATTATAACTCTCCGGTGATAGGGGAAGTTGGACGAGACGGTGTGCCATTGCATGGAATGCGGCGTGTTTGTGGGAGAAATGATGGGAGGAATCTTGGGGAATGGTATGATCCGTAGTGGTAGGCTTTCGATAGATTGAAAATTGGTGCCTCTGTGCTGTAATTGAGATAGTTAGATCGAGGAAATTAAGACTGCCATTCACGTCCAGGACGTGAATGGCAGTCTTAATTTCCTCGATCTAACTATCTCAATTACAGCACAGAGGCACCAATTTTCAATCTATCGAAAGCCTACCACTACGGATCATACCATTCCCCAAGATTCCTCCCATCATTTCTCCCACAAACACGCCGCATTCCATGCAATGGCACACCGTCTCGTCCAACTTCCCCTATCACCGGAGAGTTATAATACAGAGCTCCAAACAATGTATTTCATTGCCACAACAAATGGTTTCTCCATAGAACTGGTGGACAAAATTGTTAGGGCAAAACAAAAACAGATGGCGATTAAAGAGATAGTTCCCTCTAGCCCTATTTGTGTTTCCGGGGAAAAATGGAGGTCTCTACCCTTCGTGGGTAACCTCTCATATAAATTAAGTAACTTAATGCCAAATAATTTGAGGGCAGCGTTTTATTCCCCCCTTACCTTAGGGAAAATGTTGTATAGTGGGAAGGATAAGGTTGACAGAAATATGAAATCCGGTATTTATAAACTGCAGTGTGATGAATGTATGTCTTGTTATGTTGGGCAAACTGGAAGAGGAGTGTACACCCGAATTAAGGAGCATGAACGCTCCCTCAAAAATGCTGATGGCCATTCCCTATTTTCCCAGCATCTATTAGAGTGTAACCACAGCAGTGATTTTAAACCTGAAATCCTACACATGTTACCAAAAGGCCTAAAAATGGACGCTTTGGAACAATTAGAAATTTGTGTGCTAGCGAAAAACCAAAATGTTAATCTATGTAATGACCATGTATTTATGCATTCCTCTCCGCTGTTTTCAATATTTCCATGTTTGCAAAAGTAACTGTCACTCCCCCACATCCTATTCCCTCTCCGGCCCTTCCACTCCTCTTCTCCCTCTCCCCACTTATGGTTGCTAGGAGTCCTTCCCTCCCCTCACAACCCTCCGTCCTTTTTCCATTCATAAACCCACCCGTGGTTCCTCTGGGGTCCTTTCTTTGCAGCTCCTCACTTCGCGGCCTTTTTTGAACCATTGTTTCGGCATATTTTAGCCTACTTTCCTTGCCCTTCAGTTACAGATGTTTGGGCTGGGGCTTTAACCAATCTTCCTTTTTTAAAAATAGAAAACAGTGTAACTTGGTGACCTTCTACTCCTCCCACTCTCTTCCCCCGATTCACTTTCCTTCCTTTCCTCTCGTTTTTTCCACTACCCCTTCTCACTCTGCCATGCCCCAATCGCCCTGCTCCTCTCTCCCCCATTTCAAACCCCCACCATTTTTAACTTTCTCTGGGTATATATTGTATGACCTAAGCTTCAGAATGTGCCAGAAGATGCCATATTATGGTGAAACCGGTCGCAGTTGTGAAATAAAGTGTGGAAAAGTACAAAGTTTTTTATTAAAAATGGATCGTATAGTATAATATATTCTCAAATTAATGGTGCTAGCTCCTATTTTTTAGGTAAAGTTAGTATGAAAAGCATGAAATAAACCATTTTGTTCGTATTCATTTCGAAATATTTCCCGCAAGCAAGCACGAAATCGTCACTTAATAACTATACGGAGAGCAGGTGCTGCGCCGCAGCTATGATACGATTACACATTAATTTAATTCATCCACTTTGTCGAGGTGTCATTGCCAGAACATGAAATTAGCAAAAAAGGCTTACCGTCAATAGCATAATGGATGGCAAAATCTCGAAGCAAACTATGTATGATCAAATACTAAAATGCGTTGATCACCCCTCACCGTGATCACAGACCATTGATGGAAACTCGTGATTCACTCCATCAGCTGATCAGCATCATATTCTCCAAGAAGTATCAGTAACATGCCTCCTAGAACATTGCTTTATAAAAATTGTTTTGTGCCGCAGTGTCACACAACAACATTTAGCGATAGCAAGAAAGCTTACGTCGCGGTTCCACTAATCGAGAAGAGGAGAATTTTGTGGTTAAAAGCTGTCAGAAGAGAGTACCTTCCTTTACTCCTCTGATTTCACCTGCACTAAACCGAACATCTTCTCTAAAGAACTCCACCACCATGGCCACATCCACTTACGGTAGATTGTCCGTACAAAACCAGTTTGTAAAGCCATTGAACTTCTTCTTATGAAACTGATGAAACCTTGTGGCTTTGTATATCAGCAAAAGGAACTGATGATGAAAGGTAACTAATGAAATATGCAAGGTATGAATGATAGGAATGGTAAATGAAAGGAATAGAAGATGAGATAAAGGAAATGTTTGTCAAAACGAAAGTGATCAAAACGTAAACATCTAGGCCGGAACACCACAGAACGCGAAGTCACAGGTACGCAGTTTCGTTATTCATTTCACTGCGCATGCGACGCTTGCCGCGAAGAACTCCTTCGCGGTAGCTCTGTACTAGCAGGTAGCGTAGGAGCGTAGAAAACTTCTTTTAATGGCATGCTCAATGGAGGAGACTTTCCGAAATTTGAGCATTTTAATCGAGGTATATTAATACATGTTCACCAGATTTTAGGGACTCTGAAATACTATAGTAAGTACAGTCGATGACAATTCCATATACCTCGCAATGTTGACTATCTACCTGTTACGTCATCATAAGAGCTGCCGCTGTTCCGCCATTTCCGAGCCTTTTCAAATGAACTTAAAATTAACATTCAATTTACTTGTAAACTAAGACTTTTTAATCCAAATAATTTGCGTGTAATGAATACTTTAATGCTGGGGCACCTGTCGCAATAAATGAATTCTGTTTTCTTTGATGAAGGAAACTACCCTATTAGCGTGATGAATATTTTTATTTTGTTGCTACTAACCTGCACTCCGAATTTTATTCCTTTCTCCATGATTTTGGACCAAGGACCAACTATGTGCTAAAATATTTAAGTACAGTATAAAACACGAAGAATAGAGAACAAATATTCGAGGACAAGAATAGAGAGAGAGTTCTCTGATCTCCTTGGTAAGAACCTTTGCGGCTTCTGGCTGGGCACTTAACAGCCTCATGAAGTAGGCGTATGAAACAACAGTATGTTCTCTTGTATAAAAATATGTAGATCCTTCGCTGCAGCGGTCACTTCTCCCTTCCGAAAGGACAAGCCACAATACTCATGAGCGAGCGTGGTCATTCCCGGGGCGACCGCGGTAATCTTCCGCGACCCGGAGATATTCCCCAGTCTTTTGTACCAAGTAAGATCCCTCACCAGCACTCAAGTTTTAGTTCCCTGAACAGCACTTTGCTTGATAAGATAACATTTAAAAATCCTAGAAGTTTTCTAAAGATGCAACTAGTAAGTTAATTACCCTTTCACAAGCAAAACGATTGATGTGCCCCAGAGCATTGTTTCTCTCAGACACGTGTGTGACCGGGTTCGCCAAAATAATTTGAGGGTTTTTCCTAAAATGTGCATTTCTCATTGGTTTAGAAAATTACTCTCCCACTCGTTTTCGCGGAGTGATTCAATCTTAATTTGCTGCTGTGAGTGGAAATACTCAAGTGATTTCGGCTCATCGACACGGAAACGAGGAGTTGTTACGGAGTTGCCATCTATCAGGAGAGTGCTAGAGAACGAAGACAGCGTGTTTCAGAGCAACATTAGATCTCAGGTAAGTTTTCTTGTCGCATAGTAAAAGATATTTTACATTTATTTTTTACTTGATTATCATTGTTTTTATGCTGGTTTAGACACATTACACCGACACAAAGGAGAATATGAATTCTTAAAAAGCTCCTCGCTAATAAATTCGTGACATAATGCTGACAGTTGCGGGACAGTCTATTCAGTCAAAGAAGTCAGCTGCGAAAATTTTAAGATGGCAATAGATTTCAATGAACATAAAGTATTGGTGCAGTTCATGGATAAATATTTTTTCATTCCATACTTTCGTCGTTGGGATGCCTGCAACAGGACTACAGGAGAAAAATAATAGCAGATGTGGAAATATTCAAGTGTGGCTGATGAACAATATATTTTTCCTATTGATATATGTCAAAATCTTCCTGGAACTTTTGACTCAGATAAGAACCGAGTTGATGTTAAAGAGTTAAAATATTATTATTCTGAATCCTCCCAAGTCATATAATTATCGCAATTCAATTCTCTTCACAGTTGCATGTTCTGGTGTGGGAAGACCAAAAAAGTCTTTTCAGGGATCTAGTGGCAGATCTAAGCGAAGGAAAACAACAAAATGGAGGCAGAAAACATCGGCATCAAAGTTATCGTTTATCACAAGTATGAAGCTTCGATCTGAAGGAGATGATGCAGCAGCAAAGATTATTACAGAGTTACGACAACAACTCCAACGAGAGGGAAGCGAATGCTGTCAAAGTGGAAATCAAAAGCTGCCCCTCAGAAGGAATTGACGCCAGCGGAAGCTCTGTCATTAATCATAAATTGTCACCTAACAAAACAACAGTACAAAACACTACGTCAACTTGCCAAAAGGAGTGGGCACGTTATACCCTGGCTACGAGATAGTAAGATTTGAAAAGAGTGCAGCCTATCCCGAGGGAATATCAATTGCAGAAACAAAATGTGAGGAAAATCAACCATGCAGCTCTCCTGTGCTACCCGTTATGTACATTTGTACCCTTGGTATTTCATACCACCAACACTTCACAAGGTGCTACATCATGGAGCATTCATTGCGAAGGCAGCAGTACTTCCAATTGGGCAACTCTCTGAGGAAGCTCCGGAATTCAGGCACAAAGACATCAAAAGGTTCAGGGACAGCACTCGAGGAAGACGTCTAGGAAAGAAGAATTCGAGGACACTTTTCGAAGATTGGTCATAAGTTCGGATCCACTAATTTCAGCAAGAGAAATACCGGGAAACAAACGGAGAATGTCGAAGGACGTACGGAATCTTCTTCTGATAGAGTGGTCAACAGATTCAGAGGACAGTGATAATGTAGACTCGGACTCAGATGAAGAGATTTTATGAGGTAAATACTGATAAACTGCATAGATAAAGTATTATTAAAAGCGCTTTCTTTCTTATTATTCCGAGTTGAATCAAAATTCAACTCTTCTCTTACATTTTAAATAAATTCTAATGCTAATTTTGTAAGTATATTCAGTAGTTTTTTGTATCGATATTTGTATCGATATCTGAATCGATACTCTATGGGGTAAGCAGTGTGCGTCAAACGTCGATATCCGCTAGTGAATGATAGTTGTTTTTATATGTTAAAAATATTCTCCTTCAGGGAAAAGAAATTTTAATTGACCGTCTGTATGATTGCTAGCGAAGTGGATATCATGGTTTCCGCCATTTTGTCTTAAAGTGGTCCCTGACCAGTCTACGGGCTCAAATCATTGGATTTAAGTTTGAGACCTAACCAGGATGATATTGTAAAAATTTCATTGCTCTAGTTTCAAAAACATGGGAGATATGAATTTTGGCCTGCTTTTTTCGATTCTACCTCACTGTGCGTCGCGCCGTGACTCATAATTTACCACTAATTCGTACATTTTTAGCCGTAAATAACACCTTGGTGATGCCGCTATCTCCTCTGTTCACTACATTATGGTCCCTTGAAACTCATTCTTGATGTTAATGACAAAAAACACATCGAAAGAACAACATTTTGTAGCCAAAGATTAGATGGAAGCTCAATCGCTGAGTGAGCTATGGGCTCTGCCAAAACCAGCGTTTTACGAATGTTTTACGGACTGGAAAGAGGGGTTACTTTAGATGTATTTCATGTGATGAGACTAATTTAAGAAATTCAGTTAAACTGTTTGAGAATAATTAAATCCTTAAAAATAAAAATGTAAATTATAATTTCTTCATTAAAGCTTTCGCGTATAACAATCTGAAATAAGAATATTGGTGTGTATGCCGCGTGTACACCCGAATATTTTTATGGCTAAATTCTATTTTTTTCAAACCTTGCCCATTCTATTATTTTTCAAAGATGTGAATACGATGATTCTTTCGATGCTCCTCCATGTTGCTTAGGCGTTCAGGCATGATCTCAAGGATGATAGCTTTGCACCAACGACCACTCGACCGAGTACGTGAACCAAATTGCAGCGCATGCAGTCGCTTGTCTTGTACTGTGCGGGATTGCTATCGCAATTACCAATAATTCTTGGAGTAAAGCAAACCATTCTCACAAGGGTGCCCGTCTTTGTGTTCCTATGTTTCTTTTCTCTCAAAAGCATAGATTAAGGCAGAGAATACGTGGAACCTTTATGTACATGAACATTTATGAACCTTATGTACGACGGCAAAGCCGTACGAAGCCATTAATTTTCGCAATCAGCCATATTCAGTGGATCAGTTTTGCAGTTAACACGTGGAAATCATGGGCATTAGTAGCGAAATTGTCGACATACTCCAAGGATTTATATGTAAAAGTACAAAGTAGAAATAATTTCCAAAACAGCGCTGCATTGTTCATATGTTTCGCAAAAAATAATCTTCCTTTTCTTGCGCAATCTACCCTCTTCTTTAAGGTGGCTAGAGCTGTAATCGTGGGACATTGAGTGCACATTTTCATAATTTTAATTAAATCGAAAAACAATTCTTGGACCTCATTCTACTTGACCGCATCTGTGTGTGTGAGTTGGAACTTATCTTACAGGTAATGGAAATGATACAAGACTTAATTATTATTTTTTTCCTTAATTAAAGCATGCTGTGACTCGAGCTTTCGGCGCGTTATTTGAAATTTAGACTAAATTATGTTGAAATGTCTTTTTCGAATATGGAACTCGGCGTGACGCCTTGATATTTGTTAGCGACAATTATAATGATTATAAATTAGTTGTTTCTCGTTAAGAAGAAAATATGGACGTATTTAATTGAATTATTACGAAATATATGTCATCCGCCATAAGGCTACGTGTTAAAATAGCATTGAATTGCCAAAAAAAATATCGGTATGATGTACGTTTTTTCACTTTTATCTATAGACATCACTAATGAGAACACTTATTCAAAGTTTCACGCAATTCTAAACGTACAAAAATCACTCCAACTACAATTACCTTAATGCATGCTCAAAAGCGATCGCTTCTCCGTTCACTTACCGCCGTGATGGAGGTGGTTCCGCAGGTGAGTGCGCTTGGGAGTTGTGAGTCAGGTAAGCAAGCACTCCCCCCCTCCCGTCACCCTCTCTCTCTTGTTTTCTTCCACTCCCAACCCGCGCGATCTAAGCGATCGTACAACACTTTCTCACATTACTCATTTAGTATCTACTGGAAATGGACAGAGTTATAGTTTTCCTTGTTGTCCATTCGGCAATATGCGGACAGAGAACCATAATTGAATAATTGAGCAGTACGCGGCTCATAGTAGAATTTCTCATCCAAAGGTAGGGAAATAGCCCATCACGGGTCCTGAACAAGTGACTGTATGTGAACAACTGTGTTATATTTATTATACTGTGCTCTGTAGCAAATGACTGAATTCTGATCTGAAGAGGTTGCGAACTGGGAAAAAGTAACAATTGCGTCATCGTTTAATGAAAGGAATCCCGAATCGGTTAATATTATTTTGATTGCTCTGGCCTGAGATAAAGTTGCAAACGCTTGCTCAACCGGATACGCATGTGTGCTTTAACTCCATGTGTAATATAAATCAACTAAAGAATTCGCTCTTTTTATATTAAGGGAAAGGCAAGGAAGCCAAGCTATTATGGAAGAAAGTACGATTTCTCGTGTTGTATGGTGTCTTATATTTTTCTGCGAGTTGAATGTTTTCCTTTGATATAATAATAATTTTTAATGCATACAGGTAACCCCACTAGCGCATTACAATAAAATGTTTCTTTTTAGCTTGGCTATTGGAGACTTGAGTCTAATCAGGCCGCTGACCTTTCACGTTTGCCGTGTCGAGCGGTTTCAGTCGCTATAACCTTGGTGAACTTGGTTATGCTGAGTGGCCTGCAATCTGGATTTTTCGTGGTTTCCAGCGTTTTAATCAGCTTGCTTGGTTTATATGAATGGATTGCGTAGTCCATCGGTATGTTAGTGAGACGGCTGGGTAGCTATTTCCTGACGGGAGGATTATTTAGACCGTAAGGGGACAACTTAGCGTCTACAATTTTTCTTTTGTGGATTGCAGTGTTCGGAGGCAGAGACTCTTGAACTCATGGACGAGCATTGCTGTGACATGCGAGACGCTCTTTGAAGATGAGGCAATATCAACGGCATTCGCGTCACCAAGTATTTTCTCCAAGGGAAGATCTTCAAAGGCTCACGTTGAGAATGCCTGGTAATAAAACTGGTACTAATCAGGGAAATTTTATGATAGCCTGAACGTAGGGAATACTTCGGTGGTACCACCTGTACCCCATAATAAAAAGGTTAAGAATGCACGTGACGCCAATTGATAAGCCATGTGCCAAGGAAACTCGTGTGTCACAATTCAGACTGTGCTGCGTTAGCGGTTTTGTTGTTGCCACTGGTTATCTTTATTGCGGTACTCACTAAAGTCACAATATGGGGTGTTTTGCTGCCTTATTTCTCGTATTTACTTTGTTTGAAATCCGAGCAACATTTATATGCCTTCACACTTAGTGTTTATTCCCAGAACTGTCTTTTGATCTCTCAAAGCTCATTTTTTTCATTTCGCTCAATTCAGTCTTCCTTTGATTCTACTTTCTTTAGTCTTAATATTGATCCGAAGTCTTTTGTATTATGTATTTGTAATTTTCCCGCACTATGCCTCTTTTGAAAAATGAAGTTGTCCTTGGTGTCATAGTTATGAAAAAAATGCTACGCCATATTATATTACTGAACATGGTTATCTATGTTGATGTGTTCATATTTTGACTGATGGTTGATTGGAGCGAGGAATGAGGGTGATTTAATTTTTTTCAATTTCTAATTCCAGTATCAATACTAGAATTATAAATTATTTATTTCCGTATGTTGCTTGGACTGAAATGAAGTCACCAAGTCCTCAGAATATTGGCATGCTACTGGTGTATCTCTTTTGCAAATGCTGATGCATATTTGAAAAATATATGCTCGATTTCCCTTTAAGGTGAGAATATAGCTATTTTATTACATATATTTGATGTATTCCGTGATTTACTCGAGCTTTTATTCGAACTGGGAAAGGTTCGGTTCGGCTGAATCTGGGAAATAACCTCATTTTCGAACAAAAACGCGTACCCCATTTTTCTTCATTTCCTCTGGTATTGATTTTATTATGTACAAACGTAGAGAAAATGGAGGAGTATTAGTCGTTAGAATTACTAAAAAAAACCTATTTTGAAGATCCTATTTCATTCCGCTTGCATATTTTTCTTTTTGTTCGTGGGAAAATTTTCCCATAGACAAAAGATGTTACAATTGTGGTTTACACATGTGACCTTTGTCGATCTGATGATGATGCTAATTCGCCGAATCAATTACTTCTGACTGCCCATAATTGTGCGTATGTAACTATATTCGCTGAATCAAATACGTCTGACGGTGAATAATTGTCATGTGCTCCTGTCGTTTCTTTTCATTCGGTTGTATTGTTCAAATCTGAATCCATGATCCCTGGATTGCTCTGATTCCAGCGGAGTGCTTTTCGCCGGTCCACGTCCTGAGATAGTTCTTTTTTCGAGTGTGGTCCGATATTTCTGAGAAGGGCTCAAAAGCGTGACCCAGACGCGAATTAAGAATCGACGTGGAGTGGATGTGTATTAGGCGGATGAAGGGAAGGGACGGTCATCGATCTAAGCCCTGAAATTGCTGGCATTGCTGGTAAATGGGCCTTTAAATAGGGGGTGCCGCCAATTTATGGGTCCCTGGGCCTCGTGGCCGGTTGTATTGTTCAAATCGTTCCTTTCGTGGCATGGTCTTATATTTACAGAGAAAATAAAGGAACCTCCGGTCAAAAAATTCCATCTCCCGGTGTTTCTAAAAGTTTCTCGTCGCGTTATCAGTTCACGCTTTTTAATCACGACTGCCCATCTTCTGGTAACTATTTGTACTTCACTGAGCTCATATTATTTTTTTTAATATTCGAAGAAAATATCAATGAGGATTTTAATTGGCATGGTTCCCAGACGTGGCATTTGAGGAACGAGGATAAACGTTTTTAGGCACTTTTGATATGTGGGTTTTGTGAAGGATGGAGATGGTAAACGGGGTTGAGAAGACAACGGTAAAGTGTTGACTTTGTTGAATATCTTCGAAGAGGAAAGGAAGTTCGTAGAAGCAATTGGAAGGGTTGGAAAAGTGGAGTAAGTAAATAGTAAGTTAAGAGATTCCTTTGAAGTCTTATATAAAGGGGGAAATGTTGAATAAGATCGGGTGAGGGAGAAAATAAATGGGGACTAAAGGCTTCATGGGGGATGGCGTTGCTTATAGATCATGGGTTCTCAATCAGTGGGGAATTCCACCCCTGGGGGAATTTAGGAGGGTTTATGGGGTATTTGCGTATTCAGTAAAATGTGGTGCTCTGTAGGTTCTGTAAAATCTATAAAAGTGTAGTTTGTATTAATGTATTCTGTGGCGTTCTGCTAAATGTATTAAATCAGCCAGATTAAAATCGATTTTTAAACACGCGCATTCTTAAGCATGTATCTTTTCAGTTTGACAATATTTGGGGTAGGAATGGTATTCTGAACAAAGTGAAAGGTTAAATTGACCAAAAAACGTGGAGAACCTCTGTTATAGAGGTTTTTAAACAAAATCGAGATATATGTGTAAAAAGCTTTCACAAGTCAAAGTGGTTACAGGAATAGATACCCACCGCCAGAAAACGTGAGGGGTTGGGTGTTGAAACATATACGGTGTAAAACTCCTGCTATTATTGAACATCTGTGTTTAAGCCAAGGGACAGAAGACTAGCTTCTGCCTCCATTACGATATCTCTCTTGTGAGTGTGCCAAGTTCC
This sequence comes from Pyrrhosoma nymphula, assembly GCA_963573305.1. Classification (NCBI taxonomy): domain Eukaryota; kingdom Metazoa; phylum Arthropoda; class Insecta; order Odonata; family Coenagrionidae; genus Pyrrhosoma; species Pyrrhosoma nymphula. The sequence continues at coordinate 74,507,241 of OY754338.1, read as the reverse complement.
ACTCTGTGCCCTTCCTCGAAATGAAAAAATGTCGTAAAGTAATTATGCATTGACGTATATTAGTGATATCACATGCTTACGATATGCTTGCTTATGATATGCTTACTCAATGGCGATATACACCAGTTTGTCGAAGGCATCAGTTGTTAATGTATCCTGGAAGTTTCTTCAGATTCAGTTTTGAGGTCCAATATATACTTTCTTTCCTATCCTTCTCCATTTGGATGTGCTAAATAATGTCTTTAATCATTTGCCCCATTTTTATACAATAAGCTTCGCCTTAATATCACTGGAGGTTATAGTGGGAAACAGCCTCTAGAGACGAAAATGGGCAGATGCGATAAATTTTACATTTCTGGGTATTTGCCCTGGATTGGTCTTTGGCGATTTAATCGGCTCAGTTGTATGCAGTTATCTCATTAGGTATATGAATGAAGATATTCATACCTTCCGAAAAACATTTTTCTATTGGCAATTTCTACGTATTTTACAGGGTTTAGATTGCCCTCCCGCACATGCTTAGTGAAGCAAACGTCTTGGATTGTGCCTTTTCTTAGAATGTGTAAATAAAAATGTGTGCTTTCATTATAAATGTCATGCATCAGACACTAAACGCTGCTAAAATGCGTAAATGTTTCTCGGGTCGACCTTCTTTCCTTACGCATCCCTAGATGCAGTCAAATCCTGTAGAGGCATGAGCGCAGATCCTAAGCGCATCATGCGTAGTGTGCTACTTCAAGAAATACCTGCTGTTTGGCTGAAATCTGTTTGTTGTAAATATCCGTTGTTTTTTCTATAAACGACCAGTTGACTTACTCTTCACCTACGATATAATGAATGACCATGACCAATAATTAGGCAAAGAATCAATGCCTCAACGGCTGTTTTCAAAATGATCTTACAAGCATTGCATACTCCTTTAAAAATCCTGGAATGTATTTATTTTGCCTGGTTTATATTTGTCATGACGCTTATCAGTAGCCACCTCTCTAGAGGTGCGATGACAATAAACAAACGAAGGTACTCTCTTCCGAATCTGAGCACTTGCCCCTTAGGGAAGCAGTTCGCTTACTTTCGTTCAACTCCTTGGCTTTGCCATATTGTGACACTAAGCCGTTGCACGAGCTTCATGTGCTTCTGCGTTGGGCGTTGCTTAACATGATTAGGAAACTGACTTCCGCCTCACCTTATCCTCTAGGTAGCTTTGGCACCCTCTCATCGGGATGACCGTTAGAGCCCAATTATATACGATCTTTCATTATTAAATTAAGTGGGAGTTTTTTTTTAACTCAGTGAAGAATTTAAATGTAATAAATATTCAAAAATATTATTTATTGCATTCTGTTTATTTCGCCGTTTTTTCTTTATTGAGTCGTAAATACATCGTGGTACGTACGCGTAACTGATAGAGGAAGTTTTGAAATTGAAATCTTAGCACGTAGCTATAGAAAATGGTTATACATCTCTCGTCGGATTTACGCCTTCCTCAAGTCACGTACAGTCGAGTTTTTGTGACGTATTATATTCCCACCCGGAAGTTGGCCTTGGATCTTCAGTGGAATAAAACACCGTATTGCGTTGTAACGGGGAATCTTTTCCAAATATTGTTTTTATTATTTTGCTTGTATTTCTTGATACGCATGGGATTACTGGATATTTTTGTAAAATGCAAATGTTTTTTTTGCCCCAAGATTGTTTTATTTCCTCTTTCAATAGATGTATTATTTATTTTTTTATATCTACCGTGGTGAGATTCTATCATAAATGTATGTTTACGTTTTCTTTTATCTAAAATCTAGTTTCAAGTAAACACCGTGTATCGTGGCCCAGCTTTGGTTTGGGCGTCTTGCCTTTACGTTGATATGACCTTGAACCTCTGAGATCAATTGGACTGATTAAATAGATCGAATGAGAATATCCAGAGGAAGAAACGTAGAAGAAGAAACGAGAGAATTCGAAAGAAGGACCAGGTGGATTGAATGCACCACGAAATTTTTAAATGCTGAAACTTTAAATTGATTTGGTAAAAACACTAAGGAAAATTAGAAACAAAAAGAGCTCTAAAGAGTAGTAGTAGTTTTTATGGGATACCATCGACTGCAGACATTATTTGTGACACAAAGATTAGTCAGGGGTTTGTGGAATGGAGAAATTCTGAAAGTAGGAGGAGCAAAACTCGGTGTCGGTATAAGCCTTCTCTTAAAGTAAAGTACTGAGCGATCTATTGTTTTACTTCCATCTGCTGGAAAAATTTCGCCTCTCCCAGGGTTCAACCCCGGCCCCTTAACAAGGTTATCTAGTGCTCTAGCCACCATAGCAACCGTCTTTGAATAAAGTGCAGTTTTTCACTTACAATCAGATAACTTATATTTTCTTTTTCTATGTATCTAATTTCTTAGAAATTTTACAACAACCTTTTTCTGATGATACATTAAAATTGATTCTTTACTCATCATTTGGAAAAGTTCCTCCATAGCATACTTTAACATTCCCATGGTCGTCATAACATCCTCAAGGTCTTACGTGAAAGACCGAGAAATAAGTTTTCGGGGCTTTCGTAGGAGGTTGAAGAATTACCAATGTGTGAGAGCACCAATGCAGTAATATTTAGCTTTGAATTATGGAGATCATGGAATTGAAACATCGATGATGATGACGACCTTGAACCTGTTAGATGATCGCTGCCGCTCTCCTTGGCCTTCATCTTGCGACACTCCCAATTGGTATCAACATCCTTCGACGCCCCCCACCCCCTTCACTCACTCATTCATCCTTTCTTTTTTTAAATTCCATGATTGATACCTCCAGCAGCCTTTTTCGTCCCTATTCCAATGGCAACATTCCCTTCCTTGTAAATGCTTAACCCTCTAACCCCTCCTCCTGTTACCCTTCCGCTTCTCTCTCAGTTTGGCCTTCGATGGCTGACCCATGACTTTCCCTTTGAAGGTTCCACTTCCAAAGGTTTTGCACGAATGTTTGTCATGCATTCATTAAAAACCTTTGCATCAGGCCCATTCCATCTTTCCCGGGCGATTCCCACTCCCATTCGGAAGGTTTTATTAGTTTTACCTCTCATCTGACTGAACAGAGAACTGGTAATTTTGATTCGCAGGGAAACTTACACTGAGGATTCCATCCGCAAGCTCTTGTCCTGAAATTATAATGACATGGTATGATTTTATAATGCCCTCAGAACATTCAAAATTTTATGCAATTTTTTTTATAAATATCTATGATGGCAAGGTTAATTAGGGTATAATTTCCAAGAGAAAAGAGTACTTGAGATAGTCGGGCTGCATAAACTTTGGCTTAGGAATTTCGGAATTGATATCTAATTTACTAATAGGTAAACGCGGTTCTTTGGAAATGAAAGTGAGGGAAATGTTGCCCAAGCCAAAAATACTGGGGAAACTCCACGCTGAGGAGCGCAGTTTTTTATATGGAGTGCGTCGGAGCTGAACACTTTAATCTTTCCAAGACCCAATTAATGAATTCCTTATTTATAAAGCGATTTCTTCCGCTGTTGCTTTGTTTCACGCTTGATACTTATCGGTCAAGTGACGTAATTTCTTATCCTAACGGCGTAGGCCACAAAACATCATGTGTAAGCATAGAATAGTGTCAAATTGAGGTTCCAGTTTACATTTATATCGCCGTTCAATATTTTTTAACAGTTGGCCTCTTTTTTTCTCGCTACGTGGAATGTTTTGACTTGATTTTTTTTCAGTTCTCCGAATGGAATAACAACTATATCTCGGTCCATTGCTTTTTTTCTGAGCTGGATTTATTTTCGTCAGAATTGTCCGTCGCTTCGTTTTTTCCCTTCTGATCTCATTCTTGGAACCGATATCTCGCTGCGGAGTTATCACAATCCATTTTGTTTCATGTCGCACTTTCCGTCGCCGCAAACAGTAAGAACTTGCTCGCGATCTGCCTACCTCGCCTGGGTGGGAGAGAAAAGAACATCGAATCACTCTGCGCTCCTGCGCCAGTGCTTTGAACTCCATATTTTTCCGAAAAGATAAACACGCACGCTCACTCAAACACATACTGTGTGTGGCATATTTCGAGTGAGCGGTAACCGACTTCTTCGATTGCTTCGGATGGGGACATCGACCCGAAAGCGCGTCTTGATCTCTTCCTCATTTTTATGTCTTCCTCGCAACAAGTCCCCGTGCTTTGGAATCCCTTTTGCCTTTAATGCTCACAACGTATCTTTTATTGCCTTCTCTATTCATGTGCTCTTCTCCCTTTGCGTTTTGAGATTGCTTCGCGTCCACTTCCGTATGGTCTCCCATTCATATCCTTATGACGTCCACGTTCAAATAAATCCACTCTAATCAATCTACTTAAAGTTTTGATTTGCCCCCAACTGTCCGTCTGTTGAACTAACGAACTGCCCTCTCAGGCTGCCTCTCATAATCGAGAATTTTGTTTCTGGTTACATGCCGTATTTTATGTCGTATGCTGCTTGGATACGTGTGTCTTCTTCATGGATGTTCCTAAAACATACATTCATAATTTTGAATTCGAGGTCGATTGTGGAGATACTATTGTGGTCGCCCACTTGCGGCCAGTAGGCGTGCAGAATGTCTTCCTTACTTACATCAGCCGACTCAAGCAAATATATTATCACTTTCCGGTGTTTGTAATGCTGAATTGTGGTGTAAATAACATCCCTGTATATTATTACTGTACTTATAATTGATGCTTATTAGGATGACATTTTTGTTTCTCAGATTTAAACTCGTTGCAACACTTTTGGTTTAATGACCGTATTTTATGTTTTATGTATGTTGTGATTGCTTCCACATTGAGTATCATCTGTTTCTCGGATGTGTTAATGTCATCATCCGCATTCTAAGTATTTTTCGTAGTTACTTTATCAGAGTGTGGTGTTCTACTGATTTATAGAAATTCCTTTAGAATCTTATGTTAAGATTTTTAAATTCTGCCATAGTTATCTAGTAGCGACTTATACATCGTGTTTTATTACATGATCTACAATTTAAATTGTAATTTCTTTCTCTTTCAACCTCAAGAAGTAACATTTAGGAAAGGGAAAGCATGTCACTCGTGCGCATGTCGTTATATTAGTTACCAGAATACCTTGAGTTGTTGATTTAGAGTAACCTGTAAAAATTGCCAGTGTTACCCCTAATTTGGATTTCTTTTTTTTATAGGTAAGTTCCGGAAATGTCTTTTCTGCCTGAATTCCTATTGAAACGTGAGTATTGGCATAAAATTCATTTGTACCAATCATGCGTAATATTTTGCAAGGGAGGGTAGTATTCTGCCCGTCAGATAGCTTCCGTGATAATTTGCCAACGAAACTCTTTCGTTCAAGTCAGACGTTCATATCTGCAAATATAATCTCGCCTCGACGCCCATTTCTCTTGAAGACTCTACGCCGTCGTTTATCCTGCTGGTTTCAATCTCTTGCTCCTCCGGACAGATTTGGGGAAGGAGTTCCCTCTCTTGAAATGTAAGAGATTGGAATATTGGAGGAAAAATGGAGAATTTCTCAGCAATTCTTTTCCTTCGCGAGCAGGTCTCAAACAATGGAGTTTCTGACTGTCTTTTTGGCCGTCGCTATGGGGGGGCATTCCTCTTTAAGTCTGCCTCTGGGTGTCTCTCTGTCGGCAACGTTGAAACCAAGGTCACGAGGTGTCTTTTTGTCCCACGCTAAATAATCGCTTCTTGGAAAGTATTGAACAGGTTTCTGAAGCAATTTCGCGCAATGAACGTACTCCTGTGTGACTCTGTAAAGAGGATGGACTCGCTCTCTTAAAGCAGGTTAAGACGCAGTTTTCCTTGAATAATTTAAATTTCCTTTTGTTTCAATTCCATTAATTCCACTGGTGGAATACATGAAATTATATGAGAATTTGACGCACAAAACATAATATTTTAATCTATTGTGGAGAAACTGGGGGATACGCGCCTGGACTTCAATCGTCTCAGCGACTGTTAACGTATCCACGCTTTTCATGTTCGAAACTGAATGTTTAAAACTATGTAATGTGTAAAACATGGCTTATAAACCGCAGATACAACATACTTAAAAAGCAATTTGCCGATGGTAATTAATTTTTTTCCTTTTTGGTGAATGGCTGACGGATAATTTTTTGAAAAGTGATTCCTCCTCGCAAACAATAGGTCTATTTTTTGGACAATCAAGGTTTCACCGGTCAAATATTCCTTGCTTAAATAATCGATATAAAATATCTGATAAGAATGAATATTTTAGCAAAAAATTGTTGAAACTCTTTTAACAAATGTGATTTACTCCAGATGTACATCCATGACAGCATCCCAACGCACGTTGGTCCTTTGGGATCGCAAAAGTGTTCCTTTTATCGCTACTAAGTTCTATGTACTTTAATTCCTTGACCACATGGTCTTTATCCAATGTGAACTTATTATTATGTCTTGGTACTAATTGTAAAATCTCCTTTTCATGGAATCCTACCGTAAATGCTTTTAAGCAGTAATGCAATCTCGGAACTCCGTCTTATTCTTCAAAATCGAACTCTTCTTCTTTCCCAAGAAAGAGCGTTTGCCTCTTCGTCGATTGCAACACGTAGTGGCTTGAATTCCGTGTGAAAAAGTCCCGTAATAATCCAAGAAAGTGATGCGAATGATTTTGCGCACCCGCACGCTCGTCTGCTGATCCCATGACTCACGGGGGCCTCTGTCATTTTTCTGGGAACAATTCTCAAGTAGGAACTCCCATAAACCACCAGGCGGACTTAGTTCAGAGCTTTGTCTATCCGTTTTGAAGGAATGTTTCAGTCAGTAGAGGAATGTTGGTTCGCAGGTTTCCGCAGCGCTGAAATGATGATCTCTGCATTTCTCCTGGTCAGTTGGTTATTAGACAATAGTTTTGCTGGCTATCTTGCCGATGTCTTCAGGTCAAATCATCTTCGATAAGCGAAACGGTTTTCTCACAACCGACTGACGCGGAGTGCATAAATTAGTAGAATAGTTGGGTGATGATAATTAAACGAAGGGCATCCGGAAATTAATCTAGTCACGTATTTTGTTATCCTATCAGTACCTTGTGCTACCCTATCTTCAATTATTCCCAAGATGTGACCAAATTCGCATCACGGACGGTGAATGTTTTGAAAAGTACGTGGAAGTATACCGATTCACGGGAATGGGATACTTGTTTTTCCAGTCGGTATATTATTCTAAATAGCCCAGCAGTATTTACATGCCGAATGCGCCTTGTAGATTTTTTGCGAACAAATCCATTTTTTCAGTTTGACACGGTGATTAAACCGTCTTACACTTAGTAATATTTTATAACATCCGGAGAGGTGTTTGTTTTCAGCACTGAAAGATGTGTCGGTACAGTAGCCTTTTCTTGGGATTAGGGACGTGTATCCCAAGTAAGTAAATTAATTTAGGTACTGCAGAGTTAAGAACATACACCCCAAGCAACGAACTTGTAATTGACCTCAAGAGTCAAGGCACAGGAAGTGCGCTGCCGCTCAAGGACCACTTGGCGTCAGATCGGCACGCATGTATTAGTAACAACAACGGACACGGGTGATACCCAGTTATGTAAGTGTGAGAGGATCTTTGGACTTCAGGCTATAAATTATTAAATCCGGCCACTAGCTGGCCAAGCTAAACCCAAGCTATGTAACCGCAAGCGGAAAAGGTGGAAGAACTGTTCCCCTATCCTGGTGTGTGGTACTACTTGTCGATTGGGCTATAACCTATCGCCAATCAAATCGAACTTTCCTTTGAAGTTTGTGATGCATCATAATCACATGTTAAAGCTAGTTTCTTTCAAGGCTGTGTTGAATTAATTTTTAATCAAATTTAATTAAAAATTATTTTACCCTTTTTAGACCGTTTCGTAATTTTTATTCTGTCAATGTCTTTGATTTTGAGTTCAAGGGTTGCGTATTTTTTTCGTTTTTCCGTTCCAATTCGACTCATGCTTTTCCGATTATATAGTGACCTCATAACTTGGTTAAATATTTTTTTATCAAACTAGATTACGTTTTGATGTCAAAATTCAGAAGAAGACTGGTCTGGTTCTCGTTTACGGCTGCTAGCTGTGTCGTTAAAAGCTAAGATCTTAGTTGAGTCGCAGAAATCGTAACAAAAACGTGATATCGGTGCTTTGTTCTCCAGCATTTATGGCGTTTTTGAGTGAAGACGGATGTAGGTCGTACTATAATCATCCTTTATGACTAATACTTTTCTCATAAATCAGAATCGGAAATCTATGGTTTATATGCATTAGCATAACTCTTATCGTTTGATATTGCTGCATAATTGGGTATCACCTGAGTCCGTTGTTGTTACTTACTAGTACATGCGTGCCGATCTGGCGCCAAATAGTCCTTGAACGGCAGCGCACTTCCTGTGCCCTGACTCTTGAGGTCAATTTCAAGTTCGTTGCTTAGGGTATATATTGTTCGTAACTTAACAGCACCTAAATTAATTTATGCAAAAAGAGTTAGATGGATAAGAAAGATAAGAGAGATAATGTTTTCATCAAATACCCTAGCTGTGACGAAACCTAAAGTTTGAGATGCTGGTTTTGCCAATCAAAAGGCGTCCAGTAAACATTATTTTTGCACATTCATTTGTACCCATATCATTCTTTCGCCATAGTTGCGCTGTTGTTTTTAATCATGTTGAGTATTTATTTCAAAAATATCTAAGACTAGATCCACTCATACCTTCATGACATGCTTTTGCATTACCTTGATGCTTTATAAATTGCTCCTTGGATGTCACACTGAACTTATGAAAATTACATATTCACTTTGCTTTTTTATGATTTTTTCTACCGGAAAACCTTTATATTAGTTTTCAAAGAGGCTTTTAAGAAATGAAACCCCTGCCCGTTGAGATAAATATCTTTATTGACTGTTTCTTTTTTCGGGAGTCATTCCGCGATGTTAAAATTGTAAAAAACAATATTTCGCTGGTCCTCCTGCCAGCTTCATCAGGTTAACTGAACTGATTCCTTAAGTCTCGCTCGTCTTTATATATATGAGTGAGGACTCCCATTGTTGCCGGACTTTTTAAATTTGAAAAATTCCGCACTTTAAATAAATAAAGACGAGCGAGACTAAGGAATCAGTTCAGTTAACCTGATGAAGCTGGCAGGAGGACCGGCGAAATATTGTTTTTTACAATTTGAACATCGCGGAATGAATCCCGAAAAAAGAAACAGCCAACACTACATCCGCGGAAGCCTACGAGTTAAATATCTCTATGTTTTATAAATTGCATATAGGGCTACTATCCTCACTTCATACGGGGCGTTCGAAAGGGAGATGCGAATCTCGATTTTAAAAAGCTTCCACCCATTCGTTTTTAGATAAGAGGAGAGTTATGTTTTCGAATTTTTCACCTATTTACTCTCATCAATGAATACCTTTTTCCGAATGTCTCATTGTATAAATACGGCTATAATGGGAAAGCTACAGAATTGGGCCATTAATAAGCAGGGCGAAATGCCCTCGCGTTGTTAGATCAACCCGAATCCACACGCTCCACACGCTCGGTGCTTATGAATACGAATCTCATTTGGATATGATCGCCGTATGTTGATTCAGTGACTCGAGATCCTCTTTTTATTTATATTTATGTTGCCGACCGTATGCCCAATGTGAAATGTTGTTCCTGCTTTTCATGGAAATAGTGCCAAGGAGAAGGTATTGTTTTGTTGAGTTGTTTTGTGATGTCATTTGTTCCCTGTTTGCAGTTATCGGCCTTTCAATTCAAATATTTCCTCATTGTGTAGCAGAATGTGCGTCTCTATCATATTCTGGCTGATGAAAATGTGTTGAGACATGCCGTAAAAACGTTTATTTAAAGTCATTCATGTTTCGTCGTATGTATAATGAATAGAAACACTTAGTAATTTTCCACATATTTATTTCTATGGCACGACGCGTTTCACCACTCTGTGGCACATGATAATGCCACAGAGTTGTGAAACGCGTCGTGCCATAGAAATAAATATGTGGAAGATTACTAAGTGTGTTTATTCATTATGAATATCGACATCTTCCACCAGGTTTAGCCTGAAACAGTTATATTTATTCGTTGTATTTACTTAACTCTAGTCCAAAACTTGCCTTCCACGTGAATTAGTAGGGAATTGGGGGCGCTGGTAATAAAAACAGATATATTTTGTCGTCCATAATTGACCGTATAGCAGCAGACATGTATGCATTCAATCCCTTTTATTTTGGTAATCATTCATTAACCTTATACTGTGCATTTCGTATACATATCTGAATGAATAGTTTCATTCGCTGACCGCGGAGTTCGACTTTACCCGACAAGCTCAAAAAATATTTTCCCTAGTAGACTGCGGAGATTCGGTTGTATCCCAAGAGGTATTGTATTTATAGTCGTAAATTTACTACCTGGCAATAGTGGTTTTAAAATAATTTTGCAATTTCTGCATAAAGCAATGCAAATTATTTTTATTTAACTCACGAAATGGTAGGCATTTTTGTTCGGATATTTGACATATTTAATGAGTGAAACCAGTCATCATTGAACGCAGTGAAAGGGTTACACAAGCCGTATTTGGTAAACTGGCTGTGTTATAACTGATTTATTTAGCGCTTACGTATCATGTCATTACCCCTTTCGCTTCGGTCGGGCCCAAATAGAAAACGCGTCTATGCGATGTTTCAATGACAGACTGACCGTGCATATCAGCCGCATTGTTGAGGTATTTTTTTCATACATCTCAAAACAAATAAATACCAACTAATCGAAATAAATAGAAAATATATGAAGGGCTGGTGTCGTTACACCTTCATTATTTCAAGCAATCACTCTTTTATCATATGCGTCTTTTCGTGTTCGTACATTGGCAAAGAAACTCACTTTAAACGAGAAGCATGTCCCTCGAATACTCAGCATCAACCGCATTCAGCCTTAAATTCTTATCGTAGCTTATATCGTTGTCATAATCAGCTGTCATCAGTCCGAGTATGGGACTGCCTCAACTTACACCTCAGTTTTCTTTTCCTGCTAACCGTTTCATTCCTACGTCATCCCTTATTTTAACTTCCTTAATTGGCTTCATGCATTTCTTCCTGGCTATCTTGGCTCTTCCTCTTATTCGTCGTTATTTATATTATCAGGAGACTGTTACGTTTCAGAATTGAAACAAACGTTTACTGTCGTTCTGTTATTTTATTATTTATTTCCCTTATTATACAATGAACTCTACAATTATATGTAGCAAATATACTTTTTTGGTTCCTCATTTCTTTGCTTTCATGTTGCCAGTCCAATTTTTACAAGCGATTATTTTGACGTATTAATAAAATTTTCACAGAGAGAGTTGGCAATTCTCGGGTTAAATTTTTGTCACATGTGGATAAAATATAACGGTTGTGTTTGAGTTGTGTTACGGCTCCTACCAAGTTCTGTCGACACCAGTGGGTCGCCATATTTTTATCACGACACCGGGAAGATACACGAAAAGAGCCGCGAGAAAAAAAATTCTCTTGTATTTAACCAACATCCACCAAGCACCGACCGGGAAGATGATGATTTCCCCCACTTAATCGGCTGCTTTGATCTCTTGAATGAAATATAGCTGATAGGCTTTGGATACTGATAGCTTTCAGATTCCGTCTCTTGCAATATTTAAGATCATAATGGAATCAAAGTGAGTCTTAGCTGGTGAAAATGGGTGGAAATGAAATACATAAACATCTAGCTCACTTTTTATCTACAAATTCGTAATTAAATGGTAGTTTTCTATCACCCCACGCCACTTCTTGTGGCAGCTCTCTAGGTAAAACGTAATGCCAAAGTCCTTTTGCAACTGTACGCTCCTGCGCATTTGAGAATGATGAAATTTCCCCACTCATTTGACTTGCGCTGTTCCCTCGCCGTTGTAGGCGTGGAGGAGAAGATGGAGCTGACGTCACTGTGACGAGGGTGCAAAACGACGGAGGGCGTGCCAAAGAAAAATTCAGAACTATGGGTAGAGACAAAAACCCCTATGGGTAAAGACAAAAACCTGGACGTAAGCGCGTGTTGCATGCAGGTGGCTGTGTCTTTTTTCAATGGCTTTAGTTTTATAATCTTTGGTAAAATATTATCTCATTATAAAAGTCAATAGTTAGAGAGTTAATACGTTCTACAATCGATAACGCTCTCATCGACCAATCTACAGTCTGATGCAGCGGCGTACATCTATATCCCTGCAAGTCACCTTAAAGGTTGTGACAGGGGGTGAGTAGTCACCAACATGTATGTACTACACTGTATCACAATATTGTTAATGAAGCTACCACTGTCGGAGAATTAGAAAAAAGCAAAGACCTGTCAGGAGTTAACATAACGCCAACATGCATTGCACTATAGGCATGCCAACAATGCGAGGGAAAATATTTGTATTAATAATGTATTATGCAACTACGTAAATAGATAGAGATACAAGATGAACTCGATATTCTCAGGCGTAACTTTGTGAAAATCCATATTGACAGAATCAATACTAACTTTGTAACTTTCACAATGAATTTTATTTAATACGACCGGTTTCATCGCATAGGCAACATCTTCATACACCTGAAGATGTCGCCTATGCGATGAAGCCTTGAAGCCTTTGAAGCCAAACCGATGCGCCTTAAGACACCTGTCTGAAGATGTCGCCTATGAGATGAAACCGATCGCATTAAATTAAATTTGTTGTAAAAGTTATCAAGTTTGCATTGATTCTGTCAGAGATATAAGAGTTATACCGGTAACAAGCACGGTGTGCTGTTAGTACTTAATAGGTAGCAGATAAGGATAGAAGCATTTGGGACTAAATCTAGCTAACTACCTACACTACCTATCGAATAACCTAGTTAGAAGTGTCATTGACGATTTTTATGGCTTCTAAACTTAACGTAACAACATTGCGGATTTGGGCAAGCGATATGGCGCCCTCCCCCATTGTCACGCAAATTTTTCAAGCTTTTGAACTATCCTATAAAATCCTACATTTTTTTTTCTCGGAATTGAGGTTTTCCGTTTCAGCTTTCACTAGAGCCAAAGCCCCGTCTCTTTTGGATGCCGTATTAAATTAGGGTTCTTTCTGCACCCCCTTTTTGGTACATTTTAGAGCCGTATTAACACGCCTTCGGCGTCCACCGCAAAATGATATGGGGATGGGGGCAGTGTACCCTTTCCCCTCCCCATTTTTGTAACGCCGATAGTGTGGCAATATGACAAAACCCATACTCTCAGTTGATATCAAGTTCTCGAAACGGCTACGTCACCTTGCGGTTAATGTTAACCAGACATTATGAAAATGGCCTTAAAGAATACGTAAAATAATGTTTTCCCAGCTATTTCCAGCTTAGAAGACACAAGTTATGAAGCTGTACCGTGAAACAAACAACCCTTTTCTGATATTTGGCATTTCGATGGAAATTCTTCCGTCTAACTCGCATTTCACTTCGAAAGTCTTTTTGCGGCATTATTAGGATTTTCACGTATTTCTTTTCATATATAGTCGGTACTTCAATCGATATGATGAAGCACAGGAATGGCAATTTTCCACTAGATGATCTACTAGAACTTTATCTGGTGGAAAATTGCCATTTCTGAGCTTCATTATGCTGGCTAATTCCACCGTATCACGCCTGACAATTCTCTTTTTGCTGAATCATCTAGTATCACGATCACCAACGTGATTTTGTGTATTTAGGGAATTGCACATTAATTAATATCACCAGAATACTAACCGCATTCAATCAATTACCGACCTTGGAGCAAATTAGGCGGAAAATAACGAGGGCACAAATATTATGAAGGTGGACTGAAAGACAATGCCTGAGCGAACATAGTTCAATCAATGCCCGCATTTTCGTAGTTGTGTGCTGTTGGATAAAGTTTTTGAAAAATTATTTTGAAATGGGGGAAGCGTGATTGGAGACATTTCAGTTGGCGGGTCTTCAAGTAGAGTATGAGAATTTAAATATTAGCTTAAACAGTGGTAAAGCATTATTCAGTTTCTCACATGAGCTTACTCTTTTCATTACCCGTCTACATCTACGAAGTACCGTGCAAGTCACCACTAGGATGTCTGGCACGTGGTGATTCCACACCAGGCTTGCAGCACTCGTCCCAGCACAAATCAGAGCCTCGCACGTTCCTCCGGCCGCTAGGCGCAGGCCAAAAAGCATTCAGGAGAACAGTGCGCAGTCCAACCAGAAACTGGGAGAGTGATACGTAAATGAACATGTAAACATGCAGAACCATGCTATAGACACATCTAGTGGTTAATATTACTAATACTGTTAATTTATGAATGCTACGAGAGGCTACTTCATGCAGAGAACAAAATAAAATAGAGTAAAATAAAATAATTCCGGACATATCAATCGGTGTGAAGTGTTTGTAATGATGTTATGTTATCAAGCACAAGTGAAAATTCTACCTATTGAGGGTGGGAGTTTCATATGATTGATCCATTGCAACTATTATGATACCTTATTGTACGTGGAAAAAATTACATTTTAAATCTATCGCTTCTGCAGTCAATTTCATTCATCACATTCCTGTGATCGCTTCTACCGTAGTACGTTGGCTCTAGCAATATATGTTGAACGTCCGGCAAAAAACGGTATGCTCCGAACTTGCGCAAAAGATTTAACCTGTATTTCTCCCTTCGATCAGTTAGAAATTCCCACCCCAATTCCTTCAACAATTCGGTGACAATGCTAAGTTTATGGTAACAATTTTTCACGAATCTTGCTGCTCTCCGTTGTATTCGATCTATTTCAGAGATTAGACCTACTTCGTAAGGGTCCCATATGCTAGCGGCAAACTCCAAGTGAGGTCTCACAAATTAAAAATAACATCGTTCTTTAACCTTCTCGTCGCATTTTCCTAATACTCTTTTGATAAATCCCAATTTGCGACTAGCCTGTCCGCAGATTTTCCGGACGTGTTTCCTCCAAGACAGGTCCTGAGTAAGGGTCACACCTAAGTATTTAACTGACTCTACATTTGATAAGTTGGTTTCATTAATTGTGTACGTTTCGTTGACCGACTTATTCCTTTTCCAAAAATTCATAACAACGCACTTTATAAAATTCAATTCTAAAGCCGTGTTTACACGATGCATTTACCCGCGCAAGTACGTGGCTGGACAGATGAATGAACACATTCACCAAATTAGAACAGGGGCTATTTTCTGTCCACGCATTCACGCATTTGCGCAATTTTGAGTGTTTACACGGTGAAATTTTGATGGTGATTGTGTTCACGCATCTACCCGCGCGGGTAAATGCATCGTGTAAACACGGCTTAACTGCCAAGTATTGCACCATTTATTTATAGCATCTAGGTCTTTTTGTAACGCACTTTTTGTTTTGTCTCTTTGTCTATTCCAGCTCACGCAGTTGTTATTTCTCTCAACGATTGACGTTTTTCTGCCCGTAAATACGGAGCGTTTTCCAATTTTAGCCAGGACGCTGTTGTCGGTAATGGTACTGAGAAAAAATCCCCCTCTTCCGAACGCCCGGCGGACCTCTCCATGTTAATTCGTAATTACTATTATGCTACCCCTTTACCCCATCCTTGAAGAACACCTGTCTCACCATTCGATGTCGGGAGGTAGAAACTTCAGCTGTCTCTCAGTTGAGCGCCTGTCAGAATTACGTTACCGCGGCGAAAGTTCTCTGGGATAGGCTGGGAGTAGTGCACCCTACTTCCTTTCCTTACTGCGGCAGGCGTGAGAGTCGGCGATGACACTGATCTCGCACCTGCCCCCCCTGATAGGTCTATGTTATATTGGTATTCATCGATTGAGTTATATCGGAAATTGCGCATTTCGAAATGCTATATTATGCATTATCTTCATACATCATTGATTTAAAATATCATTTTTCCCGCGGAAGATAAGAGCTGCCAATGAGACTTTTAACTAGGTCTGTCAGTAGATAGTGTAACTAGTCACTTGATTCACTCCCTAACACTAGTATATTTATCTGCTATCTAGTACTCACAGCACGCCATGCATGTTTTCTGTATAATTCTTCTATCTCTGTCTATTTATGGATTTGCAAAATAGTAACGATCCTGCTAACATTGGTTTCATTCCTATAGTACAGTGCATGCTTGTGAGGCTTCGCCCCCTGACAAGCATTAGCGATTTATGCTAATGTTTCAATAATCGTAGTTACACTAACTTTAATAGGGTACCTATAGTGCAATGCATGTTGGTGACTAATCACCCCCAACCACACACCCTTGAGGTGGCTTGCAGGGTATTTTGTAGATACATCTACATACAATTCTGCGAGCAGCCCCAAAGGCATTTGGTAAGGGGTATTAAAATACCAGTCATATGAAAAAAGTCAGCAGTACGAAAACGAATGGGTTGAGTAAATGGATCAAAAGTGATGTCTGTTTAGGTGTATTAGTATTCCGGTCTGTTTCTGTTTGTTGGTGTTGAATTTATGTACGTAATTTTCTGTTCGGTTGAATATATATAAATAGCATCTGTCAGGTCTCGAGATGTAGTGTGGTGGTAAAATAATGTCATCTGTGTCAACCAGAAACACGTGTGATCCCAATTTTCAAGTTGTCATTGCCTTGCGCGTAGCTTCTGAGTATGGAGCAGTTTCCACTTAAGTCTTGATAGTTTTTTCATTCTTTCTGTTCGCTGGTAACAGTTTTTTTTACTAAGTTCGCGACTTTCCTTTGCTGGTACTTTGTTTCAGTCGCTTTTTTCTATGTGTGTGGACGCTTGTGGTGTACACGAATTTAAAGTGGAGAAGTGATACCTTTGCATTTTTCGGCCGAGGACCTTTTTTAAAGAGGGTACTGCTTGCTTAATGTATTCCAGTCTCTTCATTGAAGTGCAGAAAATGCTTCTAATTGTTTTACCCTCGATAGTTCCGAATTAAGGGTCTAGCACAGATTTATCTGCTTCGTTTTTATTTACTCCCGCCAACATTAAATATGTATCGTTGATATGATTGATTTAGGAATGAGCGCATTTGCTGCATATTTTATTGTTAAGTCGGAGCCACAGCTCTTGGAACCGAAAATTTATCTTGCTGAAATCTATTGGGAAAGTCTGATTTTATGGTAATGCCTCTTAAGGTGACTGCATCATCAGTAAAATATCTAACTTTGCTTGCAATTCAGTTGTTATTGTCGTTGATTCTTAGTGGAAAATCGCACGACGTGAACGTCAGATGCCTCTCTAACCATGCTCGAACAACTTCAATTGATTACTTCTTTTTTTTCAGTTATTTAGAAAGGCGCGTGTCCAATCCACCCTTTTTCTCGGTTAATATATGGGTATTAAATGGTGTGTTATGAAGAGCGTTGTGGAATGCTTTCCTGAATTCTAAGATTATCGCTTATTTTTTTTTTGCTCCACCTCCAAATAGGCACTATCATGCGATGGGCGATGCATCACGTATTTTGTAACAATAATTTATATCACAATGCCATGTCGGAATTTGAATATCGCACTGCCCTACCTCAGTCCTCGCGATGAAGGGAAAGGAGACTTGAGAGATGTGGTCCCCATTTCCGCGGATGTGTGTATGATTGTGTGTGGGAAAGCTTGAGAGGGATATCTCGATCTCCCAGACGCAGCAGCTGTTCATCCCCTCCCCTCTCTCCTCCACGAAGTAGCGAAAGGTCGCGTAATCGGGCGTTCTTGGCAGGAAACCGTTGTTGGTCCCGGATTGCCCAACGTCCTCCTCCTCCACCAGCGGCCGCAGTCGCATGGCCTGGGCCGTTTAGGACGGACTCGGGGGAATTGATCTCCCTCTTTCTCTTCCGAAGCACGCTGGCCCCACGTGATAGCGGGCACAGTAGCGGCGCGGCGGGCGTTCCGTATCTAGGAAGTCAGAAGGGCGCGTGTGTCCGGTGATGTGTTCGCCGCGGAGGGTGACCCCATTATTGTTCCCAAAACTAGAATCGAGATACCAATGTCCCCACGAAAGTGAGTTTCTCGCCCCCCTGACCCCCCTATCCCCCCCGCTCTCCATGCATTGACCTGGAGCGTGATCGTGTTTGTTTATAAAGCATGCTCTCGCGGTATGTTCATTTATTTTTTCTCGAATGAATTAAGCTAATGCTCGACGGTCTTCGAATTGCGCTTGTTCTTCAAAATAGCCGTTTATGATTGCAGAGCGATTCGCTAGAACGGTGACTCCGAACTGCCCGGCAATAAAAGTTCTAATGATGGCAGCTACAGCGCGCAGGTGTGATCTAATATCGTGGCTTTGTTCTTCGGATACTTAGGATTCCCGGATTCAAGTTTTACATTGGGCGAACTTGACGCCTTGGGCGCGTTACACCTTTTAAAATACTGTTGTTGACTCCGGTTCGTTTCGCAATCAACGGTTATCATATTTACGCACATGAAAAGAAGTATTCCAGGTTTCCTAAACATAATTTCATTGGCACTGACATCTACGAAGTTGACGCATCTCAGGTCAATATAAGCACGTTTGGCCATCTAGTAATCTTGGTAGCTTTCCAGTACCCTCCCTAAGATCCACGTTATGATCATTTCAGTTTTTGCGTAGTGATATATGGAGTGTGTATATGAATGCGCTCTTTCGTCATGCGGGAACATGAGCAATGAGAAGTCCGCTACTCAACGCTTGACTCTATTAATTGCATTACCTATTGAATTTTAGTTGTATCATTAACTCAAGTGAATAAACTGAATGTGAAATATGGTCTTTACTCATGGCATGCTTTGGAAAAACGAAGAAGTATATTTAATTGTTCAATTGGTGAAATTCGTTGATATGATAACAAATCTATCGATAATGCTGTAGATTGTGGCTCTGGCAAACACGAAGGGTGTTTCGACGTGCACGTAAGGATATCCTTTGGCCTTCATCATTTTGTATTCTTTTCTCAGAACTTGGCTAAGGCAGCATAAGAGTGAACGTCTAGTGAATTTATTTCCTTGAGACATCGTGAGTGCAGAACTTTTTCTTATATTCAAGGTAAAGTGACTATCAATGGAGTTTAGTTTAAAGGCGGAGGTGGAGTACCTGTGGAAAATTAGAAATCTTTCGATTGCCTAACTTATTGTTGTGGAAAAAATTATCTCCCGCTTCTGCCGTAAGCGCTCGCACCCTCTCGTAAAAGAATCTCGTTTTGCTATTCACTCAGAGTTGCACTGATTTATGACCATAAAAGTCAGGGTAATGCAATGGTTACACTGTGATCCCCAAATGCGCCGAATGTTTTGCTTGATTCTTGCGTGGTAAGTTGAAGTTGCATTATTTTCTATGGCGTCCACCTTTTGTTCGCTCTTGGGACGTAATCACCTACTATGTAAGTTGATGCAGTACCACAAAGAAAATGCTGCTACTATCGCAATTCGTTGGCAGGAGAGCGCATTTATTTATATGCACGGGCATCAATAGTTGAAGAATGAATTGGAGGAAGGCCTTTAATTATCTGTGAAGAAGGGGTTACCATCGATCCTTGCTCAGCCAAGAGTTGTAAGAGGATGGCAACCTTTGTTTACAGTCAGAGGCGTAGCGACGGGGGTCAGTCCACCCGAGGCCCCGCTTTCAGCATAGGACCCCAAATTTTAGTTTTTCCTGTTTTTACCAGACCCATAAAAACCTTGGTTTGAATGAACAATTAGTTGCTTGAGCTGTTTATTGAACTAAATCGTAAATTTGGTTGCAAATGAATTGATGAGCAAAGAAACAAAGTATGAACACAGACTTCGGAAGTTTCTAGGCCCAGCGTACAGCAATGACATAAGCCCCGACGAGCAGGGGGGTGTTTCTGACTCTGATCGGATTGACGACATCGGAAACGGATTCAATCCTAGTCGATCGGATACCTATCCTACTGTCGTCTTCCGTGCGCTTCACACTTACTATCGGAAAGCGTTCCGCTGTTGGTATGACGTTACTCGTCATCCCCATCGAGCAGCGATGTAACGTCACAGTTTTGAAGAGAAAAGTGAGCAGCGAAAAGTAACCTCCCGCCAGGTTTAACACTTCATAATGTAGGGAAATGGGCATTTATTTGTATGTATGGGCATTTATTTGTGCTAATTGATACATTGTCTTATAATTGACGTAATTGTGGGTTAAAATTATATTAGAGTTGTCCTTTTGTATTTTTTCAATGTAATCTACTGTCTATTTGTGTAAATGACGGCAATGAAGGCAAATTTTAAACAATTTTGTTCGTTCATTCTCGTGAGTACACAGTTGAATATTAAGGTCACATTGATATGACTTATACTAGAACAGTCGCGAAACGTACCCTTTCTTGCAACAACAGATACCTACTCAGCATCATTTACTCAATGATTTATCCAAAATCTGACGTTATTTTCATTGTTTATCTCATTTGAATGCGAATGTGGTCCTTCTTCATTAATGTATTGACCTTCATGATATGCCGTTTATATCTAACATTTTGCCCGTAAAAATGGAGGTTAATTGGAAGGAAATACAGTGACTAGTCAATGGCTTGACACGTTGGATAAAATAACGGAAAACAATGGTGTTTGATTGTTATCTGTGGTACACGTAACCGGTTATTTTTATAACACCATTTTATTGCTAAAATGGCACACTTGCTAATGGCCCTGGGTGTCAAACCTGGGAATATGAGTAACTTTTCTTTAATCCATCATTAATAGTACATTACTCCCAGTATCTACATTTTCTTTCAATAGGATCTGTGGACGGTTAAGTCCGTATGAAGTCGATATATGGGCGCTTGCCTCGTGCGGGACTCGGGCGTTTGCGTGGTTAGCCGGCCCAGGGTGTCAAACCTGGGAATATCACTATTTTTTATTTACTTCATCAAATACAGTACTCTCCTGTTACTATTTCTCATTATTTTCTCTACCGTTTCAGGACGTTTACAGTTGGATGTGTGCGCTTTCCTTGCGCCATACGTTGCTTTCAAATCATGCTGGGGGTGGATGTTGGCAGCACTGCCGATTTTGTCCTTGTGGTGTCGAGCGCCTGGGCTTAAATCACGTCGCCAATATAACTACGGAAATCGCAGCAGATTATCACTTCAAACGAATATTTCACGTAGAAATATAATATTTAGGTTGTACAAAATGGAATCAACCTAACTAAGTTCATAACCATATCTAATTTTGATGTCAAAGGCCTACGATGCTATTGCTAGGTCACGTGCACGTATCGTATCAAAACTAAATAAATGGATATATTTCCAAACTGAAGGACCAGTTTCCACTACATTAAGCTACCTGAGATATTTATACGTTATAATGCTTTGCATTCCAACTCGTCTCATCTTCCTTTTACTAAATTACTTGCCCAAATAATATGTAATCAAACTTGCGCCAACAGTGATACAACTTGCGCATATATTGTTCCATTTACACGCTAATTAAATTCTCCCACACCTATATTATTCTGGCAGAACATCCACATAAATGTGCACTCATGAAATAAAGCGGTATTATCTTATTATAGCCAAATAATCAACGTCAACAACATCATAAGGGTATTCACCTGAGACCAACCAACGCAATCGGAATGACTTTCCGACACCTCCATCCCGATCGACCCGGTTCCGATCGGAAAGCCTTCCTTGAGTCGATCGGAAGCAGTCTGAAACGCACGGTTTGTCCTGTCGATAGTAAGTGACGTAGAATCCGATCCAAGCCTTCCGATCCGATCGGAACGGATGACTCTGAAACACCCCCCAGAACGAGAGAAGAGGGAAGGGCGAAGCAGGCCGCGCAGATTTAAAGACGCATAATCAGCTGTTCGCCATAGGGCTGGGCAAAATTTCAATATATTGAGTATAACTCAATATTTTTTTAATATTGAGTCTCAATAGATATGATATTGATGTGGGTCAATATTCTGTTCCTCAATATCTCAATATTAAATATTGAGGTTGTGTAACTCAATATTCTTTATTGAGGTTTGAGCTCAATATTCTTTATTGAGGTTTGAGCTCAATGTTATTTATTGAGGTTTGAGCTCAATATTCTTTATTGGGGTTTCATTATATTATATTGAATTTTGAGTTCGTTTTTATATTGACGTTTTCCATCTTTCCGTGGGTGCCAATCGAGCAGTTAACGAGCACGGCGTTCCCTCCCTTCTCTCGTCCAAGCCAAGCCTCGGCCACCACCGAAACAGTTCATAAGTTCCTAACTATACGCTACTCCACGCCCCCGCAGAGGACAACAATGGCAATCGCATTGGGTGTTGGAGTGGTAGGGGGCGTTCAGCAGTGTTCGGGAGTTGGCTCGTGAAACGGCCGGAGACCCGAACACTGCCGAGCGTAAAGATAGGAACTGTCGGTTGTGGTGCAGGGCTCAGCTCTGGCTTCATCCCACAACACTGCTTGCTGGTGGAGCACGTTGTTCGTTCAGTCCAGGTGTTCTCCAAAGCGTGTCATCATGTTCGTCGCTAAGCGTACAGCAGTAATATGGCGATATTTTAAAGATACTGACCCGCCTGATCGCGAAAAGGCGAAATGCACTTTATGCCAGAAGATACTGCCATGCAACAACGGTGGCACATCGAATACTGTGAGTCACTTAAAGTCGAGGCACCCACTGACACATTCCGCATGGCTACAAGCTAAGGTGCAACAACAGAGGAGAGTAAATCAGGAATCTCAAAATGAAGACGATCCTCAATAACTCAATATTGATATTGCGATATTGACCTCAATATCTCAATATTGATATTGAGATACCGACCTCAATATTTATATTGAGATATTGAAGTATTTCTTGCTCAATATCTCAGCATCAACATCAATAATTGAGGACTCAATTACCAATATTGACAATAAGGTCAATCTCAATACTTTTGAGTATTGATATTGAGTTTGGTTTAACCGCCCAGGCCTGCATAGAAAGTTGACTTACAATGGATGGAGGGTAGGGTGGGTGACGAGTGGCGAAGTTCGCCACTCGTCACCCACCCTACCCTCCATCCATTGTAAGTCAACTTTCTATGCAATGAACGCGATGTCTTTTATGTCTCAATTTTCCGATTATAACACGCATACATTTTTACGAGCGAAATGTGGGAATTTTCTAATCACCACGTGTAATACGCATTCAACTTTTTTAGAACGGCACTCCTCGTGATTATCTGCCGCTCCGTTCAGCGCCCAAAAGAACACCGTGCAAAGAAATGATGTCTATGTATGGCTCTCCCCTACACTCACGTGCCTCTTTCCCTTTGGTTTCCAAACATAATGGTCAGTTGATATAAATATGTAGCTGTTGAACGTCCATTCGTGTCTATGTAAATATTTTTATTCAGTAGATATATGCAGAATTGCCGTGCAAAAGAAGCATTTTCGAGGAGAAGGGAATTGATGATGGGGAGGGAAGGGGTCTGAGAAGAGACGTAAAGAGAAAGCTGGTGAAAACTTTAATATGGAGTGTGGCGCTGTATGGGTCGGAAACTTGGTCATTGCGAAGGGAGGATGTACGTAGACTTGAGGCGTTTGAGATGTGGGTTTGGAGAAGGATGAAGAGGGTGAGCTGGGTGGTGAGGAAGACGAACGAGGAGGTGTTGGATATGGTTGGAGAGAAGAGGAAGCTTGTGGCAGAGGTTCGGAGAAGGCGGAAGAGATGGATGGAGGAGGTTTTGAAAGGAGAGGGCTTGTGGAAGAGAGTGATAGAGGGGAGAACACTGGGGAAGCGTGGAAGAGGATAGGGATTCTGGACGAAATAAGAGGAGGTGGAAGATATGAAGAATTTAAGAGGGATCTAATGGCGGGACATCCTTAGAAGGGAAAACAAGACAATGTCTATGAAAAAAGGATGCAGAATGGGGACTGTCCACGAACCTACCAATCTGCTGGTAGAGTACTTGAATGAATGAAACAGAATTGCTATTCGCTACAAAGTGATATCAGTATTTAATTCGCCATAGTTTTTGTCCGCTCGTATCGGATTCCGTCCGATCTACTTGCGAGATTATGTAATTTCGAGATGCTACTTTTATGTGAGGTTCTAAATAGGCAATTATTAGAACCTTTGTGGGTTTAGTTGCTATTGGGGTTTGAGCTATCACACAAGGAGAATATATGTGTTGGCCAATTTGTTGCCGATGAGTCTGAGTGAGCTGTTCGTATTTGCTGGCAGATAAAGTGCCCGATTTGTTGCTATTGAGGCGATTCATACATGGTGGCAAATAAAGTACTGTTAGCGCTCACCTAGAGGGTCCGTCGAGGGTTAATTAAGAGAATGACAAATCTTAGTAAAGGCGTTTATTCTAGAGATGCACATAAACACGCGCAATAGTTTCCGCTTCGTTACCCGCTACTCCGCTACGTCTTTCCCGTTCAGTTTCACCAACTCGAGTCTACGCTTTGGCCGCTCCCACGACCATGGCTTGGCGTCCCCATGTCACCCACTTGTATTAATCTGATTGATCACTAATGGTGACCTTCAAAGATCCTTCATTGTAGTAATATTTAGTGGTCCAGGGTTAATATCTCCCACAACATGCAGAGTCTGCAGCTCTCCACTGGCGACTGGACACTCGTATCTTAATGAAACTTAGTCAACCTATCCTTAATTAAATCCAAAAAAAAAATAGTTTCCCAGTCTAATGCCCTTCTCTTCCCTAAAATGTCGGGTATTCATTAAAGTTAATCTGGCAATGCGCCAAAGGTATATTGGAAAAAAGCTTTTATAGATAACTTCTGTAATACTACTTTAAATACTAGGTGGAGTACTCACCACGATGCATAAAAACCTATCTTGCATCATTTCGACAAGTTGGTCGAGGCTGTAGAAAAGTTATGTGACCCTTAAGAAATCTTGATACAAGAGGAGCAGCGGAGATGTTAGTGACTAACATTTGTTTCTTCAATTTTCTTTGTTTCCTGCACTTCTGTTACCACATTTTATTTTATGTAAATCTTGTCCAGAAATATTTTGCAGATTGAAGGGATCACTTTCGAAAAGTATGTGTTAAAGCTGAGAAGCTTGAATGTCATTTTAGAAAAAAGTCAGGAAAAACTGGTTAACAATTCTTTGGGATATGCGACTACAACTTGTACTAAAATGGACATAGATTTTGAAAGCAGGAGGCGCAAGCGTATTAAAAAAATTATGCCAAAAAAAGGCCAAAGACGCAGGCTAGACTCCACAGCAGGAAGTGAAGAATTCTATGTTTGAGTGCATTGATAAGTTTCTTCTGGAGTTAAAAACTAGATCAACCTCAATGGAAAATGTTTACAAACAGTTTGCTGCTGCTCATCCGATGAATCTTGTAAAAGCAAGTGATGACCAACTCCCCCTTCTAGCTCAGCAGCTAACAATAACATTTGATTATTTTGAGAAGGAAGAGATGGAGCCATAAATCATGAGGGTTCGAAGGCATCTACAGGCTTCAGGGATTTCAAAATACGATGCAGTTTCGTGGTCCACTTTGAATATGCTGTAGTTCATTATCAAAATGGATTTTCAAGAGTCGTTACCAAATATTTGTGAAGCCTTAAAACTATTTTTAACTGTGTGTGTGTCTGTCTCTTCATGTGAGAGAAGTTTGCTAAACTTAAATTCATTAAAAGCTATCTTCGCTCAAAAATGAGTCAATCCCCCCTGACAAGCCTAGCCTTAATATCATTAGAGAACGCCGTGTCTAAAAAAGTAAATTTTGATGATGTAATAAAATAGTTTGCCGGGGTAAAATCTCGCAAGAAAGAATTTTAATTCTCACTACTGTACTATTTAAATCTTTAACTTTTGGGTTTGATTTTAATTGTAAATAAAACAATGCTGTGAAATAACAACTCTTCATTTCATACCCATTAAATACCATTGCCGAAGGAATAGCATGCTAACGTCAATTTCCTCCGGCCATAAGCCAACACTGGGTACTAGTGCTTACATCAAAGTTATTAAGAGTGTAAGAATGCCTTTAACGTACTATTCTTTGAATTCTGAGATAAATGACGTAATCCATTGATAAATAGCTGATTCTGGGTCTTCAGGAATTCAAGAAAAAGGCTATCCTATCATACTTGTGTAGACTATGTTAATGTTATAAATTCCAAATAGGCCCCATATCGAATAGCGACCCAGGCCCCCAACCATGTTGATACGCCTCTGTTTACAGTGTTGGCATGTTGGCGAGTTGGGTCTATTTACACGGAAAGGAAAAATTAACCGTCTTGGCGTGGTAACTTTCTTTCTGAAAACAAACATTCATTGAGTGTGTAGGAAAAGACATTCCTTCGGATGATCTTCGTCAGTTTTTTTATGGACATCATTGCTAAGAATGGCTATCAAGAACCGTGTGAACCTCAGCTCATATAATCACATCCAGAATTACTATGATATGAAACGTCGTTGGTAGGTAGGTTCATCGTAAAAAACAGCTCTTCTTCGTGGCATCGTATATTTTCGCATTCCCGGTTCGTACTGTTAGCGTTCAGAGTGCTCTTTCCCAGTGAAAAATTAAGTCTAAACGGCCAAGTATGACTTGGGCGTATCATGGTTAGTTCTTGTTCGTCCATCTCGCCACAAATTATCAAATACTCTTCTGAGTCTTCAGCATCATCTTTGGCTTTCCTGTATTTTATGCAAGCTGCCATTTTAGATGAGTGTATCACCAAGATGAGTGTAACAGCCAAGAATGTTCCCCTGAAACGGTAATAGCTTGCTCCCTGACGTTCACTGAAACTTGCAGCCTAATTTCCGAAACAATCATTCATGTGCAGACGTGATGAGTGGAAATTCTGCATCAAAATTCCAAAATTGTACCTGAAATAGTGTTTACTGGTGTGGAGATTTTTTCGCAAAATCCCGATACTTACTTGGTTTCCAAGTAAAGAGCACTTCAATTACGTGAATGGTGAAATTCCGAGTGACTGATCATTCGGCCATTGGCCTCCGCATTATAATAAGAGTGGCACCACAGCGTCTGGTGGCGCCTATTCGTCGTCCGTTGTGTTCCGGTTTCAAAACTAGTGCGTTGACCTTTCATATCATCTTGGTCCGAGTGATCTGTTGATCTCTTGACCACGTGGAA
Source organism: Pyrrhosoma nymphula (assembly GCA_963573305.1). Classification (NCBI taxonomy): domain Eukaryota; kingdom Metazoa; phylum Arthropoda; class Insecta; order Odonata; family Coenagrionidae; genus Pyrrhosoma; species Pyrrhosoma nymphula. Next base: position 74,480,209 of record OY754338.1, on the reverse strand, counting down.
GATAGAGGCAACGGTTAACTTCTCTGCGAATCTCCACGTTCCCTATGAGGAGAATCATGAACTATTTTGTATCTAACTCTATATTCTTGTTAGTATGTAAATGATGCGGGGGAGCTATGTTATTAAAAGACTGGTAGAGGTGATATTCACTCAACAGGACAGTCGCCGGCGCGCCAGTACCTAACTCGGAAGATTGAGAGAAATTTCAGTTAACACTGGAAGAGGACAAAATATGATATTTAGCTGAATGAGAGTGAATGACGCATTCAGCACGTTTGGAAAATTTTCACCTATACGTCCTTGTTTTTAGTCTCGGAAATTGGAATTCTAGAGCGGCAACAAGTCGCGAAAAGAAATTTGCGCACCGCCACCGCCTTCCAAGGGAGTGACCACCGTCGCTGTGAGATCCCGTTCTCAATCACCGTGATCATCATCTTCTGTCGAAGGGACGCGAAATCCCATCTCCCGGTTGCATCAGCCGTCTTCACGAGCGCGGCGGATTGGGTTGGTTTGGTGACTTGAGTACTGCGACTCCAACCCTAAGGTCCCAGATAAAGTCAACGGTATTTGGCGGAAAATGGTAGAACAAAATTTTAGAAGCGAAAAAATAGATTTCGTATCTACTTTATCTTTATTTTATCACGGCACATATTTCGACATATTAAGCATCATCATCAGCTACATTTCTTGAACAGTGAAGACGTGGACGTCGAAACACATGTCGTGATATATAAAGTTGAAAAAAAAATGGAAAATAAAATAAATATTGATAAAAACGTAAAGATAGATAAAATTTTAGAGAACTTTTAGGAGGCAGGTTTTTTTTCAGAAGGCTTCTAGTTCGAATCCCGCCAGTGGTGGGGATTTTTCAATAAGGTCACGATCCCTACTTGGTTGCTATTTCGAGAGCACGTCAAGTACAGTTGGTAATCAGTCCGCCGGATGAGTCATTAATTTATAAATATCTTTGGCGCCTTTCATTAAGAGGAGGCTAATACCGAAGCGAGGTTTCTTACACTCTTCCTCCATTCCCTAATTAAATCTCTCCTTACCGTTCTGAAAACCTGTTATTAATGGCGTTAATGACCTCAGTTGTTCGTCGCCCCTCCAAATAATCTTTTTAATCCACGTATGTGTGCCATTTCAGTCGTTGAAATTCCCACCGTCGCGACGGTGGTACTTTTTTTCATGTTATGGCTGATCGAAATCCCCAATGCGCAGCGCTCTCATTTTATCGCCTCTTCGTTCACGTCATGCTTGATTTCAGTCCTTCGTACATCCTTGTGAATATCCCGACGTTAACCTACTCTGCTCAAGGTTACCGTTAACTGGCAATTTTATGCACTTTTCGGAGAAGGTGATTTTTCGCTGAAAAGTGAAAAGTTTTGATACCGTGGAACAATGGCGTCGTTTAAAATAATCTTTATGATGCCTTGCCTCGGCAGTTAAAACAAAAAAAGGAAATAAAAGGAGCATGACTCATGAAGAGATAACAATACCGAGTCGAGGCGAGCATACGCCTTCCTCTTCTTTCTTGCCTTTTTTTCTCTTTTGTGTTATTCAACGTTTTTTTGTAGCGGCTTAAGTAAATAATGTGGGACCATTTTATAAGGTATCTCCTTTTCTGGGACGTAATGGAATTGACGGAGGGAGCTGAAGGATGCGGAAATCATTCTATGACCCGTGGTGCAATCCAATGAATTGGCCATTAAATCAGTTTGCACATGCTGGACTGAGGTCATTGATCCGTTTTCAAAGTCAGTGACTTTTGATGTGCAGAGTACGCTAAATCTCTCTCCGGAAGAAGTTATTAATTTTTATTCATTATATCTATTATTATTTTATACAATCATCTTTTGTTGATTGCACTTAGGCATAGTCATGGATTTCTACGAACGAAGCCAGGTTTTGGGCAGAAACCGCATTAATTGAGATTTCGTCAAGTCAAAAATTTACTGCATAATGTGCAAACAAGAATTTTACGATTGCAGTTTAATTTTTATGCAAAGAATCGTTACAGATTTGGATCGATATTGAGATTTTTATTTAAGTGAAGCATTTTTAATTTCATCAATAACTGTATGATTGCTCAGGGGCTGCTTAAGTAATACGTAACACTTAAGAGGGGAGGGGAGGTTGAGCTTTTCTTGCATTATCTCCCGGGGAGTGGTGGCATGAGATCATCTTACGTAAGATTTTAGTACTATTCGTGAGATGGTATTGTGTCACTTTTTAAGTGATCGTTGGATGAAAAATTTCAATCAGCGGCAGTAGGTATATACAGCGCGCAGATTCCCTCCTTCAAAGTTGTTCCCCTGCGACGCGCCTCTTATCTATGCACTCTCGGCCGTCGACTTTTTTGTTGTCAGCAGACGGAAAAACTTTGCTTCTTCGTCGCAAGGCTCTAACCACACCCTGAAATACATAGTGCTGAGTATTCCTATTGTTAGCCGAAATTGCACACAAAGTGGTTCATCGAATATATGCGCATGCATCCAAAAATCTATGACAATTCATATAAGATTGGTTGAGGGTTGTTCATGAATTCTTATGTTGTCTTACAAGAGGGGGTTGAGGAAGATTATAAACTGGCCAAAATCGCCTCACGTAATGCTTGAATGGCTCCATATGAACAAGCATTTAGTCTTCTGCGGGAAGCGTCGAGGTGTGTGAACCAGGTGTTCGAATTCGTTTAACCATTCTTGAGCTTATTTAATTTTTGTCCTCTTATTTCACCCCTTGTTTGTAAGGGCTTAAGTTAACTCTTATGACATAAGGAAAAGAGTGACTGAGTTATACGATAAACTAGAATAGGAATTCCTCCAAACATGAAGAATACAAAGAAGACAAACTTCTGGAAAAGTACTCGGGAACCAAGTTTGATTTTGAAATTGAGGAGATTATTAGGCTCCCTGACCACGTTGGCAGATTGGACCACTAAAATAAAATATAGGACCTAGAAACCAGCTCTGATTGTTATAAATTGTCCTTTTAACCTTGCAGTGTTCATGGACTCAAGAAGCTCTGGGAAAATCACCCTGAAAATGAATTTGGCCCCATTGTAAAGAAAAATATCTCACATTTAAAATTGAAACAAAGTATCAACCACTTAAAGGCGCTACGTTTCGAGATAATTGTAAAAAATAAAAGTTTTTCATGGGATATGGCACGACCTTGCGCTTCTGAGGCAATTAAAAATAAATGAAATTCTGGCACACATATACCGTCAGAAATGTAACGGTTCGTATGTTCCAACTCAACTACCCGGAAGACGATGCGCGAATAGGACATCGAAACGTCGGCCAGCATGGAGACCCTGACCCGGTGGTTGACCGGAAAGGAATTTCTGCATCAAGCTCGCCAGTAAAGCTCGCACCATATGTCATTTCAGTGTCGCATATTGGAAATAATTTTGAGTACGCTTTACATAATTTAATTGGTGATAAACTTCTCCATACACTTTTGTTTTTTTCTCTCTTTCTCATGACCATTGTTTTGCATAGTTATTCTTATTTCAATTATTTCTTTGGACGAAAACGTTCTTTTTCTGTAATTATTTTTAAATGTTTTAAGATTAAATTAAATTATTAGAATCCAGGCGTTTTCGAGTCTTGTATAGAGACAGATCTCAGCAGAGACTTCCAGTTCAATTTTAAGTGACGGCAAAATTAGGTGTCCGACTGATGATTCCTCAAGTCGCGCTGGGTACATGAGTATCTAATCCGTTTTTCTCGTGGGATATCGAAAAACGATCCTTTAGAGAGGCGCTGTTTGTGGATTTGAAATCGCGAGCACGACGTACTCGTAGGAAACCATTGACGTCACACGCGTGTCTCCATGGTGGGCAGTGGTCTTTGTCTCCGTGAGAGCCCCCGACGTAGCATGTATCGGTATATAAGTGTGGGAATGGGTAAAGCGGCGAGTCTTCTGTCGCGGCTAAGGACCGCCCTGCTTGCGGCTTGCGATCCGACGTTTAAGGAGCCGCCGACACTCCGCTTAAATGGTGATTGTCCATCCTTCCAGTGGGGATATCTTGGAGGCCAACCCCTGAGACACAGCAACACGCCGAGATGTTTTAGAGTCCACAATGCGGCGTGAATTTTCCTTTCATAGTCCGTGACACCGTTTATCGCAACCGTTAGCTTGCTGTCGGGTGAAAGATATTCGGTAGGTACTACGCGTCAGCGGTAAATTACTCCTAATGACTACTGCGCGTCAGTACCTCATGATTAGGTATCCTGTCCTCTGTTGAATTTCCTCGCTGTTAATTACGTATATTTTTATTATAAACCGTCCTTGGATGAATGAATCTTACGTTCAGAAAGAGACAATTTTATGTCATCGCATTAGGTCTAGAGTGAGTATTAGTATTTTGTCGCATTATAAATAGTGAGAATTCACTTAAATAAGTTTGATTACACAGTTCTGTTAATGTGTACTCTGTTTGGTTGGGGCGAATAGCTGCATTGTTTTATTGTATCTTATTATTTCAAACCATAATTATAAATTATACCAATTTAAACCAAACCAGGCTCTGCTTTTATGTCTATTTTTCGAGTGTCCCCCTAATCAATTACATGCTCTTCGAACATTAAATTTAAGCTTTATAATTAAACGTACCTATTCGTGCAGAACTGTGGTTCTAACTAATGAGCACAATAATTGTGAATTTTATCATCGATTATAATGGGAATGAAATAAATAAGCAGTTTTCCACTTTTTTATATAGTTAAAGGTTTATTGCGACTGGTTTTGATGTATTTAGTAAAGATTATAATGGATCTGACGAAGGTTTTCGCGGCGTTCAGTTTTGCAGTCAGGCAGGTTTCCGGGATTCGTCCGCGTTGTCATTTTGTGTTCGTTTCGAAATGACAACGCGGACGAATCCCGGAAACCTGCCTGATTGCAAGATTATAATGGGGTTTGTTTGCGGATATTTCATTCATTTGATGTCTTTTTAAGCATTATAGGCAAACAAGGATGTTTTCATTTAAAATTTAATATGGCTCTCTTAAATTTTACTTGTGTTAACTGATCTCGTCCATCAGTATAAGTTACAACACGGTGAAATAATCTCACATGATATGAACTTTCTTTATTTTTCATCGATTGGAAGTGAATCGTATGACAAAGTTAATATCAAAAGCGCGGAGATAATTTCATTGATTCCAATTAGAACGGCTGAGCTACCCTGTGAAGTAAATGGCCATTTTAACTTTCCTGGATTTCCTTTCATCCCATAAATGAATGTGCTGTAACCCTTACCTACTGCCGTCGGCGTTCTCTACTTACGTACTTTTTCTCCCAGATCTCTCTTTTGTAAATACCTGATTTTCCTAATTTTGGTGGCGATTATTTGAATTGACCTTTTTATTTCATATTTTACCACTAGTGACGTACTAGAGTGCGAATGATCTCAACAAGCGCACTTATTCAATACTTGGTTTTAATGTGAGATTATACAATTCGTTAGCAGATCTTCCCGAGGTTCGTAAGCAGTAGCCGAATCATGGCAGTGGCAGAGATTTTGCTGTGGCTTGCCGATCCCTACTTGAACATTTAGTTGAGACCACTTAGGGGGCAGTACACCGTCCGTTGAATAGGACGTTAATCGGTGAATCAAGTTTGTGGTGGCTTGGTGTGCCAAACCACCCATCCGAGTACGTTGGGGAAATTAGATGAAGGAGGGATTTGAATTTTATTGCAAAATTAAGCCATTCTGTTAAATATAAATTCATTCCGTGCAGTCTTGGATTTTTATGGAAAATCATAATTTCCCTCCATCCTCACATTGTCCCCACGCCGCGCCGAGTTTTCCGGCTTGAGGGCAATGCTCCCATGCCCCAACTTCCCGCCTTACTGGGGATATATATTGCATATAGGCTGTTGGGGAGTATTGAGTCATTAAAGTCTACTTAATGGCAATAGTCATAGGAAACTGGCTCATTTTCTAATTTCTCCCCCATTTCCTTTGTTAATAGGTAGATCATTCTTTCGAAAGAATTCCATTCATGCTTTGCCAATTCACACTCCCAAGTTCTAAGACTAGATTTTTCTAAGATTTTGAGTTGGTACTTTAATTTAATTTATTCTTATTCTGTTCAGTTAGCCACCGACTTTTCCTCTGCAATTTCAAATAAAGTAGGTCAAGTTCATCATTTTGTTTCCCATCATCTACATGACGGTGAACCGGGCGCTTGCATCGAACCGTAATAGCATGTAGATTATACTCGACCATGCTTTCGTGTGTGTGTTGCGGTGCCCGTCGCCCCGCAAACTTTCCCGCGCTTGTGAACGGTCAATAAAGCTGTTTTTTATCGCACGACCCCGCGGTGATGCCAACTCAGAGTGAAGCACACATCCCCTCCTCTCATTGTCAGTAGAAGATAGTAAGTGCCGAGTCCTCTCACTTTGTAGCACTCGCTTGAATTGCTTTCCTCCTCCTGACCCTCTGCTTAGTAATGGACGAGACGCGTGCCAAAATCGGCTTCGTTTTTTTTTCTTCCCGCCCATGGAACGTAAACGCTCTGTGGTTTATTTGCTTTTATTTTTATTCCGCCGTGCTTTTTTCGCGGATGACTTTGTGTAGTTTCGGGTCGAATTAGTCACGTGCGGTTTGCCAACCGTTATTGTTGCTCGGCGGAAGCTATGTTCTTATCTCTGTTCTGTTTTATGAGTCCGCTTCTTTTGTCGCTGTCTCGACTCTAATTTTATGTTGTGACAGGAGCGTGCCATATGCCCATGCATTAAAATATCTGCAACCGTATTAATAGATTTCAAGTAAAAGCTCGTTTAAAGAGTTTCCACTTTAAGTGAAGATCTAGGGGCAAAGGGACTAAAAGTTGTATTTGACTTCGCAGTGAGTTTAAACTCAGTGCGCCATCGGCTTAACGTTCTCCGAATTGTTTTGCCGTGGATAGGGTCGTTGCAGTAGCGTGAGTTAGTGATTGGAAAATCTATTTCGATTTCAATCGAAAATCGATTATCACACTCCGATTTTCGATTTAATCGAAGTCGACTTTTTGTTTTGTAAAACCGATCAAAATCGATTCTAGCCGATCGATTTTTATCTTGATAGCTAAAACTAGCGTTTGAATTTTGCCAATCGAGCTGCGCCAGTTCGTAAACCGCCCTCCAGTCGACCGCAAGTCCAACTCTAATCCACTACAAGCTTGGAAGGAGATTAAGGGAGAATATCCCCACGTATACAAACCAGCCAGCAGGATTTTATCTATAGTTGCCTCTTCCGTGCCGTGTGAGCGACTATTTTCTCACGCCGGGTTAATTGCAACTCAGGTGCAAAATCGATTATTCGGAGAACATTTAAATATGTTAGTTTGCTTAAGGTCCATCCCGAGGGACACTGGTTCCACGGCTTTGCAAACAAGAAATAGATAAAATTCTGTTTTTCATTTTGTGGTATGCCCACTTTTGAATATACAATTCTTATTGCTACTAAATTATATGTAATTTGCTTGTTATATTACCTATGTGTTAAAAAGTATCTGTTATGGATTATTACTTTCCTGCATACCTTATTAATATCTTTAAAATAATATATTGTGTTAATAAATTTAACTGTATTCGGTTCTTACCCCTAGTGCTTCCATAAACCCATATTTTGCATTTTGTTACAACAGCTCATCCGTATTTCAGCAGACAATTACTTTACTATGATAAATATCGATTTCGATTTTTCGATTATTTTGGGCAAAAAAACGAATTTTTAGAGAATCGATTTAAAAACCAAAATCGAAAGTCGATTAATCGAAAATCGATTCTAGATTTAAATTTCCAATCCCTAGCGTGAGTACATACTGGCTATCCATCTCAAAGGACCTGGGGTCGAATCCCACTGGTTATGGAGATTTTTCGCCGGAATCCGAATCCCAACTTGGGTGCCACTTGGAGGACACTTCAAGTGAAGTACTCTGCCCATCGGATGGGACGTTAAACTGTGGACCCCTTGGCACCTTTCGTAGAGAGTTGGCTGATACCGACGCCGGGTTTCTTTCCACTCTTCCTCCATTCCACAAATTAACCTACCCATGCCAGGCTACCCAAATATCCTCCGTGGCGCAAATGACCTCGGCACTCGATTACCATTCGAGGTTGAAACGAAGTTATGAATATCGGTTCGATGAAATTCTGCACGAACTTGATAGACCTGGTCATACAATGTTACGAAAATAACTTATCTAGTCCTTTTGATATCTCTTTTATATGTTCCTTAAATTATCTCATAAGCTTCTCCGCGGTCACGTAGATAAAACCTCCCACAGGCTTCAACCCGAAGTTCCGTTTGATAAATGAGGGCCTAGCTCTCAAAGTACGTGGCCAAAATGCGTGCGCAATGGGAACACATGGGGGTAGGGGACGACAGTTATATTCCCCGTGCTTTTCCATTAAGACCTGGGAGCTAATACTATGGGCACAGTGGACGCAGAAATTAACACTGCTAGGGTTAGCTTGGTTGGAGGGACTAGAATGGTTGGAAATCGCTAGAAACTCGGTGGCTACACACTAGGCTAGTTCGCGAGGTCCAAAGTAATATGGAGGATTATATTTTTAACCCGCTATGCATCGTTACATCTAGGAAATACTGTGCAAGTCACCTCCAGGGTGTGTGGCACGTAATTGTAGGATCGACTTAATAATCTATGGAAGTGACAAAATAGGAGAGAGACACTGCCGAACAGGTAGGTACAAAAATTCTTTGTTCCCACTGGTGACTAGCACGGAAACGGAACGAGACACAAAAATGCTGAGCGAACATACATTCCACTTCCATCTTTTCCGTCTTCCAATACGTTTTTATTTTTGCCTCACCTTTCAATGGCTGGTGTCTTTGACACCCCCTGCCACACGTCCCTGCGCCGGCTCGCAGGGTTTTATGTAAATGTAGAAGTTCTTGGGTTCTACGCGGATTACCGGCATGTTGATGTACATACATACCTATGTATGGGGACGCTGGACTTCCGTTCAGTAATGCATTAGCCTACTTATTGACCTTCTACGTTGTCGATTACTACGATGTATAATTATCTCATTTTGGTGAAACCAAATAACTTATAGCCTTAGACATTTGGTGAAACAGCTGCAAGTGCCTCTTGTTTCGGTTAGTCAGATTTGTTATGGCTATTCATGAGTATGTACGCATTGTTCTGTGATGGGATTCTTACTTTCGGAATTATGTATGAATGCAGTCGACACTAGTTAATTTTGTTTTGTTGGACGTTTTCATGTGCCATTCTATCAGATGTTCAAACCTCATCTACTATTCACTATTCGTCCTTGAACTCATTTATTTGTATGGGATTGAAGATATTGTCGTTCTTGATTTGGTTTTTCTCTTTTTTGTCTCGTTCTTGACTTATGTAGATGTTTAAATTTTTATATGTTCAGATATCATTTGCTCGACATAACTGTCAGTGTGACCTTGCGCCTCAAATCCCAGCAAACCGAAAGGATGTGGAAGGAAATTTGCCTACTGTGTTGATTAATTGCGCTCTTAATTTATTAATCTAAGTGTTATGTTGTGAATAATTTTTATTTGGCCTGGTAAGCTATTATTTTTTTTGCCTACAGACGATTCTGGTTGTTCGTATGCCCCTGCGATCCCCATAAGCCATTAGTTTGTCTTCAGGTTTCTCAGAGGTCGAACCACCAGAAGTTGTCAGTAACATCCATGCCCCGAGCATGCGAAAAACCGACCCAGGAGGGACTGGAACCCGCGACCCTCGGATTAGCAGGCGAAGTCTTTACCCCGCCGCCACCGGGACCGGCAAATAAAATTAGCGGTGCAAACTACTTGCCTTAGGAATTCTAAAGCATTTTTATATCAAAAGCACGTTATTTAGGTGACATATTGAAGCACAGATATCTTTTTCGAATAAAATGATGCAGTGATACTCTATGTTACTCCACGAAGATCCAGTCAGCTTTAACTTATCATCGAATCCATCTCGCCCTTTCAGTCGGTTGTCACTTTTCATTTTTGACACTAATTATTTACCGCTTTCACATTATTGACTTTTCCTTGAGATACGAGTGCACTCAATGTTTCAAAACGGAGGCCACATACACGTTCCAAGTCGCTCTCCCACGTATCTTTGTTCTGTGCAAAATCCTAATCAGGCTTTCTAATTCTCTTTTTAAGTCGCCATTACCTTGGCCTGTTTTTAAACGAAATGTAGCTGCATTAGCTAGTGTATCGATGAATGGGGGACTTGATAACTTGATAGACACGTGTCGCAACTTATGTTTCACTGGCGCGCGATTATTCCTTCCGGAATCAATAAGTAGGTGGTCCCTCTCATAGCAACGTAATCATAATCTTTTGTGTTTGTGACTCGTGGCCGGTGAGATTGCCTCAGGCAAACTGACATTGCCGCAGTTCTTGCCTTTCGCGAGCGTGGTGTTTTCTCAACGAGACATTGCAGGATCACCGCGACTGGAGGAGAGAAATTTCATGATGGGAAGGCACGCGTGGTGGTAGTGTTTGGCTCTAGCGCTATATTTGGTGGTCGAAGGCTATCCATCCATCTCCGCACGCTCTTCATCTTGCCTCGCGACAAGGAGCAGGAACTTGTTCGGTGCCGATCCCTTCATGACTACGTGCCTTCTTGACTTCGCAGAAAAATTTATTTTATTTTTTAATTTCATTCCGCAGTCTTTTATGGAATGCAGAACTGAATGGCTTGAGGTTTCCCCGCCTGCCTCTCACGGACAATTTTTTTCCACCTGGCTGTTGAATAATATTTGTACCCGCGCTCATGAGCGTGCATAGGTGATGGTGTCGGTACGTTTACCAATCTGTGTACGCTTCGTTGCACGTCTGGGGTGGTTAAAAGAGATTTTCTTATTTTTTTTAAATGACAATTGCATTCTTGAGCAGTCCTTCGTTCTTCCCTGTGCGGTGTAGTTTCACAATACATGCATCCCCACCCATGAAAGGAAAATAAATTGCAGCGATGGGGTTACTGGGCTAGCAAATGTTTTAAAAGCGCACTTTATTCTCGCGGTGCATGAGTGGCGCAACTTTTAAGTGACTTCGCTCCCGTTCTTTTTCGCGCGGGCGCGCTCGTTGATCGGGGAAGCGAAAGTAAACATATGTGACCTTGGGGAGGAGGAGTCGGCCGCGGGCTCCCGCTCACTCCCTCCACTCGAGAACCACAAGGAAGGTCTTCCCCAGCGAATGCTAATACATAACGTGGGATTCCGCTTTCGCAGTAAATCTGATGTCATGGGCTCAAGCGACGTCGGCTGGGTGACATGAGACGATGGGCTGGAAAATATTGCTTAAAAAATATTCCAAGGTGTTTTCAAACCGCTTGAATTATTTTTTTTTGTCTTTAACCTTTGGTTGTTACCCGAGGTTACGGTAGTTATGTATTCATTGATGGATTGTGATTTATTCAATTTTATTTGTCCAGATGTTACAGTCTATTAGCACTAAGGAATCATTTTCAAAAACTGTTTATTAGTCTTTTGCCAAAAAATTGAATAAAACGAAAGCATTTTCACCAATAAGAAGTTTTCTGATCTGTTATCCTGGTCAAGAGGGATGATTTTTCCTCCGATGAATTTTTCATTCGCGCGCGGCATCCTCAAAATGTGAATTAAACATGTTTAAAATAAACCAGGAATGTGATAATTTAAATTCACTACTTAATACATCACAACCCGTGCAGTTACCTTAGGTGATGCTTAAGAATAGTATCCCAGTGTAATATCTTTACATCCGTAATTTCAATATAATTAGATGGATGGCCGTCTTATGATATGACCTTTGTCAGGGAATACTGCCCATGGTTCGTGTATTGAATGTGATTATGTGATATCGTTGCTTCCATGTAGAAGTTTGGTTGGGGAACCTTTGAGTTCAACTAAATGAAAACTAACTCTTTTGTTGAAAACACAATACTTCCACCAATGGCATTTTGGAGCTGTTGAAAATGAAAGAAAGGCTTTGGATATGCATATTTGTCGGTATTAATGCGAGTGGATGACCTCATTTTATTAGTGTCTTATTTCATTTGTCAGTGAACGTTTAACATTAGGTTTCCTTGACAAAGAGGTGCAGATATGATTTAGAAACTGATTTTTCATGTCCTACGTCTATCGTCTCCCCTAAACCTATGTGAATTCGGTTTCGCCACATGGAAAAAGGTCGGAAGATTAGGGTTATGTGTACGTACCTTGATACAGGGCACTTGTTTTCAACGAGTGCTACACGTGTTTGTTAAAAAATATCATAATCCTTCATCTTGAGATCCAGCCTCTCCTCAAATCACGCGATTCCCTGGTGACTCGAAAAGGGCGAATTCTCGTGGGGGAAGGAAGGGTAGAGCTCTTGGGAGGGGTGGTTGTTATCGAGGCGCGCATGTCACGTGACACGCTCTCCCTTGACTCATTCGCGATCAGCAATGCACCAAACGTGCACCCTGCGTGTGTCTGTGCGTTTTCTCGTTCGGAGGCATTGTCCAGGCAGGCCTCAGTCGCATTGAACTGAGAACTCTGGCGAATGGGGTTTGAGTCCGCCTGGGTTCTGAGCATAGAGTTATACTCTAAGGTTCTGAGTATCCGGCGAAATATCCAGCGTGGAACTGACTTCAGAGAGTATGGAACAGACGTCAGAGAGTATGCCACGCCAAGATGAAAAAATTCCGTAGAGATTTGTCCACTAGTGATGCAGATGTAGATATATTACCTTTATATTTTTTTGCACTCATGTCTTTGCAGTAGCTTGGCCTGTATTTTCTCGGAATGTGTGAACGTTTGGTGATGTGATGAGGTATATTATGGATAAATTCGTGTTTAATGTCACCAAATATCTGTTGCGAATTGCATTACTCTTATTAAGAACCAGTATTCCTTTCTTTTAATTAATTTATAATATTTGTAATTAATATATCAAATTCCCGACTATATACCTATGTCAAAAATTAACGGAATACGTTAAATAACATGAAGTATGACAGTGTTATATCTGTTTGAACAAGTCTTGTCGGCGATTCAGTTATTAGCTATTAAGGATTTCATGACGACGCGACGCTTTGGTTCTTTTTGGTACTCGATGACGCCATACCGCGAGAGCCGTCGCGGCGGTCGTTGACGATTCCTGTGTGCAAGCAACCATATTAATTATTGTAACGTGAAAAAGTGTTATGTGCGATTTTGCAAAGTTTTGTGTATTAAATCACACGGAAGTACTTCCTATACTATCAGTATTGAGCTTGCCACTGCGAAGTATGCAATCGAAAAATTTAGTTCCAATTTGGAGACTAATTAGTTGCTTGCTAACATTAATGTTAGCAAGAAGCCATTTTGCCAAGAAAGGGCAAGCTTCTCGCTCTCATTGGATAAAGCGTAAACAAATAATAACTATTAGTGTAAACGAATTAGTTACTCTACCGTTATAAACAATTAATATAATATTGGCTGCATATTGTACATTATGATTCGCTCAATGAGTATGCACAGCTATCGACGTAAAATTTTTATTTTCAAGGGATATGAAAATGAATATGAAATAATTATTCCCTAATATGTAAATATTGGAACCATTTCTTTCATTAAATTGTGTTTTGGTGTGTTTTATGGAAATGTCTTGAAAGTCGGACAGGACAAACGTCTTTGTATGCGGTTAAGCGCATATTTCCCTTTTGTTCTCTCGCAGCGCACACCTGCGACCGCCTGCCCCCTCATTCCCCCATTCAACCCATACAGAGAGGCTTTTGAACGCCACCCGGCGGCCTTATTCCTGCTCTCCCCGCTCTAGAACGCTCCGCGGAAAGCTACTGTCAATTCCTTTGCTGCAGAAACTAAACTTTTCGATATTTTCGTTTCAATTTGAAAAGTCGTATTTAACCTCCCCCCTCGCTACCAACTCGATCGCGCGTGCTAATTTTTTCCCTCTGCTCGTTCTGACTTCTCCCGAGTTGAGAGCGCCACACTCGGGGCCTCGCGAGAGGAAGAGGATGGGCAAGATGGACTGCCTTCGCCGCGCGCCGCCGCGGCTTCCTGGGGAAACTCAAGGACGCGGGTCGTCTCCGGAGGCACGGCTGAAGGCGGCGGTTTCGGTCGGGTCGGAACAGACTCGGAGGGCGAAATCTACCTTGGCCTTTAGTGTTCACTTCTGCCTCGGGAACGGAAAAAGAAATGAAGTGGGGGAGGAGGCGGTTCCATACTATCCGTTTGAGACCAATTCTTTGCTGGGATTGTGTGTGTGTATAATGAGGATCTGGAAAATTCTCGTATTTCGCTTTTTTTTTTACATTCCCTCTGTTTTTTTCCCATAGCCCATGTTATCCCACCCCCTGTAAAGATTCAGAAGACATGCCGCCCCCAGGGAATCCCGCGTCGGCGAAGTGAGAGTGTTTTCCTATGATACCTTCTTTTGGATTGTTTCAAATCCTTCCATTCTCCGACCTTCGGAATTGGAATTTTCGAGTCGGAAGTGGACTGGTAGAATTACAGGGTCAAGTGACCGCTGGCGTTGTGGGAAGCATCAACAAACAGGGGGTTTTATGGGAGCTTTAATAAACAGATCGTTAAGACATTGAGATTATGGCATTTAATTTAATAATTAAGTGAATTACATGGTTTTGAACCACAAACGTATGTTGCTGAGTTTGACTCGTACCTGTCGACGAAATTGGTTTTGGACTCGATTGAATACTATCGACCCTAGTTCCACAATCCATCAGAACGGAGAAGAAGACAACTTTTACAAATACCACTTAAATTTATTTAATACTCGACCCAGGTTTCGACGTGGGTTCACATCATCATCAGGCCATGGAATACCACCAAGTAAACCTTGAGAAAGTAATTACAATCAAATTATTAGCTTATCAGATCATATAGGATATGACGATATTCAATGAAGTGATGTCAGTTGATATCACCACAATCAGAGACGCATTCGCAAGAATATATTTTCAATGGTTAATACCTTTGGTACGATCACGAATCAGGTTTAAGCGGCTTCCATTGCGACTCCTCAGGTGACGACTAGTTACTAAAAAGTTGTCTCGTAGTACTGTCAATCATACACCAGTCGACAGACATGTGAGAACCCACCTTAATCATTCACTTACGTACTGGAACTCTCGCGCTTTTGATGCGTAATTAGGAATTGAGTTGCTTACCCTTCAAATTTCATTTAGGACTGTTATCTCATAAATCTGTCTGAATCATGTTAAAATCATCGTGAGTGAAATTGATACTTCACGAATCTTACTGGTTTGTAGGGGAAAGTAATGCTTTAAATTGCGTCACTAATTTATTTGAAAGGAGGCAGATGATATGAAAAGCTGAAGGGAAAATTGGTGGTTGCATAGTAAAAACTTGGTTTTTTTGTCCGAGTTACATCATAGAGGTTGTGGCAGGGACTATCAATAGTGCTTCCAATATTAGTAACATGCCTGATTATGATGTCCCGAATAGTAAAAATTTGTGTGCACCGGATTGGATTGGCTAGTAACGCGCGTATTAGAAAAGGTCAAGTTTACAATTTGGTTTACATAATGCTGGAACTTATCATTCGTTTGTGGAAGTTGTTTTTTGACAATCGCCAGAACTAAGTCGCCTATTTACATGTTTTCCATGACCGAGAAAATTCTAACATCGACATTGACGAATTTTGATGCCACTTCCGCGAAAAATCCCAACAATGAAGTATGAAAGATGACATTTTTTGAGCCCCAATAATTTTGAACTCGATTCGTTTAACCAGTTTCCGAGCACTGAGACCTCATTGAATGAGGTCTCGGGGAGCAACGCCTGCCATACGTGGAATCATATAAATTATATTTGTCCCAATTCAACGTAGTCCCTCGAAAACATGAGGTATTGTGTGGATGAATGGTACAGCTGGCTATCGGAGGTAAATGTAAATAAATGTGAGGCTCTGGGGGGAATGTAAAAATCCCTCCGACAAACTTCAATTACAAGTTACCATTTGCCCTCCAAGGGGTTACCATTTGCCCTCCGAACTACATGCCCGACAGCTAATCCAAACGTCTAGGGCTGGAGACCCGCTGTGAGCTGGAGAAAATTCCTGGCAGTTCGGCTCCTGTAGCTCTTGATGAGAAGGTGTTCCAAGATATAATTGGTATATCGAAATCCCTGTAACACATGCCCGAGATCGAGAAAAGGTTACTTTGCAATGCGGAAGTGGAAGTGGACGAAGTGGTTTTCCCGCATCACGCAGCAATATGTGGGATTTATTAAGCTATATCATTAATATTCATTAAGCTATATCATTAACATACATAATAGCAGAATTCTTTCTTATATTTTGGACAACGGCCTGCCACGATGGGAACACCGGTTACAGCTCAGTCAGGGGAGGGTAGCAACATTAGGCTAGGCTCGAATTCGGAGAGGTGATCATCCTATTCGTCCGAGTGCTGTTGAGTGTGCAGACAGTGCAAATTGACGTTAACCGTTGAATAACGTTAAAATAATGCACTACTTGGTTAGATTTTATTATGGCTTGATCCTTAGTAAGGCCCAATTAATCTCGTATTTCTTAAACCTGTATCAAAATGTATATTGTAAATAATATTTGCCAACCACCCAGTTAAGTAATACAGAGCATTGCCTATATTTAAATACTGAAGCATGGCCATTAGTTGTTGCATACACTCTATTGTGAGGCGTCCACAAGTTATTTTTTTATGGAATAAGTTTCAGCATTGGAAGACCACCTAATGGGCTACATTAAATAAATCTGATCAAACATTTTCTCCATTTCTTTAATTCTTGGAAAAAAACTCACGTTATAATTTTATTCTACCGTTTCTCGGTGGAATCGCATCCAAAAGCAAACGGATCGAATGGGTTAAAATAGCACTGAAAATGATCATTTAGACAACTGAAACAGATAAAATAATTAGCCCTGCCGTTGGGAGCATGCGTGAAACTACTCTGTTTCTCTTACCGAAGAGATCAATCGTTTATTGGTTGAATTTTCTACTAATAGCGGTCGCGTAGATTGAGAATTCTGCACGGCGCGTACAACTCACTGCTCCCGCTCTGTGAACTGCAGATAACTATTATAGACTAGGTCTTCTGTGACGGTGGAGTTGATTTGTATCTACCGTGTGATCGACAGTGTTTATCGTCAAGCTCAGGGTTGTCCAACTGGCGGCCCGCGGTGCCATTTATTGTGGCCCGCGAAAGGTTATTAAACAATTCAGAAATTTATTTTTATACCTTACGTTGTTTCTTATTGTTACTTTTAAAAATAATAATTTTTTTCTTTTTGGCCGGCAACCATATGAAAGGTTAATTTGTGGCCCTTGAGGCCTTTTAAGTGGACAACCCTGTGGAAAACCCTGGTTTAGCTGTTAGAAAAAATGTTTTAAACGAGTAAACTTCCAAGAAAAATTGTGATCCTGTTATGCAACCATCTTGGAGGCATCTTGATGTTTATGCTACAATTCTTCCGTGTGCCTCTCTTTATTTTCCCCCTCTATCTCTCTCGTAGAATGGCCAATTCGGCTTCCATTTGCTGTTCTTCTGCTGATTAAGGAATCTTATAATTTACTGCACGAATTTAGTGAACCTAAAAGTCTTCGTAATTGTCAGGCCTTTATCTCAATTTTCGAAAAGTTAGCCGATCATATCTTATCGAGTGAATGTTAAATTTGTCGAAAATTGCTCTTCTGAAGGTTATTTAGAGGTCCCTTTAATCTGTGTGGCCCGAATACATAAGCGCGACCAAAATGGTAGTAACACTAAAAGGGAGGAATCAGGCGAGATGTTGTGGAATATGAACATAATAAGAACAAAGATATTGCAGTTTTCCACAGATATGATGATGGTGCAGTGCATCGAAACCCGGGTCGATTATAACTTTATCTGTGGAAAACTACAATATCTTAGTTCATATTTTGGTAGTAACAGTTTACGGATAGGAATAAAAGTGGACGTAATAAAATATTTTGCCATATTTTTGTCTCTCTTGTCTTTCTGTCTTATCTCTTGTGAAGGAAATGCGATTACTTGCATTATGGGTTTTCGGTGGTGAATTGAGTTGTTGTTGTCCACCTTTGTTAGAGTTTTGTCGTTGTTTTAGGCAGTGGGTGTTCAGTGGATTGAATGTTACTCTTACTTAATTTTAGGACGTCTTGTCTTACCTATTCTGTTTAACAAGTTGTGCTCGATTTTCTCAAATAATACCATTTAAAATTTAAAGCTATTTTGCTAATCAAAGGAGAAGGATCATGTACTCGAAAGGATCACATATTTTTCGTAGACTGTTTCTTTGTTTTGGAGTTCATTAACTTGCCTCGGAAAATAGGGCATTGTTAATGATATTTTTGGACAACATCCGGAGCTGCTGCATTCTTCATTGCTATCTCGATGAATGCAAATGCCTTGTTTTAAATGTACCTTGAAGAATTTTCTCTTTGACCAGTGAATGTTTCATTGACCTTCGAGCCGAAACATCCCATCTGTCACAAAACTTGGTGGCACTTTCAGTGAGATAGATGAAGACATGCACGCGTGACGGGACAAAGGGTCCGAGGTCTCCGTACTCTCGGACTTCAAGCTCTTAACGGGTGAGTGCCACCAACTTCTACGACATGAGGACATACTGTACATCCTATTTACCGTCTCTTTGAATCCTCTTCCGCTCCTAATCATCTCCATCTAATCGTTTTGAGTGCAAATGCGAGTTTTTTTTGGTCGATCTTCGCACTTCTTCCCCCGTTGGCAACATGGTCCCCTATCCATGCAGACCGCTTTACTCATGGAAGTTACTTCTATGTATAGCAGTAGCCCATAAGCCCCTTACGAGTTGCGCTTCAATGTACAAACAAGAATGGACTTCTATGGCAGTGGGAACCGATAGGGATAGCAATCGGTGCACTATCGACCATGGTTCGCTTTTCTGTGAAAATAGACGGCCTTCTATCTTCCTTACTAGTGGCGTTTCGAATCTGCGATAACATCGCATGATACCCAGTGAAATCCTGATTACGTGACTGCGGGGTATTGCAAATAATAACAGCAAATTCATTTGGCTAAGGAGGAGGAGTTGTTGTTAGAAATGTGAATATTTATGTTCACAAAGAGATGTTTTGTGCGGTAATTAGATTACTTGATGAAGGCTTGTGACTGCTCTTGCCATGAATAATAAGATACAAAGTAATTCTAAAATGCAATACGCTATCGATGCAGAAATTTTTATGCGTGACTTTACACCAATTTATGAGCTCCACGGATGTCTTTGGAACTAGAAGTACGGTTTATGTACAAACACATTGGATGTCGAAATTCGGCAGTTTTCGAAATTGCAAAATTCAGTGTTTACTTCCGTCATTTTTTTGCGGATAAGCCGGAAGTAATCGGTGAGCATTAGTAATATCCTGAAAATAGCGTTACACATTTAGATATCGCTTTATTTGTTACTTCGGTGTATGGTAATACGGTATATCAGATAATGAGAATAAAATTAGGAAACTATTAGACTGCAGAACGGACAGTTTGAAAATGCCATTTTTCCCGCGAATGATAAGAGACCTTAACAGCTGCCAATGAGACTTTTAACTAGGTTTCTAGTTTATAATGAGACTTTTAACTAGGCTGTTTGTCGGTAGGTAGTGTAGCCAGTTAGTTGATTTACTCCCTAATGCTTATATCCTTATCTGCTACTAACAGCATGTCGTGTCTCCGGTAAAAATCTTGTATCTGTATCCATTTACGTAGTTGCAAAATACATTAATTAAGACAAAGTCCCCGGCTTCACGTGGTGGAAATTCCTTATATCACACATAATAAAATACTTCGTTCTTTTCCACACATAGAAAAAGTGTAGGAAAGAACGAAGTATTTTATTTTGTGTGATACATTAATTAAAATAGTTTCTCTAGCATTGTTGGCGTGCCTATAGTGTACTGCTTGTTTGTGAAATTTGGGCTCTCTTTAAGTATTTACTTGTTTTTTTTATGCACCAGTGGTAGCTTAATTAATTTTATTGTGGTGCAGTGTAGTACATACATGTTGGTGATAACTCATCCCCAGCCACACACCCTTGAGGTGGCTTTCTGGATATTATGTAGATGTTCTGTAGACGTCTACTTCCATGTATAAAGGCGACTTGACGATGAGTGTCGTGTAAATATGACAAAAATTGACATACTTTCACTTGGATTACTCTCAAAAGGAATGTCTCTAGGAATTCCTCTCATTGTTTCTCTGCTTGCTGGTATTATCAAGGCT
Organism: Pyrrhosoma nymphula; assembly: GCA_963573305.1. Taxonomy (NCBI): domain Eukaryota; kingdom Metazoa; phylum Arthropoda; class Insecta; order Odonata; family Coenagrionidae; genus Pyrrhosoma; species Pyrrhosoma nymphula. Next base: position 74,459,968 of record OY754338.1, on the reverse strand, counting down.
CTCAAGCTATTTGCGTCCTTCCTCGAGGTGGGGTGACTGGGGGTGACGGCCCTTGAGGTTCAACTCCGATTCATTCAGATTGCCACCCCTTCCTCCGTTCCCATCACAAGGGGTGGGGGAGGAGTGGGGGGGGGAGTCCGGGGGAAGGAGGGTTGGGGTGAAACTTTGGGGTTGAGTGCTCAGTCCCCGTGACCCCAAGGTCATCGCTTCGAGACCAAAATTGGTCTCGAAGCGATGTTGGTCGAAGGAAATGAACAATCTCACCATTAAGTCATCTTTCGGCATTGCCGAACACTTGTGCGGCTCCCACAAAATGTGAAAGGGATTGCGTCTCTCTCGTGATTATAAAATGAAGGGCTTTATCAAATGCGAATTGCCGGCGGAAAATAATCAAGAGAGACCCATACTTATGTTTATGCTTCTTCTCTTCTTATATGACCCTTATGCTTCGATGTGTCTGCTGTAAATTCGAATTAATTTTGACGATTACAGATTTTATTTACATTTAATTTTTCCCATCACCTGCTCGTATTCCAAAACCATCTTCGGCACCTCGATGGTGTGGCTGTGCAATAGGCAAATTTTCCGAAAGAAATTTTCTTCCATGTCTTGTCAGTTGGTGCCTACCGTGGGATAAATCGCATGAAAGCAATTTAGGGAACAGGAGGTTAATTTTGCAATTCTTTACTTATGTTCATGCCTTGAATACAAGCCACATTTTTAGTACAAACCTTTAAAGTTTCGAGAAAATAAATGAACCTCGTATTTTCCCCATCAGCCTCTCATCGTTTGACGCTGCGGAAGCTCCTCGTGATCCACTCCACATGATATTTTCAGGACGTTGTTACTAATGAATATCTTGCGGAAGGCGCCTCATTAGGGAAACACACAATTCGTTGATAAAATAATAAAGCTGCGGCCTCGATTCCTTGCCGCGCACCTCTTAAGCCCGACTCTCCGTCTGCCTGCGTAAATACGCAATCGCCCGCATTTCCTGCGCGGCGAGCCCTTGAAAATATGAAAGGGAAGAATCACCACTTCCGCCCGAGAGATAGGCCGAGTGAGTTGCTCGTTTCTTGTCGTCTCCTTCGCTGGTGGGAAGCAGCAAGCGGGCTGTGACGCCTCTCTTCGTGTTCCTCCTTCCTCTCGTCCGAAAGGAATCACAGGCGAGTTGAGTTGGATGAATGCCATTGATTTTTGGGCTGAGATGACTGTATGAGTAAGTTCCTCCTTCCGGAAGATGATTTGGATAAGAATATGACGGATTTTACAGGGTCTGAGCATGATGGAAAACTTGAAATGAGAACTAGAAAAGAGTTGAGTGAATAGAACGTTCACTCAGAAAATGAAAGCAGGAGGGCTTTCTAAAAGGCAAAGCGTAATTGCAGCGCGGCTATCTAATCTACATCTACGAAGTACCGTGCAAGCCATTACTAGGGTGTGTGGCACGGGGTGATTCCACACCAGGCTTGCAGCACTCATCCCAGTACTAATCGGGACCTCGCACGCTCCCCCGGCCGCTAGGCGCAGACTAAAAATCGGTCAGGAAAACAAATCGCAGTGAAACTAGAAACTGGAGAGTGCTACGTAAATGAGCATGCAGCACGCTGCTAAAGACACATCTAGTCGTTAATATTACTAATACTACGAAAAATTATGAATGCTGCGCAAATGTATGAATGCTACGTAAATGTATGAATGCTACGAGATACTACTTCATGCAGAGAACAAAAACGGGGTGAACTGTTAGTAATGATGCTATGTTATTAAACACAAGTGAAAAGTCAACTCTACCTAGTGAGGGTGGGAGTTTCATATGATTGATCTTTCACAACTATTATGATCCCCTATTCTACGCGGAAAAAATTTCATTTCAAATCCATCGGTTCTGCAGTCTACTTCCTTTATCTTATACCTATGATCGTTTCTACCGTAATGCGTTGGCTCTAGCAAAATATGTTGAATGTCCGCCGATAAATTGCCTGCTTCGAACGATATGCATTGTCACGTAATTTTTAACGTGAGGCTATGTATGTATGTAGCCGTTTATGGCAAAAACATCCGCTAACAGTATTTTAGTTATGTATTTACTCCAAAGTGGAATAATTCCATTCTATTTCATTTGCTATGGAATCCTTCCGACATCTCTCGCCTGGGTCAGGATTGTTCGGTCGTATGTTTTTTATTCCCTCGGAATCTACTGAACTTGGAAAAGCGGTATAGAAGCTGTGAAATCACGGAAAGAACTATATGTATACATGTTACACACCTCCGTTGAAAGAAAATAAGTAAAAAAAACATTCCTGGAATAAGATGATTAGGTAGGTTCATTCCAGAACAATTAGAAAGTCATGCATGGTTTTATGTGGTCCGTATATTTGTCGAAGATTTGTGCTGCCAAAATTTATTTTATGATGTAATAAAATTTCGTTGTTTTATAAAAAAGTTATAGTTCCTTGAAGCTGAATTAAGTGCGCAGAAAGCTGGACTAGAAAAATGCCATCGCATTCCATATCGATATTTGCTATCTCCATGTATGTACATATATTTCGTTGAAGAATATTAAGATCCCGATAAATGGACAGCTATTTACGTCAATATTGATTATGAATGTTCACAATCTAAATTTGTTGGAATGGAAGTTGAACTTATAACATTACAATACTTCAGCAACCTCCACCTAGCTATTTTATTTTTCTCGACCATGGTTTCGTTGCCAAACAACATGATCAGGTAATCTGATGATCCTATGATATTGCGTTGCAACGAAACCATGGTCGTGACCAAAAAAATATGTTGTGTAAATTACTGTTTTAAGTTCGCCCTTCATTCCTACAGTGAAATATCTCCATTTAGTTACGCCCGAGGCTCTCAACATAGATAAATTTATTTCCAAAAGTACTTCCCCGGAAAGGTAAATTACAATTCTCAATAGCTCTATTTGGTTACTTTCACAGGTGTATGAAATGGTTTGTATTGTATGCCTGAACAAAATTATGCTTTTCCATTTGGATGCAGCTGGCTCGGTGAATGTGTGTATTTTTGACTTCCAGGCTGCTTACGCGTCTTCGTTTGGAACTGGTGTGGCTGGTGTGTGAAGTACATTCATGTACATCTACATAATCCCCTGCAAGCCACCTCAAGAGTGTGTGGCAGGGGGTGAGATGTCACCAACATGCATTAATCTATATCCTATTAAAGTTAATGTAGCTAGGACTAGTGATGCATCAGTATTAATCGCTTATGCTTGTCAGCATGTGACTCCACTATAGGTATGCCTAACCTCTAATTTATAGGGACAGTTTGTACTAATGTATTTTGCAACTAATTCATAATAAAAAACATATTTAAGTGAGTGTGTGAGAATAATTCCCTGGCACTCTGCCAGTGGTCTTGCAAAATGAGACCATTTACTGCTTATCTTCTGCGAGGGCACTGGTCACGTACGCAATTGCGCGACTTGTGTGTCTCATCGTGACGGGAGGGAAGACAAAAGACACGACCGTCTGCCTTCCCCTCCCACCTCGGAAGTCTCGTAATAGTTTCCCCGTCCGTTCTTCCGTAGCTATATGCTTCTTGTCGCCACGTTCGAGGGCGCACATACCGATAAAACGATTGTTTTCAGTGTACTAAACTTACCGTAAACATTTGAACATCATGTACAACGAAATGCCATGATTGGGACCAAAAGTGAACGTAGAGAAAACGAAGGTCCTATAGCGGATATTCGAGAACTAATGCTCAAGACTGATCGCGGCTGAATAGTACACAATAATTACAATTTAATATGTTGTATTGGAGAAATCTGTCCAAATAAGTGCCTTTTTATTATGTTCGCTGACTGTTTACTTTTAACTTATGTTCTGCTAAAAATCACCCTCGAAACCACATAGGCCTGAGGGCGGAGATGAGGGTAAAGTGGGAAAATGTATTTTTTAAATTTTTTTTCATAAATTTTTCATTCATTCAATGCTTTTGCGAAACTGTTATGGTCTCCGTATTTTTATAACAATTGAAGTTGATATTAAATAAAAGCACTAACCAGTCTCAGCATTTTGAGATATTGGTAAAAGAATACTGCTTTTATGGCTAATTGCGTAAACAGGGTGGAAATTGCGTTTCAGATTGTATTCGGTGGGAAAAACGTTTTTATTATTAATTTATCTACCGGTTAAGTTAGGTTTAAGTGGAAGTGAGTGAAAACCCTCCAGATTTTTACGTGTGCAGTGCACATTTGAAACGCTACACTACAAATCAAGCTCTTCACCAGCCTCTAATTTATATCCTCTTTATCCTAAATTTATTTCTCCTACAAAATTCAACTGCCTTCTTACTGGGGCCATCTCTTCTTTTTAGCCCATACCGCCCATAACCTCCCACTTCAAATTCATCCTTCCCTCCCCCCCCCCCCACCACTGCTTTGCAGTCGCTCATCAGTATCAAGTTTTTCTTACCCGGGACTTCACTATTGATTTCTTCTAGTTACTCGTATACCCTATCTACTTCTTCCTAACTATGGTTAGTTGTAGGCATGTGCACCTGCAGCAATACGTCATTTGCCGGACGTTTCTTTTATTTCTACCACCGATACCCTATCGCTCTCTTCTTCAATGTTTACTACCCTCTTCCCCACGTTTGCTTTCAGTACCATCGCAACCCCACGTTGACTCTCATCTCCCCCACTACAGATTACCCTTCAACTATCACTCCAATAGTCTCCGCCATCTCTCCATCTCACTTCGCAAAGGCCCAAAGCATTTATTTTCCCTTTCTGCACTTTTGTTTAATATTTCATAGCTTCCCAACCCCCACATAATTGTCATTACATTCCAAGTTCTTATGTTTACTACTGATTTCCTAGTATTCGTATTTTTCTTCTTCTTGTCTCTCATTGTCCTTGTATCCTCTGGTGACGTTTTTGTGTTAGGATTTCGTGAGATGACGACCGCAGATGTCTTGCTTCCCCCGTTGCCTGGTACGACACCCGCCTAGGTGGGCGGCGTCCCGTAGTTGTCACGATTAAATTCTCTGCCATAGACGTCCACATTCAGGGTCAAAGATTATAATACACAGGGAGTTCAGGGTAGATGATAGTTGGGGGGTTCCCCCATCCCCGCTTCCCAACGGTATTTTTAACGTTACCCCATCACGTGAAGAACCTTTCGTCTGGCTACTACCCGTTCGACGTATCTGGCATGTGTGGCCTTTACTATTTATCCTGGGTGGGCCACCCATAGTAATTGCATCTACCTGTCTAGAGGTCGTTGGAACGCGCAAACCCTTCTACCGCGTCAAGGTTGTAGTCCAAGGGAGGAGTGGGAAAAACTTGGCTACAACAAAATATATCCGTCGATTTATTTTAGTGTTTAGCGCCTTACTTATCTATGACTTACAATTAGTCATGTAATCCGTTAAAGAAGTGTTTGAAGCGGCAAAATAACGGACTTAATTTCTCTTTTTTTACTCATCTAGTCGCGACCCAACATCCCTGTATCACAAACGAGGTGAATTGGTAGAAGTGATTCATTATTTATTTAGGTCCGAGCCTCAGTTTTAATCATCATATTAGTCATAACGTACAGAAAAGAATTTTTTCCATTTCCGCTAAGAACTGCTGAACAAAGAGGATTGGAAGTAATGAAAATATGGCGTTATTGAAGAATGATGATGATGAAATGGATTGAGGGCATTACCAACGAAGAAGTCCTACGGTGAGTAAGAGAGCAATGTATGTCGTGAAAACTATTGAGACATGGAAGGGACTTGAACGCATCTGCGACACAACAGCCTCTTTGAAATAATATGGAAGGAGATGTGAATAGGAAGAATTACCCTGAAAGCCAAAGATGGAATACATAAGACAAGTTGAGGGCCGTAAAAATGAAGGCTCAATAAAGAATGGTACTGTTAACAGAGAAGAGAGGGGAGTGGAGGGATGCAGAAAACCAATCTTTTGATTATATGCCTACATCTACATAATACCCTGCAAGCCACCTCAATGGTGTGTGGCAAGGGTGTGGGGCAGGATTATAGGTAACTGCTGAATAATGTTGTCTATTTGACAATTTCCACCTATAGTTGTAGCATATTGATTGTCACTTGGCTTAAGTTGCTTCAATGAGGACGAATAAACACTTTTCTCGTGTGTATTTTTCACAATGCTTTTCTGCCTGGAACGATGTGTATGCATTGTTGTTGGACTTAGAACTAATTTTCCTAGGATTAAAAAAAATTGACGCTCTCTCTGCAAGGCGTTCAAAAATATTCTGTTTCTAACGTCATGACGTCAGTGGAGACATTTGACGTCATTCTCTCCCCTTTCGCCATTCTCTTCGTTTGAGGGTGCCAGTTGAGAAGACGCGACGCTGGCTCGCTGCCCCGCGCGTCCATCCGGCCGATTCCATCTCCGAGATCAGTGGCATAGGTTATGGTCGACGATAATGACGGAACCGTCTTTTGCTCCTCCTTTGCTTTCGTTTACGCAGGCGGAACGTTGGCTTCGTCGTCCGTCGTCCGTCGTCTCTTGGCAACCGAGGCGACATGGAGTCCATCCTGCTGACGTTCTTGGAGAAATAATCAGCATGAAACTTGGTCATGCGCTCGCCTTAAATAATCATCGAATAACTTCCAAGTTTTGAAATTGTTGAATTGGGTGTCCTCTATGTAAAAATTCTTGCTGAATGAAACCATGAACTGGAGTTCAGTTTTTACATACTTATTTGGTTTCGATCGGCTTCGAGACTAGGCGTTATAATTTACTGATTATGATGACGCATTAGTTTCGAAACCTTTCGTGCCAAATAACAACATTCTTAGGAAATGAAACATTGGTAATATTTTTTCATTCAACAATGAGATTTATTTTAATAGCCATCGTCACATTATCTTTCTTTCATTAAAGAATAATGGTATGAATTATGGCATTCATATGGAATTCTGAATAACGTATCGTCACATTATCTTTCTTTCATTAAAGAATAATGGTATGAATGATGGCATTCATATGGAATTCTGAATAACGTGTTTAGTTGCAGATTAATATATGTGTATACGACACATTCATCCGCAATTTTCCCCATATTATAGCAACATTGATAGCGAATTCCATTGTAGCGAATGGAGTTACGGGAAATCTTTCACTACCTTGAGATCCATACATTTGCGCTTAGAATAATTTAAACGCTGGAGAGAATCTAGCGTAGATAACACGCATTAATGGGGTGCGGCTCTCTGTTCAAGAGGTTGCGTTGTTACATAGCGAGCATGTTTTATATGTGTGCTTCTTTTCGAAAAGTAAGGGTTCTCCGTCAATTTACAGCCAATTGATCTCCTTATTTTTGTTTCTTTATAGGTAAGTTCCAGAAACCAATCGTTTCCTCCAGATTACCGACTCCCTTGGCGTGTGAGTATTTTCATAATATTGGAAGGGTGAGTAACAAAATATATGTTCGTAAAATGAAAGTCATGTGTGACTTTTTAGTAGAAAAAATATGTTATTCAGATTTCCCTCAGCCCCAGATAACTTCCTTTAACCGATATTTTTGCACTTAAGCCGCAAATGTGGGAGAGCGATTCTTTAAGCAAAAGATAACAGCATATTCTCTTCTCTTTTATGTATGTGTTGCTGTTATGTACTTACATATTTTATATTCGATCCAAGCACCCTTATTACTCGCATCTCCTCAAACAGCACTGAAAGTAATACGTGTGGTATTTGCTGCTCAAACTACCGTTGTGAAATTAAATTATCTCCGACATGAATTACTATTCTTACCCTACACCTGGTCAGCATCGGATTTATAGTATTTGCATAATATGTATGGGAATAAAAAGATGTATGTGTATTATGAGTAAATTGGACGGCAAAATGAAGCATGATAGCTTGGGTGATAAATTGAACATATGAGACTGAATTCATCGGTGGTGTGTTTTGGACGAAAATGGCTGGATTTATAGGACAATATATTAGGTAGGTACATATTATGTTGGAGAAAGTTATGTAGAAAAGGGAATAAATGTCCTGGGCTCTGAATAATAGTGATAATTTGCCGAAAAGCAAAAATTTTAAGGAGGAATATAGTGCAAACGAGGAGTAGCTGGAGGAATAAGCGTGTTTGTCTTCGATCGGGTGTAGAAGATGAATTGAATGGTGTCGTATTGTCCCATAGTGAATGTTCTTTAATATTTTCCTGTAATAGCACATCTAATCCGATTTAAATTCATAAGCTACCTCCTATCACGTGGAATCTTATTTAATCTTACAATAATTCAGTCGTCAGCAGGCAGTCACCGTGAACGGTCGTATGCTACGCTCCCAGTAGTGAAAGCGTGTATTTCGCAATGCCTGAAAACTGTGTTGTGTGTGCCAAGCCATCCAAACGCACGCAGAAGACTCTTACATGTGGTAGCTGTAGTGCAGTTCACCATCTCTCCTGCACTAATCTCACCGAAGCTGATCTGCAGGAATTAGAGGACCTGGGAAAATCCTGGATCTGCCCAACCTGCAGTTCGGAAAATCGCAGCAAACGGCGGGACGACACACCCGTCGGCTCACCGTCCTTAGCTCAACGGACCCCAGCTCCCATGGCATCTTCTGATGGTATGCTGAAAGAGCTGCTGCAGCGTGTCACCGACTTACAGGATGGTCAACGTGAGTTCGAGAGATCCATTAAAGCCGAACTGTCCTCAATAAATCGTACTCTGTCACAGTGGCAACGCACGATCGAAGAGCATACAAAGAGCATTGCATTCCTTAATGAGACTCTTAATTCAATTAACACCAAAACTGATAACATAGTTGAAGAAAGCAAGGCTTTGCAAAAACGTACTGATTACTTAGAAATGCGCTTAAGTGCTACAGAGCAGAACTCCCTAAGGAATGTCGTGGATATTCATGGAATTCCTCAAAAGAGCGATGAAAAACCTGAGTCATTAGTCTGTCAAGTGGCATCTCTACTTGGAGTCAATTTAACCCCTAGTGACATTGACTATTCGTATTGGGTTAGTGCCCGGTCAAACAAGAATGCCTCCCCTGCTCCACCTCTCTTAAAAGTTCGGTTTCTTCGGTACAATCTCGTGTGTGAGTTTCTTGCAGCACGACGTGCGAAGAAAAACTTCTCCACAAAAGACCTTGGCTGCGATGACCATCATACTATATACATCAACGAATCTCTCAGCACCTTCAACCGTCGACTATACTCCGCTGCTAAGGAATTAAAAAAGCAGGGCACATTGAAATATCTGTGGGTTCGCAATGGGTCGATCTTTGTTAGGAAAGAAGACGGGGGACGGAGAATCACTATACGTTGTGAAGCCGACTTCGAGACTTTATGAGATGAGGTTGGCAACGCAGTTGATACTTCTGACGGTGATACGGGGATAAGTCTACCTGAACCTGTGAAACCTTCGTCTGCTCAATCTCTTCGTTTGTCCCTCGTGAACTGTCAGTCACTACTACCTCACTTTGACGAATTTAGTGATCATTTTGTGCTGAGCTCGTTTGACGTTATCTGTATGACGGAAACTTGGCTAAAACCAGTTGTGTCTGATGATATGGTGAACCTAATGGGTTACAATTTAATACGCCATGATAGGACTGGCAAGAGAGGTGGTGGTGTAGGTGCCTTTATTCAACAAAGTTTGAATTACTCCGTCTTAGCTACTTCCCCATCCGAGTATTGTTTTACAACTGAATTTATTATTATAGAAATTTCTGGATCTGTTATGTCAAAATTATTGTTAGCTATAGTATATAAGCCACCTAAAATTACTTCTATCACCGATTTTGAATCAACGTTTCTACGGTTTTATCCTACATATAAAAACATCATTATTGTTGGTGACTTTAATGTGAATATGATGAATCCTGAAAGCTATGATTGTTTACACCTGAAGAATTTCTTTCACTGCAACGATCTTCACCTGGTCTCTTCGCAACCTACTCACCATACGCTAAATAGCCATACCTGCCTGGACCTCTGTGTTGTGGATGACATGGAGAAACTAACGCACTTCTCACAGTCACCAGTGCCTTTTTATCTGCTCATGACCAAATATCCCTTTCGTACAATTTTACCTTTCCTTTTGTAAAACTCCCTACTTTTGTATTTCGCGACTTCAGAAACTTCAATAATGAAAGATTTCTAGAAGACCTACTTTCTGCTGATTGGTTGCGCATGACTCAGTCAAATTGTATCGACGATAAACTTCAAATTTTCAATGATTATCTTGTGAGCTATTTCAACCGACATGCTCCTGTGCGTATCTGCCACCCTAAACGCCCTACCTCCCCATGGTTGACCTGTGACATTCGCAAAAAAATGGGTGAACGCAATCGCATACGTAGAGCCTTCATTCGTTCCAAGCTGCCAGCCCTTCACGCAGTATACAAACGACTGAGGGCCGAAGTCAAGCTTTTGATAAATGAATCCAAAAGAAACTATTTCTCTAGTGCCCTTTCCGGGCTTCAAGAACCGAAGCGCATCTGGAAGGAACTACGTCAACTCGGAATAGTCCGAAGCCGGCAAACTTCTTTGGCCTCTAATCTCACAGTGGATGAACTTAATACTTATTTTACATGTCTAGTAAACACTGATCAAGATAACTCTCCTCTTTATTCTCCTCCACCTAATTTTCTCGATCCCGCTGTACCGTTTTCTGACAAAAATTTCTATTTTCAGTTTATTACTCCCGAAATGCTAAATAAATTTATCTTTCGGTCCAAATCCAACTCTACTGGTGTGGATGAGATATCATATACCATGATAAACAAGTCTTACAAGGTCACTATGCCATTTATTCTTGACCTTCTTAACCATTCACTACTATCCTGCAAGTTTCCTACCCAATGGAAGTCCTCTTTGGTAACACCAATAAAAAAGGTCAAAAATCCTTCAAACCCATCTGATTACAGACCAATCTCTATACTGTGCACCATCTCCAAAACTCTAGAACGTATCGTCCATTCGCAAGTAGTTGAATTTCTTTCCCAGGAAAACAGTTTTGACCCATTTCAATCGGGATTTCGTAATAATTTCTCCACTCAGTCTGCTTTAATAAAAATAACGGACGACTTACATCATGCCATAGACAAAAAAATGGTGACAGTGCTGGTATTATTTGATTTTAGTAAGGCTTTCGATCGAGTAAACCACACTATACTACTTGAGAAACTGAAAAAACTTAACTTCTCGTGCTCCGTGCTAAATTGGTTCTACTCTTACTTAGTTGGCCGTTATCAAGCAGTGAGAGATAGTCAAGGTAATCTCTCAACTTGGGCAGCAGTCACCACTGGTGTACCCCAAGGGTCTGTCCTTGGCCCCCTATTATTCTCTCTGTACATACTCGACCTTCCTAAATGTCTTAAGCACACCAGTTACATGCTCTATGCCGACGACCTCCAAATTTATCGCAGCTGTTGGCCATATGAAATTGACGAGGCAGTATCAAAAATTAATGAAGACATTTATAGAATAACCGAGTGGGCCACGCGTCACGACTTCATCCTAAACTCAAGTAAAACTAAGGCTATTATTATCGGTAGTTCCAGGATGCTACGTAACATTAGCCACATTACGACTACCAGTATCGTGGTTAATGGTATGCCTATTCCATACTCCAGTAATGTACATAACCTAGGGATGACGTTGACTGCTAACTTATCATGGGATTGTCATGTAAATAATATTTCTAACAAAATTCATTCTATACTTTACCAGTTAAAAGTTCACAGAAACTTACTTCCTTTTAATACTAGAAAAACACTTATATCGTCGCTTATTTTCTCTGTAATAGATTATTGCTGTCTTGTTTATAACGACCTCAACGAAGAAAATAACCTCAAACTTCACCGGGCCTTAAACTCCTGCCTTAGGTTCATTTTTGACCTTCGCAGGGACGTCCACATCACCCCCTATTATAAACAACTAAGATGGCTCAACGTCAAATCCCGTAGAGAATACCTTCTGGGATCCTTTTTGTTTGTCCTATTTAAAAACAAATCACCCAAGTATCTGCATGATTTGTTCCTTAGTTGTCCCTCTGTCTCCACAATGTCCACTTGGTCTGATCCTAATCAATTGTATTTTCCAGGGCATCGCACCACAGCATATAATAAATCATTTCTTGTAACAGCTTGTCACATATGGAATAAGATGCCAACTGACATTAAAAATTGTAAATCTGTTAAAACATTTAAAATGAAATACCATGATTATTTACTTTCCCGGGTATAACATAAGTTACTCTTATTATTATTTTTTTTTCTTCAAATTTGTGTTCATGTTATTATGGTTCCTTATTCATTGTATCATTTTTCTATTGTTAGTTATTAATACATGAGTTTTTTTTGGTTAATTTACATTTATAGAATGACAAAAGTTTTTCCTTTTGTATTTGAAAAGTTTGAAATGATGAAAAGTTTGTCCTTTTGTACTTTTAAAAGATTGTGCCTGCAAAGTGTTTTATTATTATATTTGTTCTTTTGGATTTTTGTCCTGAACAATAAATATTTTTCTTACTCTTACTTTAAAATAATTTAGCTAAGATGTTGTGTAACCTGCGGTGTGTTTAGCTATGGTGTCTCTTGAAATATTATTTCATTTTTTCAAAGATATGGAATTGATTTCAGGACACAAAGAATATGCGTGTCAACGCATATCCCCTTTTTTGTTTGTTTGAGCAAAAAGCTCTCTTATTCAACGCGCTAAAATTCGGATACGTTAGCCGTTTTCCACTGTTTTTATAGATTCTATGGTGGAATGCCCCTTCCATGGTATTCTCCCGATTAATACGAATGTATTCGGTGATTTAAACGAATATATTAATTGCTTGAAGATTATCGTTCTGGCTGAGTTAAGGTGAAGAAACAAGCATAAATTGCCCAGAGAAAAATTCCCAGTCGAGGTGAAATTTTACTCGTGGAAATTTCTACGAAATGCATTATTTTAAAAATGTATAGGAAATTTCGATATTTCACTATTTTAAGCGTTGCTAAGATGGCGGTCTTTGTGAAAGAATGGCTTTTTTCACTGTCTGAAGTTTACAGTTGTGGTGACCAGAGTTTTATGGATATTTGGCGTAAATGCGTTTGCGAAGCATAATTTTTAAATTTGTTAACATTATTTTTCGCGATCTTGTAATCAGCTCTTATGGCCTCCTACAACGGGTGTATCAACAAGCAATAATGGATGAACACAAGCACCAATATCCTGTGTGGTGAAATATCCACCCTGCGGAATTAGAACCAGTTACCCTCGGGTTAGCAGGCGAGTACTCTACCCCATGGATGACGGGGTAAAGCACCTTCCTTCTGACCCGAGGGTCGCATAAACTATCGCTACTAAAATTGTACAATCGACTCGATTATACAATTTGAGAGATTTATTAATTACCTTTACGTTTACCATCATTTCTAATTACTTATTCAATCTCGGCAGGCTCTCAGCAGGCTTACTCAGCTTGTTATGAAATAGAATTCATTACCAGTGATTCCCCTTCACTTTACGTAGTATACTTCAAGTACCCTGATACATGCCAAGAGGGCCTTTAATACGAAAGCTGATATACATCTACATAATACCATGCAAGCTACTCCAAGGTTGTGTGGCTGGGGGTGAATTATCACCCACATTTACTACAATTTACCATAGAGTGAGCATATTCAAGTTATGCTTACTCTGTGACTGTACCACAGTACATTTAACGAAGCTACCACTATTGGGACTTAAAAAAACGTGCAAATACATGTCAGGTGGTGACATTACACCAACATGCATTGCTTTATAGACAACAATGCTAGTAGAGGTGAATTCGAGGAAGGGTCCGACGGGGATAAGAATCCCCCTCTAATCCTCGTCGTTACGTTGAAATAATCTGCCCGGGATGGCTGACCTGCCTACCCCTCTGCAATAATGGCAGTGAGATTTTCTGAATTAATCATAATTTAGCATAATATAATCGAAGTCTCGGAACATGTGGTCTCGTGTTGATTCTTATCGAGTCCCATTGTTTTCCCGGGAACATTTCTCTGCCCTACGTCGAGCGCATGCGCATTGTTTCCCTCGGCAGGTGGGATGTGAATCATTCGGGAAATCACATTTTCCCGTGCGGTTACTTTTTTCCTCCTCCCTCGCGATCACAGTCGAACCTCACTCGCCTCGCTTCACTCCTTTGACCCGTGATTTTTGGTCGAGGTTCGTCGCTCTCCCCCCTTGCCACCGAATCGTGTTTTTTTGTCATTCTTTTGTTTTTATTTGCCCGCTCCAGAATTGCTCTCCCATTTCAAAGCGAGGAGGGGGGATTGAACCATGGCGTAGTTAGGCGTGAATGGAGCAACCTGCGCGCTCGTGTGCAGCGAATCGAAGGAGAGAGAGTGGGAGAGGAATGAGAGGAGATGGGAAAGCCGGACGGGAGCAGAGATGGGAAATGTAGAGCCTGCGAATCTGCATCTAAAGAATGCCCTGCAAGCCACCTCAAGTGTGTGTGGCAGGGGGTAGGTTATCACCAACATACATTGCAGAAAATAACTACGACTACTGATGTATTAGCAAAATCCTGCTATTACTTGTAAGCGGTAATTTTAATTAAATTGATGCGGGATTTCCTTAAAACATATTTACTATAATAAGCACTTATATAGCATCCACTTTGAGGCTGTGTTGTGTATTGACGTAATTTTGTACAGGATGAGACAATTGAGACTTGTCAAAACCCCCACCCCTCTTGTACTCGATAATGGCTAACTGTGATAGCTTAATGCATGCAATTTTTTGCTTGCGTGAAAAGAGAATAGCTTCAAATTCATAATGAAATGCATTTACCATAATTCAGACCTTATATTAAAAAAACACTGCTGCCAGACAGGCTGCGATCATTTTCGAACGCCCTTTTCACTTAGCATCATCGATAAAAAATTTGGTAACTTTGTGGTTCTCCATATTATGAATATTTATTGGTGTATTTTACAAAACCACCAAAAACAACACTTAAAAACACGTCGGATTCCAATACGTGAGCAGCATCATCAGGTGAATGATGATGCTCACATATTGAAACTTGGATCGTGATTTTAAGTATTGTTTTGTGGTGGTTTTGTAAAAGTCACCATAGCACCCTCATAAAATTCAACCTCATAGCACCCTCATTAACATTCATAGCACCCTCAAGCGAGTAATTTTTCGAATCCAGCTTTTTGCGTTGTTTTCACGTCAATTATTTCACTTACATGAATTAACGGAATTTATTCACCCTACCATTTCTCTTCTAATCTAAAAAAATCACTTCTAGGGTATAAATATTCGAAGGAGAAACGTTTCGGTTGAATTTACATTCTAGCTTTCATAATCGCGAATAGATTTTCTATTGGCCCACATTTCAAGACCTTTCAGTTTGTAGCATCTCGGTTTTTCGCGCATTCCTGACCAAAATTAATTATAATTATTATTACCTATATCCTTTGTTACACTGGAAATGAATTGGTTTAAATAGATTGTCTCCGAACGCTGTACGATGTGTTTTTGTTTGTTTTAAGGTATTTCCTAGAAAGGAACTGGATCTTGGCCATCGTGCATTGAAAGGGTCAATTCTCCTCCAATTCCAACTGTCGTAATTTGTGGAAGAGACTACTATAAACGTTTTGAAATTTATCACATTGCCTGGGCAACCTCGATCAATTTCTCACCCTTGCTTTACGTCAAAATATTTGCTAACATTTCGATCGTTTGTTCATTCCAACTTCTCTCAAAGCTATCTTAATTGTGGATTAAAAACTTCATCTGCATGCCCAACTCTTCTTGTCGTTACAAGGTTGTTGAGAGGAAACCAAAGTAGAAGTTGCTTATCTTCAAAGCAATTTTCCTGCTTGGTACGAAGCCAAGAGCTGGTGCTTCACTTGCTTATGTTTTGATATTCCGTTTCTCGCTTAACCGTGGGTTGTTCCGATGGTATTTGAATCCGAGGATGGAGGAGCAAGCTAGGCCGGAAGGATTTTGCGGAGCGTTTCATGGACTTCTAAATTGAATTAACCACTGCGAACGATGGCGTAATTTTTAATTGCTAACGGAGGAACTAGAGGTCTAGAGTCCATTCGTAGCTTACCTACCGAACGATCGTCATATGTTTGGACTAAATTTCTAAAGTTACAGGCGCTCGACTTTACCTTACTGTCCGCCTATTAAATTCTTATCGTTATGGCTTACGTCAAATGATTTTATTCTATATGTCTTATCACCGTCAACTAATTTCGGCTTTTGGAAATTATTAAATTTGCACAAATGTTATATTGTTTGAATTTGTGATTGTAAAGGTATATTTGCAGTAAATTTTCTATTTTTAAATATCGTTTTAGGCTCGCATTTGCTAAAATTAAATTAAATATTTAGATTGAATGCATTTTATGGACAAGGATTTCATCCATTGCTTGTTCATTTTGCGAATTCCCGCGTAGTATTATCTATGTCGAACTCTATTACCTATTCCTACCCATTCAATATAGGGTTTAAACTTTTATTTATTATATTTTTTGCTGTTTTCATGTATTTTATTAGATCCAGAAAGCAATGTAAATAAATTTTGCAAGATGGTGATTAAAATCGTGATTTTAGCAGTTACTGCAGTTATATTAGCAAGCATTTTTTACGTATATGATAGGTACGATGGCTGATTATCTTCACTCAGTATCTTGTCTACTAATAATCTCTGAGGAAGGAAACATAAGCTCATAGGTCTTTTCTATCCATCGTGGTACTAGTAGAAATTATTTCGGAGTCAAAATCGAAAATTGGCACTCAATTATGTTAACAAAAATACACTAAACGAACGACTTCTGCTACGCATCTGGAGACTCTCAATGATCTTTATAAAGCAGTGCTGGAAAAGGAACATCCACCCCCTACATTTTTATTTCGATGGGGTGTAGCGCTACTTGGCTGGGCAATACACGAATCCAGTGTTCCTTTAAAAATATTCCATCTGTTAGGCATCTTTGAGCATGCATGGAACGGACCCAGAATTGAAATTATAAATTTGAAGAAGCGAATGTAACAGTGAATGCAAACTAGTGTTAATCGCGATCAGTGACGTTAAAGAATATAAGCATCAAAACCACTGAAATTCTAGGGAGGTGACTGGCACAACTTGCACAATGCTTGTCGACAAAAAGCGTCCAAAAACATCTCCCTCGCCATAGACCCGAATACATTAGATGGAACGTTTGCAAAACTGTTCTCTTTAGTTATCAGCTTTGAGTTGTGCTTATTCTTCTGCAAATGAGGGTAAATGATGAAATGATTTGCCTCGCGCTTCGTTGAAAACATTTATGATGGATTAATAAGTGTCACAGGGACATCGCAAGGCCTCGGGAAAGGGTAACAACAGACCAGAACTAAACCCTCCCCGCTGCTAAAGTTAATTAATTACATGAGACTACTATTAAATAATTGAAAATTTAAACCTACTATAGTTTGAGGCCGACAACGGAGGCTTTAATTTTAGTCCCAGAATTCACATTCAGGTCAGATTATAGCGATAAATGAGCAAGGTGCCTACGAACAGAAGGGTGTAAGCTTTTCCCACTCTATTACCCTGTCGTTTTCGACCATTGTATAAACAGATGAGCATAAAATATTCGAAAATATCTCTTATAATTAATGAATCCTTTACCTTATTTTCTCCCTTTTTCACGAACGGTGAACTAACGCCCCCTGCAGCTTACCCTTTCGGCGGCTATTTGGGTAACCTATGGGTGCTAAATAATTGAAAAAATCCAAAAACCTCATTTACCAAGCAGGCAAATTGGAGTGGGAGTCTTCCGCTAAGTGACGAACGTATGCCTGAAATTCACTGTGTAAGAGGACGACTGAAGACCGTTATTGATTGAAGCACTCGGCTATAATTCCAGGGTTCTGGGTGTTAGAGTGGGAGAGTATTATTATGTTTTTGTGTCATTCATTAAATTTCTGTTGTTTGAATTGAGCGGTGGCCGGTGCGATTTTTGTTTGTCTTTTGTTTTTGGGCGAAGTTTTTTGGAGCACATTGTCATTCTTCGCCAGTCTTTCCCTGTCTTTGTAGAGATGTGTTAGCTCTTCATGAGCAATAAAATATTTAGCAAATGAGTCTTGCTTTTTAATACTGGGTTCGTGGAAAAGACAATAATCCTGGGTGGTATGCATGCTGTCTCTGTTAAAATTGCACGTATTCGTCTGTAGGCGATGTCAAGTTGGTAAGAAGAGAAACGCCCGCGGTGCATCCGAAGAAAGCCTCTTTCAGTACCTCCTTGACCTTTACCCCTTGTGATAAAATGCGTAATTTTTTTCCGCGATTTCTCCCAAATATAATACATGGAGGCTCTATTCAATGTTTGTATATCAAAAATCTCCATATCGGAGTGCATGTGGCTACAATCCATTCCTCACACTTGCCGCGCCACCTTACCCC
This sequence comes from Pyrrhosoma nymphula, assembly GCA_963573305.1. NCBI lineage: Eukaryota > Metazoa > Arthropoda > Insecta > Odonata > Coenagrionidae > Pyrrhosoma > Pyrrhosoma nymphula. The sequence goes on along the minus strand of OY754338.1, from coordinate 74,441,536 downwards.
CAACTCTCCTGAGAAGACTTCACCAGCATTGGAGGTGGGTTGGGCCAGACTCGACCGCGCGATCGAAAAACTAATGTGAAATTCGGCGTCGCAAATGGTCGCAGCATAACTCATCGGATTCGCACTGTGGAAGCTTTGCAGAGTTTCCCCATATAAGTTACTTCGTGATTCTCGGCGATGCAAATAACTATTTCTCTACATATATTTAAAAAATGACCAAGAATGAGGGTCCGCCATTTTGTATAATATCCTTGGTAAATAATAACAAAAAAGTAAGTTTACTAAATTAAAACAAAGATGAAGAACTGTTTCATTTAATTGAAAATTATTGTTAAATATCGTCACTTTTTATTCCAAGTATTAAGCCATAAAGGTTTAGCAAGGGCTTGATTTTGAAGATTTCGTGAGAAAATGAGTTTAGACCATTTTTGCGAAATTGGTGCAACTTTGACCTCATGAAAATTATTAATTCTTGAGTACTAAGGAAAATGCCTTACGTTATCGCATGCACAGGACGTTTGAGAATATTTATGCAAAGTTTAAGCTTCCTGGCTTGAAAAATCACTTTTTGAATTTTGGTCAACTAGTTTCGATTTCAGCCCACTGTGCGATGATTAAAATCTAGACTTAACTATTATGTAAGTTCCAAGCCGATTTGGAACCGACTAAGCATATGCTTAGTATTACCCGATAACGCCGACATATACACGTAAAACCCCGTCATAGCCGCGCCACCACTTTTTTTCACCGTGAATTTCATACATTGGTTCTTAAACCTCCGCAGTATACCGTAGTTATCAACTGCCTAGCGCGAGCTATGGTGCATTTGGAGACAAACATCCCTTGGAGGAGAATGAGCGAAGTTAAAGAGAAGTGCTTTCTGAGGTGTGAGGCATGCAACCAGTCCAAACGCTTCGCCTTGCATCCGTTGTGCGTGCCCGACTGGCCCCCGCAACGAGCACTGGGCTCCCAGAAAGGTAGAGGAAATGACGGATTGCTGAAGGCGGCTTGCGCGTGATCGCCGGAATATGGCGTCGATGAATAATCAGCCAGCGAATGTGGTTTTTCGCTGCATGAATGTTGGGCAGAGTTGTGCAAATACTGCGAATTTCGCGTTTGAATTCAGCGTCTTCTATTTTTCACTGTTTTTATGCATACCTACAGTTAAATAGCCGAAGCTCGTTTTAAACCTTTCGCCATCATTTCGGTGAAATTTCACGCAGATGAGTCAATTCGACTAACCTTTACTAAACGCCCGAGACTACGCATTTTAAAACCAAGTTGACGGAGGTTACACCTCACTATGCTAATGTCAACCTTGTCACCTTAATGACTAACGCAATTAATGCAGCTGTTGAAAAAGGATCATGCGCTTGACTTAAAAGGAAAACTGCGCTTTCTGATTTCCCAAGCTCAAAGCTCCTCTTTTTTATTCTTCCATTGTTACTCATAATCGTTTATCCGCCCCTCTTCCACAGGACTAAGTTTACTTCAGTTTTTTTGTCTTTCCTTTTTAACAATACCCTCGATGGTCCATAGCGTTGTCAACCATTCAAGAGATAGCCTAGCAAATGTTTAAGTCTAACCTTAGTAGGCGCTACATTGATGTGCTCGCTACTCTAATGATTTTCATTATTCAATACAAGGGAATTCCGGTGATGAAAGCCTCACTCTCTCAAGAAAGGAAAGAAAAATAATCTCCCACGTTTCCTTCCTCCATAATCTTCTATTCTATGAACCACGAAATAGATTCAACTGTGAAATTATTTTACGGGATGAGCGCATGCTTATAATAATTATAACTCTTTATCATGGGTGTTAATGTTGTATACGATCCGCAGCCAAATTCAACATCATTATGCAATTCAGGGTAATTCATATTTTTTAAAGAGGTCACTAGTTGTTTTGCTGCTCTTTTTACGAATTGTTGCATTTCAATATTAGCACAACTAATTATAACTGATATTACTTTCACGGGTTGATGTGCTTGTTAAGGACTTAAAAAAACATTAATTGAACCGAAGAAAGGGATGTAGATTTCCATGGTATGATTGATTATCATAATATATTTTCATTCAGTTATGATGATACTTCCTAAAATATTGTTCTATTTAATATTATTCGTATTAATATTTCCTAAAATATTGTGTAAGGTAGTTAATATTATTCGGGTAAAATGTTTACATTTTTTCATCGGCTTATTACGAGCATCGGCTATCGTAGACAGGAAACGGCCTGGAGACCTCATACTATATGAATATTTTTATTTGCATTTATCTGCCGAGTGCGCTTATATTATTTTGCCCTTCTTCAGTAGAATAGGGCGTCTATTGACTTACTTAGGTTTGTGCTAATCACGAGGGGGTATACATACCCTGGAGGGATTCGATCGTTTCTTTTCCGCTCTGGTCGCTCTGAATTTCCTTTGGCATTACCCTACGTTTTCTGCAGTCGATTGGAAAACCCGCGAACACCACTTCAACTATTAAAATATTGCCGTCCGCATAAAATAATTAACCATCAATTAGCCATTTAGAGGTTTTATATTTGAAGTTTTACCTTCAAAAAACTGTAATTTAGTCTAGTGTTATTTGTGTTATATTATGTAAATATTTTTTATCTGCCCTTATCTTGTTCGTCCATTTACCTAGACTATTATTTTATAAAATGGTAATCATTGTAATATTTGTTTTATTTATTACTCATTTCCACCGTCTTTCAAATTTTTTCGCGCGCCCCTAAACCACCAAGCGAATACCATTCAGGGTACTTGTACTCCTGTTTGCTAACCGCTCTTGTAGACAGTCCTTGTGCGCACTTCTGACGTTTTACTTGCGAAACATCGTTTTCCCCAGCTAAGACCCATGCGTCGAGAATGAATCTAATATATTTAGCTCCCATTGAGTTATTTTAAAGGGCTCTTTCTGGAAATGTCGATATTTCCTGTAGATTGCCTCTTTAGAAACAGTCAAGCCTTTTGAGTTAGCAGATGGGGCAAAGGCAAAAAGGGGTTGCACAGGTCGTGCTCTCTGTCGTTAAGTCGTCTCCTTGTTTCACGCTCTCTCGCCCCGGGGGTCTTCGTCTTGGAAGTGGAATAGGCGGGGGGAGGACTGTGATCGCGTCACGAGACGGTCAGCTGCTTGTCCGGCCGGACGGGAGAGCGGCAGTATGACGGCGGGTTTATAACTGGAGCGATGATGTGAGAGGGTTGGTCGGTGGGGGGGGGGGGATGGAGAGGCACGGAGACAGGTGGGGTGGGGGGTAAGGGTGGTGAAATGGGAGGGGGGAAGGTTTCCCTCTCGTTTCGTTCCCCCTTCCCACAAGGCGCCTGGAGGTGTGCCTTGAACCGTGAAGTCCTTTCAACCCCCTTCTTCCCCTCCCTACCTCCGCGCCTGCCAGTTCCCTCACGCAATGCGTGCATCATTATTTGCCGCATTTCCTTTCTCCTCTCCTCTCCTCTTTACACCCTCTCCCACTCTCGTTTAATTTTCTTTCTGTGCTTTCCGAGCTAACCGATTCCCCCCTAAGCCTCTGGGAGTCGGCGAGCAGGAAAGTGCTGTCGCGTGCATGTTCTCACCGACGCATTCAAACCAAGGTGGATACGGGGTTGAAGTGCGCTCGACTCAGATGTTTCAAAGCGATGCATTTTCCCAGAATATTTTCCTCCTTCGGAGAAATACGTTCTCATTCACCTCTTTCACTGCCTACCAAAGCAGTTAGTTTTTCCTATTGTCGGTGCTGATTTTGGTACTTTCTACCCTGCAGATTTTGTTAAGATAAAAATAATCTATCGGTACTCAACTCAGAATGTTACCGTTTATCGCTGTGGTTTCAGTGCAATATCCTTTCAATTAAAACTATGAATAGGCTGAAATAGTAGGTATCCAGCAACGTTTATGTCCTTGGTTTTCCTGAGACTAAAGATTGATATTCATTATGAATAAAACATTTAGTAATCTTCCACAGATTTATTGAATGGCACGACGCGATTCACCACTCTGTGGCATAATCATGTGCAATGTTTTCGGTCTAGGTCGTACCTAGCCCTACAGGGGAGTATCCAATAACCGGGTCTAGGATCTTGATGAAATTTGGCAGGCAGGTAGCCCTTCAATAGTGTTTCAAGAATCACCTCCCTTATGGGGTTATAAATCCAATAGTTTAAACAAAAAACGAACTTGAATATTTTTACAGCATGTATACTGTATAGAATTTCACCTCAAATTACCGTATTTCTCCGAATATAAGCCGCACTTTTTTCCCGATTTTGGGGTCTCAAAATTGGGATGCAGCTTATATTCGTGGTGCGTCTTAAATTCGAGAACTTTCTTAAAAAATCGTAAAAATGACCGATTTGAACAAACCAGCCATTCGGATTCACTCGGATGCCAGCTAAACTCGCCTAAGCCACTGGGAAAGTAAGAAATAACGCTGAAAAAGGTCAAATTGGTGCACAATTTATTCATATATTATGGGATAATATAGATAACATTGAGTCAAAGTTACATAGGCAATGTAAAAACAGATATAAAATTCTAATACCTAATACTGTAGGAAGTACGGGATGCACTTAAAAGGGTGCGGCTTAAATTCGCGTATTAACTTTTTTCCCTGTTTGAGACCCCAAAAACGGGGTGCGGCTTACATTCGAGTGCGGCTTATATTCGGAGAAATGATCGTTTAAAAGTTGATGTAAAAATTATGATTCTATCTTCTACTCATGGAAATAACTCTCGATAAGAAATCCATGTTTCGACGCTTCAAGGGAAATTTGCCTGTAGCATAGGCTAAAGAAACCCTTTTCTTGTACAGCCCTCTGCGCGTTTAACGGTTTCCTAAACATTTTACGACCTCCCACCCTTTCCGCCTCCGGGTTTTTTCGTACTATTCGTATTTCGTACAATGATCGTTCCCGGCCGTTGTCCGGGCTTTTCCCCGCGTTGTTCCATGTTGTGCATCATATACCGCCTACTATCCTGCTGGCTTCTTTAGATCCAGTTTAACGAAGGAGGCTAGGAAGATCCTCGCTGTGTTCCGCGCTCATCCTTTCGCATGATCAGTGCGTTTCCCAGTATTCAGGATATATCACACCCCTTCGAAATCTATATCACAATAATTGTTTTAATTCGCTGGGTGCTTTTAACTTTGTCCTACGCTGTGCAATTTTGAGAATTCGATAACCCATCACTGGAGAAAATAGAAGTTTTTACCCTGCAGTCATATTATTGTATTTATTGAAATATTTTCGTGATACTAACATGCTAATGTAAATTTTCAATATACATATATTAACTTTTCATTTGTATTTATCACAGCAGGAATTTTATCAGTTTTCAAGCATGGAAACTCTCCCTGGTACGTCTTCCACACAAAATATATCGTCCGTCTTTGAATACGTAACGGGATAGTAGAATTTATGTTATGATGCTTTCAATCATTCAACCAATCTCCTTCGAGAAGGCGGACATATATCACAACGAAGAAATGAAGCTATATCAGAACATGCCGCAGCTTTTGAACAGGAAATGTTCGACAGAATTTTGGAAATGATGCGCGAGATGGACTTCATTATTACGTGGAGAAAATTATCCGGCATCGACCGAATTCTATTTGTAAGTGTCGTATTTATCAGATGATACTGATGATGCAGTGGAAGGAATGTCCTCTTCTTCCAGTGATTTCGTTGTGAATCCCTCTCCAAAGAAAATTGTCAGAATGTCATTGGATACCAAAGTAAAAGCCGTAACAATGGCGAAGGTCCATCCAAACTGGTCTCTCAACTCTTTACGCTCTCGAGTACCCGGTACTTCCGTACATGACGATCGGTTTTATCACCCCGTTGTATACTTGCATCTATGATTTGTTGCCATAAAGAGTACGGCATGGAAAATATTTGGGAGTCAGATTTGGAGTCAAGACTATTTGGAAGGACTGGAATGTGAGCCAATAGAGAATCGAAATTTTAGCGCCACGTTTTGGTTACTGCGAAAATGTAAATCCTATGAATCCTGGCTCCTTGCATTTTTAGGGAGAATTGTAGTCATTAAATTGAGATAAATAGATGGGATAGCATCTTGGTGACAGTAATACTTTTCTACATGTACAAAATACCTTGTAAACCACCTCAAGGGTGTGTGGCAGGGGGAACTTTTCCCGCGCATCATTCGATATCATGTTCGCGAAAACTCTGAAATCAGATTCTCATCTCGCATCCTGAAACTTGCCTGTGCTCGCAATAGAATTGAACTCCTGCCTTGTGGTGCATTGGTCAAGCAAGCGAGCAAATACCTTTGTGTCTGGCGTTCTAACAACCGTGCCAGCGTGGACCAAGTAGATGTAGATACGATGGCGACATTGTTCCTCGGCAGTTTAGCACGATCTCGCCGTCATCAGACCGATAGAAAAAGAAACTATTATTATGATAAGGGACTGGAAATGTAGAGTATGATAATGAGAAGAGAATTTTTGAAATGACGTTGCCAAATACATCACTCGCAGTTAAACTCGGGTCTCTCATGTATCTGTTATCCTAGAGAGCTGCCTTCCCTGCCGTATACTTCCTATTTCAAGTATCATTTCGAAGCATTTCTCTTTCATTTTGGTCGAGTGAATTGAAATGGGCTCGTAAAATTACGGCTCAGAATGACTACTAATTCGCGATTTGTTTGTGTGCGGGGTGAGTGATTTGTGAGAGCGGTGTAATTATTCGAATGAGCTGAGGAGAGGAGACCACGGCGGGGCTGCTAAAGCGCTTGATTGGAAAGTACGGTCAACTTTGCGCATTTAGCCATCGTGGACCTTTGTTAACATGGGAGAGATAGGGACTAAACATGTTTTCACGAGATAAAAATTAATTAACTATATTTCATCGAATTTGAGCCATGATAACTTGTGAATGATTAAATTGCCTATAATACCACATCATTTTCATATCAAGTTTATCCTCCAAAATGCGGGAGTCGGCCTGTTTAATACGAGCCCAGCAGACGACTCAAACGGCAGCAGACAGCGTCGTCTGCAATACAAGTGGAACATCGCGATATTTTCCTCGCCCGTAAAGTGACATCTCGGTGATAACTGGCGGAATGGCATTTTAAAATGTTATAATACTACATAAATATTAGCTTACTTGTCAATTAGGTATCAAAATTGACTAGGTATAGAATATTTCTCTGCAATAGGAGTAAAACGTCAAGTCAATTCTTCGACCATGAAGTGAATCCTCATAGAGAATAGACGGTGACAAACCTTGTATTGTCACTGTTATCTTAATCATTCTCAATTAAGGTTAATTTCACGTCCACAACTCCCTTAGATGCCCTGGTACTGCGAGCGGACATGCTTATCACACGGGCGACAATAATTGTGAGAGAAATGAATTTTGAGATACCTTGACTTCGTTACTGATCTTACTCCGCATCGGGATGAGACTTTCAACGGCGGATAAATTTAACACGCTACAACCTATTTTTACGTTCTGCATTGTCAAGTCAAGTGAGCATTTTGACAGGATTTACACGATCAGCACTCCATGTTTAACTGAGGCACATCGTCAGTACAAAGAATATGAAATATATGTAATATAATTATCTAAGATAAAATAATATGATTACGTACCGTGAGATATATATGGCAGCGATTAATCATTCCCGCTTTATCTCCAGAGACAAATGTACAGCGGCACTAAATATAAAGGAACAATAGGTACTTGGTAATGACATCAAGGCGAGTAAATGAAAAGATAACTTTTGAGATGATAAAATTTAATGAATTAAGCATAATGAAACAACTTACATTGCATAAGCAGAAAAAAATCATCACCCTTTCACTTGGACTCCACACTCACAATTTATGATACTATAAAATAACACAATAATCCCTGCCAAGGACAAATTCAATTGCCTATTGCTAATTAGTCACCACCTGCCTTAAACGCATACGGATTAATTATTTCAACAAAATCGCATTGGACACGACAATTCAATGAAATAAGAATATGACACTTGGGGTGGCAACATTCACTGAATGAAGAATAATAAAACACTACACTGTTTATCCCTTCACTGGGACGTAAACAGCCACAATTTCAAGACAAGAGCAATTCACTACTCACTAACTTCACTTCAATTCACATAGATTCCACATTTTAATTTTGTCAATAGTAGAAACAACGAACTGATTGCTGTTATGTCTTCTCCAACACTTACTACGCATTTGTCACACTTTTAATACCATTCCATAATGTAATACCATACTAATCAGTAAACACAACAAAAATGAATGTAGGTGAAGAAGGGTTAATGCGGTTAATAGTTTGCACACTTAAAAGTTATCGGATGGTCTTTCTTTGAAGATGGTCATTAGCTAGCTCTAATTGCCTTGGTATTAATTCGAGAACCTGAATGGCATCGATGAACATTATCACAACATCTGGACGAATCAGTCAACATTGCCATAATTTCATTAAGTTTGAGCTTGTTTTCAATAGCACTTGATATGTAACGCGATGTAGTGAGGGGCACACAATGTCATCAGCACAGCAAAAATGGCACGCAATCCTTTATAGTGAAGCACACAATGTGTTTACAACACACAACACAACAAGCACACAAATTTACGGATCTCCCTCTTCAATGACATAAGTTCCCTCCTTATTTCCTCAATTTCCTCTGTGACATTCTCCTTAGCAGGGGTGGAGTGCATCACCTGGGTCACTGCATAACAGGGATATATCCACTCCTGCTGCAGCTGGTATGCTCGCATCAGCTTGTTCTCCCAGTAACTCCTCTGCAGTTACATCATTTTGAAGATCTAGAAAGGAAACGTTTAAGGAGTTAAACATATATAGCGACTGAGATAAACAAATTATCCAGGAAAAATCAATTTGCACTTAGCTGCATGAAAGCAGCAGTAGACATATGAAAAGAGATGCTTTTGTGGACATGATAAAAAAAACCCACTCCCCTGATGCCTATTGTAATAGTACAACATCACGAGGAAATGTGTCAAGGTGTAAGACAATAAAAATAACAATGCTCTGGAAATGTTCAACTCCTGATTCTCACTAAAGAGCCGATTATGTAGGGATTCGTGTGTAATAAGGAGGCATATTTTCGCAAGCAAATCAATTTTGAATGGATTGATTACAGTCACCACATAGACGACACCTCATAATTAAGCAATCGGTTTGTAAATTCACTTTTGCCCACAAATAGTGCATTAACAATAGTAACATTCATTCACTTTATTATTCACGCGTGAGAGAAATAAAGGCACACAATTCAATCAATAACTATGCAAAAATAAAACAATACCTATTAATTGCTCACGTGGTTTGCATTTGCACGTTTCTGAAGAAATGATGGTAAAGAAGAGTTAGGGTCCAGTCTGGGAGAAATTTTTTTGTGAGAAACATAGAAAAGTGAAGGGTATCAAAGAAATGTGAAAGGAAAGTGAAAGGATTGCGCATTTAATAAATGTAAGAAAGAAAGTCGTGAGATTCTTAGTTTTTGAGAAAATAAATGTTGAAAATGACAAAATTCGCGTATTTTTGGTGATATTTTGACGCCATATTGCGAGATTTTATGAAGTCCCGGTAGAGGGATATAGACTTATTTCACGTCTGAAAGATGGTATTCACAACAACGTTGCGGGTCTGTGGAGTGGAACAGGGGTGTTAGGGTGGGACGGTACGCGGCCTCGAAAAGGCCATTTCCGAACGGAAAGATAGGTTATTTGGCGGATAGTTCCGTTTTATTTTCACGAATACCCTTTTGAACCAACGGCCCCGTTGGTGATTACACAACCCACCCCAATGGTGATTGCTTTGCGTAAAATTATGGCGAGAGGCGAGTTCGTGATGAATGTTCCGTATGGAAGGAGTGGAATGAGGTACCTTCAAAGATTATAGGGTAGCTCCGAGAGGATACCCGTCCCTCTTGAGTGTGATAAAGCCATCGAAAAGCGGGAATAGTTTTAAGTTGAAGGCGGGAAAAATCATGGATGGTGGATATAGAAAATGAAGAAACTGCTCGACCGCTGCGCCGTCTGGGGGAACTAGGAGGAAAACGTCAGTATTTCCAACATGGCGTCGAGAAATTGATTCACATCACAGGTTTAAGTGAATAGTTTACGAAAGAAAAAGGATTTATGAAGCAAATGAAAGGTTAGTATAAATGCGCATATGTAGCGTAGCAATATAAGTGAAATAGGTGGTATTAGGTGATCGGGAAGCAGGTGAAAATAATTTTCTCCCAGACTGGACGCTAACTCACCTTTACCGAAATGATGTTTATCAATAAATCCAAATCACTGCACGAAAACTATATAAGTTACCTATAAAAAGGCATGAAATTTTAGCGCTTTCGTTCACAATAACATCGTTAACAATTCGGAACTTACCAGTGAGCTCTGGATATCATTTGCATCCATTTTCTTCTTATTACTTCATTCCCTGCTCCCGAAGGGATAAGATATAACTTTGTCCCTTTCTTCGCCTGCGTTGAACAACCAACTGCACAACACTGAGGCATATTGACAACCAAATATCAAAAAAACGCTACGCTGCTTCACGAAAAACAACCACTCCAATGCTTTCTAACGGGCAACTGACTAACAAAACACTCGCGTGACTCGCGTAGGCCCAAAAATATAGAGAGCAACCAATCAGAAGCCTCGATTGTCGGCATTTGCCGAGATCAAACGTTGACCGTACTTTCCTAATACAGAGCTTTAGGGGCTGCCGCCTTGTGACGCCATCTGTTGTTACCAAGGTCAGCTTACGCTTGCATTTCCCGCCGGCCGGGCTTAATCCGTCTACGGTTGGATTCAGTTTTGGGCGATTTATTGGCGAAAGTGTCCGTCCAAGGATACGGTGAGTTTTTATTTATAAAAAATCCGGAATTGAAAGATATCGCATCATTAAGATTGAATGCACCTGCATTGAATGAATGTAGTCCTGACCGTCGGGTAAAAATCCCAATCGCGTGCCTAGAAGTCCGAAGGTCGAACTTCATCAATGGAAATTTTTTTGGAGGAAATCATGCTGGAAGCTCTTTTGGTGACAGTCCGTGAACGCATGACTCCGCGCATGTCCCTTGAAATTCCCCCTCCCCCACTCTTTCCCTCTATTGTTGAATGGGACTCTGCGGTGTACTCTGGCGAGGATCACGATTGGCTAATAATATTTCCCGGTTTTATCCTTTGTGCGGAAATATTTGTACAAAATAAAATCGATGCTTCATGATGTCAATTCAACCGTGAAGCTGCGAAAGCTGGTAATCCTGGCGCAATGTATACTGCGGGAATTAAACGTTAAATTTGCATCCAGCCCTCTAATTTGAAAATAATTTGGCCCCTTATTTTAACCCATTGTTTATTAGATGTATGGTGTGCTAATTATGAATTTTAATATAAGAGTGTTTTTATAGTTGTTTTCTTTCGACGATCATCTTTTGTAGAGGTGTATTGATGTGGTTTTTTAACGTTCCCCGTTGCAAGTTTAGTTTAGTTTTGTGTTGCTCCGGTTGCGTATGCGAATCCATTATAGGCAGCGCTACTATAGTGCCCCGCATAGCTGATGAAGGTCCTGCCACTCCTGGTCCTTTTTCCCGGAGGTTTCTCGTTTTCCATCTTGGTTTTTCCTTATCCCTTTTTGCTTGTTTGTATCTAAGACAGCTATCCATGTCACTATATTTTAGTCGCTATCCGCATAGCTGATGAAGGGCGGGCGGCCTATTCTTTTCCTCACTCGAGGTTTCTGCGGTGCTTTTAAGCAGTTGTCATCGAACAATGCTCAATACGCGTTACAACTCTTGAGTTATTACATTGAAGGCGCCTGCGACGACAGAATTCGACTTGCAATCAGTGTAAGAGTCTGTTTTAATTCTTATTGTGTTTAGTAGTATTAGTTTTGTTCCGTGTGTGCAGCATCGCACTGAACCTAAGTATCGTGGCATCGAAGTTAAGGCACGCATACCCATTTCTCAGTGGTAGCCGATGATAATAACAATTCTGCTTTCTGTGCGACTTTAAAATGATGGAATAAACAGCACCCTTAAAATTACGGTACGCAATTTTGAACCTATTATGAGAATAATTATGGCTGAATGAGAGTTGTAAGATCTTCTGAATGAATATTTAAGAGAAAACATGAATCATCATGCTAAAAAAATGAAGTCCATCATCATTAATTATTCAATCCTAAGATTGGTTGACTGCAGGCCTCAATTCCTGCCCTGTTCCTGCCACTCCTGGTCCTTTTTCCCGGAGGTTTCTCGTTTTCCATCTTGGTTTTTCCTTATCCCTTTTTGCTTGTTTGTATCTAAGACAGGTATCCATGTCACTATATTTTAGTCGCTATCCGTATTTTCACCGGATAGCCTTTGCATCAGTCAATTTAGTCCTCTCTGTCTCGGGGCATCTGCCATGTGTATCTTCTGCGCCAATGTTGCTTGTTAAATGTGTTCGCGTCAACTATATTCTTTTCATTGCAGAACTCTATTATACCTTTGCCATTTAGTTTCCCCGAGCCAAAACTCCCCTACAGTTGAGCTTCCCTGCTTGCCCTCACCTACCTCTTTGTTCCATCACCCATGATGATCAGGTTCGCCTATCCGTTCACTGTGCTCTGGACTTCTTCTAGTTGATCATATGCTTCTTCTATTTCATATACTTTTTGAGTTGGCGTTGGTGTGTAGAGCAGGACTACTACTGTGTCCGTAGGCTCTCCTTGTAGTTGTTTTCACTGTACATGATTTCACTCTTCGTCACCATTCTTTCTCTAGCATGATGCTCACTCCTGCTATCTTCCGGTCATCTCCTGGAGTATAACCAACGCTCTAAAACTCATCTTCGACGGCCCACTTTATTTCGCTAACTACGAGGATGTCTTATTCCTAGCCCGTCCATCTCAATCTTCGCATTCGGAAACTTTCCACTCCAAGTGACCTCACGTTCTATGAACAAACCTTACATTTATCCATCATCATTAATGTGCCCCTCCCAGTAGTCTCCACCCCGAGATCCGATTGGGGGACCATTTTATCTCCGAAATATTTTGCCGGGGGCAATGCCGTCACGTCTATGAATGCCTGGCTGCATCTTCTAGGTAATTTTTCCTCTTCGCAACGGGTCGTTCGCACTTCACCGCGACCACCGAGATAAGAAATCTTCACCCTCACTCGCACGCAGCTTCACATCGTTTCCGTCAACGTCACTCTCATCAGCGATAGTGAGGTTGATATCCGATAGATCTTCTTAATATGTCGCCATCAGTGACGTCGCAGCGCGATGTGGCGTCTCTTCGCTGTTCCGTAACGGAAAATTCAGAAAATATTTTTTACCCTAAACAAATGTCCGTTTTCCGTTCCGAGTCTCGAACCTATGACCTTTGGATCAGAAGTCGGACTCGCTACTCATCTAAATCTGCAAAATACCCTGCAAGCCACTTAAAGGGTGTGTGGCGGGGGTGAGTAGTCACCAACATGCATTACACTATACCCTATTAAAGTTAGTGTAACAATAACTATAAGTAGATGCATTAGTATAAATCGCTAATGCTTGTCACGAAGCGAAGCCTCAAAAGCATGCTTTACACTATAGGTATGCTACCGATGTTAGAGGGACAGTTTGTATTAATGTATTTTGCATAGGTCGCAGGTACCCATAGGAATTTTTGATAACTCAAAATGTAACTTAAAGAGTGGGAAATTGCGATTTTATTCCGAGTAAGAGCGGGAATTTGAAGTGACTTATCATGTGGCCACTCTATAATACACACTGTGCAGTTCATCGTTGGTTCTTCCTCGCACTGTTGCGCGAAGTGGTTCTTTGTCATTTGCAATCGCTTTTATTGATCGTGCAGTATTTGAGCGCCGGCCTGATGACGTCACTCGTCCTGCGATCTTCCCCGTAGCTCGCCAGTGTCTACGGTGTCTACGCAGAGAAACTATAACTAACGATTTTTTTCTACATGCAGATTTGTGTGAAACTTCGCATACGTGGTCTCATTAGTGATATCTATAGATTTTTTTTAATTTGCATTATACCGATTTCGTTTTTTTGTTATTAAATACGACCGGTTTCATCGCATAAGCGACATCTTCAAACCGGTCGTATTGAATAAAATCCATTGTAAAATTAACAAAGTTTGTTTTGACTCTGTCAATATGGAATTTTACAAAGTAACGCCTGAGAATATCGAGTTAATATTCAATATTATTTTAACACCGCGCCACGTAGCACACGTCATCTATTTCGTGGTAATTCGATTACATATGTATACATATTTTCTTCTGAACGCGAAATAATACATTTATTTTTATAATATTTGTTGATAACAAATATCAAGCTGTCACACCGAGTCCAGTATTAGAAAAAATCATATTTCAATATCATTTCGTTAAATAAAATTATTTAAATGTCCACTCAATGACCCACGATCATATGTTAGGTCGCCATGTTTTGCTGACTGTCTTTTATTTATATAGGGCGCGTAAAAATATAAGGTTGGTATATTAAAATTAACGATTTTTAAAAGCCACCATTTGGAAATTTCTTTTTCAATTTTTGTCTTAGATTGCGGTATATTCATCAAAACTATTGACCAGTTTGCTCATGTCATTTCCGGCGTCATCTCCTCAAAATAAAGAATAAATGAAGATGGACTGTCGGATCGTGTAGGATAGCTTTCGGTGTACTCGATACGTAGTCTCTTAAAATTATCGGTATACCAGAAAGAAACTGTTGCTATTTCTACACGTTACACTGCAATTTTTGGCATGTAGCGGAGTGTATGAGGTCATCATAATTGAATAGGGGATAGAGGATGGGAAAAGAATGATTGTTTGGTTGGCTTACTGCTGAGCGTTGGCAAAAGCGTTGGCCTGCTATCGTAATATGTCATCCCTTTGTGGAAACGTCATTCCCCCTCATGGAGTGCGACGTTATATTTACATACATAACCAACATGCCATTTATTTTCGTGGTAGGCTCAGTCAGTGGCCTCAGTTATTAGAGTTAAGGCCGTTTTACAACATTCTTATTTTAGTACCGAAAATTGAACTGAACTCAGCATGCTTAAAATCGTACTGTGTACAGGGTGTGATCGCATCCGATTACGGAGTCGAATTCGATTATCAGTATTGAAAAGAGAAATAATTTCGTTACTTATTTTTATGCGATTCTAAGGTCCTTATACCCTTAAAATGAGGGTATAATAACCTTGAAAATAACAGGGCCAAAATAATCTCGAGTTTCTCTCTCAGAATTGTTGATAACAGTAAAAATGCCATGATCTCGCTCAAATATGCGAAAGCAATATAGTGCAGTTAATTTAAATTGCGTAAAATTTAAATCATGTTTAAATTATCAAGCGACAACTTGTGGAAATGAACGATCGATAACAGCATAAAAAAAAGATACTTTATAAATTTCCACACTGAGTTAATTTCACCGAACTAGGTTTCGGCAACTTTTGAAAATTTACAAAGTATCCTTCTTTTTGTGATAATGCTAGATTGCGTCGTTCAGCGAATGCCCGGACATCGCCACTGCGCATTGAAATCAGCATCGTGTGAACACAAGCTCGGAGGCAACGAATTTGAGTTTAGTCCCAGACTCCTGATTTTCCTCTTCTGATAAGTCTTTTCTATCACATTCGCCCGTGACTCGCACGATCTACCCTTTCCTCTCGCTCGTACGTTCTTTTTAAGTATTTATCATTTATTATATATAATGCAAATTAAAGGTATTGATTAATGCGTTCACGTCCGAGAACTAAGTGTTGACCGTGGTATTCCAATGCAGGCACTCGCAACGAGGCGAAATATTTATGTGCAGTGCAAATGTCCGTTGGGTCAAGGTTATTGAAGTATTTCTCCTCACCATATTCGCGATAAACCTCTTTTTCTCTATGAGTGACGTGTATTCTCGTTTATCAAGTATCCAATCACAGCGTTAACGATTCATGTACGTATTTTCCCTTCGAATATTTACGCCTTCATTTATAACCATGACGGAATATTTCTTCTTGGGAGGTTGTGGAGAATAATTCCTTTTCTGAATCCGACAGCTGAGGTGTTTCGTAGTGGTGGTAATTATGGGCCCGGTATCTGAAGTAATTCACGTTATTAATAATACATGGGCATGGAAGGGTAACACTGGAAGCTCTATCGCCCTGAAAGTGTCCTCCACTTATCCCCCAAGTAAGGATCGGTA
Organism: Pyrrhosoma nymphula; assembly: GCA_963573305.1. Lineage (NCBI taxonomy): Eukaryota > Metazoa > Arthropoda > Insecta > Odonata > Coenagrionidae > Pyrrhosoma > Pyrrhosoma nymphula. The sequence goes on along the minus strand of OY754338.1, from coordinate 74,425,318 downwards.
AATTTAAAACTATTCGTCACGGCCAGGAATGGAATCCGGGCCCACGGGGTGAAAAGCCAGTTTTTATGTAGGTACCACACATATCCGATCCCCCACGTAATCCGTTGCGTTTCAAGGATTAAGTTGATGAAAGGGTTATTCTATTAGTAACCGGAAAAAGGCCGAAGCATCCGCCTCACTTCATTTTTACTTCGAGATAAGTGGGCTTTGAATCCAATGCAGTAGCGGTCTCATCGATTCAATCATAATGTGACCCTTCCCTTATTTTCTTAAGTACATCTACCTATTACTCAGCAAATATACTGCAAGTGTGTGTGTGGGGGGCTTTGAGTGTTCGTTTAACATGCAATTAAAGGGAAGAGAAGATGGGAAAAAATAATCTATTAGAAATAGATTTGAGAAGGAAGATTTTTTCCGTTGTATTTGTGTTTTCTGTTTTTCGCGGGATCGTAAATTGTGCTAGAGGAAAACTAATTTGAACCTTTCCACTTTTAATGTAACTGTTCCACAGTCTCTTATTTGTCGCATCCATCAGGGGTGCCTGTGTATATTTTGGTATTTTATCCTTCATGTCTACCCCCTAAGACTTAAGAATCGAACTAAATATGAATGTATTTGGTAAAAGCATTTTCATAAGTCCTTGAACAAATGGACTAGAGCCACTTAAGATGTTCAAGGATATCGAGTTTCTCCGAGTACCTTACGCTCCTCTACCGATTCAGCTGTTTGGGTTATTAGTACCAATGTATTATTTCCCTTTGGTATAACGTATCATTAAATGACCTATTACTAAAAAGCTTCGATTTTCACTTTTGTTGCGTCTGTTCCGTAATGTTTTCCGTGTATAGCACGCAACGATTCGTGGGCAGCAAATAATTTTAGTATTTTAATTAATATTAAAATGCAGTCTTTCAATTTATTTTTTTTGTCTGTCGAATATTATTATTATTAGAGTGTATAAACATTGTAGTAAGGGAACTAGTATGCAAATCAACCGCATGAGATAGAAACCTGAGGTTCGCACGTGATTTCTTTGTGTCATTATAATTGTAATTACTTTGGTATTATTGGTACGTAACATTTATGTGTTATTTGCATTCATTGAGAGATGTCTTGTGACATTACGTCATCGAGTCTCTGAAAGAACCGGAACTGTATTTTACCGGTACCGGTATTTTACAGCATCGGTTATGATAATAACATTTACACAATTTCGTTGGATGGCAGTTTAAGCGACAAAAAAGAGTAGTAAATACTACTTGTAGGTGATTATGAGTGGTTGAAGTGGAGGTTTCCTCTGAAGTCTGGCGTCTGACTGTCAAGACTACATATCCCTGTCTCCCGTCTCAGCCCCTCCTATTTTCTTTCGATTTTTTTGCCCGTACAATACTCTGTTATCGCGTGGAGCAGCAGTTCCAAACATTTGGTTCACGTACCCTAAGAAGTACGTGTTTGGCGGTTCGAGGCACGTGAAAACTGTAATAATGGCGGATTTAAGGTCTAAATAGATGTGGGGATGAATAATAAACGTTTTCCTAATGTAAAAGGGTACGATTTTTGGAAATGAGTGAATAAGGGTACGCAGATCAATAAAGTCTTAGAATAGCGTAGTATAGGATGTAGAAAAAATCCTAATATTACTTGACTGCTGGCAGTCACATACAATCCGTGATAAAGTCAAAGGGGCACGACCAATGTGATCGTCGGATTATCTTCTCTTAAAAACTATAGAATATTTTATTCAAGCATCAGGGGAGAGGAAGTGCGTCTGTCTAATGCTTGTTTCTCAAAGCCACTATTCGCGGAACAATTCTTTTTGTTTTCGTTGCTAATTGCCCCACGTTTTTCGTTTTCAATCTTACAAGTACATATTTTCATAGCTATTAAAATTCACAGTCACAAATTTTCAGGACAATCTGTATGATGTTATGAATCCGTGTGGGGATATAAATGTGTGTGGGGCTATGAAAAATTATTTTATACTTTTTGGTCCGTTTTAAAAACTTTTTATTATTATTTTTTATTAAAATAATTATTTTGACTTATCCGAAGTTGATAATTCGCTTTAACGGGCTTTTATTTAAATGGAATTATTTTCGAACGTTTGTTGACCACCATTCTCAATCCCATTTTAAAACGAAGTCATCCGGCTCGGGCCCTTAGTGGATAGGGGAACGATGAAAGCAATTGCTTGGTCACTGCTTAATGGGATGCCTTCAGTTCGAATATCGCCCGTCCATAAGTCGGAGCAGTGGGTGTGCGACACGTGTCTGACCCCCGGGTCATCGGAGGAGTAATTATTTCGCATTTGTTTACTCCCTGGCGGTCGTATGTCACGGTCGCATTCTTTGTAGCACGCGAGCGAGGTCACAATGCATAGGGGATGCGGCGGGCTGCCCCGGCACTCCAACCCATATCTACTATTGCACCGTTCTATTGTTTCCGCTTGCCTTTGTGCCCAAGCCGCGATTGTGAGCAGTTTGAGCGTTGAGCAATTAGTTATTGCGCTTGTTCATTTTATTTCTATCTTCTCACCTCTCACTCGCTGTAATTTTGTGCTCTCTTGGAATTCGACTAATGGACGGCAGGGACAATGTAGTGGCGCCGTGGCCGTGATATGTACAGGCCGTAACACTACCTAACACCAAGGGTCTATACTCTAAGAACCTTGACCTAACACTAACTTTTATTTAATAGTTCTACGAAAAGCGCGGGAAATTCGCTTACTGTGGTCTTATCGCGAGGTTAAAAAAGTATTTCTTACCATATGCCGCATTTTAAGTGCCACTTTATCTTTATTAACAATATATATTCATTTGAGAACGCATTAGCACTATTTTAGTTAAACAATTATTAGGAATACTTTTGATAAATTAGCAACTGTACGTCCATCATTTTCTTCATCGATAAACACGTTCTGATGCCAGATTCGATGTAATAACAAGACGATTTGCCTCAAAGTAATAAAAGAGATGATAAAGACCAAAATTGGCTTCTCATTATCGCGTGATCTAAGACAGAGTGTCCGGCGACCTGGAAAACCTTGAAAACCGGGAAAACTCAGGGAAATATTTTGTTCTGGAAAACTCAGGGAATACTCAGGGAATTTTTGTATTTTTCCGAAAAACCCTGGAAAATGCATGGCAGCCGATTTCCATCAAGGCAGAGAGAGAGGTTTAACCTGCGCCTTTGCTTGCATTATACTCGGCTCAGCGTAGTCTTGCGCTCCCTGTTCATTTAATACTCTTTTCATAGCTGTGCGCCCGCTCGCAGCTTGTGCTTCGTCATCCCACACCACTCTCCCTATGCGCAGTCTAGGGGGCCGATTGCATAACAAGGCAAATTCCACACGGAATAATTCCCATGTAAAATGGCCGCTACGAATGGAATCGGAATTGATGCCGAAATCTGTCACCGGAAACAGAATTTCACGCGGAAATAAAGATTCTGTTCGAAGAGCCGTACGAATGGAATTCTTGGTGTGGCCAAATTTACGAGAAATCTAAACGTCTGAGCATGCGCAGTGGCATTTCCCGCATTATACGAAAACCATTCGGCCGGCAACCTAAATGGATAATTGGGTATTGTTATATTTGTAATTGATAATCCTTTCCAAATAATCTCCACCCTCCTCGTTTTAATGTTTGCAGAAATGTTTTTGAAGGAGCGGAAATACATTTTGCGGTCACTGCGTATGGAAATCACGGCCCTCGGGTTCGTAGTCGACAGGGCCACTGTACAGGGGCAATCCAACCTAATTTAAATTCGTGTATTGTCCAAAAAATACAATTTTGTTTTACATAATTAAATGCTTTTGGGCGTTAGATCCGTACCTATCACAAAGCAATTAATTCACAGTTTCCGAAATGTTCATGTAAAGTACAGTGAAGCCTTTTGGGAGAAGAGGAAAGGTACCAAGGCCTCAAGAGAAAAAGAATAAGAAAGAGGTACATACTGCAAAAGTTTCAAGAGCTGCAAACCAAAATAACGTAATTTCTTGAAAAGCCGAGAAATTTGTTGCTGAAATTGAATCGGAAATGCACTCATTGAAAAATGTCACACCAGTTTCTTTTATTTACATGTTCTTTATCAAACAAGTCTGAATCTACTTTATTGTGTTCAAATTGCACCTGACTCAGAATTTTGTTGTCAGTTAACCGTTTTTGTTAATTTGTTGGTTGAAATAAAACCCGTAATACTCCACATTCCTTGTATACTCGTACGTTTTTAATTCAAAGTAGGGACCGAAATTTTTCGTTTTTTCATGTTTGCAAAATTATGCCGATTTTATTAGAAATTCATTAAAAATATGTTAGAAACAAAGTGCATCAAGACCCTGGAAAATGCAAAACATTTGCCTGGAAAACCTGGAAAACTCAGGGAAAAAAGAAATTGAGATTCACCGGACACCCTGTAAGAGTTTAAGAGGAGGAGGAGTTTTCGGTTGAAGAAAGTACGAGTCAGTTGCTGCGTATACACCTAAGATTCCTTCCGCAGCACAGCCGACTGCTGTTTTCATGATACGTAAGGTGCCACTTTTTTAGAGCCATATGATCTAGATGAGTTTTATTTTAAGTAAGAAGTTTGTCAATAAGTTACATACCTGTTTAAGCGATTCCCTCCGCAACAAATCCAACTGCTGCTTTCGTGATACGCAAGTTGCTGTTTACTTGAGAGGCTTGTGATCCAGATAAATCGCCAAAGAAAATTGTTTTTTTTTTACATGAAATGGACGTCCTTAGGTTTCGTGTCCTTATGCTGTGATAACAGCGCTTTCCATTAGTTTCATAATTTCTGCTGTTATCAGTTACGATTTATTATCTCATTAAAAGAAAGTATACAGCACTAACCAAGTCTTACCTGCCATAATAACTATGCATTCGATTTTATCCTTAGCATTGATAGTAAGAGCTTAGGACGTTTTAGGCCTACTATTTATAAACAGATGATCGAAATTCGGGTGTTTAGGCCTGTACAATGTACAACCTGTGCCTGCCAACAGTGTACATCTCGGAGACTATGGCTGGGCGAATTTAGTTCGACCAGCTCTCAAATTTTCGCTGTTTTGTTGTGGAATACAACGACCTAAACGAACATTATTGAAATGAGAGAAATACTTAGGTATAAGTATATCTTATTTATATAAAGGGGATACGTAATTAGTCATTTTAGTTAACGGTCAATACCTGTTTAATTTTAGAATTAACTGTAATATTTTTAAATATGGCTCATTCCGTGAGATGAACGTTATAACGTGTTGAGTGTGCTTTCCTACTATTTCGTACTCCATCCGTTTCTTTCCTAAGCTGAACCCTTTTTTTAGAGAGATCAGGCATAGGAGAGCTAGTCCAGCAAAGCAGTGCATTTATTGAAAAATAGCTTTTTTGTGCGAGAAACATTTGAACGGTTTGGCCCATGCCTTTCTTATTGACCATTACTTATTGTTAGTGTATTACTTTAACATAAATTAATGCTTGCACGACTGCCTCATTGGTCTAATTGCAAAGGAAAGCTTATTGTCAAATCATTCACTAATCAGCTGTTTCGTGAATGCGTAACAGCTTCGCGCCCGAAACTGGAACGGCCAATACTCCCAAGGACTTCCTTCCCCCAACACACAAAAATAAACTTGAGCTAAGTTTTAATGATCATCAATGTATTAACCTTAACCTGAATTTATTCATAAATTATATTTGAAATATCTTCACTGGCTTTCATATATTATCTCTGTAAATAAATGGCTTTTCATTTTTTTTTCTCAATAGGCAAACCTCGCGTATTACACTGCAAAGCTTTAAATATTTTAAGATCCATGACTCATGGCTCTAAAATTTATTCTACTAATCTACTTAACGTTCTACTTTCATTTTGTTATCTTTAAGTTAAAAAGAATAAATTACAAGGCTAAAATAGTTTCCATTAAATATTATGATACCAAATTTTCATAATGAACTTCGCAAGTCCAATGGCGCATCTTTCGACTATAATGAACGTCTCGCGGAATTGTTGTGCTAGAATCACTCACCATTGGCTGATGCCATTCGCAGACACGTTGCACACATCATTTTTCATACCCCGCAACTTCCGCCGCATATGGTCTCTTCGACCCCAAGATGTGTTGCTGCGACCAGCGGTGGTTATTACAGTCCCACAGTTCGTAATCGCACCGGTCAGAGTTTTTTTTTATTATGGCAAACTACATTTACATGGCTACATCAATACAGATACAGACAGATAAATGAGGACAAAATGGGCGAAGTTTACAAGTTTACAAGTTTATCAGCGTATGACGATGATGATGAATTTATTTTAGTTCCAAGGAGCTTTGAGCTAATAAATGAGGTGGTGGTCACGACGGTGGTACTTAAGCTCCACCCGGCGGAAAGATTCCTCCCACTCGTAATATGTAACTCTTGTAACGCAAAATGTTCATGCAAAAACGCATTCTTAGGATAGGTTCGGCGTATTCGCTTGTCGCGAGGCAATAGCGTAAGTTAGATAATGATTCATTGTTAGAACCGGTCCCTGGTCAGATGGACAAAAATGTCAAAAATGAAATATCAGAATAAACAAAATCATTACCAACTCCGCCACAGTTGGGTGGGACACTTACTTAATAATAATTGGCTACTATTGTAGCTTATTGGTGAAAACCATGGACGACCCTTTAAAAGTGTGTATCGTTATTAGCACTCCGCCAGTTTTAAAATATTGTTGCTTCATCATATAGCGAATTCCGGTGGCCTTTTTTTGAAATGATCTTATTTTCACTTAGGAGGCAATAACTTCCAGTAAGAGAGCAAGTTCTCGACGTAAAAAAACCTTAGCCTCTTCCCGTGTTACGCGTCTCTTCCTCCGTATCTTTTTCGAGACCTCGATATTTCATGTTACTGATCACCAAAGATTATATACACGGGTTACTCACAGTCAGTTACTTCGGGTAAGTGGTGGCCTCTCGCGGATAGAGTGGCGACTAAAAACTTCGCTACTTTTATTTCCCCTCTGCATTAAGGTGGTTCCACCGTAAAATGACTTAAATGTCATTTTATTCATATTCTGTCTACTTGTAGAAAAAGTTGTCCTCTATCTGATGTGAACAACAAAATAATACCTTTCCTCGCTATTTTATTCTATAATTGAACTTGAAATTACATGGTGTTCAATGGGGGAATGAGAGAAACACGGGGAAAAATAGTATTTTTCCATAAAATACAAATGCCATTTTTGTGGAAAACTATCTCTAAGAAGGAAATAATCCAGAGAAATTGAATAAAAATAAAATACAGGCATCTTACCACCTTATTTTTCTAGTTATTGAAGAATTAATGCCGTAATTGAAGTCAAAATGCGGTAATTCGTAGGAAATGGCGCTGCAGTCGGCTCCTATGGCTGGAAAAAAGTGCTCATTTAAAATACATTCGTGGAATAATCTGCATATTTTCTACTTTACTTTTGGGTTTCTATAGGTAACGCATTGCGTCAGTGAAAGCAGGATTTTTTTGACTAAATATAAAAAATGTGGAATTTAGTATTTGTTTTGACTCACACAGTCGCGGCGGAACCTCCTTAAGGTGGTTCAACGAGTATTTGAATACCCGATTTAACGGTCTCTCATCTCAGCACGATCTCACTGCTCTAGTAGTTCTTGGGAGTTGCCATCAGCGTCGCCACCGTAGGAAGTGGAATGGGGAGCAGATGGGAGGGACCCTTTATCTATCAGCTCGGATTTTCCGGGGGGGGGGGGGGGGGGGGGAGGGCGACGGCGGCTGAAGAGCTTGCGTAATCATCGGCGATCAGGTTACACAGAACATAAATAAAGTCGAGAAGCTTTCCTTTCGATGCCGAGTGTGAAATGTTTTCCTCGTCCTCATTTGGGTTTTAAGTAAGAAAGGTCAGAAATTACCTAAAACTGAAAACACCTAAAGGGTTTTGGGATTGTCGGCGTTGCCTTGGGAGTATTGTTGAGTTTTTAGTGGTTGTTAAATTTTATGGACTGAAGTTATTGAATTTGTCCTCCAAGATTTCTAATAATATCGTCCATTTGATTACTTATTTTAGCGAAATTCACTTGGGGCTTCGTTAAGTAATTGGTGAGCATTTTTAAAGAGGCTATTTAAAATATTGTCTCTCTCTCTCTTTCACATGTGTCTACTTTCGACCATTGTATTTCATTGACGTAAAAGTTTAATGTTACATCTCTAAAGTTTCCTACCATTTACAGGGCCAAAGCGCTCTCGGATTTTCCTCTAATTCTTACAAGAGTACTTCTTTCTTGAAGATCCGTGGTCTAGGCTACAAAAAATTTCGTTTATGAACGTTGTGCATTTACGTTTTTCGTTTAGCTATGATTTAACAGTTAAATTGAATGTTTTCTATAACAAGAGAGAAAACGGCATTAATGCTCCAAATATATCAACACGTCATTTTATATTTTCATTATTTGTTCAAAAACTTTTTTCTTCGCAGGTAATTCATCATATTTAAAAACATTCGCGCACTGATGAACCCAGTGACTGGTTGGACAGAGTTGCGCTCTGCCGTACTAAGGCGAAAGGCGAGTGAAATTCACACATTCAGGGTAAAGAGGCCTGTTTTCCAACTTTCAACAAAACTCTGACACCGAAAATCGTACCGCGAGATCATGCCAAGATGCTTCGCCCAGGATTCAATCCATTATCCTTTGGTGTGTTACTGAACGCTCTACCTACTGGGCTACCATTCACTTGTTAATTACAATTAGTAATTATAATTATTAGGAGACAAGTCCAGTATGATCCCCCTGAAAATTATCTTATCTATTCGTAAATTATCTATTTCTTCCGTTCTGTGCATTTTTACACAAAATTAAAAGTTGAGCAGTATGTCCTAGAAACTTAAATAAAGAAAATAACAGCCTGCAGTAAAAATTCGGATAGAAATAACTAACTACCATTAGCACAGGAAAGCAAAATGGTTATATAAAGCTGTAATAAAATAAAATAAAACATTTATTGAGCACATAAAATCGTATATATTAACATAACTCTAAGAAATAGTGCAACAGCAAATTGTTAAGGCCACTGAATATCTGTACCATTAATACATAGATTTTTAACGGATCTTCATGCCTTTTGGATAACGAGGATCCACGATTTCGGGAAGTAGGTGATCCATATAAAATTCTTTTAAATTTACCTCCATCTTCTCGTTCCAAAATTCGTCATCTCTTTCAATCCTCTGAACTATCATTCCAAACGGGCTTCAAACAAAAAATACGCAGTATTCTTTTTCTTTAATGTGCAGCTGACCCTGCACCTGGTAATAGTAATCACTATTTTTCTTTAACCTTACTTCTCCTTCTTTAATCTCACAGTAAGAGATCATTTTCCTATTTATACCCTCTATAGGAGAAATATCCCTGCATTTATAGGGGCATTTCACCTCTAGTAACCCCTTTCCATTGGCAAATATTCCATCTGGCGAGGCGGCCAGAAAAGGCAGTTTTTTGTCCACAAAGAGACCAGCTGGAAAAACTTTGTCCCCGCTGTGCCTTTCGTACTCAGAAATTGCCTTGGGTTCGCTTACTTCCCCTTATTGCGTGGATTTACTTCCTGCAAACGAATGGTAAAGCAAACCCTTGACTATATTTGCGCGGGGAGTTGTGCGTCGTAATTTACAAATGCGCCCGAAAGAGGAAGCAGTTAGCCTCTTCAATCTTTCCGATATCCACATCTCGCAGCGGCCCTGATCCCTTGTGTTTTCTTCCAGTCTCTTTCTGCCACGGTCGCTGAGTCTTAGAGACATGAGGAACTCTTCTCTCCGTTCGTTGTCGATCTCTAGAGTCTCTTTAGTGACTGCTTCACTTTGACCCACAAGGCCATAGTGTTGGTCCGGACCAGCGACCCGCAATCTTTTTCGCTTCGATGAAGAAGGCATCTCTAGGCGTCGTTTACACCTTAAGTCTGCCTTCCTTTGCGTGGAGGTAGTATACTTTTTTATGTAGAACCCTGGGCTCTTTTCCGTGATTTGCTTGTGTATCAAGCCATGCAATTGGGGTCCAACGTTGCATGCAGTTGCCGTAATCTCACACCGCATTTGATACGCGCCCCTCGGAGCAAAGTTCACTCTCTTTCCTCCAATATACTTTGCCACGTATGCATTATATAGCTCGGCATGATTGTTTGTGACATTCAATATCGAGCTGGGGGAGTGACGAACGAGGAGAGCATTTGCAGTCAAAATGTCTTCCCAAATGCCGCTTTTCTTCAGCTGTGGAACCAGATTCACTTCCCCTTCCTTTGGCCCCTTACAGAAGTAGTCTGCACAACTGGCATGATCACCAAAAACATGGCTTGGGCCATTCTTCAAGTCCTTCTCAAGGTCTCTAATTGAATCTGGTGATTCTGTATTTTTTCTGTAGCCTATAGCCGAAATTACAGCAGTTCTTTAACGCATTAAATTGTCTCCTATTTTCTTGCGTAATGTAATCGGAATCCGACCGTGGATATTTTTAGTTCTATTTACCTTTCCTTTTCAGTATTTTCCTCCCCGGAGAATATTATAGTTTCAGATGGTTTAGTTTCCATCTCACATTGTTCTGTAAAGAAGGCATGAATACAATATCAGTTATGACTTCGAGAAAATAGTTTAACCTGCGTACGAAGAGGCCATTTAATTATCTCGTAAATATAATATTGCGAAATAAATACCTTTATCTGTTTTTTTTCCAGCGATTCAAACTCTGAACATTGTAAGCTCTTCTCTTCTTTTTGTAGTATGCTTTACGATACCGCGCTTTTCTATAAGGCTTCGTGGACTCTTCCATAACGCCTTCCCTTCTGCACGCTGGAGAACACAGGCACACGCACCCTTCCTCAAGAGCTCGTTTCTCAAGACTAACAAAAATCCACCCATCACAAAGTAGCGAATTTTCGAGAATTTCTTGCGAAAACCATAAAATGGAAAGTTCGTTTGAAGGGTTCCGGAGGTTTACAACCGTTAGCTGAATGATCTGAGCATCTAAAGGGCTCAGATGGTTTGTGGAAAGTCGTTTCCTTCCATACCCTTACCGAACTCATTGGCCTTGCAGCTGCTTGCAGCCTTAACTTTTGATATTGATGTAGGCTATATTTTCATTTTGAGTGAAAATATATTCGCGATAAATATGGAATCAGTCACCAAATAAGCCATGATAATCTTGGAAAAGTTTTTGACACATCTATTTTTCGACGGGGTACCATTGTCGACCATAAACAAAATGTATTGGACCTAATATCCTGACAAAGAGTGAAAAATCATTCGAGAAAGCATGTCAAGGTTCAAGAAACTAATATTATATTTCAGTATCTCTGACAATCAATCGCAACGTAAGTGAGAGAAAGAAAGGAACTTACTATTGCCAAAACGATGAAAATAATTAAACCCTCGAAGTGAATTGGCATGATAATTCAGTGTTGGCCGTTATAACACACTTGGGCACTAAGAATTGGAATCCCGGATAGATTTTTCAATCCCGAGATTACGGGATTGTGATTTCCTCAATCCAGAGATCCCAGGATTTATCTATAGTATCACGTGCATATATGGAATTAAAATAAAAAAAGAACTAAAATATCACATGCACATATGGAACCCATATTAAAATGACGCAAATTGTAAGCAACATCGATTATTAATAAAGTTAATATTATTATAAAACAACACCACACAAAGTTTAGAAACAGAGGAGTATCTTCAGTGATGATGACGTTGCTGAAGTATTAAAATCCGGGTCTTGCGTTTGTTTTACTTTGTTTTTTAATTGTTTTATCTTTGGTACTAAAATTGGAAAAACCCCACAAAGTTACTAAAGAATCTGTTTTACTAAAACGTAAAATAATACAGTTTTTCTTGCGAGATAAAAAATAATGCACAATAGCAGTATCAATTGCTCATAAATTGAAAGAAATTGTAGTCTTTTAAAAAATTCGAACAAACTCGAGAGTTTGGTTATCCTGACTGAAAAGTTACTCACAATTTTTTCAAATATGCACTTAAAAAACACAGTGTGTAATGTCTCGTCGCTCATTCTTGACCTATATTTATTGCAAAGCAAACCCGCTGATAAAAAAGCCCTTTCTGATTCAACACTAATGGGAGGAATAGCTAGTAAGTGCTCGTAAATAATTTGCATATTTTATCATGTCCGTCCACTTTCGCGGAAATTCTCTAGCTTTTGAACTATTGATCCTCGGTCCTTTGAACTGCAGGTAGGAGGATGTGGTTTGGAAGGAATCAAACATTGGGTAATGACCGAATCAAGTTCCTTCATTAGCTCATCCGAACATAGTGAACCACTTTCTGAATATTTAGCAGCTGACTCTCTCTTGCTCTATGCAAGCCATCAATATATCGACTTTTTATTTCTAAAGAAGTTTGTTCTTCTTCCTCGCTTGCTGATTTAAATGTTTTAGTGGCATTTGATTACGAAATCCAAGCAAGTTATCTTAGAAAACTCTTTTTAGGTTTGCTAGTGTTAGCACAGAATATAAATTCCCCTAATCATGACCTCTTGCCCGCGAACCGCAGTGACAATACCGCAAAACCCCTAGTAGATTAGTCTCTTCAGTATTTGATTCTGAAAGGCAGTTTTCATATTATTCCCCAACTATGTATTCACATATGTTAGTTTTCGCATTAAGAATTCTAACGCAGCGTCACACTTCAAAACATTCTGATCTCTTCGGCAAAGCGCCTCCTCTATAATTTTCACTAGCTGAAGTGTTGTAAAAATAGAAGAAACAAGTTCATATTCACATTCATGGAATGATATTTCGGAATTAAAATCAATTAAGGCCCTCGCCACGCAAGGTTTTAGCATTGGAAAACGTGCTATCATGTCAACTAAAGTGTTCGATCGAATAAAAGTTGTTGCTTCAGGCTTGATTTTGTGGAATGACATCATGAATGAAAAGGACTGGCAATTTTCCACAAGAATATATTTTAAAACGACGGTTTCTGTGTTCGGACCTGATGATGGTGTTGTACACCGAAACCGGTCGATTTAAAATATATTCTTGTGGAAAATTGCCAGTCCTTTTCATTCACGTGTTCGATCGAGTTTTTACTTCAATAACAAGAGCTCTTTCCTCACCAAATTTTTCAATCACATATTTTTGAAGGAATCTGTCGTTTTTTGAGAATGATTTTCTAAATAGAGGAACTATTTTCCTTATTTTTTGGACCAAAATCTTAATTTTTTGTTCTTATTCTTACACGCATCTCCATCTTCAAATGGACAATCCCCGTCTGTTTCATCACTCAACGGAAAGTCTTCGCTGAATTCAATTTCTTCAAATTCGACTTCTTCTTCTACTTCAAATTAAATCTTTTTCACATTTACTCTACCCTCAGATTTTTACGTACCATTAATGACTGCAAGGTGGATACCACGAGCAAAACAAAGGTGATAATTCGTTGGTATTAACCTACCAACCTTTGCCATTACACTTGCACCATCTGTGGTGATTGCGAAAATGTCTTTTCCTGAAGAAATTTCAAATTATCTGAATTTCTTTTTTATAAATCCAATACAAACTTCAGAGGGCATATTCCAATTATAAAGATAAGCTTCAAATTCCAGATCTTTGATTCTCTTTCAGAGGAGTGAACGTTAATATCAATATAGCTTCTATTGCGTGGCGAAGTCCATTCATCGAAAGTTAGAAATAAATTCTGAAGTTTAGTCCGTAAGCTAATCTCCGTTTTTATTTTGTATTACAAATGATTTATTTAAATTTGTCATTTAAATCAGACGTGTAGCATGTTACATTTCATGCCCAAGAAAACTTACTAGGGTCACTGTACTGTGACGTACACATTTAACAAAAATGTGTGCGTCAATGCCGGAATCCCAGGATTCGTATTGGTATGGAAAAATAACAAAAATTAGTTTCTGGTGGTTTTGGCAGAAATAGGTGGATTCTTTACTCGACGCCCATACACAGGATGGAATCTCTCCTAGATCACGCTCGCAGACCCTCCGTCAACCTTCCACACGAGTGAGCGAGCGAGCGAGGATGAAACTTGATCGCTGGAGATAAGGAAGCCTTCCCCCCTCCACCTCGACCCTCTCGGAGGCGAGATCTAGAGGTGGAATGGGAAGAGGACGGGCAGGCTGCGCGGGAAAAAATTCGAAAAGAAAGCCTCAGCTTCCGTTCATTTTGGAGAACTCGATGCATCGTCTCGCATTTTAGATACCGTAGGCTTGGGTCGTAAGATGAACGCATGGGATTAGTCTCTTCTTTTAAATGAAGGATTATAGATAGTGTATCTCACAGGAATTTTCCATTTACGTTCATGCACCGCTGCAATAGGCGCTCAAAAACGCCTATAACAGTGAAGTTTAACATGCCATTTCTTCGTTTGCAAGCATTACAGAAGAAATTCATGTGCAAGTTACAAGCACTAAACCTTTGTGCACAATCTAGAGAAAACAAAATGGACGTATCTATTATAATACGAGCATGGCATTTAAATTAAAAAGAGTCTGCAGCGGCATTTCTGGCAAGGCGTTGAACATCCTTAAGTAACTAAAACATTTTACGGCGCTTACATACCATTTTATAGTTATTTTAGGGACTCCACAAAATATTTGCTAGGGACCCTCACCATAGGTAGAAGAGCCTATTCAGTGCATGAGAGTGCTCCAAGCGAAAGAGGTAAAGCCGTGTTTACACGATGCATGGCTGTACGTGGCTGGACAGATGCGTGAACACATTCACCAAGTTAGAACGGGCTATTTTATGTCCACGCATTCACGCATTTGCGCAATTTTGAGTGTTTACACGGTGAAATTTTGATTGTGATTGTGTTCACGCATCTACCCGCGCGGGTAAATGCATCGTGTAAACACGGCTTTAAGAAGGAAGTGTGGAAGAAATTAACGAATATTTGAGAGTTTTTACCCATTTTATGACGAATGATAGTTATAATTCGGCTGCCTACCCCGAAATGGAACTTAATATGTGTTTTTTTTTTAATTTTCATTAGAGATATAGCCTTTCAAGAACGAGTAAAATTTGGACTAAGTGATGTTTATGCCTGTCAAATGAGGTATAATTTGTTGGCTGCATTTAATCAGAAACATTTGATTTAATTATCTCTTTAGATAACATTTTATGGGAATCAGTAAAAATGAAATGCAGACGAACCTCGGTTCGCGCAAAATAGCTCAATTCCTCTGAAAAGACTAATGAAGAATTACCTCAGCTGTAATCATGAAACTGACCGTTGGAATGAAGTCGCTATGAAGAATATTCGATCATTCTCTCAGCAAGATGCGGTGGTTAATTTTTTTTCCAAAAGGCTTTAATTTCGTGGAATAAGTCAAAACTATTTTTCCCATGTGCATGAATTTGGATACATAAATTCGAATAAATTAATTAAGATACTGACATAACATGAGGTACCATTATCATTTCGATTTCGCTGTTGTGACCTTGTGTGATCATTTAAAATAATGATCTGGAGGATTCGTTTCCCGCACTCGACTAATCTAATCAGCGTCCATAGGTGGGGCTTATTACTGCTTCGTTGGGTACCCTCCGACTTTGACCTCAAATCGTTTGGACGAATTTGATAAATCGCGGTCGTTATCAGCATACTACGAGTCGGCGAAGGTGCTGTCTTGTTTCAGTAGTAGTATGTTAGGTCACGTTGCAGTCTCTTCGTGGACAATAGGTGATATTCCGGCTTCTCCGCGGCATCGACGCGACGATGGACAAGAGAAGCGCTCAGCGATTTTTGTGAGTCGTCCCCTCTAAAATAGGTGCACTCTTTTTTAGATTGGCGAGTTGCGGCCACGAAATTTAAATTTTTTTGCAGTCCTAGTTTTATGGTCCGGTAAAATGTGTACTAAAACGTGTCGGGAACTTAAAACTTAACGTCGAGACCCTTAAAGCGCAGTCTTAACTTATAATTATATTTAAGCTGAACGTTTTGTAGACTGTGCCATATGCATTTATGAGGTCTACTAATTCAGGTCTACTGAAGCTAATGCAAGTCTACTGAAGCTAATGCAGTTCTTCTTTCGTCATATTTTCATTATTTTCTTTCCACTTTGGTTGTAGTTCGAAACCAAGATTGGGGCTACAGAAATAATTAAAACTGTTTTAAGTATTTTTATTAAAAATTTGTTTGTAAATTTTGTTTGCACATACCGAATTTGGAATATTAGGCAATGGTAGATGAGCTGAGATGGCTTCAGAGGTATGTGCCGAATTTGGCACACCTAGCGTTGAAGGGTTAATGGCTATCCGTGTGTGCCAAGTTCTCTCGGAATGTGAAATTTCAACTACCTCATTTGCTGTAACAATCACTTATCCTCGAGTTTTGCGTAACGCCAGCCAAGAATACACCGAATTTTCTCCTATGAAGCGTTTGTGGACACCTGTTTTATCCGCGAAAGCACAAGTGCACTCCTTAGTTAATGCTTTTATTTCTATTACATCGTGCTATTTGGGATGCATATATTTATTTTGTTTTTTTTATGCTCCGTAAGATAGAGGAATGCTGTCCGGTGCTCAGTTTCTTTGCGGATTTTATAAAACTTTCGTGTTAGTGGAGCAAAGAATCTGTTAACACCTAATTCCTCTTGTAAAGGAATTGAGCGATAATGTTTTAATGCTGGAAATTTTCAATTTAGAATATAAATACAGAGACCATTTTTGGTGCTTCAGTTGTTAAATTTCTAATCAGTCTTCTTATATCTTCTGTAGTGCCTTGTTTTTTATGAATTGTGAGCGACTTGAAGTCGGGTACTTGTCCGTGAATATCTTTCAGGCCTTTACTTTTAATAATTTTTTTTAACGGGAACTATTTAAACTTAATAACTTACTTTTTACACAATACACTAATTGTTAATCAAGGCCTTTTTCTCCATTTGAACCTGATTGAGGATAAATCTCGAATTGCCTGAAAACACATGATTAAACTGTACCTGAAGATTGAATTTTTTTATTTAAGAAAATATAAAGGAAAATAGAAGGTACTTTATTCCAAGAAATTACAAAGAGTTAACTGTGAGTTGGGCACAACTAATGCATGAATTGCGTAGGTAGTTCTGCAAGGTTCTCTGAGGCATCCAACTCCTAAAGACTATCGATTATAAGAGGGAGATAATCCATTTATGTTTTCCTCTCTTACGTGTTAACCGAGCTAACCTAAGGTTAGGGAACCGTTAGTCCGAGTTAACCTATGGTAATGTGTTCGACTGCCATGTCCCTCGTTGTGGCCGAAGAATTCGCGATCCATCAGAACTGATATATACATAATTTTTTAATTTTTGGTGAGTTAACTCATTTTACGTAGCGCAACATGACGTTCCGCATAATTTCATAATGAAAATTACGGGAACATTCGCACCAATATAAATTATTCCATTTGCTTTGTTTTTTAAATTCACTTTCATACGATGTTCCTGCAATTTCGTGGCCTGCAGGCTGCGGAAAAATCAGCAACTGCAGGCGCGACTTCATCACAAATTATATGCGAAATTCGTCATATAAATAATTTGGGGGAGGGAGGAGAGATTTTAAAAAAATATTGTGTGTGGGGAGGGATGTGCACCGCTGACCGGCAATTACATTGACATTGTGTATTTGGTTCTTATTCACCCTTAAATACACCAAAAGACCGTAAGACTTCGCGTCCTAGTTCAGCCTTTTTCGATACTCAGCAGAGCCGTCCGTGGGGATTGAGGGGCCCTGTGCAAACGAAAATCGGGGGCCACCTTACTTAGCATTCCCTTATTGATATAGTAGGATCTTTTAAGCATATTTCATGGAAAAGAAGGAAATTAACCGACAAACTGATAATATATATCAATAAATTTACATATGTACTAAGTATAGTAGGTAATTTACGGTAATAGGCGGTTTTCCCCGCGCCGTCTGAAAGAGGCAAGCCCCGGCGGGGCCACCACAAGCGCGGGGCCCAGTGCAGTGGCACCTGTCGCACTACCGTAGGGACAGCACTGATGCTCAGGCTTCCTTCCCCATGGTCTGTGACCTTAACGGTGGTGGAGGGGCGATTATTTGTGTTTGGGAATGTGGGAACTGGGATATTATTGCTCCTATTAGGGCCACCCATTTTTTCTTTGGTATCGATGTTATTTGTACTCTGAGTGGCTGATGCCAAGATCGAATTTCTTCTTAAAAGACATCTAAATCAGTGGACAAAGAAAAATTAGTGGCACAGGAGTAGTTTCGTGTAGGGAAATAAAAGCTTTTGACTTCAGAAACATTTTACTTTCAGACATTCAGATGCATACAGATAAATTTTATTCTTCTGTGACTACAATAAAGTGTCAAATTTGAATATTTCTCTCTCTAATGCTTGTCCCGTAATTGTGTGAGATATAATTATTCCATCTTCAGCAGCTCTTTCATTTAAGTTTTGTTCTGTTTTTAATCTTTCTCAGTTTTGTGTGGTTGGATTTGTAATTCCACTCATGCATAGCAAATATGCCATTTTTTCTCAATTTTGCCACTCTTTTTGCATGCTCATATATGTACTTCATGGGTGTCATTTTATTTTGTAGGTTTGCTGAAAAGCAGCTGCGCTTGTGTCGTCTGAAAAAAGAAAGACTACGAGTACAAGAGCTATGTGAAACACGGATCAGGCGGAAACAAGAGGCTGATCATGTTGTGAGTGACCCTTTTTATTATTTCGCTTAAGAAGCCCGTGCTTTTTCCTCTTTGTCCTTTCGACCTTTATGTTGATTTTCTTAAAAAATTGTCTTTCTTTATTGTTTTTTATATTCTGGAAAATGTTTTAAATACCATAGTTGAGAAAACTAGTTTTTTATGTAAAACACTAAATTCCGCCCCAGTGGCAGTGGGGTTAAGTTCCTGCCTGTAAACTCAAGGATCGCGGATTCGAATCCTGCGTGGGTATTATTTTAAACTCCTAGGGCATGGCTGTGTGTGTTTGTTTAAAGAGTTATATGTAAGAAAGGGCTAGATAGTCCTAATATTGCTTGAATAAAGACATTATTATTATTAATTCATACTCAATGCCTAATAAAAATCATCAGATAATAATGTTGCTCTTGAATTGTTGTATGCATGATATGGTTACAAGTCCTCATCATTTGGTGCTCTACAGAATTTTCAAAGTTTAGGACAGGCCCAACCTTAATTTAATCCATTGAGGAGTCATTCCTAAATTGATAAAATTAATCGTCAACGGGCTTACTTTGTGGAACTTTTCCATGTTAGAAAAGAAATAAACTGTGGTTTTCCACACGTTTTTATTTTTCTGGTTGGGGAAAAATAAAAACGTGTGGAAAACTACAAAGTTTATTTCTTTTCAAACATTCCTAAACTGTCCTGAAATAACTATATCTTCATTCCCCCCTTTATCACCCTCTTAAGTCACTCTGTGTGTCTTCTCTACACTTGTATATCAATTGGGAGCTTAATATGCTAATGAAATTGTATTGAAGATAAATCCTAATGGCCATTTGTTTGCCAAAGAGATAAACTCCAGTTTATTTCCAGATTTGTAGGAGTATAATTTCTTTTGCATTCATTTGGCTTTTCAAATTTATATTCAATAAAAATTCTCTTCTCTTGATGCCCCATCCAATTCCTTTTCTCCAATGCTATATCCGACTCCTCTTTATTTGTCTACTTGCTGAAGCTCTCCATTCTCCACACGCATACATATGAAAATCTTCCGCCCCTCCCACATCCTATTCTGCAAAAACAAAGTATTTATACTGTGTAAGCATGACAATTTTCTTTCATCATCTCTTTGTGTCTTTGTTCGGACCTCTCATCTTGAATTCTGTCCTTTTTGTGAATGCTTTTGCAGCCAATGCAATGTTGCCCCTCATGTCCTTGCTGAGGCTAGTTTACTCATTTTAATCTAAAATACTACCCCAGTATGTAGTTGGAATGTTCCGCCTTCTCTCTTTTTTGCCTCTGAAAAGTGTCATTACCTTTTTCTGTCTATGATTGCCCAGGGGAAAAAATCTATACTGTGGGTGAACTGCAACTGAGCTAAAACTGGACTAAACTCAGCATTTAGCACAGTTCCAGTCCACATAACTGTACTGTACTGTACTGTGATGGGCTTTATGAGGGACGATTTGTACTGGAAGTGTACTGTAGAGACTGTACTGTGGAGAGAGCTGTACTGTAACAGTGCTGCATCACTATGCTGGAAGTGTACTGTGGCACCAACTGTACTGTAATAGAGCTGTGTAACAGGACTGAAACTGTACTATAGCCCAGACTGTACTGTGACAGAGCTGTGTAACAGGGTTTGAACTGTACTGTAGCTCAAACTGTACTGTGACAGAACTGTGTAACCAGGACTGGAACTGTACTATAGCTCAGACTGTACTGTAACAGAGCTGTGTAAAAGAGTTTGAACTGTACTATAGCTCAAACTGTACCTACTGTGACAGAGTTGTGTAACAGGGTTAGAACTGCACTATAGCTCAAACTGTACTGTGACAGAGTTGTGTAACAGGGTTTGAACTGCACTACAGCTCAAACTGTACTGTAACCAAGCTTCTGTAAATCGTGAAGCATAATATAATATGTATAATGCGTATATGCGGAAAATGTTTCTAGTGAAGATCCAGCTTCAGAATAAGCTGAAGAGGATAGTGGTTGAAACAAATATATTATAGTCACAAAAACCGATTGTGAACAGTGTTGGTCATGCAGCCCAAAACAAAAAAAAGCAGGGGAATCCACATTATCAATGACCAAGTATAGGTACTGCACACCAATTAAAAATTACCCCGAGAGTCACGATTACAAAAATGTTGGAGTAAATTACGAGTAAAATTACAATTTGAAAAAAGTAACGACTAGTAGCAAAAGTAAATCAAATGTAATCGTTACGGATCTCTGATTATTTGTAATAAATTACATCCCATCACTATGGATCCATATCGTACAGCTACCCTCAAGAAAATCAATTGTTAAAATTGTTAAGTTATCTACTTTAAAATTTCAAAGTTTACTTATACAATGCTTCATAGTAACTTAAACCATCCTTATAAAGTTTCTTTAGAAACCCTTTAAGGACCATCAAAGTTATTTTAAGGTTTTATGTTATACCTTCTTATAAGATCCCTCAACAGTTTTTGTTATTGACGACTTTAAAGAAACTTTCTGGGCCTGAAAGTACACTGAACAGTTTTTGTCTTAAGTTATGGACACCTCTAAAGTAACTTAGGAACTCAAAGTAGTTTAGTTTTGTCAACAGTTTTCACTCTTAAGTTACCTATGTGACAACCCAATCAAGTAACACTGCAGTTTAAGAAAAAAATATGATGGCTCCACAAAGATATAGGTAGTCCAAAATTTCAGCTGAGAAAATATTTGTCACCTGGGATGATGCTAGAAATGTATTTCAAGAGGTGCTGGTATTTTCTATCTAGACGAGGAAGAGTCGAGTTTTGGTGTGAATATAACCGGAATTGTGACTCTGCATCTCACCTGATCATATCACGCTTCAATATCAATATAGCACAATTAAAGAGACGCCCAAATACTTCCCTTTACT
Source organism: Pyrrhosoma nymphula (assembly GCA_963573305.1). NCBI lineage: Eukaryota > Metazoa > Arthropoda > Insecta > Odonata > Coenagrionidae > Pyrrhosoma > Pyrrhosoma nymphula. Next base: position 74,403,772 of record OY754338.1, on the reverse strand, counting down.
GTTTGCAACTTGCAATGTAACTATGGATATGTAAATAAACAGTTCGTTGTTTCACATTGCACTAGAATAGCAATGGATTGCAATGACTCAAGTTATTAAGTATTACCCGCTTATTATTTCGTAATTCCCTAGTCCTGCGTGCTAGGTTCATACATAACAGGCGTGCAGCAAGTGGCTGGAAGTGGAACCGGTAGTCTCCACTTCGGCTAACCAAATTGTGGATAAATTGAGAACCATGTTTGCCCGGTATGGCATTCCAGAACTGATTGTAAGCGATAATGGTCCACCTTTTACTTCTGAGGAATTCTCAAGATTTTTGAAGCAAAATGGCATTAAACAGACTTTATCTCCACCATATCATCCATCCATTTATGGGCATGCTGAAAATGCTGTTAAGTTAGTTAAAAAAAGATTGAAATGTGTTTTGCTGGAAAACCAGGATTTGAATATAGCTCTAAATAGATTTTTATTGGCATACTGGAATGCTACTCACTCCACTACAAATGAGAGTCATGCCAAATTAATATTTAAAAGGCAGCTTCGGACTAGACTAGATTTAATAAGACCTGGGATTCAAGATACAGTGGCGGACAGACAAAGTAAACAGATAGTTAATGCTCAAGGGAGTAAAACCAGAGAATTAGTAATAGGCCAACCAGTACTGGCAAGAGATTATAGGGGGAGGAATAAATGGATCTAAGCCAAAATTGTAAAGCGACTAGGACCTGTAACCTATATAGTGCAATTAGAATCAGGAATCAACTGGAAGCGGCACATAGACCAGTTAATTGGATTGAAATCAGCTGCTTTAGCACCAGAAGTCATACCAATTCCAATACCTACAGTTGACCGGCCTGATAGCAGTACTCCTAATAGTTCCGATCCACATAATTCACCCACTCCAATAGCTGCATCACCTACAGCTACAGCGGATAATCAAAGACGCTATCCTACCCGGATTAGGAAACCTGTGATTAAATTAAATTTGTAACTACAAAATGTTCTCTGACTTGTGGTCCATAGTTTATAAAATGATTGTGTATTTTGGGTTGCTTGTTAATTTGAGTTTTGGTGTTATTGGAATATTGACTTGTTATAATTACCTCATTTACTTTTCATTGCATGTCATAATGTTCAGTGCATATTCTCGATGTTTAAGTTGCAACCAATACGGGTTCATAAAGGGTAAAGGATCAGAAGATGCCGTAGAAAGCTTCATGACACATGTCTACAACGCAATTAATTCGAATAAATGCGTTGCAGTCCTGTTCCTAAATGTAAAAAAGGCCTTTGATTCCATAAATCATGATATTTTGTTGGAAAAGTGAAAGCAGTAAGTACGTTTAAACCTTCACTAAAACACCTGCGTGAACTGCTCGTATTACCATGTCATTTGTAGTGTAGTGGTAAGGTGTTGGATTGTGGAACAGAAGGTTATAAGGTTGATACCCAGACGAGGAAATAATTTTTTTTCTTTTTTTCGTAATTTTTTTGTTTATATCTTTACAAATTGTGTGTCCATCTTTGTAACGCCCATTAAAAATATGTTCGCATTATTATATTTTAGTAGGTAAACAACAGAGATGTGCTCTGACAACTGTACTGAGGCTGTGCTCTGGCAACTGCACTGTGGCTGTGCTCTGTCAACTGTACTGTGGCTCTGCTATGGTAGCTGTACTGTGACTGTGTTATGGCAACTGGACTATGGTGTTTCTATTTAAGTACAGTCTAAGTACAGACCACAGTACAGTCCTTTAGCACAGTTAGAGTGTAGCTCTAGCACAGTTACAGCCCAGATTTTTTTCCCTGGATCTTCTATTTCTTTCACACTGTGCCCCTATACACAGATTTACTGCAGCCCCTTAGCCAGTTGATTTGGCATTGCTTGATCATCTAAAAATCTGTTAGATCTCCAGCTATTTTTACTCCCTTTCTGACTCCTCCCATGTTCTCTAACCCTTTCCTGTGAGCGAAGGCTAAACAGTAATTCTATGTAGCAATGGCATTGGGGACATTATTGCCTTTTTTTTCCTAGCCCATCACTGCTCATTTTGATTTTCCCTGTGCTACCCTTATATTTGCTTTCTGGCTCATGTAGAGATTTCTAATGAGCTCTTTATTCCTCCAACTTTCTCCTCATGTTTTCATAAATCATAGCCGCCCATTGCTCTTCTTTTATCAGCATCCTTGCTACTCCTATAGCATTATGGCATCTCATTCCTTGCCTAAACCCAAATTATTCATCCCAATCACTAGAGTGATGACCAATGCGGTGATCATTTGCCTCACTCTTTGAACTTATAGTAATAACTTTTAAGAATTACTTACTTATGCTGCATGCAATATTATCTATATGGTCCTGTAATCCATGAATGTCTTTGCTTTATACTCTTACATAGCAATTATTACTGATTTTACTCATTATTCTGGTCACACTATGCCCTTATATAATTTGCCTGATCAAAAGGTTTTCTTCTTCTGTTTTTATTCAACCTCCTGAGAATACATGCTGGTTTATTGCCCTCCTACTCCTACAGCATTGCTCCTTTTCATATGTCTTACTACTCTTTCAGTCTCATGCTCTCCAAGTCAACATCACAATCCTGCTGTATGTTTAAAGTGGAAGGCTTATTCTTTGCAATACAGATGCTCCATATATTTCTTCCATTTTTCCAGAGTGTCTTTCAGTTCAGTTGGTAACTTTCCTCTTGGGTAACTTACTGTTGCCTTACCTCTTTTCCTTTTATATCTCATGTCCGTTCTTTCTCTTTCTCATGTATATTGAATGCTCTTGTTTCTGATATTCACTCTTTTTGAAATTACTCCAGTAAGTACCTTGAGCTCACAACCATGCTTCTCTTGTTTTCTCTTCTCAGTTTGTTGTTGAATCACTATAGATTATTCCTATTATTTCATGATTCCTTTTGTTTCCGATTTTCCCATTCCTTTTCCATCAACCCCATTCTCATTTAATATCCCGGAATCATATTAATTAGCTGCTGGTATTTCATCATCTTTACTCCACTTATTTTTTCTATATTATGCTCCCATTCCCTGACTCATTCTGGTCCTTTGGAATTTAATATGAGATGTCATCACCTCTAATTAATGAAGCCATTATCTATCTATCTGATTGAGATATGAATTTGTGCCTGCCCCTGGGAAACTATGCTAGTTGATGGCTGTGTCCTCAAATTTATATTTAGGGCCTGGGCCCCTGGGCATTTTCCCCCTCTGCCCCCCCCTCTTCGCCGGCCCTGGCCTTCTGTTCTAACTTTTTGGGAAAACATGACTGAATTAGAAGTCGAGCTTTGATGTTCCACACAAATTAATTACAGAATGACCATGGTTTCAATATATAATCGTCATTTTCATGGGTACAGTTCCCTTATGATGGCTGTTATATGAAATCATTATCAGTGTTATTAATTCATTTATTGATGTAAAAGTTAGCTTCTCAGTGTGATTTTCTTCTCCATTCCCTGTTTAACATTTTCTAGTTTTCCTACCCTTGGTTTGTTCCTGACACTCCCAAGTCCTTTTTCTTATGGTTGCACTCCTCTTCTCTTCTGTATTTTTGGATACAGCTATTGTGCAATATTTTAGTAATATGACAAATTCAGAGGCGTAGCCTGCCCTACTGCGTGGTACACAGTATGCCAAGTTGCATAGTTTCAGTATGTATCTCTTTTGGTCTGTTCATAGTGGTTTGGTCTGTTTGTGTGGTTGATTGGGTGTAATAATTGTGGTGGTTTCCCATTTTATCCTATTGTTATAGTTGAGCTTGGGAATAGTTTTCACCAATTCTTTTAGCTTTTAAATTTTTATGGAATGAATTATTAAAAATTAAGCTCAATAAGTCTAATGAATATGGATAGTTGAAAAAAGTGAATTTACTTCACATTAAGTATGTTTTTGTTATTAAACCTTAATTAAATTTTCCGCTTTAATTTACAGCTATGCGAAATGCAAGCATGCCAGGAGAGAATTCGTCTTCTTAAATTACTTATACAGGAAAAGAGGGATTTTATTTTGAAAGGTAAGGAATGGTGACCTTATTTCACCAACAATTCACCAACAAAAACTATTTGCATAGTGCATATTCTTGTGGTACCCTTGTCAAAATATGATTGAGTTTGCATATTTCCTCTTTCATTATTCCAGTGTTATCTCCCTCTTTTCAATACTGAATGAAGGAATCTTCTCTCATCTCAATGTGTGATCCCATGTATACATGTAATTCCACTTGAGTGTGTGGAAGTTTGCTTTGGAAGCTTTGTGCATTCCCTTTAATTTAAATGAAGTCTAATCACTACTGTGAAAAACTAATGGTAAAATTAAATTCCTTAGGCACAGTGGAAGTGCTGGCTCTTCAAGAAGCAAATGTAAGAAAGCACTCAAGGCTACAGGTTGATCGTGTTAAGGTTCAACGCAGGGAGAGGTGTGTGAGTGAACTGGTGCGCCGAATGGAGCGCCAGAGGAAGAGGGTGGAGGAAACACAGGCTCGCCTCAAAGGATTGGTGCGCTGCAGTGTCCAGCAGTTGGTCCGTTACGTCTTCCCCCTTTCTGAAGAAACAGTTCCTCCAGAGTCACCCAAAAGCAGTCCTTCTCCCTCATCACCTCCTTCAAGTGCATCAGCCTTCAGTGCACGGTAAGGGTCCAGGGAAATGATTTTCTTTCACGAGAAGTTAATTGCTGTGTCTGGCATGATGGTTGATTAATCTTCCCAGTCATTATGGCATTTTAAAAAAGCCCTTCCTAAAACCCTCTTACATTACTGTTGATTATTACCCATTAAATTTAACTTTGCCACTGAGGACGGGCTAAAGATACCCTCACTTTGTGCAATCACATGTTGCTTAGTACATAGTCTATCAGAGGGGAAGTTGTACCATAAAGAGGAGAATGGAGTAAGGCAGGTCCTGAGTTGCGAAATAGATGCGTTCCGACAATAATTCAAAAGTAAGTCCATTCCGACAGTAAGTCAAAATTTACGTTAGTCGAAATTTACGGAAGTTGAAAAAAAAGGAGTCTGAAATTACTCCGTAACTGAGTCCGTGCTCGTAAGATTACGGTCGATTCGGAGAAGGCCAGCTCTTACTAACATTACGGCACATGCACTCCTTGAAAGTAGGCAACCATCCTTCCAAATCCGTAACTTTAGTAATTCTCGTATTTTTTGGGTAAGGTTGCCACTTACGTAAGTACGCATGTACATAAATTGAGGCTTACGTAACTCGGGGATTGCCTGTACATGCATTTCCATATACAGCCTATCCTCATCAGCTTGTACAGGAATCATCTGTAAATCTTGAATAAACCATAATCCTTTGTAGTAGATTTGATAGTGAAAAGTAATTGTACTATATAACCAGCAACCTTGAAATGATATAAGGGAGAAAACAGTGGCCAGTTCACCTTGCAAAACAGCCTCCAATGAGTTGCCACAGCGTCTGGAGAGAAAATAGTCTTCCTCCTTGCCACAAGACCTCTCACTTTCACCCTGCCATCAGTTGCAAAAGCAAATTTAATGAAGGGTTTTTGGCTTTCCCGGCTTATAGATTGAATATAGTTTTATCAGATTTCAAACCTGTTCAGATTTTCTGGTACCAACGCTTCAACAGCTAACTCTTTGTCATCAGGGTTAAATTTGACTGAGAGGGGAAACTGGCAATCGTATATAGCAGTGAGTCCATTGTTGATGGAGCCATAACCCTGACTTTATCGTTCTTTCAGCAGACAAAGGCAATAAAACTGTCTCTCATGAGAATCTGTGTCTATCATTGGAAAATCAGTGAGGTCCTAAAAGACCCCTCCTGTGTAATGATTTCCCTTGATCCATTGAACTTGAGTGTGAGGAAGGCAACTGTCCTACTGAAGAGATCCATTCCAACATCTGAAGAAAGGAAGAATCTGATATCACAAGTCCCCGTCCCTCCAAGGTTATGAATGTTATTGAAAATCTACTTGAAGAAAGACTACTCTGAGACCTATTGTAAGTGCTATTGGCAGGGCTGTCCCAAGGGATTGAGGGGCCCTGTACAAACGAAAGTCGGGACCCCCATAACTTTGCATTCCCTTTTTGATATTGCAGCATCTTTTCAGCATATTTCATGGAAAAAGGAAATTAAACCACAAAATGGGTAATGATTTTAAGTGATTTACATATGTACTAAGCAGCATGAAATTTCAGGAAATGGGCGGGTTTCACCGCAGCATCTGAAAAAGGCAAGCTCGTTTGGGGCCCAGTGAAGCGGCACCTGTCGCACTACCCTAGGGACGGCACTGGCTATTGGGTCACCCACTTACCTTCTGGCAAGACATCTGACCAGCATGAGGTTGTGTCATAATTCATGAGAACACCAATCAAGCATACCATTCAACTTCTTTGGATAGGCTTTGGTCAAAAAACCATTAAATTCTGTCATCATGTTCTCAGTGACTTATTTCATTTACTACAGAAAATATTGCAAGGTAGCAGAAGAGGTCCCTAAAGGTTCTCCATTATCACCCACTATTGCTAACTTTTCTACAGAAGGTTATTCAGTTTACCATGGATTAGGTTGCAAATAATTGTCTGCCTTTCCTTGATACTCTTGTTTTGAAAGAAATGAGATGGATGCTTGGGACTTGGTGAGTATCAGAAGTCCATGTACGCAGCTCTTTTCTTCAGCGGGGGAAGCCATCATCATTGGAGCAAGTGTTCTGTCTATACATATTCATCAAGTAAAAAGGATTGTGGACTCCCAACAACCTGGAGGTGGAATTAAGACATCTGAAAGACTCCTTCCAAGAGAATGGACGTAACAAAAGAGAGATTAATCTGGCCGTGAATAGAATCTTCACTATAAGTGAAGCAAGGAATGTGGAATAAGTGGAAAAACTGATTGCTAGGGCCTAGTTTTCGTATATGTCCTCAGTAGCCAACAAGATATCTAGAATATTAAGAAGGCACAGAGTAGAAACTATCACAAACCCAATGGAAAATTCCGAACCTTCTTCGGTACTGCTAATTACAACCTGGGCCTATAAATTGCAGGAGTAAGTAGCTTACTTGGTGAGTGCGATAAGGTATATTAGAGAGAGACAGGATGGACATTTGAGAAAAGGATAAAAGAACATGAAAGGAGTGAGGCTTTATTACCTCGAAAAATCTTATGTAAGATCTGGTGCTTTCCCGGCGTACTTGATGTATGAATTCTTCACAGGTTCTCCACCAGGTTAGGCTCTCCATACTGGTGGATGTTTTGATGCCTGAGTCGGGCATTGGAACATCAGCCAGTATTGATTGGTGGAGCATAGCCTCACCCATGGGCATCATACATCACCAGGTTTATAATATTGAACAGTGTAAAGAAATTAAATCCTCTGGTTAATTTTTTTACTCATAAGTTAATATCATGTGCCTGATAATACAGTATGTAGTTTGATTTCTTGTTTAATAATCCTGTATGTATCCACCTTCATAAATTTGTGTCAACAATTGCTGTTCACAGCATTAATTATTTTTATGTATGTAAATCAATAATATATTAGGATTTAATTTTGTGCTGTATTATTAATAAAGCCTTCAAAAATTTGGTATAAGCAGTATAATTTCATTGCATTGCCTATTCATTAAATGTTTAATGTACTGGTATTTAATTAGTGTTATTTAGTCTTAGTAATCATTCATCATCAGTAACTGAGACATACTATTTTATGTTTCATGAGTGCTGAATCTTAGTAAAATGTTATATGACCATCTCTATCTCTTCATAGACCAGGGGATGTTGCTGTGTCCATGAAGCAAATTGCAGAAGAGGAGGGAGAGAGTGTTGTTTCGAGTAGGACCGAGGAGGGGGAGGAGCTAAGCAGTGCATTGGCAGATGCTTCGCGTACAGCCTATGTAAGGGGTCGATGGGTATTGACGGACACCTATACTTCAGGCTGTGGGTCCCCTGGGGAATTGAGGAATGTCATTGTTGCTCCATCATTACCTGCATCCGCTGACTATTCTGCTTATGGAGCTTGGGGTAAGGAAAAAAGATGAGTTGTCTTGAAATAAGATGTGTTAGAGATTTGAAAATCAGGATTTTTTATTGTAAATGGAATGACCAATTAAATATGGAAATGGATCACAAATATATTATTTAATCAAATCTGACTTTTTTCTAGTTAGTCTAAATCTTTATTATTGCTGGCTAAATGTGACAATGATAGATTCTGATAAAAGCTGTTCATGAATTTAGTTTTGAATACATAAAATTAGTGGCATATGTAAGCTAAAAAAAGGCAAATGGCTTTGCTGACTGTCTCCTTACTTTATGCAGCTCCCAAAATCATAATTTTATTGTTATTTAGTAGCTACGATGTTGCTAATTAAAAGTGTGTAGATACTGATCACTGCTGATTGATTATGGTTGGTGGTACATGTTACCACACATGTGGTATCCTATGTCAAAATACGCCAATTATGAGCATAATTTTCTTTTTTATTTCTTTAATTTTCTTATATATTCAATTTATTTCCTACCTTCATCATTGTAATTTTATCAGTTCTGGTGGGCCTTTGAATATTTCCTCATTTCCTCCTGATTACTCCCAGACTCAACATCAGATCCTCACTAACCTTACACCTCAACCAACTGCATATCAATCTGCCTTAATCTTATTGTCTTTGAAACTCATCATGGCTTCTCTCTCCCTCAAGGTCGTGTAAAACCTGTGTTATTTTTCCTCCTCATCTGTGCTTACTCAATATTCTCCCCTTAAAACCAGTCAACCATTTGCATTTTCCTCACAGTACAGCTTTCATTCTCATTTGCTGCCTCCTTTTAATCCCTACCTGCTTTTAGCTCTCCTCGCCCCTATATTTCATGCTCTATCCCTTTGCTCTCATCTTCCTTGTCACCCAGATTACTTTCTCCATGATTCTCTCCCTCCAAACCCCCAAGTTGCAAAAGGACTGTGGACACTGTCATTCTTCAAAGTCCTAGTTTCTGAACCATAATACACTCTGCTCCGTAAAGTTTCAACCAATCTTTCCAATGCTTCACTTACTCTCCCTTTTACTGCCATCTTTGCAAATGCTTCTTAGGATGAAATTATTTTTTTTTTACTTATTGCCCTTACTAGTGAAACCATTGTTCCCAAATACCTCCCTGGTTGCTGATACATATGTTCTACTTGATTCAGTTAATATTCTACCATGTTTGCATTAATTCTACTCTCTTCACTTTTTGAAAAACTCATTACCTTCATCTTGCTGTGATGTATCTTCATCTGCTGTCATTCATTCATCTATCATGTACCACTGTACCAAACATCTGCACTCTTTACTTTTATAAGGATTTATTTAAATTATGTTTAAGGACAGAACTGTCATCTATAATATGTTTTGGATCTTCTTACAGTGGCTGCTAACAAAGATGGAGTGACTAGTGGTGGGCCTGAGACAGTGAAGCATCATCCAGCATATGCTATAAGTGCGGCTTTGACATATACAACTCAGCTTGTGAATGTTTTGGCTTATTACCTAGATGTCAGATTACCAAAGAAATTATGTTACAGGTTAGTAATACATATAGAGAAACTCCCTTTTAAGCAAAAAGTTACATTTTCTCTTTGAAATGTTAGCTTGTCTTGCATATTGTGAAAGAATTATGTAATGCTAGGGCATATTTGAAATACTGGCATCATAACTTAAATTTCAGCTACATCATTTGTTCCACAATTAGTTGAGGCTTACACCTTTTATACCACCTCTTGTAAATTTGGATATGTTATCAAGTTTTTTCCTTAAAAGAAAATAATTCTGGGTAACATATTTCTATATTGAATGAAAAGCCGTAACTTTGTGATTCCACATATATTTATTGTAAACGACCCGGGTTTCGACGTAGCACGTCATCACCTGATGATGACGTGCTACGTCGAAACCTGGGTCGTTTACAATAAATATATGTGGAATCACAAAGTTACGGCTTTTCATTCAATATGCTAAGCAAATTCCACAAAGTTACGCCTGAGACAACGGAACATATTTCAAGGTTGCTTCTTAATATGTGGGAAAGTTAGGGGATAACAATTACTTAAGTTGAGCTATTAAATTTAACATGCCAAAAACCATGCATGTGTTTCAAATAAAATATACAGTTGAGCCCCCTTAATCTGGCACCATCGGGACTCGAGCGATACCAGATTAGGGATTTTGCCGGACTATGGGTGCTGTGGTAGTAACCAGTATATACTTATGGGGTCCGCGATGTTTTTTTATGAGGGAATTCGATAAATTACAACAAATCCAATGAAATTTGAATAAATTCTGTGAAATTTAACAAATAATTTTGAAAAAATAAGAAATAAACTGTTTCTAAATTCACAAACACAAAATCAGTAAACCGGTAGTATCGCAAAACGATAGTGAAAAGAATGTATAGAACGTATAAACATATTGCTGCACATCAAACAGTATGATGTTATTAATTGATAAATAAATAACAATTTTTCATTGCTTTCAATGTTCCTTGCAATATTTATGCCACTGTGTTTAATACAATATCAGCTGATTCAATGTGCTTTCTACGCTGCGCTGTCAACGCTCGCTGCTACCGGCCGGTGCTTCCATCTGTGTGGCTTACCTCAATGGTGTGGCTATCCGTCGATGCATCGGAAGCGATTCAGGAGGAAGCCTTGAAAGAAGATTCTTGTCCCTCCTCGGTTGCCTTTTTGAATATATCTGCTATCCATCAAATTCTATAAAATATTTTAGCCTGCTCCTTTAACATTTGGCCTGAAATACTGAGCCCTTCTCGATGCAGTCGAGATTACTGAATAAGTACGCGATCTATAACGGCACTTGTAGACCCTTCTTTTATGGTTTTTCTTACCGCCATTCCTTTCTTAGTGTCACTTTCACAGAAAAATTGGAGGATCTTCTCTTTCTGCTTCTTATTTTCATAGATTGTCGAAGATCCAACGGAGTACATATCACACGTACAGGTGCTTAACTGATGTACCGAAAACAAGTTTTTTCAACACTTCCACTTTTTCTGTGATAGTTAATGTTCTCTGATTTCGCCTCGCCCCCTTGCTTCTGCTATAACTGCTTACGTTAGACATAATTACGGATAAAACTATGCAGATGACAGATAGGTTTTACCCCGAGTTGCCACTAAATATAAAGCAAACCCTTCCATTGTTGCCTTCCAGGGAATACCCTTCCATTGTTGCTTTCCATGTCTTTTTCCAATCAGTTTGCTGTGCATTGACTTGAGCATTCTTAATATTTTTACTAGAGGACTTTGGACAGAATTGTTTAATTAACAGACCACACCGTGTGGAAACTATTGAGTAGATGAAGGAGATTTTGCATTAATATCCTGATTTCTATATCTTGGATTGGTTGATAATTGCTAGCTGTGAGGCGGTCATCTTCTTCACTAATCAAAGATTAGTGAAGAAGATGACCGAAGAATCAAAGATTAGTGAAGGAGACAGTTTACCATTTGAATATCTTTCTTTAATGTACCAATTTCCTTAGATGTATCCTACATTAGTGGAGTGATTATATAGTGCAGTGGCCATGAATAATGTTAATCCATAGGTGCACCTTGTTATAATCAGGTCAAGGTACAGTAAATTTGAATTTCTTTATCTCAGTCATAGTTGAAGAATCTTAGATTCTCTCAGTGAATGTTCTGGATGAATATCTCTTGGATTTGTTTGGGATTACTTTGTTGGTCAGCGCCAATATTTCATTGGCTCATTCTGCCATTGAGAAATAAGTCCCAAACAATGCAACAATCTGGTGGGATACCCAAGAACTTTTCATATAACGATATCATTTTGGTTATATGCACCCTTGCTTAACACAAATTCACTATACAGTATTTCCTCTATAAAGTCGTATCCTTGAACATTCAATGTTTAAGAAATAAATATGAAACCTTAGAGTTATTTTTGAAAGAGCAAGATGCTGATATTGTATGTGTAGTGGAGCATTGGCTGGTGTGTGACGAAGTGCAAAGTGCTAGCATTGAAGGTTATTTCATTGCTGCCTCTTACTGCAGACAGAACATGAAATGTGGTGGTGTGTTAGTGTACATTAGAAATGGATTAAATGCCTCCATGTCAAAAATAGCCTTGGACCTGTGTTGTGACATGGATTTTGAGTGGACCTGGTGATTGAAAAATATCATTTATTTGTTGTTGGTGTCTATAGATCACCTTCTGGAAATTTTTCTTTATTTTTAGATAATTTGGGTATGCTCTTGGAGAAATGCTTCTATAAACAAAATTATATTATTATTTGTGGAGATTTTAATGTTAATTTTGGTCAGGTCAACATATGACTACTTGTTTGTGGGACCTTTTCTCAGTTTTCGATATCAAGCAAACAATATTTGTTCCCACTAGACAAACAGTTCAGTCTGCCTCTATTATTGATAATATATTCTGCAATCTACAATTCAGTATAGGTCATGCCATTGAGTCCCACCTTTCAGATCATAAAGCCATAGTTACAACTAAAGAATTACCAATATCCTCACTTTCATCCACCAAATCATTTTTTTCTAAAAAAAGAATTTTCACTTTGGAAAACATTGAAGATTTCTGCAACACTCTGCAACGGACTACTTGGGTTTCTGTATATAGTGCAGAGTCAGTGAATGATAAATTTAATAATTTCCTTGATATTTTCCTTACGCTCTTCAATGGTTGTTTTCCTCTTGTAAAAGCTAGATCAAATAGGCCTCAAAATAAAACCTGGGTTACTCCTGAAGTAATACAAAATTCACAAATTCTAAAATCCTTGTGGTCATCCTACAAAGCTACCAATGACAATGATATTAAAGAACAATATATTGTTTTCAAAAAGTACTACTCAAGTTTAATCACTAGTACTGAAAGGACATGTAATATCAATTCCATTTCTTCTTCAGATAACAAATCTAAAACAGCTTGGAATATAATCAATGACACTTCTGGAAAATTGAGAAAGAATAAATCACCCAAAGAAATTTTACACAACGATATCTTGTTTCAGACCCAGACATGATTGCAGTTTATTTCAATACGCATTTTCTCAATCCCTTGAAAACATCATCTGTGTTACAAGTCAATACAGATAATTGTCCCCATAATAACTCAGTTCTAAATAACATGTAAGTACCTTTACCCTACTTGTGAGAAAGAAATAGAATCAATCATCAATAATATCAATAGAAAACACTAAGCTGGGTGGGATGAGGTTCCCTGCTCCCTCCTGAAGGGTAATTGCATAAGATATCTTCTTACTCCTATCACTCATTTGGTCAATGCTTCTCTCTCCTCGGGTATTTTCCCTGACAAACTAAAAATGGCTGTTGTAACTCCTTTACACAAAAAGGGTGATATTCAATCAATTGAAAATTATCGACCCATATCAAAACTCTCAGTTTTTTCTAAAATATTAGAAAGTGTCATTTCAAAAAGAATAATGTCATTCCTGATAAAAAACAACATCCTATCCAAATCTCAGTTTGGTTTCATAGGTGGTCTTTCTGCAGAATTTACCATTTATAAATTTATTGACTCTGTTCTTGAAGGTCTTGACCATCACCTTAATACTGTTGGTATTTTTTATGATTTGTCTAAGGCTTTTGATTCTGTTGACCATGAGACTCTCTTGAGGAAAATTCATATATATGGTATGAGAGGAATTGCAAACAATCTAATCAGGTCTTTTCTTGACAAAAGAACCCAGGCAGTAGCCATTATAACCGATAACATGGTTAAACATACCTCACCTTACCAGGAGATTTTGAGGGGTGTTCCTCAAGGCTCCATTCTTGGGCCCCTGATGTTTTTATTATATATCAATGATCTACCCTCGCAATTAAAAGGAAATATTTTTATGTATGCTGATGATACAAACCATCTACTGAAACATGATGGCAATATTGCTGTTCCCACTCAAAATGCTGTCATCAAAATGGAAACATGGTGTTCAACTAACAAAGTGGCTATAAATAAATCCAAGTCTTCCTTTATATTTTTCCATCCTACTCAGAAAAAAATTGATTATAGCCCTTACATTAAATTTTCAGATTGTACTCTTAAGCGGGTTAATAATACCAAATTTCTAGGCATTTCCATAAATGAAAACCTAAACTGGGATTCCCAAATTAATTGTATTTCATCCTCGGTGGCTTCCGGCTGCTACTTAATTAGACGGGTGACTCAGCATACAAATATAGAAATAGCCATGTCAATTTACTATGCACATATTTATAGTAGATTAAAATATGGTATTTTAGCCTTGGGTCACTCCACTAAGGCAGTCCGTCTTTTTAAATTACAAAAATGGTCGGTAAGAATATTATGCAAAGCTAAAAAACAAGCTAGCTGCCGTAATCTTTTCAAAAGGTTACAGATCCTTCCCCTACCTTGTATATATATTTTTTATGCTGTGATGTTAATTAGAGAATTTAAACAAAAGTTGTGTCTTACCATGAATAATGATATTCATGATTATCATATAAGAAGTAGAAATGAGTTCACAGTGAGGCAGCAAAATCTTTCCCTCTACAGTTGAGGGCCTATCAATATGAGTATTAAAATTTATAATAAATTACCAAAAGCAATCAAAGAGGAAATCAGACCTGGCCTTTTTAAAGCCAAATTAAAACAGTATCTTCTAGATCATTGTTATTATTCAATTGATGAATTCTTTGAGGATGCATCGCAATTGCTGTAATATATATGTATTGTAATATATGGTGAGTTTTTTTTTATTTGTTTTTTATGTAATTTTTCTGACGGGTCCTATATATGTATAAACATATCTTTTTTGTGACCAATAAAAATATTATTATTATTATAGCAGGGTTGTCCAACTGGTGGCCTGCGAAAGTCATTAGACAAAAATTCAAAAAATTATTTTTATATCTTACATTGTTTCTTATTGTTACCGTAAAAAATAATAATTTTATTACTATATGGCCCACAACCTAAAAAATAGCAGTAAAGAATTTAGTGACCCTCAGGATATTGCAAACGAATTTAATACATTCTTCATAAATATTGTTAAGGAAAAAATAAACAAAAAAACAAAATATGTAGCTTAAAATGTGTAAATGAATCCATTTACCTCAACCCCACAACAGAAAATGAAGTCAGAAAGGTTATCAGAAACTTGAAGAATAAAAAGTCCAGTGGGATGATGGTATATCAAATTATCTTATAAAGCTATGTCAGGAGTCCTTCATCATACCTATTACAAATTTTGCGAATAAATCTTTTTTTAATGGGTCAGTTTCCTAAAGAATTAAAAATAACCAAAGTCGTTCCACTCCATAAAAAAGCGCCAAAGATCAATTAGAGAATTATATCCTAATCTCACTAATATCCGGCATTTCAAAAATACTCTAAAAAATAATGGAAGATAGGCTTTTAAAATTCCTCACTAAACACTAAGTTCTTTCTCAATCACAACATGGTTTCACAAAAAATAAAAGTATAGAAACTGCATGTACTAATTTTATAATTAAATTGCAAAATCCTTAAATGATAGAAAGGAAGTTATTGGAGTAAATATGGATCTGTCGAAAGCTTTTGACTCTGTGGAAGTCAGCATTCTTTTGGAGAAGTTAGAAAGGTATGGGGTCTGAGGAGTTGCCTATTACTGGCTCAAATCCTTCTTGGAAGATAGGAAACAGAATGTAGAAGTTATTGGAAAAGATGGTGTTCCCTATAGGTCGACAATAAAAAGTATTAAATATGGTGTTCCACAAGGGTCCATACTAGGACTGCTACTATTCTTAGTGTACATAAATGGCAGTGAAAAAGCAATACTCTCTCCAGAAAAAGATAGCCACATGGTGCTCTATGCAGATGATATCTCACTAATAGGTGCCCACCCGAACTCACTTCAGTTGGAAATTGACATGCATACTATGGTGAGCACAATATCTCAATGGCTGGTTTCCAACAATTTGCAACTAAACATAAGAAAAACATTTTTCATGACATTTAGTAATAAAGATCACCGGACAAGCATCTCAGTCGAAGTAGAAGATAGTTTGATTTCCGAGGTGGAATACATAAACTTCTTAGGTCTAGTAATTGACAATAAGTTAAATTGGAAGCCACATGTAAATAAATGTTGTAATAAGCTATGCTCAGCCATATTTCTTTTAAAAAATCTGGCGAGTTACTGCCCATCAGAAATCCTAATCCCTATATATTATGGTATATTTGAATCTGTGGCTAGGTACGGCATTGTCTGTTGGGGAAACTCGGCGCAGGAAAATATAAAAAAGGTAATTACCCTTCAAAAAAGGCTCTAAGGGTTATTAAAAGCTGGAGAGTCTTGCAGGAAATATTTTAAATTGCATAAAATTATGATGATCCCTAGCATGTACATGTATAATGTGATTCTCTATGCATGCTACAAAAACATTTCTCTGACTAGAAATACAGATGTCCATCAACATAACACCAGAGGCAAATTCAATATTTTCAGTGACCATTGCAGGATATCAATGCTTCAAAATACCCCAGAATTTTCTGGGAAAATATTATTTAACAAACTTCCTTCAGAAGTAAAAGCAATCCATAGCCTAGAAAAAGTTCAAGAATATATTAAAAGAATTTTTTGTAAAAAATGCCTTTTACTGGAGTGCATAGAGAGATAAAAATTCATAACGATGTAAACAAATATTTTTTTTTCTCATCTTTTTGTAATACAACTTTGTTTGAAATTTTTCTTTTGTAGAATTTTTTCTTTTTTAATGTGAATTTCTTTGTAATTTTATTATTTTTATTGTTTTATTTGTAAAACTTGACGAAACCCATACAAGTGTAATCTTGTGCTTTTATGGCGAATCAATCAATCAATCAATCAAAACCACATTAAAGGTTAAGTTGTGGCCCTTGAGGCCTTGCAAGTTGGGCAACCCTGCTCTATAGCATAATAAGTCATTTGTGAATTTAATCACATAGTATGACCAAGTTTCCCATTTTAGCATGCTTGCTTGAGTTTATTTTTATGATTATGTAAGCTCTGATTACCACTCTCTCTAGTTTTGAGTATCCATCCTAAATAATATGCTTTGTACTTTTCCACAGAATTTATTAAACATGTTTTGCTGATTGATGGCATCATCAGGTACAAATTCATGTCGTAGGTTTTGTTTATTGACCATCGTTTGTTGTAGTAGCTACAGGTTGGTTTGAGTGAGGGAGGAGGCGGTCATATCGTGGCTTGGAAGTGTGGGCATGGACAGGTGGCTTAAATGGTTGGTTTTTCTTACGGTTAGTTTCTCAGAAAGGAGTGGGGAAGGCTGCAGGAACAATTGCTTATTGTAAAGGGTTATGTTAGGGTCTGCCAAGTGCATTCTTATCTCAATTTGCTTGAGCCCATCCATTTTTAAACCCTTGGAGAGGATGTGTAAGATTTCAGGAACAAAATCGCTTTTGTGGTTACATTCCAGGAGGTGCTTAGCAAAGAGGGAGCTGGAATCCTTATTTTATGACATATAATATGGTCTTTGCAGCACATCAAGAAGTTTCTACCTGTCTGACTGACATATGAAGTGTTACAACTATTGCAATTAAGTTTATAAATGCCTTACTTGAGAAGTCTTTGTTTTTGTCTTTAATTATTATTAACTAGGAGCTTGGTAAGGGTTAAGGAAGGGCAAAAGGCTGCTTTAAGTGAGGCACACTCAAGAAAATCTACTGTTTGCCTGTGGAAGGCCATACCTTCACATATAAGACCCGAGGGTGATTTTTTTTAGCCCTAATTTAGGAAAAAATGGTGCATCTTACATGCTGTCAAATATGGTAATTGCCATTGGCGAGTCGTTTAGTGGTGAAAAAAATTTTCTTCAAAGTATACAATTGCTCAATATGTACAATGGAAATTTTGTAAGTACTCACTCGATACCTGAAGTATTGAGGTATCGAGTGTCTTACCCCTAATTACTTTACTATGAGGGTCATTTTTAAAGTAAGAACCATTTTGCCATAAAAAAATATGTATTCAAATAATATTTTTACTACTACTACTTACAACATTCCTTTATTTTTCTACATAGCCCCCAAAGAGATACAGGCATTTGTTAAGACGTGGCACAAGCTTTACGATCCCCTCATAATAGAAGTCGGCTGCCAGTTCATCCAACCAGCCCCCAACAGTGTCTTTCACATCTTTGTCAGTTCCCATCTGCTTGCCACCCAAAAACTTCTTTTTTTCTCTTCACAGTTTTGTGAAAAGGTGGAAGTCCAAAGGTGCCAGGTCAGGGCTGTAGGGAGGATGGTTGAGGGGTTCCCAATAAAATGTTTCCAACAAATCTTGCATTTTCCGTGCAACATGCGGCCGTGCATTGTCATGAAGCAAACACACTCCCCTAGTAGGCCATGTCGGTGATTTTGGATAGCGCACCATTTTTTCCATATTTGAAGTGAACAGTAACAATCTTGTAGAGGACAGATTGTGAAACATCTGGAAATGCCTCATGTAGCTCATCAATAGTGACGCGCCTGTTTTCACGAATGTGCGCATTAACCCTGTTTTTCAAGTCCTCATTCATGACTGATGGGCAACCAAATTGCGCAGATCATCGTGCACATTTGTCCTTCCACCATTAAAGAAACATTTCTGCTTTCACACATTCTCCTTGTTCGGTACACCTTCCCCATACACTTCCACAAGCTGCTGATGAATTTCGTCCAGGCGATTTTTTTTCACATTCAAAAATCTAATCACTGAGCGCACTTCACAATCGGTGGGATTAGTGATGCTCATGGTTCTTTAGTAAGCATTGTGAAAAATCAACCAACTCACTCAAATGCTCGGCACAATGGGGATGTGGCCGGGACCCTAGGGAGAGCTCTCGACCTTGTTACGGCTCCATTCGATGACCTGCCTGAGTAGGGTGTGCAAAGGGTTCTTATTTTAAAAATTACCCTCGTAAATAATGAAGTTAAGTATGCACCTTTTACCCTACATTTGTGAAAATTTCCAAATTCTTTCTTATTATTAATGCTTTGTGTATTGCTGTTCATTAAACCATTAATATACTTTCACAGCCCAATCTATTATTTCTCATACATATTGCTATCAATTACATGGTTTCTTATGGCATTTATTTATTCACTTAACACAATTTCGTTGACTCTTGGCAGTTTTTTGGAACGCATATCTCCTGTTTAGCTGGGTATACCTGTATACTCTAAAGAGAATTATTCTAAAAAAGGTTATTTATGTTATTAAATGCTTACCTCTAACAATGGGAAATAAATTGTTTATTGTCCTGGATTACATTGTGTGTTACGTGGCCAAATTTTCCTTATACATATGTCTAAATATAAGCCCCCATTTTGGCCAAATATTGGTTGTTAAAAGTGTGAGGCGTGAGTATTTTCTTGCCTGGAAAGAGAATACCACTCAGAAGTTCTGTGGATAACGGTCCCTAATAATGGATAAAATATGTAGTAATGAACTAATATGACTTACATCAGTAAACAATATGCATTACAAATATAATGTACAAGTTTTTTTATTGTTTAGTTAGCCTTTATTCATGACGATGTTGGTACATATAGCCCCCATGTATGGCAACTCGGTAAAGGCAAAATACAATCCACAGTACAACTGTGTTATGACCGGGCCCCCACCATCCGCGTGGCGGGAACCCAAGAGCATAAGATTTTACGTGGGATCTTGCCCTTTGTGTCGGGAGACGAATAATCATACAGAAATATTTAAAGTCTTTTACCCAAACTTTATTTCCATTTAAAATCCCAAAAGAATCAATTCAATGAACAAATAGCAAATAATGAATTTGTGCATCTAGAGTAGCCAAACGTTAACATATTACCAATATCTCAGGAAGGAGAGGAGCTACTGGTGTTGGCACGGATGGATAGCGAGGCGCTTCGGCAGCACGGGCCATACGGCCCGTGCTTCAACTCCTACTGACGGCTACATTGTGACTGTGCCGTCAGTGAATGGTTGAAGAGTAACCATTTGCCAATTACTGTCCGATGAGAGACTAGTGAATCACTGTCTGACTGCCTGCTTGACGAGTGTCGAGTGTACTTGCCGATAGCGTCTCCACCGTGCCATTATATAGGAAAGGTGAAACTAGGATGTTTTCGACAAAATGGCAAGGGTGGGAGGGGAAGAAGAAGAGGAAGGTTAGGCTTTCTCGAAAGGGAAAGGTACAGTTCCCGAGGTATAGTTTGACATAGCTGGCTATTCTGAGACGTCACACAACAACACATTTATGCATATTTTGGGAAATGGAATTCTTCCATTTCCAGATCATTACAACTGCACCATGAATGTTTTTCTGCTCATGAGAATGAAGGAAGTACCTGTCAAAAAAAGTGGAGCTACTATGTATTCTACAATAGTTTTAAGAATTTGCTCTTTTTATTCGTATTATCATCATGACGATGTTCATATAGCCCTATAATGCCACAGATCAATACCGGGTGTTTCAAAATGAATATTGGGGTTTTAAGGTTTTGTAGTATTTATACCATTTGACTTACAATTGTAAATGATACAATCTAGCTATCAATGCGTAACAAGTTCAAATACTCATGATATGACAGCATTGATATCCCTGTTAACATTCTTGTTTTGGGAAAATAGTGGTATCACAATTTATTTCTAATAGGTTTTTAGCAAATAAGAAATAGTTATCGTGATGTTATATATTACTACCAATACGCAATAAAAAAGTTAATTGACGTGAGAGGGGAATTGGTGCCATCTGCAGGTTTTTTCATGGTACATATTTACTTTTCTTTCATTATTCAATTATAAATATAGCATATAGCGCCATGAGAAACCTTTTTCCATGTTTTAATAAATAATGTAATGGTTTTCAAGAGTGCACCTAATGTCATGCGGGGAATAACAAAATATATAAGGGAGGTGACAATGTGCAAGTACTCTGTTTCGTTGACAGCAGTTAATTTCCCTAAAAATTTAACTTATTGTGGTCACAGCAGTATCAATACATTTTTGCTACGTTTTTATAAAGTAAGTAATGATTTTTATGAGCTTAGTTCACATCATAGGTATTCTAACCACAATTATTTCATCAAGGTGTTCAGCAGATGGAATCTGGCAGCCATATTTATATAGGGTGTAGCTGTGCCCGAGGTAGGTACTCTATAGGGTACCATATAAGATTAGGGGCTGTTTGTTTTAAAAATGGCCGCTCTGATGACATATATAGGTTAGTTTACACCCATTGATTATGTCAGTTGGGCATGATGACGTGTACAGGCTTGGCGAGCCCTGCAGGGGCGAATGAGTATAAGGCCCTAAGTGTACACAGCATTCTAAAAATTTCAATTAGGTACTAACAGGGTTTTTATAACAAAAACTACATGTGCAATGGTGCTTTGGCTAGAATAATTAGAGAGGCAAATATTCTTCCTCCAAACGTACATTTTTTTCACTTGTCTCTTGATGATTTAAAGGGTATTTTAAAGAGCTCATTGTGAGGAGCTTATAATTGTTGTGATTTTGTGGCTTTGATGCTTGTGTTGGGTGCATCCAATTTTGTATGTTTGGTGCAGTTGTATTGCTATTATTATTTTGTATTATTTTACATTAAATTATGTATTTTGGGTAGCTTCCCTTATTTAAATAAATCAATACATAAATAAATAAAACAAATGTTGAAGGTTCCAATGAAAAAGTGTAATTAACTACCATTCAAAAATCTACACAGAAAAGTCAGTGTTGGCTGTGAATTTGTCATAAGTCTAATAGGATTATCATCATTGTGAAGCATGCATTTTAAGGGAGTGTGGAAGTAGAGTCTAATTTAGTTTCATTTTAAACCTGACGAAAGTGCTTCTCAAATTTGGTATAGGATTATTGACCATCTAGGTATGTTATTATTTAACTTTTCCCTTTTAACACTAGTATGTATAATATACGCAGTGTCAGAAAAGAGAATGAAAGTTATTACGAAAATGCTTATCTTATTTTAGTGACTTCTGTGGCCATGAGATGGGTGAACGTCGATTTGCAAGGAAGGTGGCTAAGTTAAATGCAAACATTCTTCACCTGTGCTTCTCACAGAATGTTGATCCCAAACTACTTCATCCTCAGAGAACACTTCAGAATCTTTTTTTACTACTCAATCCCAAAGTTAGTGATCTTGGAAGGTGAGTCATGCAAGTTGAGGATGGTTATAAAGGGAAAGTATTTTCTCAGAATGTAAATCCATGTCTAAAACGATCACTATTATCTTTAACATTTTTGAGTCTTCCTTGGTGTGGTGGGTAGAATGCTTGCTTTATACACTGAAAGTGTGGCTTCATATCCTGAAAGTGGCAAATATTTTTAATGGAACCCTGATCCCTACATCTGTGCTGTGTGGGGATCTCTTCCAAGTGCAATACTCCCTCATAGTATCTTTTTCTAGACTATACTAATGCTGACCTCACCCCTGGTTGCTTTCCAATCATCCTAGCTTCCCTGAAAACCCTTCGTGTATCAGCTCTTCCCTACCATCCTCAATGACTCCAATGACCTCAGTTGTCTGGCTCCTCCAGTAGTAACTACTACTGCTACTACTTTCAAGTTATGCTACTGGGAGGTCATAGGAGCTATCTATAAGTACCTAATTACTTTTTTCAGCATTTAATTTTATGTTTCGTGCTGTTCATTGAAAATATCTGCTTAACCTTGAAATTTTATTTTTGATTTTATAAAAATAATTTTAATGAGTGATAGATGTATTAATTTTTTAAATATTATCTAATGAGGAAACATTGTACCCTGGATGATTGCACTTCTGACCTACTCTGTGGGTCAGAATTTTCTTATTTTCCATTTGTCTCTGGAGTTCATAGTCATAACATGTCCCAGCGAAATTTTCTTCATTTTTTTTAACGTTTAATAAAATTAGTGTGACTAGAGGCCTACATTTTGGTATCATTGGAAAGATGAGACGTTACTCTTTATGTTGAAGCAAAATTCATGAATTTTTATCTATATTGCAATCTCAATCTAAGTAACTTAATGGTGGAGTAGGTTTTCAAAGACCATCAGTATCGAATTAAATGTGTTTATAATGATAAACTCGTGTAATGTAAATTTTGACTGTGTTAGGAAGACTATCATCAAAGACTTCCTATCTGTATTAGACTTGACTTAATGAGAAAATAATTGAATTTAATTGCAGGCAAGGTCCAATGGAGGTTAACCCAGACTTGGCCAAGTCCTTGGAGGATCAGTTGACATCAGCATTAGAAGCACGGGATGGCACTGATGATGAAGACTCTGGCTCTGATGATGATGGTGATGCCCTAACTGGGGAATGGGAAGCTGTAAGTGAAAACAAAAAAACTCTTATAATAAAGACTTACAACATCAGAATTGGCTGATATTTAAAAAAAGCAAGAAATAAGAAAAAACATGGCTTTAGGGCTTATTGTACTTTTGTGATGCATGAATTGCTGTACATGCATATTATAGTTATATGTAGTAGCCTGAGAATTATTTGGCTCAATAACTTATGGTCTAATGTATTTAGTATTTATGAGGAAAAACTATAATGTAGTGTGTTTTAATTGTTATATTTCTTACATATGGTAACCTATTGCCGATTATTCTATTTTTTCAAGTTTATACAGTAGAACCTTGTTATAACATTGGTACCGAGGCTTCCGCGGTGATTAATTGGAAAAGTATTTTCCGGGTTAAGTCCATTGTTGTTAAGTTGGTCCATTTGGGCGGACGACAGTTTCGGGCGCATTCCAGCTCCCGTCTTCAGGTCCAGTTGGACCTGAAGACGGGAGCTGGAACCCTGAAAATACTTTTCTTGTTATAACGTTATTTGATGTAACGTAAAATTTGATATAACGTCAGCTGAAGGAAGGAACCAATGAAACCCCTATCTTTGCCAATGCAAACATCTTGATGTTAAGTAAAATTTGATATAACATTGTAGCATAAAGCCGTCGAGACACCTCCAGACGTCAATATATCATTATTACGCAAACAGGATTAGTTCCCGCACCGAGTGTTGATGGTGCTGACGTAGTGAGGTGTGGGGAATACCACCCAATTCAAATTTGTGTACGAGTATTTCTCCAATTGAATTTTGGATTAATAGAGAACACTGAACCCATTGAATGCGATAAAAGTTTTTAAAATAACATAACCAGGGGTAACTGTGACAATTAGAACACATTTTAGAGGTTAACTCAATTTATCACGTAAACAAGAACACTTGCATGGTAAAGAAAGACTCGTTTTCAAACAAAACACTAGTGGAGAGCAATACCATGGGGTCTTTCCATGGCCGACTTAATATAAAATCGGCTATGGGTCTTTCTCTATCTCAAAGCTACCGATGTGGTAGCTTCGAATAAGCTACAGGAATTGTCTACCAACCGTAATCTCTTACTTGATGGAATTTTCTCAAGAACGTAACAGAAAGTTGAGAGAGGGTTGGCGAAAGGCGGGTGCATGAATATTTTTAAAGCAAATTCACGGAAACTCCATTTCTGGTGACGTCATTCTTAGAGCCAATAGAATAGCTCGTATAAATATTTTTTCCGTGGATAAAACTGGTGAAACCTGTTTTAGGCCATTTTAGACGGTGAAGATGCTTGTGTATCGTGTTTAGTGAAATACTCCTCGCATTAAAAATCATGTGAGCAAAATTAGAACGTTCTATTTTTGCTCACATAATCTCGTGAACAATCGCATAGTACGAACGCACAACGTCCATCTTGGCTGTTTTGGTTCATTGAAATAAGATTGTTCGAAACTATATTTGGGAATTAGGATTCAGTTCAATGACATGATTTGTGCTATTTGCTCTTGTCAATCACCCATTGCTTCAAATCATTTAAATATTATACGAAGATGACGGTTTCAAAAGAAATTCTAAGGTGATACTTACGTAACCACGGCCCACAAAGTATCCCATTATGGGCTAGAATCACGCTACTTTCAGCACGCACTACAAGTGCCCGGGCTCCTGTCGAAGGCCCCCCCTACAAACAAATCTAATCTTCATGACAGTTACAGAATACTGGTAGGAGCCTAATAAGCTACTGGTAGCTTTCTGCTAGCTCTTTCTCCGGTAGCTGCCATGATAGAGAATACCGATGGGAGCAATCAGCTTATTGAAGCATCTTTTCGTCAGAA
This sequence comes from Pyrrhosoma nymphula, assembly GCA_963573305.1. Classification (NCBI taxonomy): domain Eukaryota; kingdom Metazoa; phylum Arthropoda; class Insecta; order Odonata; family Coenagrionidae; genus Pyrrhosoma; species Pyrrhosoma nymphula. The sequence goes on along the minus strand of OY754338.1, from coordinate 74,378,607 downwards.
TGCTCCGTAGCTTCGAGTGAGAGAATAGACACCCATGAAGCCGTTAAGCTAGACAGATATTCAAATTACACCATGCACAAGGCATATTGCCAGTGCAGATATGCATTAGTGATGCCCTAGGAGAAGTGATTTTTGTTTCATGATTATGGAAGCTTCTTAAATAATAACATCTTTTACATTCAAAGTGTTTCCAACTCAAAAGCCATAACAAATCTTATAGGCGCAGCTCAATCTATTACCTCGAGAAAACCTCACTATAAATAATAGGTAGGTAAATACTCTGACTGCCGATCTTTGCCATCATTGATTCTTTGAAGCTATTGTGGGCGAATGTGAAGAAATGAACTCAAAGCAGCAATTCATGCGTGCAGAGTCCGTCGCGCGTATAGATAAGCCGTACAAAATAGCCGTGGACACACGCACATGTTTTTCTTCATTTCTTCGTCTCAGAGAGGATAGCTCACAAAAAGCAATATGCCGGTAATAGGCTTGGTGGTCGCTGCAAATCGAGAGAGCCTCATCACTCCAACTGGAAAATTTCACATCGTTTTCAGCAGATCCAAGTTTTACGCGCATCAACTTTTTAATTAAGCCCCATCACCAAAATATTTACGAGGCTATGCAACGAAACTTTTGGAATGCATATATTCCTTGCGAAACACCATTTCATCCCCCTAATTGTAGAAAAGCAGTACTTCGAACTACAAATGTCATTTTGTCACATATTTCTTCAATTTTTATATGGACTTTAGGATTCTTTTCCTTTAATCAATCGTACTTATATGTGTTTCAAAGGTTCTACACAATGAAACTAGGGCCGGTAAAAAACCATTCAGGGTCGACTAGAATCATTCTAGGTCGGCAAAAATCATTCATGGCCGACAAAAATAATTCAGGCCGGAAAAAATTATTAATGGTAGGAAAAATCATTCAGGGCCGCCCATAATCATTTATAGCCTGCAAAAATCATTCATGGCCAACAAAAATAATTAATAATTGGGCCGACTACAATCATTCTGGGCTGCCAAATCCAATAAATGATAGTTAAAAAAAAGTTTTTTGCAAGCTCAGCGCATGATAACCAAGTCAATTCAGACGAAGTCTTTAAGGTCCAGCACATTTTCAAGAATGTACGACCTAAAAAAATCATTCATGGCCGGGAAATGGAATAGATAGTATTTAATTAGCCGGCTTCGGTGGTGGTGGGGTAGAGTCCTTGCCTGCTAATCCGAAGGTTGTGGGTTCGAGTCCTGCTTGGGTGGGTTTTCTTCCACTCAGGGCATGGGTGCAAATATAATGTTATGTCTCGGGTTAAATGTAAGAGAGGGCTGTGTAGCCCTAATTTCACCATAATCAGGGGCGATAAATAAAGTAAATAAATAGACAACTTAAAAGTTATACGTTATGAAACCCTAAAATCATTCAGGACTGGAAACTTTTAACAAAAGAACAACCAAAAAATTTATTTAGGGTCGAGAAATAGAACTGAAGATGGATAAAATGGATGGATGGATGAAAGATGGATACTGAAGACCATGATATAAAGGGAAAACTTTGGGTAAGCTTGGAGGTTGAAAGAAATAGATGAGTAACATACGATGCCATGAAAGTGAAAGGAAGTATGTATAGTAAAGGAATGCACAGAGTAAGACAAAAAGTTTTTTAGTTAAGTCTATTCATTGATAAATGGTTTCCTGATATTTGATTCTAACCTTTCTTAACCAGTAGAATACTTCCAGGGCTTCAAAATTAACCGAATAAAAATTATGATGAAATTATGTTATAACATAATTTGTTATTGTGTGAAGGCACATTTCACACCCCCTTGCCTTTATGTTATAACAAGGTTCTATTGTATATATTTTTGCTGGACACGACAGTTCAATTTAACATATATTCATCAATTCAGAATGATCTTTTGGTGTGAACTTTATCTAAAGCCTTGTTCTCACAATGTATTTTTCCTTTATGTTGAGCCAATGAGTCTTCATGCATATGCAAACATATTTTCAGCATTTGAATCAATGTATTTTTAAATGGAATGCTTGGTTTGGTAACAGTCTGCATATGATGTCTCAAAATTCATTACGCCCAAGCGCTGTACAGTTTCAGTTAACTTATTGAAGACTTGGATCCCATTCAGTGAACCATGCTATTCCCATGCATGAGTCAAGTCTTCTTTTTTAATGTAGGTCAGTTTACTGTCATGGCTAGGTGTTGAATTGGGTACGAGCTGCATTTCACTCCAATCGGTTGAAAAAACAAGTTTTTACTATTGGTAGTCAAATTTTTGCATTGTTCATCTTTGGCATCTTATTGATGAGGAAATATTGTTGATCTCATAACGTAGAGCTTAACAGTGATTGTCTCACATGGGCAGCTTTCCGCAAAGCATGTATGGAAGGCATTTTCAGCTAGTTTCACCCACAGAAGCCATCTGAACTGCACCCAAGTAATAATATAATAATAATATTTTTATTTGTCCAGAAGATCTTATGTTACAGTGTGACACAAAAACATAGATATAGGACACGTCATTGAAGTTAGACAAGCCAAATATAGGATTCCAAACAATGTACATAATATAATGAACAATGAACATAATAACAGATAATGAACAAGTGACATTCACACATATTTATGCATATTTAAGGATTGCTGTAGTACTCTTGTATGCTGTAGAAACATTTTTCCACTAAATACCTTTTTAGGTCGGCTTTAAATTTTTTTAACTGAGTTGATACATCTTAGTTTGTGGGGGAGTAAGTTATATACTTTTGAGCCCATAGCTATGGGGCTTGTGGAGGACGTTTTGTTTGTGGAGGGTTATGTGCACGTATGAATGTGACCTAGTTAGGTGATCATGGATATCCTGATTTACCTTCAGTCTATGGAGGTTGAGCTTAATTAAAACACACAATTTAAATATGTAGAGGCATGGTACTGTGAGAAGCTCCAGCTCAACAAACAGTGGTCTACATGTATCTCTTCTTGATTTACCCATGATTGTTCTGAGTGCCCTCTTCTGCAGGAGGAACACTTTGTTTAGGAGAGTAACTGCTGACCCCCAGAATTCAATGGCATAATTAACTATGCTGAGGAAGTTACAATGATACAGGGTCATTAGTCCCTTATGTGATAGTGAGTTACTTATTAGTCTTAGACCATAAAGGACTACAGATAATTTTACAGATAGATTATTGACATATAAAGACTAAGTACCAGAGTTTTCAATGATTAGTCCTAGGAATTTTGTATTAGCAGTTGGATAGAGATGGACATTGTTTAATGTCAAGTGATTAAAAGAAGCGTCATTATTGAATAGCAGTAGTTGTGTTTTGGAGGTATTTAAATTTAACTTGTTAGTTGCACTCCATTTCCATACAACGCACAAAACCTCCTGACTGTGGCAATGAAGTTCGGTCATATTACTGGCCGATATGAGGAAGTTTCGACATCAAGGAGAAATGAATTTTTGTGAACTAGGCTTTAGTGTGTGCTTCTCTGAGTCTCATATGAGAGACGGAGAACACTTAGATTTACTTATTTATTTACTTTTAAATATTTATAAATAAATGTGACTCAATAAAATAGGATTAGACTAGCATCTGATTACTACCATTGAAAAAAGTAGCTGTAGCTGTAATACAGAAACTCTGAAAAGAAAAATTGGTTGTATTTTTAGTTTTATTTCGATAGGAACAGCATCTATAGTATAATGATCTAATTAATTAAATCTAGTAATTTGCTCTTCAATGATTAACAGGTTCCTCACTTGCCCTACGCTGAAGCCACCCATGGTCCTTTGGTTTCACGATATCCAAGTTTTATGCCAGCATCTTCATCCTCCTCCTCATCTTCATCATCATCACCTGGGGGCAGGGGAGGGTACGGAGGTCAGGGTGGGCAGTATGCTGCACATGGGACCACTAGCATGGCTGGAGGCCTTGTCAACAGTGCAGCCGCCACCATTGCTTCCTTCTGGCGGGGAATGACAGGTCAGCGGTGACGACACACTTGAGATAGGCTCAAGCAAATGGCAGTGCTCATCATTACCCACCGCCAACACCATGTTCTTCCCTTCTTGAATCCTACAAGTTCAAATCCTGGGTCACACGATGAAATATTCAGGTTTTCCATACCCAATAAAGTTCTTTTGCCCAGAAGAAGACATGATGCTCTGGAATTGAATGCTGTTTTTATTATTTAAGTGAAATGGCTCTCTCTTGAGGCATGCTAAACTGTGAGAAAAGAGGCAAAAAATAATTCTGACAGGTAAAAATTTGTGTTTGTCAACCAGTGTGTGTGTTGAGGGGAAAATATTTGCAGATAATGTGGAAAATCTAAACGAAAAAACATGGATTTACTGAGGGAGATTTAACTTTTGTGAAAGAATTATTGCAATTATCTTTTGCTGCTTTTATCTGACTATCATGTAATTGATGAAAAAATGAAAGTCTAGGAAAAGGAAAAGAAAACTTTAGTGTTGGCATCGTTAAAAAAAAGAGATTGCAAGATAAAAGGAGCTTGTTAGTATTGACACAAGGAAATTTGTTGAAAGTGTCAGTAACTGAATCATATTGATAAACTTAAACTTCACTGCCATCGGTGGGTGTTTCATTCATGCTCTGAAAACAAAAGTTTATTGAATCTGTGCCAAGATGCAATATTTTGTGATAATTTAGTCGCAAAAATATGTTATGTTGCTTTTTTATGGAGACCATTTCGTCTATCTCACGTTTTAGCCTTTTTGCAATCTTCAATGTGGATATTAATCCAAGAAAAATTATGGGTAACATAAATTTAATACCCAGAAGAGCCAAAAGGCTTTGTTGAATGGTTGAATTAGCTTCTTCTTTTAGAAGTTTTGCAGAACTTCTTTACATACAAGTAGTCAGTGGTGTATCAAATATAAACTTATGCATCCCTGCTATCTTATTTTTCTCCTCTAGTTGCTCTAAAGAGTCCTTGAATGATGCAAACTTAAGGTTAAATATTTGTTGCCTACTTCTAATGTTAGGCCATTTCTTGAACACCTCACATATTTTACATTGCATAGGGTAAGCACTTTTTATAGACATGAAGATAAGTCGTCATGATCATCTCTCACATTTTTTCATTGTCATTTGAATGAAACATGTTGTTAATGCATTATTAATTAAAGTTAAAATAATAACAGTTTGTGATTTTATGCATTGTCCTTCTGCAGAATATCTGTCTCAGATGTAGATTTTTAAAAAGTTGAATTAGAATTGTGTTGTTTGTTCTGGAACTCCATATTACCTCAACTAAAATTACATCTTGAATATTATCGTTATCTTTGGTCCGTCTAACTTGTATTTTTTTAATTTTTCAAATTATGAGTGACTTCACTGTGTAATAAATAATGAGAATGTTGTCTGTCATCTTCAATATTTATAACTATACTTGGCTGTCTTAATTAGTCAGTTAGTGGTAAAAAATACGCCCAATTTTCCAGTTAGGCTGTGAGTGGCTTAGATACTTTACTAAATGCACAAACAATGAAGTCAGTATGCCATTGAACATATGGATTTCATGGGTGGTGGTCTTGAAAAAATATTGCAATAGTTCTTGAGTGGCATAAAAATTCATGCCTCTTATTGAACTTGACCATTTTACACTGGCTTTTACTCTTATGCTCACGTCTGTTTTGCCTCCCATTGCATGCCACAACGGAAGGATAGAATTCATTGTGTTCCTATTTTTTACATAGAAAAAATTATATTTAATTGATGTGTTGTTCTTTCACCTACCACAATTATATAACCTTTTGTGTAGTGCAGTATTGAATCATTATCCATGGCATTCATAAAATATGTGTGATTGTTTGTGCCAAAAATATTTATTAGTTGGAGTAATAGTTGTGAGAAATGTGCAAGTTTTAAATCACTTCATGTTGCTTTATGGAATTGTGTTATTGACAAATGAATGACTATTGTGTGGAAGTTCTTTTAAACAGAGTTGTCTGCATCTATTCACTACTATGCCAATTTTAGCCACAAAAGTTGCTGCAGGGACAATGTACAAATATAAATATGATTCTTTTTTGGATTTCATTTTATATTGTTTAATTTTAAATGATATATTGCTCACAAAATTGTTGCAAAGTACATGGCCTGACTTTGATTGTTAAAGTGATATAATATTCAAAATCAACCCTCAGCTTTGCAGTTGTTTCAATCACTTGCTGGATGGAGCCCTGAAATGAGTATAAACTAGTCTTTGCAAATGTGTGTCTCAGCTGGAGGCAAAAGAATGTTGTAATGAGTGATTGAAGAATGAAGTTTTCTTTTTAGTGTACGATAAAAACCATCATTATATTTGTTATATGCTGTTTCAAGTGACTTGAATGGTTAATGTGATAATATTTTAGGGTAATTTTTTAAATGAATGATGTGCAAATTCCTTTTTGAGAAAATTCAGACGTGTGTTAATTTTTCTTAAGAGGAGTGTACCAAATACATTTTTAAGAAAATAATGAGCATCTGCTTTCATTGTGTCCCCTGCCCAATACATATATTGCTCCTTGGAATTAAGTTAAACCCTTCGTTGGGGACGAATTTTTCCTTATCTTTCAGCTGGTGGGGAGCAAATCCTCTGATTTTCATGCTATGAAATAAAAAGCTATTTACATGTTTTCTTATGCCTCCTAGAACCCAACGCAAAGGTTTTTTTCATGAATTGCGACCCGCAATCGATGGGTGACAATGGCAAACCGAATTTTACACGTATGTATTGCATCACTTGATCCAACCCCTCAGTTGAAAAAACTGGCTGAGTTTGTCATAAAAGTTTATGCTCCCTCATGGTTCACAATTAAATGTCATCAAAGGATTATTTATGCTTCACAAAACTTTTTTAAGATTGTACAATGCATCAAGTACTTAGAAGGTGATCTGAAGGCTGTTGTTCAATCAACGCTACAGAGAAATGCTTTTATAGTACACCCGGAACATCTCCTTTTGGGAATGTTGTTTGATTCACGAAAAAATATTAGGTGTCTGGTAAGCAAAAGAATACAAATAGCTCGACAAACTGATTTAAAAGCAAAGAGGGTTTTCAAACCACCACAAGTTAATTTTGATGCAGAGGACTATGTAGATCTTATTGATTGGCAGTCTACAATAGTAATGGAACCACCTATCCTAACTAACTTAAGCAAGCAAGAGCTAGAGTTGATCGTTGAAACAGGAACTAGCGACATAAAGGAGTTTAAAATTCCTTCACACACACAAGTAGTGGAAAGAATTGTGAAGGAGGTTACAGAAGCTTCTAAGCACGTTTGTGGGTACAAAGAGCGAGATAGTTTAATTAGATCAAAATTGCTGGATAGAAAATATCTTCCAAAGTTTGAAACGAAACATCACTTCACATCTGCAAGCCCAGGAATAAACATCGAGTAAGACTTAATTTTCTATAACAATAAAATATCTACTTTTTGGGAGACAATCAACTCTATCTAATATTTTTGGTTTTTTTAAGCAAATAGATGAGTTGCTAGAAATTGTTCTTTAAAATCAGCCTAACTAAAAACTTTGGTTACAGGTTGCAAGAGCTGCTGATAACTAAGATATCACATGCATATAAAATAAACCGTCTACATATAACATTCTGAAATTTTCATCAATTATCAAGATCTATAGATAATGTAACCAAGATTCATTTTTAAATACTTATTCAAGCTTAACGTTTTAATATTTGTAATATTTTTTTCCTTTTGAAAATAAAATCCTTTTTTCATTTCTCTTACTTGAAAAATAGGCTTAATTAAAAAAATAAAGGATAATTTCGGCCTAGTAAACACATATTAGATTGTAATAGGTACTTTTTATTTGTATGGTTAAAATAAATTTATAAATCAAATAAGTTGAATATAAGTAAATGAAACTGTCAACAACAGACCTTAATTTTGCGCAAATATGACTTTTTTACAGCTTATCCGGGAGATGCAAGTAAATGTTACTCGACCGGTGTAATTTTTTTTCTACTGTTAACTAAAATTTTAAACTTTATATTTTTGTACTTGAAAAATAAAATTTGCTTTGTATTTACGTTTTTTTTAAATTGAAAATTACGTTTTTTGACCAAAAAAATCAAACTTTAGGCCCGTTCCGGGAGAAGTAAATATTTTTCAATTTGACTCCAATTTTTTTTGGTGAATATGTGAGCACAGTGACAACTTTTTATCCACTTGCAATTTTGAATTTCAAAAAAAGTTTTTCGTGATCCGTGGGGGTGTCTCCTGGGGTCCGGCCTCTTTTATTAGGAGCTGCTTTGGGGGTCGAAGCCGTCCTCCTAGCCCTCTCAGCCTTCTCCCTTTCTCTATGCAACCTCTTCCTGGCTGCACCTGACCTTGGTTTTGAAAGAAGGTTATCCATTTTGGTGGACACGCTTCCTAGGGTGGTGGCAGAGGCCACTGAACCTGAGTCACCCCCCTTGGGGGATCTCTCTGCCTCTTTCAGGGTGGACTCGGATGAGTCCGATGATACAATGTCATCTGTCTTCCCCCCCAAGGGGTTCAAGGTTCGACTATGGGGTGTGGAGTTCCCTGAAGGGCCCTCCAAGGATAGGGTAAGGTTGGTGGAGGATCCTCTATCGGGAGCCCCGTCAGGGCTCGCCAACAGAGTCTCCTCCTCCATTGGGGTGATAGGACAAAAGTCCTATAAGGAGTTTGCAAAGCTGTGACCCCCCCCCCCAGGGTTTTTATTTTGAAAATCCATACGGTTCCCACGAGTAGCTAGGGAAATAAACGATCCACCTATGCAGAGCCCCGCATACATAGGTAAGGCTAAATAAAACCGGAGGTCGCCCTGTATCCGGAGTCTCTCTGTCAACGACTTCTTACCCTCCGCCCGCTGATGCTGTCACCCTTGCCTCAGAGAAGCACCGTGGTGAGGGAGGCTTTTTATCGACTAGATCCGTCATGTTCAGCGAAAGCCACCTCGTGGAGGATGTGGCTCTTCACCAAGCATGACGGTCTTGAAGAGTGATGGTCACCACCGCTTACCCTGGGATCACACATCCCTCGCCCCATACTGCTATGTATGTTAATACCTTCACCAACTTTTCCCATTTCAATTGGTCGAACCATCATGAAATCAGAAAATCGAGTAAATGCATCATGATAATACTAGATTCTTTTCTTCTAGCATTCCAATAGCTGCAATCTGGTTAACTTCTCTTATGAAACGCAAACTGATCTTCCCCACAAGAAGCTGTATGCCATATTCTCCAACCTTCTATCAATGAATTTTTACTAAAACCAATTCCATGTGTGAAATGAAACAATGAAGAAAGGAACTAAAATATTTTAAGGAGCTAGAGGTTGTAAGTAGCATCTCACCTGTTTCAGTAAAAAAATATACAATGAGATAATAATAATAACTCAGAAGAGCTAAACATAGGCTCATCAGCTTAAACTCAATATTCTATTGCATTCCTGATTTTCAAATGGGGAGAAGTGCATACCAGTGATAATATGAACCTGAACAGAGGGCTTATTTTCTTAGCTTAAAAGTTCCAGATCTCTGAAGCACTAGGGGGCATGGGCAGTCTCCTCCGGTATTACAATAAGTTATAGAACATTGCTCAAGTTGAAATTAAACCCTTCTCAACTTCCATATGCATTGGGGCCAACAGCTATGAATCATCCCGATAGACAATACATCATTGGCTGGATGGATCATATTTTTATGCCTTATTTTTACCTTTGATAGATGGGCGAAATTGTTCTGTTGGTCCTTTTTTGATGACATCTTATTGGGCTGAGATGCTCCAAGGTCTTTAGTTTGTCATATTCTTAACCTCAAGAGTTTAAATAGCTCTCCTTTCAGTCGACTGAGACACAACATAAAAGAGATGCCTCTTTGCTCTGGTTAGACCACATCTTGAATACGCAAATATCATTTGGCACTGTACATAGAAAGGTTTAATGTGGGATGTAAGTAAAATACCAAGGAAAGCCATATGCATCATTAAAAAATGCTATGAGTGAATAGAAAGTGCCACACTGCTGATAGATTAGGTTGGGAACTGTTAGACTCAAGAGGCTACATGCTATAGGCTTATGATATGTTATACGATATTAAGGACATCATTCATACCCCAGGCTATATCTCTAGAATGGATAGGAGTGAACAAATAAGAGAGACACTGTCAAACAGACAGGTACAACAATTCCTTCTTGCCACACATCATTAGTGATTGTAACAAAAACAGCGTGACACTAACTTAAGACAAGTCGTTAACACAATTTACCTCACCTCTCCATCCTCATTTTCCCTATTTCCCCCCTCTCCATGGCTGGTGTTCTAACACCCCCTGCAACACACCTCTGCAGCAGCTCACAGGGTAGATTGTAGGTGTAAAAGATATACTGGTTGATCTAGCTACGGGGAAAAGCACTCTCAATGGATCCCTCACATGGTCAACATATGCCATTGTTATTTAGGTGTATCAGTGGGGTACTCCACAGGATTGAGCCGCTGACCTGAGGTCCAGTGTTCGTATGTGGGTGCGAGGACTCGGAGCATATACAGCAAAATCTGAGCTGTATCCATTTCATGCACTGCTGAGTATGTTACTTTGTGAGCTCTATCCTGTTGAACAAAAAACAGACCAATGGGTCCACGATCATGAAGAATTTACTATTCGCTTATACCATTAATTTTGGATCATGCAAAAATACGGGGTTGGAAACCTGGTGGTTATAACCATCTATAGAAAATGTCGAGTTCGTGCTCCAGACTATAACCAAGCCTTACTGGCTTATTTAAGTCTTCAGCAGAAAGTTACTTCAAAATCCTAAAATGCAGTAGATGTGTTTTACTAAATTACTTTAAGCTCGACTATGAAAATGCATGCATATGGTTGTCAGTCCCATGGATTCAATGACCACTAAACACTGCATTTATTTGGGCATAAAACTTAAAGGGCAAGTTTGTCCCAAGAAAAATTATGATTGTATTCTAAATCAAAAGCTATAACTATTTAGAGGCTAGCATTGAAGAAATTGAGTTTTTTATATATAACTCAATTTATATTTACACTATATATATATATATATATTGCCAGTACTCTCTCCAGTTCGGAAGAAGACAGTTGATTGCTGTCGAAAATTAAACAACCATTCGTGTGAGTTTCTTTTGTTTGTGTCACTATGTTTTTACTTGTCACGCCTGTGACTCCTTATTGGGTATATTTTCACCATGTGTGAACTTCGTCGATTGAATAAATATATATATATGTATATATATAACTGCGTATGTACAGCTGCCAATTCAGTGGATCGGACAAATTATATTTGCAAATGAATTACTAAGGATTATAAATTAGACAGATTGATATGGACACCCTGGTGAAAATAAGAGCGTGATTACAGTGTGCCAAAAGCATAAATTGGGACTCAAAAGTGTGATAGACAGTATAACGGTATACAGTGTTCCTACACTGTATGGTCACACTGTCCATCACGCTTTAAAGAGAGCACAGTGTGCATACACTGTGACTAATACACTTGCACAATGTGCAGCATATTGTTGTCACACTGCCTGCCACTGTATATTTTCATCAGGGTAAGGACCATATTATTTTATTATGTTTGGCTTAATAACGGGATATTCGTTTAAATTTTGTTTTACTGGATATAATCTAGGTCCACACGACCACTACTAGTAACTCGAAAGAAAAAAAGCGGTCAACGATACCCGGGTGTAAAATAAGCCACGGAAGATTTTTAAATAGACCGCGAAAAATGCTAATACAATGTTCTCAGTAAGAAAAAAAAATATTAGCTTGGCGGTTTGTATTAGCAAAGGATCAGGCAAAAAACCCTTCCTCCTGTATTTTCGAATTTTTAGTTTACTTTATAGCCGCATCGACGTCGAGTTTAATTACGCGGAATAACTTATATATATTAACGTTTTGCATGCGCCAAAGAATAATGCAAGTAAGGAATCCGTCGATGACGACGCATTCAGCATCATAGAAAACAATATTCCAGGAAAAATAGGGCATTAACTCAAACCAAAACGTACTCGAAAAGAGACATTTTAAGCGATTGAAATGGTTTCAATAGTTGTCATTGTATAAAAGATGATGCTGTGATTCCACTTTCGTTTTTTCCACACAAAGAATACTATGGCAACCTGAACGATTTTCACTTCCGTACCACAAAAATATAGCAATCTATATTACCACAATAGTGATTTCATCCTTACAGCATGGTACAACACGGGCTCATAATTAGAAAACCTAACTTTTTATTTAGGTTAACTCGTTGGATTATAGCGCGGGAAAACGCGTCCCACGCTTCACATGTCCAAAAAATGGGTAACCATGGGATGTTCTTGACCAATCAGCGGGCAGAATTGTGTTTTCGTCTTCTTGCCTGAAAAAGAGGTTATCCTTAACCAGGTTCTCTAAAAACATAATTGTATTTATTCAGTAAATAGTGATAATTGACTTTCGGGATTTTGCAATATTCCAGTGGAATCCGCCAACAACGTTTCTAAAATCATATTTGGCGGAGTTTTGCTTTACTATCGGCATAATAGACAAATAATCTGAGTGTTCCCAACGTGTTCGGGCGCCGTCGTGCGTTAAATCGTTACGCAGACATTCGCTTTGTGTGATAGGATGTGATTGTGATGTTCAAGTCGTGGTATGTTGGCATATAGCGTCAAAAATTCCATCAAGAAGCTGTGTTAATGGTGTCTTGGACATCTGAGTTCCATGACTTGCTGTCAATAACAGTTAGTGTTGGGAATATCTGGTTGAAAGTGATTAATACGTGTGAAGCTCGGAAATTTCCCTCCAAATTTCAAGATGCCACTGCTGCGTAAAAAGCCTTTCGAAAAGAAGAAGCCGCCTCCCAACCTTCGGCCGGACGAGGAAGTTTTTCATTGCAAATTGACTAATGAACTTTTTCGGGATTATGAGTGAGTTGATTGCTTATTATTCTTAGCCCATATTAGTACGTCGGCCATATGCTTGGACATTACCATGAAATTTGACCTTTACCAGTGTGATGACATACTTAATGAAAGCCATTTGCTCGATAAAATTAATCGGTTACATAAATAAGTATATTGTGTTTAGCTTTCCTAGTGCTCGTGTAATTCCAACTTGCTACGTGATGAGGTGATAATGGCTCCTATTATCTTTCAGTGAATTCTACGAACGCATTATTCTTTGCAACTCACTGATATGGTCCTGTTCAATAACGGGAAAACCGAACATTACGTATGCGGAAGCACTCAGAAGCGAAGCTAGTGCAAGAAATACGTTAAATGAGTACCCCAAAGCTGTAATTATCTTTTTAATTGTTATAAATATTGATTCTGCCGCATTATTATTACTTTTATGTGTAAATGTGAAATTTGTTTCAGCTTAAGCTGCCAGTAATCTACCTGGCCTCGAAGACTCGGCGTACCTGTTTGAGGGATTTAGCAGATGATGTTTACAATTTTATTAGAAACAGATATTTTGCTGGAGAAACTGTCGAAGTAAATCTATCTGATGGACAATGGTACGTGGTAGTCCAATCAGCCCTAATTAAAAGTAGCTTAAGGCTCCTGATTATTTAATATGTTAAGTAATCCTATGTGTGTGTTTATTCTATGCTTGTAGTTAACGCAGTTTTTTCTCTAGGTTTGAGTGCCAAATCTTGAACGTGATTGCTCCTTCATCCAGTGAAATAGAAGAGTATGTTGCCAAAGAAGGCAGTGGGAGGTGAGTTTGGATCATTTTATTCTTTGCATCCATTTTTGTTGATATTAACAAGCTTGACGTTATCTGTTTTGGCAATCCAACTTCATTATATTACTCCACATCTATGGCAGCTGTGGTTAGGACTTTATTATTGTTGTTGTCAGTAGTCAAATATGACATGCTACCATCCCTCATTGCTAAATTTAATGGATGACATCAGTAAATTCAAGCTGTCATTGAATTTTAGACAATTTTGATATGGATTGTGGAAGTTTAGGCTAGAAACGAATTGTTTCTGCACATAATGCATGGTGGAATTTGGTTGTAATTATGACTACAGAGCACTATTGACTCAATGTAATTTTCTAATATCAGTATTTGTACTTGTTGGTTAAATGAGATTTTGCATTTTAGTTAACAACTAATCATGCTCTCCATGAATTATTTACCCTGCTGAAAGCCTTGGCATGCAATGTTAGTATCTTAAAACCTGTGCTTAGAAGCATTACGAGAAATTTCCAAGGGAATGTGTCCTACATGAGTAGTGCCCAACCATGTTCCTGCCACTGGCCCTCTACTGGTTATATACAATGACTCCTGTACTACATAGTTTCTCATTGTCATTATCTTGACAATTAGTATTCCAAACTAGAATACCTGCTTTAAAATTTTGCTTGATGATGATTATGTATGTAAATGAACAACCTATTTTTTTCCATTGGATGTTGCTGGATGTCTTTCATCCCCAGCTAGACTTGGCTTTGTGGCTTCATAAGTTTAGGGGAATCCTATCAAATTGTTTGCACAGGGGAAACTTCTTGTCTTATTTGCTGAAATATATTGTAACGGTTGCCCCTGATCAAAAGGTCGCCCCCTCCAATAATTTAATACTGAAGGACGCGGGTGCGCCAGACAGTGCCGCATCACTACCCTGCGACCGCCAGGCCAACCCCAAAAGGCAATCGCACATGCACAGGACAGGAAATATAATAATTCAGGTTCCGATAAAGGATCAGCGACCAGCTCCTAGATGGAAATAAAATGCGGCCAATTCACTGCGCTCAAAGTCCCCGTCTGCGACGGCAAGCACCTTGATCGTCGCCCGGCAACTAAATGAGCCCCCTTTTACCCAGGACCAAGGAACTTCAACTGACAATAAGAAAATGCTCGTATAAATTCATTTAACCCAGTTTAATGAACATTGAAAAACATAATATAAAAAAAACGACTTATGAAAAATATACCCTGATGAGGTGAGGGATGGATTATACCTGGGTGAACATGAACATGTATGAATAAGTATGAGGAAAAGCAAAACAATTTAACAAATCAATAATCAAATAAACAATCGATGTAACAACGACCATGAACAATTTAACAAATCATCCTTGTGAGCAATAGTTGCGGGTCAAGAACCGACTCAGAGTTCTTCCATCAGCCAAGTATTTCTTGATTTTAGCCAATTAACGAAGGCACACGGGATTCACTTCTGCCACGAATGGGAATTTTGGGGATGTCTGAGGGACGTGTCACAATGGGGACAAACCGTTCCGGATGATTATGTACTCCTGATGAGCCGGACGTTGCGTCGGCGCGATCACCGGCGTCGTTCCCGGTGTAGGGTTCACCGCCGCTCCGGTTTTGCAGAATCCGGATGTATTTTAGCCAGTCAGCCTGTCTGGCGACGTCTGTTACTTTGTCCTCCTATCCCTCGGTTAAAATGTCTGATAGTGACTCTCACGGCCACTCTCTCTATCCTGCTGTCCCTCGGTTGACTTTCTGATAGTGACCCTCTCACTGCCACTCTCTCTGTCCTGCTGTCCCTCGGTTGACTTTCCGATCGTGATCCTCTCACTGCCACCGGCCCAAAACGACTCACTCTCTGCCACATGCACACACTACTCGTTTTTGTCTTAGTTCCAAAATTACACACACACCCCCCCCCCCCCCCACACACGCGCGCATCGATGGGAGGCTCAGGAACCACTTCGATCCCTCGCGCGGAAAATATACAAAAAACATCACACTTACATTTAAAAGTAACGAAAATAATTTCGTTACAATATAGATTTCACATGCTCTGAAGCTTACTATCTATACCTATGGTTTGTGACATTCTATGTGACATTATTCTCGTTTTCGTTGCATCTGTGCAAGTCTGTGGAATTAATTCAGGCTTGCAATTCCGGTCTGTCTTTAGAAATTGTTTCTAGTCTTTCTAGGTAGGCCTCTTTCATCTTGGTAGAGCAATGAAAAGTAACAAAATACTGGAATTCCCCATTAATTTTCATTGATGATGCTACACCCCAGTAATACCATTGCCTTGTAAATAACGTTTTATGTGGCAATGCAGTGTTGTTGTTCCACTCTGTTTCTTAACTCTTTCATTGTGATTGACTTACCATGATTCTAAATCAAAGTTTCTCAACTTTATTTTACTCAGTTTACTTAAAGGAGTTGAGACAAAATTTTTCCTGACCTCCCCCATGAAATTTTAAACTAGAAATTACTATATCCTTGTGCCTGATGCACCTTAGCCAGAAGTTCAGTGTTTGGTTTGATGTCAGTAAATTTAATTTAAATGCCTTCTCTTGATAGTGCATATGACCAGTTTTGAGGGAACCCTTATTATAATCCTTAGATTTTTTTGCCTCCCAAAATTAATTTTTGGGCCCATTGAGAATCCCTGCTCTGAATGAACAATACCCTTACTCATCAGTCACCTCAAGTTTAACCTTCCGGCAGGCGCAAATTTTTCAGTCACACAAGCAAGTTGTGTACGCAGTACACGAAGACGCTAATAAAGAATAAATTAGGTGTTTGTTATATAATGGTTAATTTGTCATTGGTTAGCTGTATTATTTATTTATTTACATAACTGTTCACATTTCACATCCTTATTTTTTATTATTACTTATTTTAATAGCTGTCTAGGTTGCCGAAGAAATCTGTTCCTCGGCATCTTGTAGGCACAGAAGGCAAGTGACAAAGACTTGTTAATGTATTTTTGCTAACGTATTTAGCACATAAAATGTCACATTTGAAGAGTTATTTAAGCATAAGTTTACATCTCCCTCTTTTCACAAAATTCACGGGAGTAGTTTTTACTTGAGGGTGGTATCACTTCAGGTATGTTTCCAATCGGACAGCGGAGTCAAAACAGTTGATTTTGACACTAAATGCCCCTTTTTGAGACCCACGTCTTGGTAGTTTCTGAATATTCTTATTCAATGCTGTTCTTTATAATACCATGTTTATTGAAAAGAAATAATGAGTTTATGCCAGCTATATTCAAGAAAATGAAATCATGCAAGTGGTGGGCTAGGGCTACGCGCACTTTATCAACTGTGTTTACTGCACGTATAGTTTCATTGTAATGTGCTTTAATTTTTGGTCTGTTGGTAGCTGCATTGATGTCATGTGAGTCATACGTTGTTGGCATTCGAATGATGACTTTGAGTCTTGGTACGTATGACATGAGGGTTACGTTTCTTTAGAATCCAAGCAATTAAATTAAACTTATTTCGCTTTGTTTGGTAGAAATTCGTGCAGGATTTCTTGCTTGTTTTTCGGCACCTCCCGAGTTCTTTATTGCCAGAGTAAGACAATTTTGCATCACCTTATGCCACACACTCAGGCCATACCTTGATAGATTGCTGGGAATGTACTGCACAATGCTACATCGACGTCTGAATGGATGCAACATTTCTTCAATTGCAATGTAATTGCTCGTCTTGTAATTTTTAATGCAGCCACTCAAAAATCAATCTAAAATCAACCGTATTTCCATGAGTTTGTCTACATTTCTTCTAGCCTTCCTGATTGTAGAATCTTCCAAATTGGAGAAATGGAATCTTCTCATGGAAATTCTCATGGAAATGGAATTCTCATGGAAATATACCTCATGGCAATTCTAGGTGCCACGATTCCTCTTCTGTATGGATACTCTTTCTACATAAGTTCTAGAATATAAGTATGATGCGGCTGTTTTATGCCAACCAGAATTGCACTTCTTCTTTGGAGGCTCCTACATCCAAATTGCTTTACACATCATCCTTAAGTACTTCTTCTGCTTCGCAATCTTCTATCATTTTTGATGGCATCATCTTCCTTTTCCTCTTTGTTGGAGTCCTACAGAAGCCTCGAGTTGATAGTTCCTCGGCTTAAATTTGGAACACTAATCATTTCAAAATTAGTTTCACTAGTGTAAACTGCATTGATGCAATGTTACATCTTTTTATGCAGTAAAAAGTGACTCATTCTCTGATATAAATGTAAGCAATACAGGTAAATGTACTTACGAAGATATTGTTTTCATAGTCACAGCAGGTGTCCACAACAAACAAAAAATCTCTTGCTTCAGGCAAAAATTACTGCCGTGTAAAAATATGAATAGATAATCAGTAACTTGTGATATTTGTTGTTACAATACCTACTATTGTTAACTATAAAAAAGTCAATATATTATAGAATAACAAAAAATATTTACAAACATACCTCGATTGTTCATTGATTCAACGGGCCTCGCAGAGCACAACGTGCGGACTTCACGATGTGTTTTGCTTTCTTCTCTCCTAAAAACTGCTTTTAAGAAAATAATTTCTGCGCACCACGAGGGCTATTTGTACAAATGAAGAATAGCAAAGGGCCCCAAGTTGGTCCCATCACGGTAAAATGGATTAACGCCGAAAACCGACCACCGTGTACTCAATACACGTACATGCCCACGGGAAGGTTAAAGACTTTTCCCTCTCTCCCCCTTTACTAAGGCATTGTGAGAAATCTAAGGGTATCAGAGTGTGTCATAAATATTGAAGATGGCCCTTTAGACTTCGTGGTAGGTATTTAGAATCTTATGACTTCTACATTTGGGAATATCATGATCAATAGGCTTATTAGTACTTAGTATGATCTAATATTTTTTTACAATACTAAATTTGCGGCCTCTATAATTTAAGAAAATTTCTAGCGCTGTGCGGAAGTAAACATAGGTGCAATTAACGACCCTCGAAAAGGGAGCTATGTGAAGTAAACTACATGAATCAACATGAGGAAACATCCTCATGATCCATCTCAGTCCAAGCATTCGCCAGTGGTACAGCAGCCGATGCGATTTGAATTTGTCCTCCGGCCACGCAGACTTGGATACACGATCGAGTACTTAATGTCGATGGACATCTTAAATGGAGCATTTCTGCAGAATCTTCATACCTACTGTTCATTTTGTACCTAAAAATTACATGAAATGCGTTAAGAAACGTCAACTTTAACGATTTACACAGAAACAACATTGTTTGTGGTTTTATGTAGTCATTAGAAAACCACAACTGCGATGACTTTTATGTTATGGGTGTAATGACAGAGGAGATACTTTTATTGAAGGATAATTTTTTATCTCGACTTCAAGTTTCGGTCTCAGCTAGAGAGAAATGCAGTAATATGCTCTCCTTGAAATGTTGCCACTTCTTCTATTGGCAGGTATGCAGGGGGCCGAGGTGTAGTGCTATTGGTCATAACGCATTAGTTAGATTTGGATTTTTAACAATATAATGTTCAAAGCCAACCTATTTTTCTTGTATTTCACTATAATGCACATTTTTATCACCATATGGTGTGCATGCGTTAATGTGTTTTCTCTTATCCTTGCACTTTCTTTAAAATACCCGCTTACGATAGAATGGATATTTTATCCTGAAAAAATGAAAATTTTGTCCTGGAAGTTCTGCTGTGAAGAAGTGCTGGAATTTCATAATTTCTGGTCTGTAGCAACCCTGAATATTTTATTGGCTACGTTGAAAGCACTTTCTTAAAAAACCATGCCTTCAAACCTCTTTTTTGGGCTGGCTACATTGATAATATTTTCTTCCGTGAATGTGAATCTCTATGTTCCGTTATCTCACCTTACTCTGTTTCCTTCACATCTTCCATCTCTGATCCCACCATTTCATTTACAGATGTGCCATATTTCTCAGAATATAGTCCCCCTCAATTGTCTTTCAAGCTTCAATTTTGGAAAAAGTTTCAAATAGCTAAGCTGGCCTTACATATATTATTCTCAGGTTACCATATTGAACACCTAAAGTAATATAAATTTCCTTTGTTTAAATTACCAGCATGGAGAACAAATTTAATGAATTCACCATAGTACTCAATATTTTTTCATCTTAAAAGTTGAATTTCCATTGTTTTTGGGGAAACTAGAATTCCTTAAATAAGTGGAAAGGTGAAGTGAAGAACTTCTAAAAATGATCAGTATTAGTCACTGTCATTTTTTAAACTCCTCCAATAATTAATGCTACACTGATACAAATTAAGAACAGGCAATATTACCGTAAACTCAAACTTTAATCACAAGGATATGATATCACAGTTCGTATTGAAACTTCTTGTGGCTCATTAATGCATATTATTATCATCCAAAGTGATCAGGGGACTTATGGAAAGCTAAAATAAGTTGCAACAGTCATGACAATAAACATCTATCTAACAAGATATTCACATGAATTGACAAATAATGCCCCAACGGGAAACAAAAATATACAACCCACTGCATTCATACTTGGGAGATTCTATTTCCTTGTGCAACACAAAACAATCTGTCTCTTTGAGTCCAGCCACACAATTTCATCTTCTGAGCCATCAAGTGCATTTGAGATACAGCACTTTTTGAAACTTTTAGCAATATTAGTTTCTTAAATGAAATTCCTTGCATACAGTACCCATTTGGCTCTTGGCCACAGCTGCAGGAGATGTCCTCTTCAATATCCTGCTATCGCTGTATTCTTTCTCTCCACTAAGCATCCATTCAGCTTAAGTTACATTTAACCTATCCTTAAATGGTTTATTTATTGAGGCATCAGGGTTCCTACAAGCCTGGAAAACCTGGAAAGTCAGGGGAAAAAAATTGGTTAGGGAAGGTCTTGGAAATTTTTGGCCAGTCCTGGAAAAATTGAAAGTGCTCTCGTTTCGTCTGCCACAAATAATGCCCCAACGGGAAACAAAAATATACAACCCACTGCATTCATACTTGGGAGATTCTATTTCCTTGTGCAACACAAAACAATCTGTCTCTTTGAGTCCAGCCACACAATTTCATCTTCTGAGCCATCAAGTGCATTTGAGATACAGCACTTTTTGAAACTTTTAGCAATATTAGTTTCTTAAATGAAATTCCTTGCATACAGTACCCATTTGGCTCTTGGCCACAGCTGCAGGAGATGTCCTCTTCAATATCCTGCTATCGCTGTATTCTTTCTCTCCACTAAGCATCCATTCAGCTTAAGTTACATTTAACCTATCCTTAAATGGTTTATTTATTGAGGCATCAGGGTTCCTACAAGCCTGGAAAACCTGGAAAGTCAGGGGAAAAAAATTGGTTAGGGAAGGTCTTGGAAATTTTTGGCCAGTCCTGGAAAAATTGAAAGTGCTCTCGTTTCGTCTGCCACTTGTCGTTCTTTCCTTCCATGCGCTCGCATCCACCACCGCTGCCGAACTGCTCACGGTGGTGGGCTAGGGTGGAGGTCGAGGAGAGGTACGCTTGCCAGCAAGTGGTGGTGTAGGTGTGCGAGGACCACCACACAGTGGACTAAAATAGCTAAAAGATGGACAAAACTCCAATTATTGAACAATATTAATTAAATTTCATATAAATCGTTTTTGAGGTTGCTGAATCCGAATATTAAATTATTTGTCACTAAAAATAAAATTATGGACCCAAAATGATGGTCGTACTCAGAAAAACATTTACTAACAATGAGAAAATTTTATACTTTTTAACAAAAATCTGTTAAAATATTTTCACTGTCTAATATACTCACACAAATCATTATACATTCACATGTGGAATGGAGTGGAATTAACTTATTCTCCAGATCTTTGACGTCGGTGATGATTTAGAGTGTAGTTGCAGTATTTTCACAGGGATATTGAATTTTTGTTGGTCGACAAAAACAAGGAGATGAGGGTCGAGGATTCTTCCATAGAATTTTATGTATGTTAGTTGCTGGATTTACAGCTGTCAATAGCAACAGAACTATGTAAGTGAAAAAAACATTTGCATCCGTTTTAACGTTTACATCAGAAAATTTCACAATTTACACTGCCCCATTTGCAAATTAAGTTCATATTTTTAAGCTCTTCTGAGAGAAAAGTAGTGAGTATTTCTTCTTGATATAGCATAATTAATTCGATAAGTCATATGATTCAACATTGATTGTAATTGAACTTCAGCAATCTCACCTAATTTTAATGCTCGTTTTATCGGGATAGCGTCTAGCTGTAGCTAATAAAACTAAGCGGTGTGCAGGATACATTTCATGATTCATTGGTCATGCTGTTTTTCGCATTTGATTGTATAAACCTGGTCGACCTCTCCTCTTTCTTTCTTTTAATTCAGTAGACAGGGTTGCCACAGGAAAAGTCTGGGAATTTAAAAATGGTCATGGAAAACCTGGAAAAGTCAGGGAATTTTTTAATGCAACCTGGAAATTTCTTTACGTTTCAACGTTATCCACATCATTTTTATAATCCTGTGATTTATATTACGATTTGTGAAATGGTTGAAATTAGCATATAAACGATTTACTATGATCGCGTATCTAGCATAAATAATGCCGTCTTCCCATTTAATTCGTCTGCGTTTTTGGAGCAAAGCAAAAAATGAAGTTTCTACTCGTTATTTCAGCTCCTCTTTGTTAGGTCACAGTACAACTACAGATCTGCTGCAAGGTTGTTTGAAATAACTCTCTGGTCTGTACTTCAGGAATCTCCTCTTAAGTCTCAATGGATGGGCCCAATGTCAATTTCAAATTTGTGACAGACCTGCAGGCACAACTTCAATCCATGTATGATGTTGATGATCCCTTTCTTGTCTCTATGGGCTCATGTCGGCTTCATATTGTACATAATGCTTTTAAAACTGGAGAAAAAGCCACTGGATGGAATGTGTTACCCATTCTTAGAGCTTGCTATAATTTGTTCAAAGATACGCCTGCAAGGAGGAGTGACTACAAATATTATACTGAGAGTTTTACATTCCCTAAGAAGTTCTGCCCAGTTAGGTGGCTCAACAGAAAGTAAGTGGCAGAAACAGCATTGAACATTCTTCCAAATTTGAAGAAATGTGTTAGTCCCATGAGAGGGATGGCAAAAGGGTGACTTCAATCAGCTATAAGGAAATGTGCGAAGGAATAAAGGGCAAACTCATGGGGTGGGATGTCCGGTGACCTTGAAAACCTGGAAAACTCAGGGAAATATTTTGTGCTGGAATAGTCAGGGAAAACTCTGGGAATTTTTGAATTTTTCTGAAAAACACAGGAAATGGACGGCAGCCGATTTCCATTGAGGCAGAGAGAGAGTTTTAACCTGCACCTTTGATTGCATTATGCTTGTCTCATAATCAGCGTAGCCTTGCGCTCCCTGTTCATTTCATACTCTTTTCGCAGCTGTGCACCCGCTCGCAGCTTGTGATTCGCGCAGTCCAGGGTGCCAATTCAAACAAGGCAAATTCCACCCGGAATTGATGCCAAAATGCGATTGTATATCTCCTTCAGGGGAAACAGAGTTCTGCACGGAAATCTTGATTCCATTCGAAGATCCATATGAATTGAATTCTTGGTGTTGCCACATTTACGAGAAATCTAAACGTCTGCGCATGCGCAGTGACATTTCCCGCAATTATATGAAAATCATTCGGCTGGCAACCGAAATGGATAATTGGGCATTGTTATTATATGATTGATAATCCTCACCCAATAATCTCAACCCCCCTCGTTTTAATGTTTGCAGAAATGTTTTTGAAGGAGCGGAAATACATTTTGCGGTCACTGCGTGTTGAAATCACGGCCCTCGGGTTCGAAGTCGACAGGCCCACTGTACAGGGTCAACCCAAGTTAATTATAATTTGTGTATTGTCCAACAAATACAATTTTGTTCAAATTGAATTATTTCGGGTGTAAAATCCATACCTATCACAAAGTAATAAATTCACAGTTTCCGAAATACTCATGCAAAGTGCAGTGAAGCCTTAGCGGAGAAGCGGAAAGGTATCAAGGCCTCCATGGAAAAAGAATAATAAAGAGTTACTGAAAAAAGTTCAGGAGCTGCAAACAAAAAAAAAACTAATTTAATGAAAAGCCGAGAAATTTGTTGCAGAAGTTGAATCGGAAATGCACTTGTTGAGGAAAATCACATCAGTTTCTTTTATTTACAAGTTCTTTATCAAACTATCCTGAATTTTATTCATTGTGATCAAATTGCACCTGACTCAAATTTTGTTGTTAGTTAACCATTTTTGTTTATTTGTCGGTTGAAATGAAACCCGTATTACTCCACATTCCTTTATATTCTATTATTTAACTCAAAGTAGGTACTGACATTTCTCGTATTTTTCAAATCGGCAAAATATGCCAATTTTATTAGAAATTCATTATAAATATTTTATAAACGAAATGCGGCGTGACCCTGGAAAATTCAAAACTTTTACTGAAAAACCTGGAAAACTCAGGGAAAAAAGAAATTGAGATTCACCGGATACCGTGCGGGACCTAGATTACCTCTTTTTTCTCATGTTGCTCGCATTGTGGAGCCCTTCCTTTGTTATTTCCAAAGTAATGATCCATTTCCCCCCTTTGTGTACACATAACTAACTCGTCTTATGATGGATTGAATGTCATTGTTTGTGAAGGAAGACATACTCAAGAATGCCAGCATTATTGACCAAGTCAATATTGAAATGAGTGACTAGCTAGTCTCAGTAAAACATTTAAAATTAGGACATTCAGTCAGAGCTGAGCTACGCAGTGTAGTTCTTAAAGATGCCGAAATATTTGCATTCAAGAAAGAATGCAGGGTGTTCTTGAAGAGTATGTGCTTAAAATTGACTGCAAAGTCACCATTGAAATATAAATTATGCAAAGGAATTACATTTGCTGATCCATCCCTGATCTATGATTTTGCTGACTGTGGACTGATGTGGTTGGATATAACACTATAGTTTTTTTCAAGAAAAGAACTGGCTAACGGGCCAGAATTGCGACCAGATTAAAAAGGAGTTCAAAAATATTATTACCAATCCTACAGTCATGGAGGTAATGAAAACGTTTTACAGAAATGATCAGAGACAGGACCATTTCTGGATGAAACATTTGTCTTATTCATATTTATCTGATCTCCTTGTCATTTTCGTTCGCAAGGTGCTAATACTGAGTCATAGAAATTCTTGTTTGGGGATGGGCTTTTGAATTAATAGAGAGTTAGTTGTTGATAATCAGCTGCTTAAATCTCTTGTTGCACTTCGACAAGTCTATAATGCAGTGCAGGATGTTGGTGGTTTAGACTGCATGAATTTGACGAAGAAAATGATTCTGAGGGTAAGAAATTCCAGGTCTCATTACGCAGATGCATTAGTTGAGGAGAACAAGGGAATTATTGATAGAGAAAATGAATGATGCAAGAAAAAACGGGTCAGTGATCATTTGAGAAATTTAACTGAACAGAAACAAAAAAATTTCTTGTAAGCCAAAGGGAAGTTGAGGCCATTGATGAAAATATTGGTGTTCTTAAGAGTAGCAATCGAGAATAAATTTTCACCTGTTACAGAAGTGTCATATTCATTCATAGCCAATCCATGCGTTTATTTGTATGTATTTTTATCATTCATTGAATGTATTATTTTGAGATTCACCATCCAGGAGGAAAGTCTGTTTCTTCTCCTGGTATCATTGTAATGTAAGGAGTGAATATTTAAGTCTTAATTTTTTCTCCCTTTTAATTTATTATGTTTATGTCATCATTGTTTTTGGGAAAATATTTCTGGACATGCCCATCCACATAGGCTGATATCTGTTGGATAGTGTTCTCATTTAATATTTTAGCATGGAATAATAACTACAAATAATATGTGATCTCTAGTTAATGAATAATAATTGTTGACCCATTCAATAATTTTTCTAGTTCATTTCTAATCGCTAAGCTACATTGTACCTTGAACTTAATGCATTTTCATTCTTAATTTTACTTTTGTCTTATTTTCTATTTAAAAAACATATTCAAGATGAGAGTAAGATTTTCCTCCTCACATATTGTTGCAACAGTATGAGCAAATTATTTATTTTTTTAATTTCACACATTTTTTACTTGTTCTCTTTAAATCTTTTGGTATTTTTGGAAGTCTCTGAGAACATTCCCAACGACTTATAGTTGTGGGAAAGACCTCTGGAATTATCACGTTGTCATGTAATATTAAAATACCTATTATTAAAGATCAAATTTACCAGTTATCAAGAATTCCTTTTCATTTAAATTTACTTCTCATACTCCTCGAATCCTGGCCACATCATTAGTATGTTTCATACCACAAGAAGGATTATCCATTTTACAGAATCAAAATCGGTTGATTTGATTCGATTTGGCAACCTTTTGGATTCTAAGCTCGATTTTAATACATGAAAGAATCCTTTTTTTTAATGACTGTAATTCTTGTTTTTAATTGTAGCAATAAACATTTTATTTTCAATTATACATGTTTTTCTATTGATATAAGCCATACTGATCATATTTAACCATTTGGCAAAAGCCATGGAAATTTCTAAATTTTGATCTGGAAAAGTCATGGAAAATACCAAGGGAAAATTTGCGGGAACCCTGGACATCCAATGGTTGATGTTGGCTAGTCGAACCTCCTGAGATGATAACAAGATCGGTTTTGTCTTTTGCAAGTTCCGTCTTTATCGGAGCGTAATCTAAAAGCTGCAGAGATGGTAGGTTTAGAGGGGCACCTGATCTCCTTTGCCAAAATACCTTTATCCAGTCCTTCATCTACACCTCTTTCATCCATCCATTTTCCTGAGCTTGAATGTGAATATCAGCAGAAAATTTTTTTTAGGTAATGCTTTTTTCTTTGATGATGTAAGGAGTGCCTTTACTCCCATCAGCAGTGATGCATTCAGGCTATCCTATTTTCTAGTGGCCCGAGGTTTTCAATAGCACTAATTTAGCTTCCCTCTCCTCCACAATAGTCCAGCTCCGTATGTCAATTTAAACTAGTGTTTGGTCTCTTCCTTGCCCATTGTTCCAATGAATAAACTTGCCTGTGATAAAATTGAATTGCATAGCTCTGGTATGCAGTGATTTTGTTCTCATAAAGTTCCAGTTGGTGCTGAACTAGCGTCGTTCAATGCCAAAGAGTGAATCCATTTCTGTTCATCTTTCGCCGCAACCAGCCTCTGCTAGATTTAGAGTGAGCCCTTTATATACTTATTTCTGGGGCTCCTGCCAATTCCTCCTTGCAAATCATTCTTTATTATACAGCAACAGCCTCCAGGCTTTATTTTATGCACAAAGCTGACAACTCATTCTTCTATGACTTAAAATCTGCCACTTTAAAGATCTGGAAATTATTAACTCGATGTACTGGCATTTTGCATGCAATATAGCTGGTCTCGCCAAAGTCGTGCGGAATTTCTTTTCACTTCAAATTTTTCAACTGCCACATGGTTCCCACGCACTACAATGTACCGTGCAATGGATATACATATTGAAATTTGCATGAAAGCCCCATCTTTGATGCTTCTTCATATGCCTTGGTGTGGGTCTTCTTCTTTCCTCGTGATCCATTGCCCTACTATGAAACAAACATAATTCTTGAGAAAAGCTGACATTGCAGATTAAATTGCGACACATCATGTTGGATAACTAATGACTCACTAGCTCATAACTAATGACTCATTTCTCATTTAAATAGTAGAAAAACATCTGATTCCTTTCCAAAGTATGATACCTTGGCTAGGAATCAGATGTTTTTCCTCTTGTACTGGTGTTTTGTGGTAACGTTTACTAGTCTGTCTTAACGAAATTAAATGCTTATGGCTACCACAGCAATAAATCATTTACTGTGGTGAAGATGTCTTGGATTACACATGGTGTTGTATTGCTGTGTTTTTTTTGTTTTAGTGGTGACAGTAACATACTCAGAAGCAGGTGGCTTGAACATAGTTTTCTCCTCTCAAATTTTCTTTGTGCCATCAAAGGGTGGGCAATAATAGAACCTGACCATTAGGCTATGTTCAATTTTGTAGCTGAAGGAAAAGTTTTATTGAAATTTTCTCAGTCTTTCCTGAATAAACCAATTAAGATTATTCTAATCCAATTTTGAAATATAGACCGAAAGAATTTACAACTGTAGCAGTGATTTTATTTGGTTGATATCAATTATTCTAGTGGCCCTGGTCCTGATCGTGATTTCTGGCCACCAGCTGCTCTTTATCAGTATGAGGTACGAGACATTAGTAATCGACCCATGGAAGATGTCTCAAGGTTTCACAGTGTCCGAGGAGAGAAGGTCCGGCGGCGCAAGGGGTCCTTCACCCGGGAACGCAATCGCCTGTTCCTCCGTCAAGTTGCTATACCCTTTGAGGATGGAATTTGGGGAATTAAGGTATTTTTGTGTTTTTATTTCTTCTGTTAAATCTGCTTTTACTTCACTCGTAATATTTGTGTGATGCTTGTCATCAAAAGTAATTTTGTCCTAACATTTAACAGCAGCCTTCCAACACTTCTCATCTCCCACTTATTATCTGGGTAAGGAATTTATCCCTTGGTCTACCTACCTCATGGGGCTCACTTCTGTCATGATTTTTTCAAGTTCATTGGATTTGGCCAATCTACTTGTGTATTCTGTACCCTGGAGTGCATCAAATGGTTTAATTCTACTCTTCTTGATGAAAATTACTGTAATAATATTTATATTTAGTATTGTGAAAACCTATTGTTACGTATTTTGTATATTTGAACTTGCCTCTATTCTCTTTTAAATAAATTTTTATAATTTATGGTGTATTCTCATATTTCAAGCATTTAAGCAATTTGTGTTGAATCTTCAAATTTCAGGAAGATTTTATTAACAAACATCAAATTACCCATGCAAGATATTCCTTGCTATTTCCTGGTCCAATACCTGCTTTCCAAGATTCATCAAAGAAAATTAGGACTCCTCCAAGTCCTACTAAGTTCGTTGGCAAATCAAAATCTCCACGGAAATCTGGTGGGGATTCCTTCATCAAGTCCCCAAGTAAAGATTCAAACAAAAAGTTGAAAGCAATGGAGCTTCATCCACCTAATAAAACTAAGAATGGGCCAGTGGGGGTGAACAAGGTAAAGCAAAGGAAAAGGAAACTGAAAGATACTATGAAGGGTGGACATATGGTGTCTGAGGAAGGTGTTGGACCGAAGAAGAAGCGACTTATTCAACAAAAGTTGACAGCACAAGTTATGGACATGAGCAAGATGAAGCATGAGTAAGTTGCTGCTTTTCAAATTTTTTTTGTCGAGACTCTTAGGAAGTATTTATAGTGTTGTGACTATTTATATTTTGTTTATAGAGCACCCCCCAAGCCAGCACCTCCAAAACAACTTACAGAGGAGGACAGAAGACAGATAGCATTGAAAGAGAAACAACAGAGAATCCAAGAGCGCATGAACAAGAGAAAGATGATTAAGGAAGAGAAGCGTCGCCTTGCTGAGCACCTTAAGGAGTGGAATAGACCGAGGGAGGATCTGGAGTGTGAGGACTTGAAGGTTAGTGAGAATGATTTTCATAGGTGTGACAGACATTACAGCAAAATATTGATACAAAATACTTTGCTAGAACAAATTCTTTGTCATAACAAATAAAGCCTGTTTTCTGTAAACTTATGAAAATCTCATGCTATTTTTTATGATAAAACCTTGTAAAAGCATCCAATTTTTTTGTCTCACTACATTTCCTTCAGCAACGTTTCATGGGAATTTGCTATTCAATTTTACCCTCTATCTAATGAATATCCTGGTTTGTTTTGGGTGCCATTTTTCAGTATGTTTGAATGCTTTACTCAATGATTTATGTTTTGATAGTTATTTTCTAGTGTCAGCATGACCAAGCCTTGGTTTGAAATGGGATGTTACTCTTTAGTCAATATTCAGTGCCAATGTTGCCTTACTAACCATGGAGCTGTTCACTATGGGTGATTATTATAAATTTTTTTTACGCATTTCAGTCAGCTTGGGGTCAGAAAAGTTGTCTTTATGGCTCAATAAGGTGCAGGAATTTTTCCGAAATGTTGTCAACATTCCTGTGGTTTCGCATCATGGTTATAATTTCACAATTTTAGGCTGGTATTCATAGTCACAATAATCACAGATTATATTCAATCATTGATTATATCTCTTATTAATTACAGTTTTCAATTCATAGTCGTTCGAAAATCTCCAGTTGGCCAATCTCTGTTTCATGAATCATACATTCATCAATCGTTGATTTTTAGGTATTCATAGTCGTCAAAAAATGATTGATTATTTTGTATGTATTCATAGTCAAATAATCATTGATTATTTGGGTGAATAATCAACGATCCATGAATTACGGTCTGGAGCGTAATTAATTAAAGTTTCGATGACGCATTCTTCATGCAGTCTCCAAAACACCTCGTAACTTATGATGTTGTTTTATGATTAATTAGTAGTTTGATGTTTAAAAAACAATTCTGGACACATTAGTGCTATAATGCTTTAAATTGAGTAAGGAATTTGTAGGCTGTTCGAGTCATATTATGGAAGAAATTGACAATAAAATAATTCTATCGATGAAAGGGCTCTCGCTTCCCACTATCCAAATAACTTTCAACAGGGTTTATTTTAGCGTACGTTAATGATTCGTGCATTTCAATAAATCATTAATACCGTGCTTGATACTTATCAAACGTCAATTGATCCCTTAATAAGAATTAATGGAATTATTTCCCTCAATACTTTCCAATTGCGAAGAGGATACTTTCGTATTTATCGTAATTGACCATATTTGTACTATTTCTCACCCAAACCATGAAGACTGAACAGAGATATTTAAATAGTGATAGTTTTCGCGTGTAAATAAGACACTCAGGAACGATATAAAGCCTGCAAAAATAATTTATCCGAAGCAATGCTTCACAGGCAAATTTGAAGGCATCTATAAAAAGCATTTTGTCACAGTTGTTGTTTAGATGTGAGATGGGCGAGTGGGTAAGGTACCCACCCTCTAAAACAGGAGAGGCATAGGTTTGCTAGTTCGATCCCATTGGGTGCCAAATTTTTTTTTGACAAAACTTCATTTTTACGCTCCTGGTTTGAAATATTTTTTTAGAATAATGTCGGAGAGTTTTACCACGTTTTTTATTTCAGCAAAACGAAGATTAATAATTAACGACTTCTTGAACAGTAAAACTTGTCTCTGAGGCGAATTATTCGGAATCCCTCGTCTGGGAGATATCATTACATCACGATAACAGATATTTGGCATTAATTACTTGATAATTACCTATATTGCCGCATAGTAGGTATGAATATAAATGCAAAATTACTGAGAATAAACAAGATTTTTTTCCAATTCACTCATGCGTCTTCACGTTTCAATCAAGACATAACTAACTTGTGGAAATGATGAAAGGAGAAAATTGCTGAATGTACCAATAAACACATAAAAATAATATAGTGTATAACGGATATTAACTGTGCAAAGTTCTCACTGAAGTGTTTACTGGCTGAACTAAAGTTTTTCCGATTCGTTTACAAGCTTTCCATTTTTGACAAAATGTCGGGTGAAGGATAAACCACGGGGTAAACATACCGGGTAGATGCTTTTTAAACTTCGTTGGCAATTGATAATGGAGCTTTGTTATACATAGAACAAATATAGGTGAATATGTTGTAAAAAATCACTTTTGCATTTGAAGTGCATTTGAAGTAGCTATATCTACTGAAAATCAGTTGTGCATCTCATTCTGTAAATCAGTTAGAATGCAGCCCATTGTAAATGAGTTGAAAAAGGCCTGGAGTGCAGTTTTAAAGTAATGTCAGGGTGTCCGGCGCCCTGGAAAACCTTGAAAACCGGGAATACTCAGGGAAATATTTTGTCCTGGAAAACTCAGGGAATACTCAGGGAATTTTTGCATTTTTCCGAAAAACCCTGGAAAATGCTCGGCAGCCGATTTCCATGAAGGCAGAGAGAGTGAGGTTTAACCAGCGCCTTTGCTTGCATTATGCTCGGCTCAGCGTAGCCTTGCGCTCCCTGTTCATTTCATAGTCTTTTCGTAGCTGTGCATCCGCCCGCAGCCTGTGCTTTATCACCCCACCACCCTTACAGTACAGTAGCCCTCTCCATTCGCGCAGTCCGCAGATTGTATAACAAGGCAAATTCCACACGGAATAATTCCGATGTAAAATGGCCACTTGGAATGGAGGAGCGGAAATACATTTTGCTGTCACTGCGTGTTGAAATCACGGCTCTCGGGTTCGAAGCCGACTGGGCTACTGTACAGGGGCAACCCCAGCTAATTATAATTTGTATATTGTCCAACAAATACAATTTTGTCCTAATTGAATTCTTTCGCGAAATTTTGGATAATTGTAAAATGACTTTCCTGGTTGCTTACAATAATGGCGAAATGATTTGTCAATGTTGATTGTGAAATTACATTGAAGACATAGAAGAATTATTTCAGTGAGTTCGTTGGAGATATTTGAAAAAGACGGACGTTATGAATCGGGATACCGTCGGAAGGCCGACTAG
Organism: Pyrrhosoma nymphula; assembly: GCA_963573305.1. Lineage (NCBI taxonomy): Eukaryota > Metazoa > Arthropoda > Insecta > Odonata > Coenagrionidae > Pyrrhosoma > Pyrrhosoma nymphula. Next base: position 74,346,296 of record OY754338.1, on the reverse strand, counting down.
CCTCGCTGGGCACAATCTTGCATCCCGTTCTTCTTCCCTCCTATAGTTAATTTCGGAATAACGCTGGACATCTAGGCGCCGCGATATCAGAGGGCCGTGATATCGGAGCGGACGCTTCCGAATCATGGCGCAGCGTGTCCTCTGATATCACGGCGCCTAGATGTCCAGCGCTATTCCGAAATTAATTAAAGAAGGGAAGGAGAAGGGGATGTATGACTGTGCACCGGCGAGGCTAGTCGGCTTTGCAGCAGCAAAGAAGCAAGATCCTCCTTCAAAGCATCGGTTTCCTGGCCGCTCTTCAAACTTTGTAGTCCTAAAATGCAACATTTTGAAGATTTTGTGTGAATCGCTTCGTCACGTGTTGAGGTTGCCACACTTGCGTAATTTCACTCGCACGGCGCATGCGATAGATTTGTGTTCTGTGATCAGAATTAAGCTGTGAAGATAACGTGCATCGGATCAGGAGAAGTTGACTTGGTAGTTTACGTCTTCTGAAATGTAAGTATTTCTTTGTTTGCTAACACGTTGTAGTTTTGACAGAGACGTGTCCATTTAGAGAAGGTATTGTGAATCTCGCGGCGTATGTATTCTGGTTCATTAATACCGTATTTAATTCATTGTAAGCTGACCTTGATTTTTACAATTACTTGTTTTTAGACATTGCCACTCGGCTTACAATCGGTGTCAAAAAGGTAGGAATTGGTTTCATGTCTGATAACTACATTAAAATTGGAGATCCCAAGCATTTCAAGAGAGAGGGATATAAATAAATAAATGCCAGAGCACGGTGGTAGTTCTGATTTTTCTTATGTAAGCTTTTGAAGAAGAGTATTTTTACACCTACTTAAAAAATTTATTTTCCCCGTATTAAACTTATGTATTCGCATTCTGAGATTTCTGATGGGTGATTTGAAGTTGGAATGCTTAAGGTACGATGGGTTTTTCCGTCGCGCGTGTCGGAATTCGATCCTCAAATCCGTGGGATCGTTACATATCACATCGCGTGAAATGTTTTCCTGGATTTGGAGAGAATGGCGTTAGCTAGGTGGCGGACGTAGTGCAGACTGGTAAAGAGGCAACATGCAGCGCGTTTCCTGCTCAAAAAGACTTTTTAGGTACTAAACAATAATTATTATTTTGACGCTGAACTATAGGGGGAAGAGTAGGTAGTACCTGCTGTCGGAAAGACTGTAACTACCGGAAACAGTTACAGTTAATTATACAGAACTGAACATGTTAATGATTTAAAAGTAATTATAGCTATATTATTATTGTAACGTTAGAATTATAGTTACTGCGAGTCATTCATGCTTCCTTGTTAATTTTTTCGTCTTGTCTTGCTTTAATTAGTTTTTCCTATCAGCGACGGCAATGTTCCATAAAATTTGGTGCCCGGACATTGGTTCAATGAGCTGCTCATTCTCTGAAGTTGTTATGCGATCACTAGACATTTTTAAACGGGAAAACTCAATGTAAATTACAATGTATATAATTATGAAAAAATATCGTGAAGAGGGGCATACAAAGGAACTAAGTACATCTATCACTTGGTGTGTTGCAGATTAGACTCGATCTAGAACAGGATTGTCCAACTCGCAACGCCGCAAGGGCCAAACTTAACCTTTATTATGGTTGCGGGCAAATAGTAAAATATTATTATTTTTAAAAGTAACAATAAGAAACAACCAAAGGTATAAAAATAAATTTCTGATTTTTTGTCTAATAACCTTTAACGGGCCACAATAAATGGCACCGCGGGCCGCCAGTTGGAAAACCCTGATCAAGAGGATGCCGGCTTGTCACGCCGCCGTCGCGAGTTCACAATAACATCGTCAACAATTTGGAACTTACCTCACAAAGACTTCACTTCATGGTCGAGGAATTGACTTGACGTTTTACTCCTATTGCCGAGAAATATTCTATACGTAGTCGATTTTGATACCTAATTGACAAGTAAGCTAATATTTATGTAGTATTATAACATTTTAAAATACCATTTGCCAGTTGTCAACGAGAAGTCACTTTACGAGCGGGGAAAATATCGCGACGTTGCACTCATATTGCAGACGACGTCGTCTGCTGCCATTTGAGGCGCCTGCTGGGCTCGTATTATACAGGCCGACTCCCGCATTTTGGAGGATAAACTTGATATGAAAATGATGTAGTATTATAGGCAATTTAATCATTCACAAGTTATCATGGCTCAAATTCGATGAAATGTAGTTAATAAATTTTTATCTCGTGAAAACATGTTTAGTCCCTATCTTTCCTATGTAAAAAAAGGCCAGCCATGTCTAGATGCGCAAGGTTGACCGTACTTTCCTAATACAGAGCTTTACTCTCGTGGAATGCCGCTTGCCATCTAGGGGGTGATTCTCATACTACACTGTTATCGTTTAGGGGGATTCGAGTATTATTTTTCACTTTTTCAATAATGTTTTATAGGAAAATCGGTAGATCTCATTATTGCTAAACCTTGAGCTCTATATAAAGCCTAAACTCGCCACTCTCTTGTGCAATGGCGCTTGCCATCTAATGGGTGATTCTCAAACTACAATGCGACGGGGGTTCACGTATCATTTATCACATTTTTAGTAACATTTTAATGAAAAATCGTTAGATTTTATTATTGCGAATCCTTCCGGGGACCATGAAGATAATGTAATTAAAATTTCGTAACGATTGGTTCAGTAGTTTCGCGGTGGGTGGTTCCTAACGAAAAACGGGCTGCCCTTTTATATAATTATTTATTTGACGTTAAAGAGAATGAAGTGTATTTATATTTCTACAGCTTTTGACTCGATTTTTAGAAATACGAATTGAAAATATATGACGTACTAGCTACTTGTATTTTTGAAATCAATAGCTCAGTGATCATTGCCCAAGAAATATTTTTCTTTGTGGGATAATGGGGAAAACGAGGGTCGGCTTACAACCAATTAAGTACAGACTGCCTGTAAGCTGTTTTATCAAGATTGTTTTGGATATCGATTGCAAAATTATTATTGTAGCATGCTCGCTGTTATCGTCCCGTTTGCCCCGATAAGGTCTTCTGATGAACGCCTGCAGTAGGAACGGTTAGGTTGCTCTCGGTACACTATGCCCGCATTGCCCGCGCCGCGAGATTTTTCAGTTATCGTGAGCTCTTGGACACGTCTCGCCATGACAATTGGGTACGATTGTGTCTAATTTTTATTTTAACTCAGGGCTCATTCTAAAAACTGGAAGTGTGGGTTCAATCCTCGCTGGACAGAGGATCCAGCGCTTTGGTGGGTCTCAGAGCAGCCGTCCGACAAGTTCAGTGTGCGGTGCACGCTCTGCAAGACGAGCATTTACCTCAGCAATATGGGAAAGCAAGCCTTGTCCAGCCATGCGAAGGGAAAGAAGCACCTGGGGCTGGAGGCCGCTAGGAAGACGACAGTCCCCATCTCAGTGCTGATCGCCGCCAAAAGTCGCGGCCCCAATGCTGCTGCCTCCGACATAGCACCCGCGGCGCCGGCGCCGCCCGCTACTGTTTCCCGCGCCCAGTTGGTCGTCAACTCCTTCAATGAGAGGGGCAATCCTGATGGCGCCCTAAACTTTTGTATCCAGTCTGTTGCGGCTCAGGCAGAGAGTGCGTCTTGCGGTCATGGTGTGTCCCAGCAATTAGTACCTACCCCGAACCCGAAGCAACTGAATGAGGCACCAGCAGCAACATGCTCTGGACGACGGTCTACAATGCTTGCCTACATGCAGAGGGATGCCGTGACGAAGGCAGAGATTCGTCTGTGTATGTTGGCTGCTATGAGACACTTATCCTCTCGTGATATCGGCAGCCTCGTTGATCTCTTACCTGACATGTTCCCGGATAGTGACATTGCCTCCAAAGTACAGCTTCAAAAGACAAAAGTGAACTATGGCATTGTGTTTGGACTAGGACCGTTTTTTACTCAGCAATTGCAGGATACTGTTGCTGCCTGTGACATGGTTGCGCTAGGATTTGATGAAAGCCTGAATAAGGTTAGCCAAAATCAGCAGATGGATCTCATTGTACGTTTTTGGGACAGTGTATTGGGTCTGGCTTCAAGCAGGTATCTTACGTCAGTGTTTTTAGGCAAAAGTTCCTCAAAAGATCTACTAACAGCATTTGAAGCAGGTGCATCCCAGTCCAAAGTTAAGCTGAAAGGGCAAGTTGTTCAGGTCTCCATGGACGGCCCTAATGTGAATAAGGCATTCTTAAAGGATCTAAAAAGTCAGCTGAAAGTCACGGGTGACCCGGGGGATCCTGTACTTCTGGACTTCGGGACATGTGGCTTACATACCATTCATGGTGCCTTCAAGACAGGTTGCATTAGTGCTGGCTGGAACCTAGTCCAATATCTGAGAGCTGTATATAATCTATTCAAAAATGTTCCTTCTCGGCGAGCTGATTTTACCAACATTACGGGTACCTCCGTTTTCCCGCTGAAGTTTTGTGCCGTGCGGTGGGTCGAAAATAAAATAGTGGCAGCCAGAGCACAACAAATCTTACCAGCTGTTGAAGCATATGTAGAGGAAGTGGAAAGGGTAAAGAAGGAACAGAGGGAGGTAAAACCAAAACCAAAGCTTACAATAGGAATACCTAATAGTAACAGCTACCAGGTAGTGCGTGAGTGTTTGAGGTGCAAGATGCTGAGAGCTCGTCTTGCCGTCTTTGAGACTATGGCTGCTATAGTTGAGCCGTTTCTAACGAAATTTCAGTCGGATGCCCCATTAGTTCCTTTTCTTTATACTTCCCTCCAATCTCTTATCAAAGATTTGATGAGGAAATTTGTGGTATCTGAAGTCATGAAGAGTCAGACCATCTTCCAAATAGATCTGACTGACGATGGTAATCTGCTGCTACCTCAGAAAGTTGACATTGGTTACGGAACCAAGAAAGCTCTGGGTCAATGTAAGGTGACCAAGAAGGATATCTTAGTGTTCCGGCATGAATGCCGAACATTTATGAAGAGTATGGTGGTGAAAATTCTCAATAAATCGCCCCTGGCTTATTCCTTCACAAAGGCTATTACATGTTTGGATCCGAAAGTGGCAATCGACACCGAAGTTGCCAAGAGACGTTTAGGCTCAGCGTTGCTTCATCTTACAGAATTGAACCGTATTGGCGGCTATGAGGCTGATGCGATTGATAAAGAATTCAAGAACCTTTTGGAGATTAGGTCAGTGAAGGACATGCTCAAAGAGTTTGATGAAGATCGTGACCGTCTTGACCAATTCTGGATGAAATCTATTGGAGAAAAAAGTGGATATGACAATTTAAAGAGATTTATTAAACTTGTCTGTATTCTATTCCATGGCAATGCCAGCCTTGAGAGAGGTTTCTCTGATAACTCCTTACTTCTTGTAGAAAATTTAACTGAAGCCTCTCTGGTTGCTCTTCGTACCATTCACGATGCGATCAGGGTGGCGGGGGGTGTTAGATCCGTACCTATAACCAAGCAATTAATTCATAGTTTCCGAAATTCTCATGCAAAGTGCAGTGAAGCTTTAGCGGAGAAAAGGAAAGGTGATAAATCCTCAAGGGAAAAATAATAAGAAAGAGATACTGCAAAAGGTTCAAGAGCTGCATAATTCTTTTTTTCAAAAGCCGAGAAATTTGTTGTTGAATTTGAATCGGAAATGCACTCATTAAAAAAATCACACCAGTATCTTCTTTTATTTTGAAGTTCTTTATCAAACTAGTATTATTCTTATAGATTATTGTGTTCAAATTGCATCTGACTCATATTTTGTTGTCAGTTAACTGTTTTTGTTTATTTATTTGATGAAATAAAATCTGTAATACTCCACATTCCTTGTATACTCTATTATTTAACTCCAAGTAGGTACCAACATTTTTAGTGTTGGCAAAATATGCCAATTTTATTAGAAGTTCATTAAAAATATGTTAGAAACGAAGTGCAACAAGACCCTGGAAAATGCGAAATTTTGCCTGGAAAACCTGGAAAACTCAGGGAAAAAAGAAATTGAGATTCACCGGACACCCTGAATGTGCAATTTTGTAATGCAATGTAGTGCAATTTTGTAGTTCTATGGCAACATGGTGCCAAAGTGATATTTTCGAATGTTTCTTTCCCTCACGTCTCTTACCCACATAGCACACTGCCTCCAAAAGGCTCAAAATAGGTGCCTGCAAAGGCACCTTGGCATTATATCTTAAATGCACCTTTTAGGCGCCTTACAAAGGCACCTCCATTAGGCACCATAAAGGCAAAAATGAGGCACCCATCCAAGCTATAGCTGCTAAACTAAGTCTGTTCTGACCTGATCTCGAATCTGTTGGGCGGCTGTTTTTGATCTCAAGTCCTACCATTTATGCCAATCCATCCACTCTAACACTTATATGTCACTGAAAACATGGCGCCAAAGTTGGATTTTTCTTTTTTTCCACTGTAGCTTCTAAACTAGAAGTCTTATTTCATATCTGTTGGGTGGGTTTTTCTAGATCTCATTCAGGCCTACAACTTTCTGCTATTCGTTTTCACAATTTATCGTAGTTCTTTGGCAACATGATGCCAAAGTTGGCATTTCGTGAATCTTTCGAATGTATCTTTCCCTCACGCCTTCACCAGTGTATATTTTACCTTGAAACTCAACAGGCGCATGCCCCATAACATGAACTTTACGGATAAGTAGCAAAAACCCGCACTCCCACATAGTTTTCTGGCAACATGGTGCCGAAGTGAAAATCTCGCATGTTTCTTTCTCTCACGCCTCCACTGACTAAGAAGTTGGGGGCACAGCTCCCTTGCGAGCAAAGCAAGTCTCTCTATAACTATCCAAAATACGGGTATGTTTCTTACATTTCTTAAATATGCATTCCTTGCACTTTCACTGGGTTACATTGTCATTTTGACCACTGATGGGAGTTTTTCACAAAAAAGATATTAGCTGGAGTGACGGAAAGCCAGATTTACTTTCATTATCTTTGGTAGGTAGCGTGATTCTAGCCCATAATGAAATACTTTGTGGGCCGTTGTCGCCGTGGTTAAGTAAGTATCATCTCTGCATTTCTTTTGAAAGTGTCATATTCGTACATTATTTAAATGATTTTAAGCAATGAGTAATTGACGAGAGCAAATAGCACATCATATTGAATCATATCATTGACATGTATCCTAATGCCTGAATTCCCAGGCGCAACTTGAAAAGGAATGAAAGCTACAAACCTTTAAACTCATTCCTTTTAGTGAATGAAAACAAAAGGAACGAGTCCGAGAAAGGAATGAAACTGCCCATCTCTACGGGACATCCAGGAAAAGCAAAACAATGTGTATGAAATTGGGATGCAGAATGGGAACTGTCCAAGAACCTACCAATCAGCTGGTAGAATACTTGAATGAATGAAAGAATCTCATTTCCTGGATTTTTCAAACAGTAGCTATTTTTGCTTATTTCCCTAATTTTTGTGGGAAAATTGCAATAATCGCAATTTGCAATTTTTTCCAGTTCCTACTCATTACAGGTAGGGGGCTATTTGAGTTCCACCCGTGGTCAACCCAACCACCTGACCAAAATGGGCACTTATATGTTTAGCACAATTCATGCATCTTGTACTGACTTTTATGACAACTATGGCACACGTGCTCCATCCACAATTATTGTTTTGATAAAGTTTTCAATGCTCTGTCTTCCATAGACTGCTGCAGAGCTTCCCTCTCAAGACATATTTCTCTCAACACCTAGGATATGTTCAGGAACATGTAGGAATGTTGGCAATTCAGATGCTGTTAAGTTGTTGGCCAAGTTTATGATGTCCTTCTCAGTTAGCCTGAGTAGAAGTGGAGGCTCATTCACCACCCATAATCTTGATTTATTTTTACTTGAGATTTTCCTACCTATAATCTTGATTTTTGTCTGCCTCTGAAGTTTCATGCTATCTATGATTTTTAATGAGTCCTTCTTGTTCACAATATCAAAGTCATCTAATACTGCAGATGCTAGTGCTGTGCCAGTAGCTGAAGGAACTCCGAACCTGTCACATACCCTTTCAATTTCAGTTAATTGTCACTATGTATCATGGTATATTCACGTTGGTAGTCAAATGTAAAGTTGTAATCCATACAGGAAAAATGTCTGTGGAAAATTACAGTGTTTCATTCACAAGGTGGGTATCTCCAAATTCTACCAAATGAAGCGTGATGCGCAATGGATTACCTCTTGGGAAGGTACTCTTTTCCACCCAGTTTTCTTCCACCTTGCACGGTGCATAGAACTGATACTGTCAACCGTGCATGGACACCTTACCTGTGAAGTGATTTACGTGTTGCCTATCGTGAATTTCCGTATTAATTTTGTTGGTGTTTCTCTTGGTTCTGCTATCATGTAACTACTGCCATGCCATTTTCACATGCCGTCGGACAATGTGTAAGTATTTCTCACAAAAAATGAGGCAAGGCACACTCTTCCATTTATTTCAACTTTCTACACAAATAGCCTAAATTTATGAAACTTTAACTGTGAGGCAAAACCTCAGGACAGTAGTCAAAAATTTCAGAAAAATTCCTTCTCTTTATTGAACCATAAAGACAACTTTTCTGACCCTGAGCTAACTGAAATCCATAAAAAAGTTCTTGACGATTACCCCTAATGTTATCCCTGAAAACAGCTCCATAGGATTGTAATGTATTTTTGTAATGAAGTGAATTTTTTTTTTTAGCATCTTCCTGCACCATCTGCAATCCAGTGCCAAATTCCTAACCAGTTGTTTGGTGACTTTTTGAAGATTCTTGAGTTTGTCTCGTGCTTTAGTGGCCTTTTAAAGGCTGACGATTACTTCCCTGGGGGAATCACATTTGATGTATTAGAGAAGGCGCTTATGGAAAAGGATGGATCAGGTAAGTGGAATTTGCTAAAAATTAGGTGGATGCCAGTTAGCTGTTGTTCATTTATGAGTACATCATAATTAGGGCTCGGTGACAAAATAGTGAAGGAGTTGAACACTTACATTGAGGTTAGTTTTCTCTCATCGTTTGCATGCCCTTAGCACAAGTTGAAAGAAAGATCAACATTCATCATCAAATCGAACTCTTGCAATTCAATGTCAATATTGTAGAGAAGCATTGCATTCAGGTTGTTGGAGAGAAATTAATGCATGGTGGCCACTCAACCGTGAAACTGTGAATCAGCAATAAATTTTGTTAGCTGAGAATTCAATGAGTAATCCTTTAATTTGGGTATTTGTGGGCGCTCAATCACTCACAAGATTTTGAGGTGGTTTAAAAGTTAGTTTTATTTCATTGAGAAAACAATTCAGGAAGTGACTTGGTGAATGTGATACTATGTTCTTTTTCTAACCTTAACCTTTTATCCGCTTCCCTGGCGGGTTTTCTTTCACAAAAATGGTCAAAAAAAGTCATATATTTTTAATCAGATTCAGAAGCATTAAACGGAGGCAGATTGAATATTTTTTACTTAATTTTTTATTCCAAATAACTAATGAATTATTCAGTAATTTCTTAATGTTGCCCCTTAACTTAAGATAATTAGGCCACCTGCATATCAGTATAACTTTGCCCGAGTATACTCGGGCGCGTCAGGGAAGCGGTTAACCCTGTTCCTATTGACTTTTCTTTGTATTTCCTTGTTGGATCTTTGAAAATCTTCCCAGTATTAGGATCTATGGTGAGCTGGTCGAAAATATTATTAGACACTTTAATTGGCAAGTTTTCAGAAAGTGTCATGAACTAAATTCACTCAATCACTTGAGGTTTTTGTTTGATTAGTAGAAAAAATCCACTTTAAAAATGTAAATCTTAACATTGTATTAAATGTAACTTGCCATTTTGTGACGTAAATTATTTATCTACCTATATTTCTATTGAATTATGAGTTATGGTGCTTCCCAAATAATTGTGAATGACTCAGCATTCAACTCCAATAAAATTGTGAAAAATGATGATTTTTGACCTTGAAAAACAATGAATAGCTATGAATTTTACTTAGAACAAGTGGCCACCCTGTAAAGAATTGATTATTAACCTTATAGGAATGGTGTGTGTTTTAACCCTTTCGCTCTGAACCACGTGATAGAACGACGTAAATTTTTCGACGCAAACGAACGAACGATGTGATGGAATGTCGTGCCGCTAAGCTAGCCCTAAGCAAGCCTAAAAGGTGTGTGCTATAAAGGTGTGTGGGACGCCGTCAGTACCCTTTCACAGCAGGTGTCCGTGGTCAGTGGCTTGCTGGTGTAGTGGAATAATAAACTTAAACTTTTTTGTGTAATTGGCAAATTGAGCATTATAAGTGCATTCCTTATGTTTAGCTCTACAACTACAAATTTTAAACGGAGTTCTACTGTTATTTTTAACGTAGTTTGTGTGTAAAGGAATCTTTACTATTGATACGATTTTTGTTGCTAGAGAGCTTAATATTAATGATAGAATTTAGTTTAAAAGCTGTAAAGTCATTGTAAAACAAGAACAATTCATTTCCGATTAAATAAATATCGAGGCAGTAGCAACAATGTTTTGAGCAAAACCATCACATAAAAAATAGCTGATGGCGACCGCATGCCGTAATGGACACCCCAAGTGGATAAGGGCGGAGATTATCACAGCCCGGTGGCCGAGAAAAAGGTTCAACACCCCTCTGGCCCCCGACCCAAGTTAGGGAAATAAGTACCGGTGAAGATCCTAGCATAGTGAAAGCTCCATACTGGCAAAGTAAATAAATTTTCCCCGTCCCCGTTGCGAAAGGGTTAATGTACACTAGGATGCATTGTCCACTGGCCATGCATACAGAAAATAGAATTCTGGGTCGTGTTTAACTCCCGACACTTTCTATTGAATGCCCTAATTATATCCATCTGGCAGCCCCTGCAGATGACATTTGGATATATATGAAAAAGGTTTAATTTTCTCTGTTGAATTTGTTCATAATGATTTGAATTGCAAACTCTTGCTACACTTTCTGAAAATACCTCTCCCTTCTAACTTTCATTCATGTGGCCACTTAGTGTATTTCTTAAGTTTTTATATTTGTAATTTCCTTTTTTTTTTCAGAAATCTTTGCTGATGTTCTTCAGCTCCTCCTGTCATCTCTTTTTCATCTTCAAGAACAAGAAGATGATGAAGTACATGAGACTGATAGCCAAGCAGTTGGTTAGTAATTGCTTTTTTCTTCTCTGCAACTCTTTTTCCTCTAATATTTACTGTACAATTTGTTTGTACGAGTGCTCCTCTCCTCCAATTCACTCTGGTACCATTTATTAGGTACTATGATAAGATATCACGTTACTCAAAATTTTGATGGCATTTAAATTGGAAAATTTATTTTTACTGTAATAAAATCTTGTGGATACTTGTGTGATGCTTATAGACTGTGTAAAATGGATTTATACAAAAGGTAGTATCCTGAATGTTAAGGTAGCTGCTCTCCAAATACAGTGAAACCTCTCTTAACAACCATATTTTTGCAGAACCAATTATATATCCTGTATGCTTAATGTATTTCATACCTCTATTGAATGACTACCCCTCACCCCAACCAATGACCATAGCTTTGAAGGATACTTACCTAGTTCAGCCACTATAAATATGGATCCCTGCAGAGGGTACCTCATATGTCAGTTTGGGGAGTAACTGAGAGTGAAAGTGTACCGTGTACCTCTTCACCACTGTTATCAGCAAAGCAAGCAATAGCACTATTTGGAGAATGGGTGTAAATTATTGCTGAAATGCTCCTTGAGTATGTGCATATTCACATTATTTGAAGACCAAGTGTTAGAGGTTTTCCTCAACTTTTTAGAATCAGACCGCCAAAATCAGTCTCGCATGGTAAAAACCCTCACTAAATTCAGATGATCCCTTAATTAAAGTACAGTGAACTCCCGATTATCCGTGCGTGGATTATCCATGTTGCGGATTATCCGTGCATGATTTTTTACTCTTCGTCAATATTTTCTGTGGTAAATATAAAAAAATTCTATCAAAAAACACATTTGGATTTTAGCAATCTAATACAAGCAAGACTTAGGTAAGGCCATTTCTTGCCACTCAAATCCACTTTATAAAACGTAATTGTTTTCCTTACTTACTCACAATGAACATGTTATGTTTACCTCATTGTTCATCGTCAGTATCTTTCTAACTTTTGAGCCATGAATACTCACTCTACGGAGCTTTCACGCTGGTATATTTAGAATAATTAATGGTTTCATCCACGATAAATTTCATGAGATCCACTGAAAAAAGCAATGAACGGAAAAATCTAGTATCGCAAAATCTTTGCTAGCACTCGCATTGCATCTAGAATCTTGTGGATCTTATCCATGAATTCCCGGATTCAGATCCGTAGAGTGACATATGAACTTAGGGAATTTCTTCTTCGGATGTGGCGGTAAATCGTGAAGATTCAAGTCTTCCTTGTTTTACTCCGCATTGGTCTATCATCTTCAGACAACGGTTTCGCCGGCATTGCAGTCGTGAAGCGGTCGACTGTACACCGACTTTTGACTTTGACAGTTGTGAAGTTGCAGCACTGAACTCAATACAATGGAATGACGATCGCCATATACTGCGCATAGGAACAGCTGAAGCCAGGTCAGCCATGTTGGGAAGCCCCTCACACCATGTTGTTTAAATAGGAAAAAGTGGAAACATCGAATGCGAGCATAGTGCTTTTAGACGCGCTTGAACTGTAGTTAAAAATCCCAGTGACTGATCATCCAAATCACAATTCAATCCAATTTATATGATCCAAGGGAAAAATGTTCAAAGATGCATGAATTTCCCATGCATTCTTATGGAGCGCTATGCTCTGAGGTCCTTCGTAAGATGGCCTGATGTGCAATTTTTTGGCTTCACTCGGGGAGGGGGTATCGTCATTCCATTGTATTGAGTTCAGTGAGGCCCCGTTTCCGTTACTAACATTCTACCATGGTTATTTCAGCCGTCATAACCTACCTGCGTTCCAATTAGCTACTTTTTACCCTAGTAAAGCATCGTTTTGTGACATAGCAATACCAGTTTAAAGGACAATTGACGAATGAGATTTTAAAGCGTACGACTTCTCGCCTTAACCAGAAACATGTTATCATCACAATTGTGTTTTTCAACACTTAATCTCGTTCTATACACGCAACTGTAAAGTATGAACCTTAAGATTTATTGGTAAACTTAAGTAATCGTAGTACAATCTAAATAATATAAAGATTTATAAGAATATGAATTCATCTTTTGAACACATGCTTTTCTGAGCGCCTTAATCTTATGCTCTTCTTCATCAGTGTGTGCAGCCCATATTAAATTTTAGCAAATTGAAAATTTGTCTGCCATAATCGGGAACAAAAACATTAGCGAAATATACATTGTTTTCAGACTGTGGTACCCCATTGTCCATACGAAATGAAGGAACCTTAGATTATTCCACAAAAATTTTCATTTCACTTGCCGACTAAGGTTTCAACTTGTTAAGTTATTTTCAAGGAAATTTCGGTCGACAAGCGAAATAAAAATTATAAATAATAATATGTAAATAAAAAATAAAGGCCTTGATAATGACTTCATAAATCGAAACCTAGTTCGGCATGTGAAAGAATTAATTCTTTTCTGAACTACACAACATTTCCCTAATTTCATATTATTATCAATCATGTATAGATTCTTGATTAAAGGGTCCACGTCCCAAATATTAAAATATCCTCCCTTTGAAAAATGAAGGTGATGTCTAACCATAAACGATAGGTCGTAGTTAAATATATATAGGTTATAAATGTTGAATGCTGACAATGAAATATATATGAATACCTAATGGTGATCCCCCAACGCTTGTCATTTTCAAGGCATTGACTTCATAAGTTGAAACATTGGTTGACAAGCAAAATTAGAAATAATAATAATATGTAAAATAAAAAGTAAGGCCTTGATAATGTTTTTGTAGGCCGAAGTCATGGACAGGCAGTGAAACAAATAGTAGTTTTGTAGACAAGACAAAATTACCTTCATTTCATATTATTAGCGATATACTCCTATAGTGTAACCTACCCTTAATAAAATCTATCCTCTCTTTAACTACGCATGGCAACGTCTAATCACTTTAACCGTGGTCGTATATTAATTTTTATTCTTAAATATTGTGTGCAGTCAGTGAAATCGTGATCCCTCCATGCTTTCTGTGATTCAACTGTTTTCCCATAATTCTTACCAGGATTTTGACTAACTTGCGTTCCAATTACAAAAAAGACACGACTGTAACCACTATTCCCTGATCTTACTAGGGTAACTCAATGCTAGTAGGACTATCAACTATGGTAGGCGTTTTCGAGCGTTTCCATTACTAGCATTGCGTGGGTAGAGAGTTACCGTAGTAGAAATGTCAGTAGTGGAAACGAGGCCTGAGTTGCAGTCGTGAAGTGATCGACTCAACGCCGAATTTTGACTGCAATGCCGGCAAAATATTTCGTCCGAGGAAGATGTACCAACGCCGAAGACCTGTATCTTCATACCCACAGAAGCCTACACAAGGCGGGAAATCGTCTTCATCTGAGCTATCTTCAGATTCCAAAGGTGAACTTCGAAATTATTTTTCTTTAGCAGAGGCTCCTGCCCAACGTAGATAGTTTAGCAGATTGAGCTCTAGAAGCATCTTCCTCTTCCTCCTCAGTGCCTCTAATTTAGAAGAGAACTTAGAAGAATAGCTAACAAGAGACGAAAGTGTCCCGGGCTTCCAGCATGTGGCTGATAGCGATATTGTTTCCGCAGCGATCGGACAAGGGGGAGAGGACGAGAATGGGGACAGTTGAAGTAGCGGGGATGAAGATGAGGGGAGCAGCAAACGCATGAGTCACGGTCAGGCCCTCAACATTGTAGATAGTTTGCTGCAGTATACGGAGCAGTGGGAATACGACTACAATGGCATTATCCCTGCTAAAAAGATACACTGTGGGGTGAAGAAAACTCGCAATTAGTCCATGAAACAATCTAAAATAACGGACTATGTGCGCAAATGATAATACATTGTTTTTTTTCAACGTATATTATGAAAATTATAAGAAATATAAGTGAAAGTTCGAATTATCCGTGCGTCCTCTCCCCATTATTAGCCTGGATAATCGAGAGTTCACAGTAGTTCTTTTTTTTAAATTGTGCATTTTTTATCCATCCCTCTCTAAATGTTTTTTTATGTGATTCTTATCTCTATGAAATGCCTATGCTAACCCTAGCTGGGATAAAGCTAGCTAAAGATGTAGAAAATGTGCAAAGAAATCATTGAAAAACAAACCCTGTACCCTGTCCTTATATCTTTGCACTGTGTGGTTTGGTATTGTGCCTTATTGAGTTTATGTAAATGAGTAAATAAACAAATCTTGTCATCAACTACAGGCACCTAGTATTGCTTCATGTCTCAGTTGAGGCATTACA
This sequence comes from Pyrrhosoma nymphula, assembly GCA_963573305.1. Taxonomy (NCBI): domain Eukaryota; kingdom Metazoa; phylum Arthropoda; class Insecta; order Odonata; family Coenagrionidae; genus Pyrrhosoma; species Pyrrhosoma nymphula. Next base: position 74,330,910 of record OY754338.1, on the reverse strand, counting down.
CCTAGTGACTCAGCTTAAGAAAGATGCACTCGGTCAAGGTGTCGGAGTGGACTTAACGTGAGTTTGGAAGAAATTGTGCAAATGGTAGAAAAATAAGATAAAGGAGCACTGTAGATAAATTTATGGGACCTATTAAAATGTGGGAATACCTCAATCATAGTGTTAAAAGAAAGAAGCAAACAAATGCAGGAAACTCCACATTTTTCAGTGGTTTCAAGTTTCTTGGTTTAAAAATATTCCCCTAAGTCGAGCTTTAAGTAAAGAATATACTAACAAATTGCTTCAAAATTTGGAATTTAAGATTTCACGGTGAGTAAGGGCTGGCTTTATCTCTTTCATGTACGGCATGCCATGGCGTACCCAGACATGTCAGTGAATTTAGTGACATTCGTGACAAAGGGTAGAATTCCATTAATTATGGAAAACTGTTAAGAGGAGATGATTTTGCAAGGATGAAAATGGTCTAGATTTTTTTGTGATCTCCCATTAGAATTCCTGACCCGGAGGAATGACTGCTATATAGGTAGGAAAATGGCATAGGAATGTTAGAATGTATTTGTGTGCAAATGCTGATGGGGGAAAAGAGGCAACTCAGGTGATAATTCATTTTAAGTGAAATGTACTCCTATATCAATTAGAGTTAAATTTTCCTCTTGATTGTTCATGAGCTAATAATTTCTGTGTGACATGTACCATAGAGAAACACTTTCGTAGCTAAAATTAATTAAAGAGTTAGTTTTTTTTATTATTAAAGCACTTTGCTGCTCATTGGTATTGTATTTCTTAGAGTTGTCCACCCAGGCTTCTGTCCCCTATTCAATGACCACCCTACTTAATGACCAAATGGGTTTCGACCACTTATAGAGGTTTCACTGTGTCACTTGTTAATCTGGGTTGTTCAGAAGGAAGAAAGCCCCACACCAAAGAGTAAAACTGAGTTTTTGGTCCTTTTTTAGTGGATTTAGATGTGGCTGGGTCCACAGATCTTACAAGAGAGGATGCAGTTCAAGCTGCTACTGCGGCAACATCTTGGTGTCAAGCATATCAAGGTGCTCCTTTGAAAGATTTGACTCTGGATTGTGCAACTCTCTCAGAGCTGGTTCGTCTTCATATTTTAACATCTGGTGGCCGATGTGGGGAGAGGAGTTCCAAATGGAGGTTTGTTATACAGTTTCTGTGTAATTCTTTTGTCTTTTGCCTTTACTATGAGTTCACTCAATATTGTTTTTACGGACATATTATTTGTAATAAGAGCATGTTTGAAGAAACAAAAAAATGAAGAAAACAAGATCCAAAGAATTGGTTGTTTTCCAAATAGGTTTGCAAATTTCACATGCCAATGTAAGCTTTAAGTTACTTCTTGTCAATGATTGCTCAGAATGAAAGCAAGGGTGAAAGGAGAGAAGCAGGCCCCTTCCTATTGATGAAACCATACCTTCATCAGCAGCAGTGAAGATAACATTGTTTACCTTTTTACTCTATTGGCATTTGATACTAGGTAACAATTTGCTTGCATAATTCTTTGCTCAATGAAATCTTACAGAATGTTTTTATGTGAGGTACTTCTTTCCAGTATTTGCATCACTTGTTGTTTCTTCCCATCATTCATTAAATATGTAATGCCAGCCTATCCCCGACGATTCATTCCTTAGTATCTTTTATTTGGATGACTTTAAGTTTCACGTTTATCGTTTCATATCCCTTGAATTTGAAATTGTATATGCTTTAGAATAACCTTTTTATGTGAATTGGCAGAATTTCTTCTTTAAAAATAATACATATGTATTGAAGTATGGTATTGAGGACGTGAGAAAATATTCTCTTGTGGCCAAGTTAATATTAAGGATGGGACAGTACCCTTTTTCCTGTTTCTCGGTTCCAGTTCTATTAATCAATTCCTGGTTCAGGTTCTACTCACAGTGTTAATACTTATGTCACCACTAATGCAGTAGTCTTCGAAATGGTTTAATTTGTGCTTAAAATGGCAACTAAACATTTAAGTTTTCAGCATTTATTTTTCATGGAGTAAAGCTCCAAACTAATTGACATCTAGCTGATATGAATTGATAGGCATCTACTGAAACAATCTGATTAGAATAGAATACAAACTGATATACATATTTGTAACATTGCTCTATGCACTTGACTGTCACTGATAGAACATATAGGTAGGGACACTGAAAAATGGTAAATAAAAATCATCGATAGCGGTGTTTAAAACTGAGAAATACGGTAAATTAAATCGTTGTAAAAAGGTAAAATCGGTGTTTAATGTCGGGAAAATGGAGTCTTAAAGGGTTTTTTTTATATTTTAAATATAGAATTCATACTAATGTGAACAAACAGTATAATAGTACATTTGAGATCCAATACAGAAATTAGGGCTACCCTACGCAACATCAAAAACACAGTAATTGAATTTCAAGTTCTTATAAATCACCTAGAACATATATTTTTAAGCTAGTCGTTAAATAAACATTACACCTACAATGGGTAAACTTCAATGGTCTACACCTGGACCTAGTTTGTAAAGTATGAGGAGAGCATAATCTCAATATTTTCAGGTTTTATGTTTGTACGCAAGTCTGTAAAATATGCCAGTAGTGGAAAAGGCACGTTCAGTATCCACATTTGATGCTGGAATCAAAATTGCTTGAACACTATTGTTAAAAAAATCAGTGTGATCATCTTTCAATGCCAGTAAAACATTTAGAACATCCGCCTTATCAATGTTTCTGGAGAGTGTAGACACCTTCTTCTGGAATGCTGTGTATCCTTTCAGGAAGTCGTTTTGTCTCAGTGTAGCAAGGAGGGGAATCCTGACAGCAGTAGAATACAGGTTGGTGTCAATGACGTTCGTTGTAATGTTGTGTGTGTTGAATAACATGCCAATGCTCTACATGAAAATCCTTGCAGAATCTTCTAACATCAGGCCAGTAAGTTTTACGTGACATTTAACGCCTAGAGCCTTCAGGTCTTGTCGCAAAGCGGAATGCTTGATTGACGACCTTAAAGCCGCAAGCTTTGTACTTGTTTTTTCACCGAAGTTACCACTGCTTACTAGTAAGAATGCATTTTCAATGTTGGACAAATTGGCCACCACTTAGTGCAAATATGGATACGTGGACCCCTCCAAAACCATTATTGTGTCGATCACTTATTGACAGTGTTCTGACAGAAATACTGCAGAGCACTTGATAATGGCAATGTCATCGGGAGTCAACTGCTTGAAATACTGAATGGCACTACCCCCTTCATCCACTTCTTGCAGAAATTCTACTAAGTCTTCTATGTATTCTGCTATGTATTGAGTTGAATGATACCAGGAGCTCCATCTAGTCATGACAGGAAATGGGAACAATATATGCTTTTCTTCATTTGTATATTTTGTTTGTAGATGGGATATGTAATGATGTTTCCGCTTGGGCGTGTTGAGAAATGCAGATTTTGTGTTTTGTACACATGTTGAGTGCTGGCAGCTCTGCTGACCATAAACTGGCAACAATATTGAGCTTGTGCACCCAGGGGCCTAATTCTGGTTCTCTCGTATAGTGCGATACCGAGCGCGAACGCCAGTTCTAACGCAATTTGCGTTACGCGGTATTCTCTTAGTGACAGGGACAGTGACAGCGTTCGTGTTAGCGTTAGGGCTTGTCCAATCACAGTGGTCCTCGGTATATCTCTTACTACTTATCACGAGAGTTAACGCACGTTGCGATGAAGAAGTAATCACGGCTTTCGAGGCCGTGATAAGTCGATGGAATTTTATTATGGAGAAAATAAGAAGCTTAGAATAACTTATTTAGTTACTATTTGTTATTATACATCAATATGGCAACAGTGTATCACTTAGCTTCCTCAAGTCCCAGCGAGAAATGCGTGTTTGTTTGTGATGCGAGTGGTATTATCAGTGAAAGTTTTATAGCTTTCTGAGGATATATTTAATCTTGAGATACCAATGAACACTATTAGGGAGAAATAATGCAATTATATTTACGTAAGTAATCATCATGCTAGGCTTTCATTAACTTAATTTCGGTTATTCATGAGATTACATCTTTGTGAGCAAGGTTTTTTGGTGGTTGTTTATTTTAATTATCAACATGGAATTATGTTTTCAGTATGCATCGAAGTAATTTCAACGACAAGATTACTCATATTCGTGAAGTGTCATATACGCCACCAATTGGATATGCATGCCATTTCATGAAATAGTATTGCAACTGCTTTGATGAAGTGAACCTCTGTTGTTGTGTTGTTTTACTTCCGAGGCTATTTGTGGATAAATATGAAGGTAAACGAAGTACCTACATATACTCTTCAATATGTTGTACCTAGTGTGTCTTTGCTATTATTCGGCTGTTTTGTGAAATACCGAGTGATCGTTCTTTGTAAACAGCTGTTGAGCGCAACTGGTGAAACATAGTTACATGGAGCTAGGCTTTCATTAACTTAAGTTCGTTTATTCATGAGATTCCACCTTTCTGAGCAAGGTTATTGGTCGTTGTTTATTTTAATTATCAACTTGGCATTATTTTTTCAGTGTGCATCGAAGTAATTTCAACGACAAGATTAGGTACTCATATTCGTTAAGTGTCATATACACCACCAATTGGATATGCATGATATTTCATGAAATAGTATATTGCAACTGCTTTGATGAAGTGGACCTATTGTTATGCTGTTTTACATCTGAGGCTATGTGTGGATAAATATGTTGGTAAACGAAGTGCATATACCGGCTCTTAATATGCTGTAAAGTGTGTATTTAATTGCTACTATTCGGCTGTAATGTGAAATACCGAGTGATCGTTCTTTGTAAACAGCTGTTAAGTGAAACCTTACGTGGACCTTTTAAGTTTCGATGAAATACAGGATCCATAGTGGATGTCTTGGTGAATGTTTGTTCATTTAATGGTAATGTTATGTGAAATACCAAGTGATTGCTCTCTTTTAACACCTGTTAAGTGAAACCTTACATGGTGCTTTTAAGTTATTTTCAATGAAATGTAGAGGATCCATAAATGGATGTCTTGGAGATTTTTTATGTTGTGGATGAAAGAAGTGAAAAAAGTGAGATTGAGAGGACTCTGTGTGAATAAGTCCAGTACACATCATTTTTCAATCATTAATTAAGAAATTCAAGAGTGAAATTTAGTGGCTTCTGTTTTGTTGGTGCTTTTATATTTTTAATAAAGGTCAACTCTGAACTAAATATGCTCTCTAAACATCTTCCTTATTTCATCTCGTATTTGAAATATGCCCATGCCAAACAAGGCTTAATAAATTAATTTACTAACATTCTCATTATTGACTAAGCTCTTTTGGCATCAACGTCTTGTCTCTTTTTGCCTAGGATTCAAAACAAATTTAATTGGTGGAACTGTGACGCGTCCCGCGATCGCTCCTCCTCAGGAAGGGCCTTTTTTCCCTTCCCCATCCTGCTGCCTCTTCTGTCAGGAAGGCGATGTAGGCGGCGGCGGGGCGCAGACCCGCTAATTGATGGAAGGTGTGGGAGTGGTAGGGGGTGATCTCAAGGATAGAGAAAAGGGGAGGAGGGGGGGAGGTATGAAAAGATTCTCACCCACGATCTTGTGAATGGAAGATTTATTGCAGGTTATGATTTTCACAGTATATTGGCAGCTCACGGAAAAAAAAGACAATAAAATTGGTAAAGGTGGCTTGACCCCGTCAAAGGGGGTATATATAAGTCTCTTTAAACACACACACACAAAACAGGTATTCTTGTCAATTTAGAAGATGGCAAAAAAGTTTATAGTTTTTCTTTTAAAAATCATTTGAAGGAATTGAACTGTTTCTCTTGGTCCCGATTTCGGGATGCGCCAAGTCACACACAAAAAAGGTCTTCTTGTTAATTTAGAAGACGGCAAAAAAAGTTTACAGGTTTTCTTTAAAAAAAAATCATTTATGGATTTGAATTGTTTCTCTTGGTCCCGATTTCGGGATGCGCCAAGTCGCGCACAACAAAAGGTCTCCTTGTCAATTTAGAAGACGGCAAAAAAAGTTTAGTTTTTCTTTAAAAAAAAAAATCAGTTAAGGATTTGAATTGTTTCTCTTGGTCCCGATTTCGGGAATGTGTCCAATGCTGAGCGTTGGGATAGTTGGGATCTCGCCTACAACAGCTCAGGCGTTCTCCCTGGGCTCAGGGACCTCGCCTGGGATGTCCACGGCGGCGAATCGTCCGCCGCGCTGCGGGTGTAGAATGGCTGCTTCACTCTGCCTCGGAGGGTCCCGCTGCCAGCGGAACATTTGACGTCGTCTCAGGGCCCGGGGCGAACTCATCCGCCTCGGAGCAGCGACGACCGGCCGGCACGACTTCCTTGGGACAGGAGGGAAGGAGCGAGTACCTCCTCGGATTCGCCGGAGGGAGGCGGGAAGGAACGGGGACCTCCTCGGATTTTCCGGAGGGAGGCGGGAAGGAGCGGGGACCTCCTCGGATTCGCCGAAGGGAGGCGGGAAGGAGCGGGTACCTCCTCGGATTCGCCGAAGGGAGGCGGGAAGGAGCGGAGACCTCCTCGGATTTTCCGGAGGGAGGCGGGTAGGAGCGGGGACCTCCTCGGATTCGCTGAAGGGAGGCGGGAAGGAGCGGAGACCTCCTCGGATTTTCCGGAGGGAGGCGGGAAGGAGCGGGGACCTCCTCGGATTCGCCGAAGGGAGGCGGGAAGGTGCAGGGTCGGAGGCGGGTGTGTCCTAGGGTAGTCGCGTGGCCGGTCTTCTGGAGAATCAGCGGACTTCTGGCTGCAGGCGGCCGAAGATCGTCCCAGCGGGCCGAACCTGGAGTCTGCGGGAGAGCGGCCGAAGAGTGCAGGGTTCTCGGAGACTGGCCGAAGAGCGTCCCAAGGGGCGACGCAGGCCTCGTAGAGACTTGGCGGAGAGTGCAGGGTTCTCGGAGGGCGTCCTGGCTGGCGACGCCGGAGTCTGCAGGAGAGCGGCCGAAGTACGTCCCGTGGGGCGACGTAGGGCCTTGGAGAGACTGGGCGGAAGCGCAGGGGTCTCGGAGGGCGTCCTGGCTGGCGACGCCGGAGTCTGCAGGAGAGCGGCCGAAGTACGTCCCGTGGGGCGACGTAGGGCCTTGGAGAGACTGGGAGGAAGCGCAGGGGTCTCGGAGGGCGTCCTGGCTGGCGACGCCGGAGTCTGCAGGAGAGCGGCCGAAGTACGTCCCGTGGGGCGACGTAGGGCCTTGGAGAGACTTGGCGGAAGCGCAGAGGTCTCGGAGAGCGTCCCGGCTGGCGACGCCGGAGAGGGTCCTGGCTTGGTGCCTCTCCCTCCGCTGTGATGCTTTTCCATGCCGAGCGTCGCCTTTTTATACGGTTTGACCCAGTGCGTAGGTGGGGGTCAAAAGAGGGTGAGAAAGGGGGAAGAGGGTGGTACGATGGGTGGTTTGGAGCAAGAGGGGGGAGAAAAAAGGGAGAAGAGGGTGGTGAGTGGGTGGTTTTGAGCGAGAGGGGAAGAGAAAAAAGGGGGGAGAGAGTGGGCGCTGGGTCGCGTGGCCCAGTAAGGATTGGGGGAGTGGCGAGGGGTTGCCGATTTTCTCTTCTTCGAACTTCCAGCGTGGAGCATCGGGGAAGGAGTGGGAGGGAGAGTCTCGAGGAAGAGAGTTTTTTTACATAGGGTTCTTTGAGAGGGAGTCAAAGGGACGGAGGGTGGTTCGGTCAGGGCTTGGGGTGGAGACGGTGGGAGGGTAGTGGGAGGGTCTGCTAGAGGGAGAGAGCAAGGGCGGGAGGGTCGAGAAGGGTCGAGGGTGGTCCAGACGGGGGGGAAACGAGTGACCGCCGGGAGGAAAGGGGGAGTGTCTGCATTCCTCTAGCGATGTTCTAGGATGGAGACGGAAGCGTGCGAGGCAGAAAGAATATTATTTTCCGATCGCGCACTTTTCGGTAGCAAAATCCAAGTGGCACGTATCAACTGAAATGAAATTATTTGATATGACAATATATTATGCCATTGTCGTCAATTCGCTATTCATATTGCTGTGTTTTCCTCTCCAAAATTTGCATTAGACGTATTTGTTGTTAGGTACCTGTGTAATTGAATCTATTTGTGTTGGACTGTGTCCATCGTCTAGATACTCTCCTTTCAAATTTAGGTTAGGACCTTTTTGAACTGATTTTATTTTCTTCTAGCATGCCTAGTAATCAAGATCATGAGGAAGAGTAGTCATGATAAGGTAAACTGTAGGAAAACGTCGGCAATACCAAGGAAGAGGGAACGATATAAAAACAGAGATATTGGACCTCAAACCTCAGCAGTCTCGTATTAATGTCGCGGCTTGTATACCCTGTGAAATTCTGTTTGTCCAAGGTGCCTTATTAGCCTAGTAGCTTAAGTGGTTGGCTATCAATGCCAAGGTCATAAGTTCGATTCTTAATAAGGGTAATTTTTTTTCTTTCTAAGTTATTCGTTTTTGTTTTATTAATGGTTTTCTTATCATCGGTACTTCAATGAAAAATGTTTTTGGTCAATTTTTTAAATTATCAATAGGATTACATGCAGCCCAATAGTATATTTCATATTTATAGGACTTCCGTGATTATATATAAACACTGTTGTTCCAAATAACTATATGCTATAGGTATTAAGTTTGAATAGTTCTATAGTATTTTTTCTAAGGGTACCCCGTGAGCACTATATTTTATGCTATCGTATTGTCTAAACGAATAAGTGAACCGAATCGCCGTAAGTAAATAATCGAATACGATTAAGTTACAATTGTATTAATAATAAAATTATTACTAGCGAACTTGTAACATTTAAGCGCTTGGAAATGTTTATTTGCCTATTCATGGCTTATTCTCGCCTTTTTCGTCTGCAAACAGCTGCCACTCGAAAGTCCACTCCTCTCGTATTGGCTGAAATCGATGACATTAGTGGTGCTGACGTCACTTCCATGGTTACAGAGCCGAAGTTGCCCGAGCCTTATCACGAACGCGAACGCAAAAAACGAGAATGGGAGACGAACGCAATTTGCGTTACGGGGAACGCGTGATATCTTGTCCCGCGACAAGAACGAGAATTAGGCCCCAGCACTGAACGTGGATAAGAACGTGGACGAGAAAACAATTTTAAGAGCATAAACACATGTCGTCATACAACGAGCCGAGTCTGTGGTGATGCTGACAACGTTTTCATACTTTATTTCTGACTGATTCACTACATCCAAAATTGCCCTAGAGCATTCTGCACCAGTGGCATTCACTAATTCCTTCACTCCCCCTACATACACCTTTTGTTCATCACTGCACAGAAGTACGCGAATTAATATAACAAACATGCAACGTCCCTTTGGGTCGGTCGTTTCATCACACATTATCGACGGGCTTATCATTTACAACGTCTTTCAGCATCTGCCTTCTCTCCTCACCAATCTTGGGAACATAGGTTTCCCGAAGTGTTCTAGCGCAAGGTAAATCTCCTCCTAGAACAAGACCAACCCACGTCTGAACATGACAATCTTATTCACAAATGTTGGGCTTAGGCAAAGTCTCATACATGTTGCCTAGGCCTAATAGTATTAATCCCATCGAATGATTTACATCTAAACCTAGGCTTTCAGATGGACAGTCTTAGCCATACCTAGACAAATTCTAGACTAGGCCTAGGCTAGGCACAACATAAAGGATTGAACTAGGTCTTGGAGGTTGGTTTAGGCTAAACCAGTTAGGGCCCTAGATATCAATTAAATAAAAAGGGCTTTTATTCATCAATGAGCATGGCCTAGGAAGGCTGTGACTCAATTTAGGCTTAGGCCTAAGCCCTAGGTCTACTATGCCGCCTAGCGATGAGTTCTAGGCCTAGGACCCTGTAACTTGCTAAGCTGAGGCTACATTTTGTTACTTAATATCTAGGTCTATTACAATCTAGGGAAGGCCGTTGAATATCAACGGGAAGAATATTATCATTTAAATTGATTGTAATAAACCATTCATATCTTATTTAGTGCAAAGAATAATGTTAGTTAATGTAGAATAAAGTGAATGGATACACACGGAATCTCGACTGCTTGTTATGGGGACGATGATTCAAAAACGCTAAAATATTGCGAAAAATCGTTACGTTTTAGCAAAAATTTTGGAATTTCGACCTGAATATAAAATTTGATTGAAAAAATAAGAATCTTTATTTTATTTTCTTTCTATTGGTATAATTCCCAATAACAGAAAACCACTATTTCTAATTTAATTTTGAAAATAAAAAAGGTCTTCATCCAAATGAAGATTCAGATTCTCATGTATATCTTGTGTGAAAGTTACTGACATATATATACACAATCGATGATTATTATAGTAGATGGTTACACCATGTTTACACCTACCTTCCATGTATTTGTTCAGGAATTGCTTGAGGTTTGGGTTGTCAGCTTTCTCCGAGGGAATGTTTGATTGCAATAGTGCATTTGTAAAATCACGAGCAAACTGTTCCTTTTCGATGTGTGTTTTACTTCCTTTGGCGATTGATTCCGCAATAGAAATTTGCCTCGTAGCAGGCCCATTCTGTTTCTCCTGGAAAATTTCTTTCTTGCGTGTGTTTAATTATACATGTGTTTCTTGCAAGTATCTCTCCGAATCCAATCTATACGTGTGTTGCAATGCTTACACATGATAATTTTTTTTAAACATCAAAAATATAAAAACCTTTAAATTCTCGTTCTCGATCAAAAATAGTAAGAATGTTGGGCATTTTGTGAGCAGGAATCAAAGCGACTTCTACCAATAAAATAATAGTGGCGATAGACTTATGTTGTCCCTGTGTCACTGCTAAAATGTCGTATCATCATCGCAAAATATATCGATTTTCTATATTTTCTCGATTAGTCGATCGTAGACGCAGCGAACGTTGGCAAGTGGCAACTTTGAACTCTTGACTGCGATTTTTTAAATTTGACGAGTGAAACATCTATTTTTACTATTTTGCTTATTTTCGTTACTTTATTTTGCGTTTCATGGGGAATACGTTGAATTTCGCGTAAAAACAGAAAATGTCTTTAATTTCGCGAAAAGTCATGAAGGTAAGTTAATAATCCAAACTGCCTTCATACACTCATCCTATGAAAAAATGAAATTCCTGCATAATTGCAGAATTTCGTAAAAACATGCTTCGCGAAAATATCATGTCCCTATATTTTGGTAACTTAGTGTTTATTTTAATCTCTGAAACTGATTTTTTACTATCCGTAAGAAAACTAAATGTGTGTTCAATGAAAACCTTTCTCCTTTAATTCTCAATGAATGTTTGCAAACAATGCAATTTAGTGTTACCTCACATTCAAATTAGTGTTGAGTGACATATCACTGAGATGGAGTCACACATACTGATAAATAACAGTCGTAACCTGTGACTTAACTTACGAAAACACTGTGATCATCCTGTTTCTCTGGCTTCCTGCTTACAGCACCAAAGAAGAGTAGCAAACATTAAACGTGATGTGTGATCTGGGTATGCAACTACAGTAAAACCCCTAAATTGCACTTTTGTAGGGACCCTAAAAAAAAGGTTCAAATTGCGGGAAAGTGCAAATTGCGGGAAAAGTAGAATTTTCACTTCTACAGCCATGTTCCTTCACTGGAGTAGGGGTAAAAATAAGAAATAGACTGATAAACTGAAAAAGAGCAGTGTCATAATTTATTCATTGAACTAGCTCTTCTCATTAATTTATATACGATGAAAAAAAAGGCATTGAACACCTTAGATGAATAGAAATGTGAAAATTATTTTTCTCCTTCATTATTGATACAGAAAATAAGGGATTACTACATATCGCACAAAATCAAGATAAAATTATAATAAATAAATAATATATTATAATAAATAAAAGTTACAGAAACAGCTTCTTAAAAATTCACTTCACTCATGGTAACTGTGGACCCTACCCATAAATCATAATAATACATATATTAACTTCAGAAAATAATATTTTTGAATCTATCCAACCAACCATTGGATGTTGGGAAATTTTCAATTCCCAATCTTGTGGCGATTTGCAGAGCTTTTTCTTGTATGATGGCACCGCATATATAGGGATATTTGAAGACCTAGCACTCAAAAACCGCTCTTTAAGTAACCCTTCCATTTATCCATACTTAGAATTCTTAACATATTTTCTCTTTTTAGACAAATTACCGCACTGGTTGGCTTGTTTCAGAATCCCATCGCGATTCCTCACAATTATAGTATTTAATTTAGAGATAGGCTATCGTAGCAGTTTCGCTAGATCGACGCGAGTTCCACCATGAGAATCGACTTGTTCTAAAACTTCAATTGTCTCCTTGATTGAAAAAGTCCTTTTTCCTCCTCGCTTTTCCATTGCCAAGCAGGATAAAATTACGCCCCAGTTTAGTTGAGGACTTAACAACACATGAGAATCTGATCAGCCGTGATGTTTGACTAGTCCAAACAATTGTTCAACTAACAAATAAACTTTATGATTCAGTCTAATTAAGGTAAGATAACGAAAGTTTAATTCATTTGTAGCCTATCCTAGTTATAACTCGGGAATCGAGGCAGTGCAAATGATCTGTTGTCCACTAGTACGAGTTCTTTCATTTTTCATCATGTCTGGATAAGAATCCATTTTCATTCTCCAAAGTTTCTACTTCGGTAAAAAATGAATACTCTTCCGCAGGTTAAATTACATTGTATAAATTACGTAGTTAGCTCCTAGCCTTACAATGTATTCATTTCATACCTTGTATCATTTCCTGGCAGATTGACGAGTTGACGTAGTTCCAATTTCTGCTACGAGTGGCGCTGTAAACTATCCCCGCCAAATTCAAATTCTTTCTTCAAACAGGTCCTATTACTGCTCTCTTTCGTATTTTTTCCGCAAATATGAGCAAGACAAAGTCAAAAAGTGTTTAACAAAGGATTATATGCTTAAGTAATGGACTTTGAAAGTTAAATTTTATTTTGATTGAGCGCGTTGTGGTGCAAATTGCGGGAAAACTGAAAAATGTAGTCTAAATTCGGGGTTCTGCATACATTGGAAACATAGGAAATGGAATGGGACTTCGTAAAAGTGGTGTAAATTGCGGGAAAACGTAATTTCCGATAATGCAAATACGGGGTTTCACTGTATATGCACTCATCTGCCTATAAGGACGATGAGCTTCAAGTGGAGTGTGTTAACATGTGGATGAAAATCAGTACAAATTTCTTGTTTATTATCCAACAATATCAATAAAAAGTAAAAGTTGCATGTAAATTGACATTGCATGTTTGTTCATGTGATCAGCAGCGATAGCAAAGTAGAGAGATGAGCACCTCCAATGGAAACTCAAAATAGGATGCATGAAAATGTAGCTCTACCCTTAGCATATAGATGCAGGCCAATTTTAGAAAACAGTTTTGAGCAGTAGAGTGTTTCTTAAGGACTTGGAAATAGAGTAATTGTAAATGGAACTTAGGAATTGGTTCTTTCAGACGTTTGTGGTTCTTTTGGTTCCTGCAAGAACCAGAAGAGCTAAGGAACATAAGAACTGGCCGTCCCATTCATGATTGAGGTATTGAGGATCTTCCAGTTGGCTTATTATGTGTTTTTTCATTGTTTTAATTTTTATACTTTTTAGGTACCAACAACGAGGTGGTTACACAAATTTTGATGATCCTGGGTTGCTACTACGACTGGAGGAACCACAAATACTTCGTGCTCTGAGTGTTAGAAACATATTTGATTTATCTTTGGGTAAGTTTGTGTATTTCAAAGATAAAGAATTTAGGTTTTTTTATATTTTTCTTATGTTAGCTTTAAAATTAATTTTTTGTTGATGATCTTTATGCTTTGTTATATGTGTCTATATGCTATACCCTTCATTTTTTTCTGCTTCTTAAGTCCACTCACACTATCTGATTTTCATGCATAGTCCAATATTTTGGCTTGGTTTTTCATTATATTGCGCACTTTGGAGATACCAACACTAGAGACCGCCGCTATATTAGCCACTGGGTCTCCCTTGGATGCCCTTTCAATAATATTCAGCTTCTCCCAAATGTGTATTTATATTTTTTGAAGAATTGGACATTTTCAACCAGTTGTTTTTCTGGAGAAAACATAGCAAATATAAAACGCCCGCAGAAGTCAGGCAAAGCAGATCAGTGATTCAGGGGCAGGGATGTTACAAGTCAAGGAAATCAGGGAAATGTCAGTGAAAATCGTCTAGCTGTTAGGGAAAAATTGGATGAGGGCAAAGGTCGATGAATTGGTCAGTGGCTGATGCACCCCAACTATACGTTCGTTCGCTGTTGCCTGAGTTGATGTTCCATCTTCTGATTTTGTCTTCGTTTCATACATTTGTCAATAAATTTGACGAGTAAAATTAACATTGGTTTGTAACAAGTCTTTCCTGGCGAATGCTTAGGATGAATAGTTCTCGGGTTTCCAGCCGGGTAATGGTTTTAAACTGCAGTAGGTGCAGTTTATATTATTCATCCTAACATTGGTTTGTTTTCTCTACTTTCATTTGCACTTGAAATTTTGGAAAATGTCAGGGAAAATGGCAATTTTTGTCGGGGAAATGTCAGGGAATTTCTTTTCCCGAATTTTGTAACAACCCTGAGGGGGCTCAGGGTAATGCAACTCTTATCTCTTATCTCCGTGATTGAACAGCCCGCTGAGGACATCAGAAGGGGAGGGGATGGAAAGAGAGATTAGGGGAGGAGGTTGTTGCGGGATGATCCACAGATAATCCGCCGGCCGGAATACCAAACGACAAATAATCGACGCTTTACTGTAGTTTCAATAAGTGTGAATTTTATTCATAATACCTTTTAACCACAATGCTACAAAATTTATTAGTTTTTAAAAGAATTTAAACTTAGCATTGCACTTGTTTGTGATGTTGAAAATGGAACTTCACTGTTCTTCCGTTGTTTAGATGCTCTGAAGCATGTATATACACACGACCGTGCTCTGAAGTAACACATACATTGATCGCAACTTTGCTTTTACCACTTACGGAAATAGAAAAGCAATTATTACAAAAAGGACTTTCTTGAAGTCATCATGTATTTTTTGTTTTAATTGAGATAGAAAATGTCATTTACTTTCATTATCAAAATGTCTTTTCACTTCCATTCCATTCCTGGTATTATTTTTACTCTTTCTTGAGTGTTTAAATGAGAAAAAAGGACTTATTTTGTATTTTCCCATATTTAAAACATTCCTGCTATTTACACTTTTTTTGATGGTCCCTTGAAAAACACAAAAAAAGGGGTTTTACTGTATTACTATTTCTGATCATGTACACATCTTTGCACCATGTGCGTAACTGCGTATTATATTATTTCTGCATTTGCAGTGATATGAAAATTTCTGATCATCTTTATTCTAACTTGCTCATTTTTTTCAACACTTCAATCAGTTCTCAAATTTTGGAATCAACAATCTCTTTACAGTTGTTTATTGAGTTAATTGTATATTATTGTACAACTTGACTTATGTAATGAGAAAGTGCGATTTGTTTTAATTCATCCATTATATCTTTCAGGATGTAAAATGAAAGTTTTAAACTGCTTGATTGACCAAATTCTAACTTATGCTGCAGTAAGAGATGTGATTGATGAAAATGTGGAAAAGTTAAAGATGGCCAAGATCAGCTTAAGGCAACACCAAGCTGGCGAAGTCAAAAAGGAGAGAGATGCTGCAGCAGCTAGGTATTTACGTTATTTTTTCTAAGCAAGTTTCGGAACTTCTGGATAGCACCTCTGAGAAAAGTATTGACATAGTTTTTGTTTTGTTGGGGAAAACTTAGCTGCCTGAGTGTTATATGGAAGTACATTTTCACTTGACTTAAGAGTGAAAAAGATTTTTTAAATTCATGTCTGGCATTAATAAAATACAATAATTCATTGCATACAATCACAACTTCAAAATTAAGTGATGATGATGATGGATTAAGTCATGGAAATAGTGTCTTAATATGCGTGATTTTTTTCAGGCGTAAGAAGAGGAAAGAGGAGATGCAGAAGTTGAAGGAAGGAAATACCGCACCTGAAGAACCACAGGCTGATCCCCAGAGTCCAAAGCGTGACGAGCTCCGTCGCAAGCAGGAATTGCTAAGAAAGGAGAAAGAGCTGCAGGATGCAATAGCCACATACCAGATCCTGGCACGGGCCACCCCCCTAGGTCGTGACCGTGCCTATCGTCGTTTCTGGATTTTCCGCTCCCTGCCAGGACTCTTTGTTGAGGATAATGAGGAGTGGCCAGGGACCTGCCTGCCCTCTGCGACTCCCCACAACCCCATGCTGGCCCTGGCCAACGACCAAGAGGAGGCATTGGCATGTGTGCAGAGGCTTTTTGAGGAGCGTGGTGGCAATGGCAGTGACAAGGAAAATGAGGGAAGTGAGAGGGGACTCTCGACTGGGCACAAAAAGCCCCCCCTCAGCCTGAAGAATGAGGCCGAGAAGAACCGAGGGACAGTGGTCAGTCGGATGCCCAATTCACACACTGTAAGTGATTTGGAGGAGGATGTAGTCAATGTGAAACTTGCCAAGAACCTTGTATGTGTTGCAGACAGTAAGTCGTGTCAGGTGCACTCCTCATTCCTGCCTCGTACTAAGTGGGCATTTTACTCTCGGGAGGCTGAGCTTGATGCATTAATGAGTGCTCTGAACCCGAGGGGAGTGAGAGAGGGACATTTGCGGCAAGTGTTGCTTCAGCAAAGGACTCGTATATTAGGATCAATGACAAAGTGTCCTGCACATAAATTGGATCACACTCAGGTGAGTGAAATCTCCTGTCTTATTTTGCATGGTCTGGTATTTGGCTCATTTGTCATAAATTCTAAGTATTCATTTACAGTAGAAGCTCTATATAGCGAAGGCTCTCGGGATCTGAAAAATCACTCGCTAAATAGAACTCTCGTTAATATGGAAGATGATTAAATAATCACTCCACAGTCAATTCCTACAACTGTAACGCTAATTTAACCATTATTGTGGAAAGTTTTTGTGAGTGGCAAAAACATTCTATTGAGATAGCTATTAAAAATTATATTTTCGAAGAATTTAATTACTTATGATCATATTCACTTTCGATGACATAAAATTCCATGTTAGATGTCATACACTGGAATATTAAACGTTGAATTTTGATACTTCAAGACACAGGTACTGTACTGCGCATTGCAGTATTGTTATTGCCGCGATGTTTTGGGTGTGCCAAATATGTCGCGGCTGCAAGTATTAGCAATGCAACAGACTAAAAATGGCAAACACTTAGAAAACAAGAAAAAGTTTCATACCTCCTACCTCTCTAAAAAGTGTATGAAAACGGATATATGGTTCGGAGGAAGTTCTATTAATAAAAATTTGCAAAAATGCTAGATAAATTAATAACCAAGATATGTCCTACAGGGATTTTGTTCCACGCAAGCACTGGGCTGCTATCTTCCCCAGTTAAAACGTGGAAATAAAGAAGAGGACTCCAACGTCTGTAAGATCACCTCAGAAAACAGCTGACTTCGGCTTTTCGGAATCATAGGGCCCAATATCACCAGCATTTATGATTTGCCCTTAACAGAATACTGTTGTTTGTGTTATTATTACAATAATTATGCGTGGAATACTCTCTTGAATTTATGGAAACATAATTCTTACAAGCAAGTCCACATTTGACAGTTGTAAGCATGGAGCAGTAACCCAACGCGGACTTTCAAGGATCGACTGAGTTTAGATAAGACATGAAACTTTTTACTACAAACGAATATGGTATCTGCTCCCATGAAACACATATTTTTCTAGCGATAGTGCACGTTGCGGCCGCTAGGTGGCAGGGCACATCAACATTTTTATGATTCACTATTTTTTATATATTCCATGGTACAGTTCTGTTCAAAAAAATCTTACCGCCGAAAATTTCTAAGTCCCCAGTTTTTGATGATTTGGCATCGTGGCTGAACCACGCCCCCCTGTGACGGAGAACAACAAACTTTCCAAGCGGAACGAGAGTCCTCCCTCCTCGTAGCTGGGGGAGTTGAACCATCCACGGAAGGAAAATTTTGACCTGGGAAAAGGATTATTTCCGAGGGGAGGGGTAAGGTTTCTTTTCTTGTGATGTGTGAGTAAGAAGAAAAGGGAGATGTGCGGGGGAGCAATAAACTCTCCGAGCGAACGGCGGCCCTCCTTCCGAACTCGCTTGCCGAGAGGGAACCTCCACCCGAATGACGATTTTGACCTGCTAAGGGATTTCTGAGGAAATGGGTTGGATTTCGGACTCCCGTTTGGTTAGGCGTGAGCGAAAATGAGTAGATGAACGATCGGTCTGTCGGCCAAAGTCACCAGATATCTCTCGTATTAGAAAGCTACCATGTAGAAGCCAGGACTCAAATATCCATTGAAAGTCTTTATCAGAGTACGGGGAATAATTCCGCTGCAAATGACATATCTTCCATTATTTTTCCTCTAGAAAAGGCTATTACCGCGAATCGTCGCTCGAAGAGATCGAATCGTGTCCCCGGAGTTCCTTTAGTTTCTTATAAGTATTTTTCATTTATACGCGTATTCATTGACGTACAAACTTGTCAAAAGTTTGACGTATTTTCGCAATCGCTGTCTGGAATTATATGGCTGCGCTTCTTTGGTTTGAATTTTTTCCATCGATATTAAATAAGAATCAGTATGCATGTCAATTTTCTTAGGACGCAAATAGACCAATGCCATTTAATTATAATGCTGGAATCCCGTGGAAACCAGCTAGGAAATAAGCTCAAAGCCTGCCTTCATTCAACTATTACTAACTGAATAAAAATGGATGGTTGCTACGCACTGACGAATCGTCATACGGATTCAGCATTTACTTGATTGGTCTGCGGCAGTTTTACCCACCTTTTTATATCAACTAACCACTTTCTGCAGTAAAAAGGTCACGACTTAAAAAAATAAATAAAGGAAACGTCCTAAACGTTAAAGTCGCCCGAACCGCCGTCCCATATCCAACCGCCCTCAATCAGCATCAGCTGAAAAGACATAGGAAGATGCGCACGCGCGCAGTGAAATATGCCAGCCTGCCTTCACAATACCCCATTTCCTTATAGCATACGTAATTTTTATAGAACAATACATTGAATAATCACAACCAACAGCATGAAATAAGTTAAAAAAGGATGGCAAAAAATGCGTCAAATAATGAATACTAACACTGCCTGAGTAAATTTCCCCAAACTTAATTCCAGAAACTGTAAATGATTGCAAGGAAAAAACTGAACCTATATCGGGTAAAATGACAAGAATTAATTATGGCATCTTGGAAATGATATGGTTTCGTTTTTATTGTTTAAATTTATTTAAATTTGCGAGCGTATTCATTAACGTTAATAATTATCGCAATTTCGACTTAATTGTGCTTTCTCATATATTTGTGGCAGTGCAATCCCTTTTGTATTTGAACTTTCGTAAATTGTTTTTAGTCATTTACTTCTTTTCGGAATTTTGTTTAATTTTTCCTTATGCCTGCTAATTCTTTCCGAAAGTAAGCCAGGAAACGCATGCGTCTTTCAGAAGAGCGCTTACAACTTTTTCTTTGATTTAATTAGGTGCGTAGATATATTTGGTGTGGGTGGAATTACAATACACAACTAGCTACAAGAATGTGCGATATTAACAATAAAAGAATAATAGTTTGGATAAGGGATTTAAAACTGGATCACTCAAATTCGCTCTGTAGTAACCCATAATGTCAGGCTCAAATTTTAGCGCACACCTATCTTCGCAAAGTATACTGGGAAAGAGAATTTCAGGGGTGATTTATTTATGCGCAAACTATTACTAATTAATGTTTTAATTTTAAAGTAGTGAGCTTTCTAAAGTATCCAATATCATATCAAGTTCTTTCGCTATGCTTGGAACTTAATGTCTGCGCTCTCTTGATTTTCCATGTTTTTCTCGAGAGGCAAGGGAAGCCCTATCCACTTCAAATATCTTCGGATGTAAGTAGCTCGATACTATTTTATTCCAATATTGGAATGCCTAGGAAAAAAAAAAACTTTCAATCCACTCAATCATGAACTTCAGCCAGTACTCAATTATTGTTTCGCGTTGGATATGGATTAAATTTCCTTGTTACCATTAAAGTAACATGATGCAAATAATTTCTTCTTTCATCCCTCTCAAATGCCTCTTTCAATCTACTCCATCCTGCGTGTATAATCTTTGCTACTCAGTTAGTGAGTTAACTGTATTAGCGAAGATCTTTGCATAGAGGCACCACCCCTTTGGTCCTTCTAATCTTTCCTGAGAGAGCAATAAACATTCCTTACCAAAGGAAGCCCCTTCCATCACCCTCGCTTGAAGAAAGGCCCGAAACTGCCAAAAAGTGACAATGGAAGGGAGCAGCGGCTTCTTATTCTACTATGAGCGAAGAAGCAACGTTGTGGTCGGTCAAGCTGTATCCGCACATTATGTGGATGCGTGGAAGCGGCCCATACATGTGAAAACTTACATGAATGAGGCTTAAGACAACTAGCAAAAAACATAATTAGTGGAATGAAGTTGTAACTGGGGCAGAATTTTAGTGGAACGAGGTGTCCTACTGAAGATATTAAACGTCTTGTATCAGCAATATTCAAGATTTTAATTTTGGGGGATATGTAATGCCTCAAGTCCTGATATAGGATACAAACAAAAGGTTGGATTGGAAGGTTTTATAAAGGGTTTCATTTGGGTTGTGGCCTTCAGTGGATCTAAACCATTGGCTAATGTTGAGAGGGTGGGAATAGACTGAAGTTATATGAGGAGTGGGTCTCGAGAAGGATAATGAAAGTAAGATAGAAAGAAGAGAAGTTAAGAGATCCTTGACTAGGCATTGAAGTTACATATCACAGTGAAGGAAATTTAGGAGTCCACTTAATGTCAGATAGTAGGTAATTAGAGGAAATGAGGTCCTGGAAGGCACTTCTGAAGGGAAAGGTTTGCTAAGTTGGGAGAGGTAGGAAAAGTATAGGCAAGTGAAATGAATGGATGCGATGCACAGAACTAAATTGAAACATTTTTAGGAAAGAAATATTTGAAGGGGGAAGGGTGGAGTAGTTACTGACCACTGAAATGTATATGGCTGTTAAGCTATTTGTAATGGTGGTAAAATGTCATGGTCAGGCAAATATAAGAATTAAAGTGAGGGTCTTGTGGAATGAATGGACGTTGATAACAGTCCAATGCTATAATTGCATTACTCCACCAATGTTTAAGATAGGCATCAGTTTTTAAACTATAATAAGATTGTCTTTGCCACTATAGATTTCTGATTATCCTTATGAATGTTCTGCTAACTTCTTGCTGGTTCCTTCTAAATTTTCCTGCTAAATATTTACCAGGGATTTTGGATCTGTAATGAGTAATTAGTAGTATCAGAAATTTAAATTTGTCCTTGCCAAGGAATTAAATTTTAAATGAATATGGTCTAAGCTCCTGTGTATAAACCATACCGGAATACACATTTGGATGGATGAAATGAAGATTTTGTTGATTACAGATTACCAGTGCTATTTTATAACAGATAACGCTGTCTAGTGCATGCAGAAATACGGTATCGGTGGTATGAAGTCATAAATTGCCTTTACTCCTTAACTCTTTGCCGATTTCAATGGGATCGCCTAAGGCTGATGTAATGACCCACTCATGTAATTCATTTTTTTTTATTACAACCAATTACAGTATTTAAATTTTACAGTTTATTGAAGCTGCACTCTTTGCAAATGCAAACGAAATTGAGTCCTGTTATCTTGGCCCACAGCCCACCGAAGCAGCCCAAATATAGATAGCATAACGATTAAATACGATAAAAACAAGTAATTATAATCACTGTCAATAACTGCTCCGGAAACGCATACTGATATTCGCTGCTCAAGCCGGTACATTATTTTAAGTTACTATTGACTACAAAAGTGTAATGATGGAAGTATAAATCAAATTACCTGTGGGTTATCATAATTTGCAGTTATCATGTCTCGGCCCGCATTGTTTCCTGAATAAGGTTCTTCAAATACCATTCCTCTAAATAAAAAGGAGACATATGGGCACATACGAAATTTTATTCTCGGAAATTAGGAACCGCTGGTTAGAATTACAGTTAAAAATATGTGCACGAATACCAAAACAAAACTGTATTCCAAAACAATTCAGCGAAAATACAATGCTGAATGAAGTGATTTTAACACGCCGGTACTTCGGAAGACAAATAGGAAGGAAATTCAGATGAAAGGAAAACCAATGGACATCCAATGAAACACTGGAAACATTCTTCATTGACAGCAACACCATCAGTCTGGAAAAGGTGATTGAAGAGAGAGGAGTGGAGTTGAACTTAAAAAATTCATTGGCTATATGAAGCACAGCAGTTTATATAAACGGCCAGTATGAATATATTGCGGCAAGGGTATCAGGTTTGATTTCTAAGCAATCACGTCATAGACTAACATATTTATATATCACTCAATTTACGACTCGTCGCAGCAAAGGAAAACAATTCATAGGAAATAGTATTGTATTGTACTACTTACAGGTGACGATTATCCTATTGCGCCTAATAAATATCGGCACTACATAGCCAACGCAGTCACAAATTATGCATTGCTTGACGAATAAAGAAACGGATAATTACCTGGATCATGTTTAGTTTCCATTGTATTCCTCTTGTATCTTAACCCAGCAGTCTCTTTTCCGACAGTGTAACGGATTCTGTCTTCATTTTTAATTATGTTATTATTCTAAACTAAAAAGCGAGCCAGCAAAACTTTCTCAATCCAAGATATTTGTGTCGTGATGTAAATTGTTGACTGTTAGTAACGCTGCATCTTTGTTTGTGCAACTGAGCGGAGCATCGATCACGTATATAAAAATAACTCGTGAACTTACGCAGCTCGTGAGCCGTCAAGATGAGCTCCTCGGTCATTGGAGAGATCCAGTTCATCGATCTATCTTTTAAGATAACTTGCTCTCGGGATTCGATCACTCACAACCGACCCATCACTACTGGATAGGTCTGTTTTTGTTGTGTTGTCTGTACTTTCCCAAACTAGAGCAGAATTAGATACTCTGTTTGGATTAGCCAAAAATTAAATTAATTGAATTGAAGAACCAAGCCATATCAAAATGATAGCAAACAGTGTAATTCAGGACAGAGAAATTTTTAATAAATTATAATTACATGTTACCGTATATGCTACCTACGCTGTTTTTACCCTTTTGCGCTGGAGCCTTGTAATGAAAAATGTTTCCCTTGTCATGAGTGCTGTGAGCATATCCTTGTATTCCTCCATATGGAACTCTCTCGTGGCAAGGAATAATTTCACAGCTATACTCCTCGTCTGTTTTGGATCACAAATCAGGGAAGCCAGACCCTTTCCTCGATCACTGAGCAGAGGTGATAACGACCCTCTTCTCAGTACCATCCCCACTCACGGCCAACTATTCATTTACTCAGTGCATTTACTAAAAATATTTGCCACCGCAAATATTTGGTTCTGGGCATATTTTTTTATTATAGGCCCTGAAGTTCACTCCTTATGTTTTGTTCTGCATTTACTAATTTTAAACGGAACTTTACCATTATTATTAACAGAGTTCTTGATAATAAACACTCGTGACAATTATGTTTATAGT
The DNA here is from genome assembly GCA_963573305.1 of Pyrrhosoma nymphula. NCBI lineage: Eukaryota > Metazoa > Arthropoda > Insecta > Odonata > Coenagrionidae > Pyrrhosoma > Pyrrhosoma nymphula. The sequence goes on along the minus strand of OY754338.1, from coordinate 74,307,303 downwards.
AGAGTTCCGTAAAAAATTTGGAAGGGCACAGAAATAAAACGTAACAAATGTAATTCTGTGCTTATAATTTCCCAGCATGCTACAAATATTGTTGAAGTAAATTCACTGAGTGTGTAAACAAATGCTTGACCACGGACACCTGCAGTGAAGGCATCTACCACTGATTGTGAGACAAAAGGTTGGAGATTACCCCTGCCCGCATACCCCTGGGAAGGGTCTGGTGACCAGCGGGTTGGGGAAACGATAAAGTTGTCATTTTTAGGGTCGATCCCTCAGTTGGGTCTACATAATTGAAACATCTGAACCGGTTTTCCCCAAAAGACTCTTCTCACTCAAGGCACGACGAAATTCATCTGGGTATGACTCGTCCAGCAAGAAAGAGAAGGGAGTAACCTGAGAAGATCGCCCCTTCGCCTTGTCTGTTATTGTATACCCCCGCTCAGCTTCGCTTCGACACTAGTGGGGGAGGAGTTAGGCCTCTTTTTGGGCGATCCTGCTGCCCTCACTGGGCTGATGCTTAAACGAAATAATGAGAGCCTGGTCGATTCATATCGAAACCTTATCCCTTAATTACCCCTGGGACTTTTTTTGCTTGCTTTTATCTCGCTTTGCTGCAGAGCCGTGTTGTCATCCCGTTCGCTCTCTTACGTGGAAAGATTTATACCGTTTATAAATGGCATTCTTATGCCTCCGTTGAAAAATCTATGTGAGCAACGTTTACTTCGTAGAGAAAGGGTGGAATACAAAATGTTACCATTCATAATGTCACTTGGATTTATTTGTTATTCCTTCTCTTAGATGAAATTTAATATGAGAATAATGAATCTTCCTCATCGAAACTGAAACCACTGCATCACAAAGACTGGGCTTATAGCCAGTGATTTTGCTGACTATTTTAACCATTTGGGAGCACCGCAGACTTCAAGTCTAGAGTACATAGGGCTGGATGATGACACCCTGAAAAGTTTTCATGGACAAACAAATGAAGGAGATGGCTGTAGCCATGAAATGTTGACTGACAATGAAGTAGATTAAAGTGATGAGGTCATCACCGAACCCAAATAAGAAGATATCCTCCAGGCATTAAATACCCTGCATCATTTCTCATTACTTCTTGAAGTTCATGATTTTAAAGAGAATGTGAGAAAAATTGAAAAAGTAAACCACTAAGAAGTGGTACAATAAAAAGCGAAAAAGAAACTACATAATATTTTAAAAAGACGTACAGTGAAACCCCACTTTTACGTTCCCGGAATTTTAGTTTTCCTGTGGTTTGCAACATTTTTTTCTGGTCCCAAAAATGTTTGAATCATTCCAATGTATTTTCATCCCGCTATTTGCACTTTCCAATCTCGCCATTTACGACATTTGAAGGCAAGAAACATGGCGGCTGGTGCACTTCAATTGGCGACCCTGCGAGCGTGATTAATGTTAAATACGGATAAAATACATGCTTAAACATGATGTATGAATGCTGATTTATTTGGTTTTCTGAAAAAACAATCATTCGTTTGATGGTAGCACATAACATCGATAGCATTGCTGAAAAGTATTTATGCCGAATATTGTAATGCTTGTGATCGGAATTGTTATCGAATGGAACGTAGAATGGTACAAAGGAGCCGTACTAGCTTTTTAAACAGTACATTTAAAATGTAGCGGATGCCATAAGTTTATAAAATTAGATGTTAATTGGCGAACTACCACTGTCATTGTGGCGAAAAGGTTAAAATTTATGTTAACTCTTTTACTCATACTTCACAGCGATCATTTTCATATTTCTTGGAAATCGCGCACTAATGCCATTAATCTTGCGTTTTTAGTTGCTTCACCTTTTGTTATATTTAATGTGCAATTACTTACGGCAGTCATGACAGGGTGTCCGGCGACCTGGAAAACCGGGAAAACTCAGGGAAATATTTTGTTCTGGAAAACTCAGGGAAAACTCAGGGAATTTTTGTATTTTTCCGAAAAACCCTGGAAAATTCATGGCAGCCGATTTCCATTAAGGCAGAGAGAGAGGTTTAACCTGCGCCTTTGCTTGCATTATGCTCTCGGCTCAGCGTAGCCTTGCGCTCCCTGTTCATTTAATACTCTTTTCATAGCTGTGCGCCCGCTCTCAGCTTGTGCTTCGTCACCCCACCCCTCTCTCCCTATGCGCAGGCTAAGGGGCCGATTGCATAACAAGGCAAATTCCACACGGAATAATTCCCATGTAAAATGGCCGCTACGAATGGAATCGGAATTGATGCCGAAATCTGTCACCGGAAACAGAATTTCACGCGGAAATCAAGATTCTGTTCGAAGAGCCGTACGAATGGAATTCTTGGTGTGGCCAAATTTACGACAAATCTAAACGTCTGAGCATGCGCAGTGGCATTTCCCGCATTATACGAAAACCATTCGGTTGGCAACCTAAATGGATAATTGGGTATTGTTATATATGTAATTGATAATCCTTTCCAAATAATCTCCACCCTCGTCGTTTTAATGTTTGCAGAAATGTTATTGAAGGAGCGGAAATACATTTTGCGGTCACTGCGTATGGAAATCACGGCCCTCGGGTTCGTAGTCGACAGGGCCACTGTACAGGGGCAATCCAACCTAATTAAAATTCGTGAATTGTCCAACAAATACAATTTTGTTTTACATAATTGAATGCTTTTGGGCGTTAGATCCGTACCTATTACAAAGCAATTAATTCACAGTTTCAGAAATGTTCATGTAAAGTACAGTGAAGCCTTTTGGGAGAAGAGAATAGGTACCAAGGCCTCAAGAGAAAAAGAATAAGAAAGAGGTACATACTGCAAAAGGTTCAAGAGCTGCAAACCAAAATAACGTAATTTCTTGAAAAGCCGAGAAATTTGTTGCTGAAATTGAATCGGAAATGCACTAATTGAAAAATGTCACACCAGTTTCTTTTATTTACATGTTCTTTATCAAACTAGTCTGAATTCTACTTTATTGTGTTCAAATTGCACCTGACTCAGAATTTTGTTGTCAGTTAACCGTTTTTGTTAATTTGTTGGTTGAAATAAAACCCGTAATACTCCACATTCCTTGTATACTCCTACGTTTTTAACTCAAAGTAGGGACCGAAATTTCTCGTTTTTTCATGTTGGCAAAATGATGCTGATTTTATTAGAAATTCATTAAAAATATGTTAGAAACAAAGTGCAGCAAGACCCTTGAATATGCAAAACATTTGCCTGGAAAACCTGGAAAACTCAGGGAAAAAAGAAATTGAGATTCACCGGACACCCTGCATGAGGAAACATATTTTAAAATGGCAAACAAGTGTGCGAGTTAATCGTTATCATTCGAGGGAAAAATCAACATTTTGCGAAGAGATTGACTCTAATACGGGCACTCGCGTGTCCCTGGCCGAAAAACTTGATATACCAAGTTCAACATGGAACACAATGGTAAAAACCTGTAAATGTGTAGAGAAAAGTGCTAAGGACTGCGGTCCTATTGGTAAAAGGTGTAAATACATTAAATATTCCACGGATGATGAACTTGAAGAAATATTGAAGACATGGGTTCATGGGTCTCTCTCCCCCACCCCCCCAAAAGTGATTTTGACATTAAAGACATTTCTAATGTGGACAGGTTTTTTTTTTTAATAATGCCACTCAAGACTTGATAGACTTCAAAGGGGACCCTTGTCATGGAGCCAAGCACAGCAAAGGTTGCCTTACTGTTTTATTGGAGCTAATTTAGATGGCAGTGCAGCATAAGTCCAAAAATCCACGTTGTTTTAAAAACATTAAGACCTTGTCTACAACCTATGCAGCCAACACAAAGATACGAATGACCTAGACTATTGTTAAAGAAAAAATTCATGCCCTTGGTGCAAATATAAATATATGTAGGTAGACTCCACCTCAAATCAAGTTAAGTTAAAATAAGAGAATACTTTATTTTTTGTTAACTTTTGTTTATTCATTTATTTATGTCTATTTGGTGATCCATCAAATATTAAACCACCTGTTAAATAAAATAAAATAATTTAACATAAGGATATGATTTTACTTCTAATTCCTACAAATTCAAATTTCCCTCAATTTACATTTTTCTGCGATTTACACTTTTTTCCTTCGTCCCTGTCAAAAGTGTAAAATCAAGGTTTTACTGTTTTTCTGTAAATGAAATTTCTTCATTTTCATTTTTCCCAGGCAGTTTATTAGTTTGCTATGCAATGTTATTTAACTTTCATTGCGTGGTATACTTTTCTAATTAATATCTTGGATAACTTTTTCAAAATGTCTTATTTTCAAATTTTATATCTCTGTACAATTCACACTCTCCCACAGGGATGATTGTCTAATTATCACTTGATTTAGACACATGTTTAAATGCTTAACCTATACTTTAGCCTGAGAAGCCAAAATGCTATGATTATGTTCCGAAATTCTGTTGTACATTTAGGTTTAAAATAGAATTATATGTCCAACACAAGTAAAAGTTTTTTTTCTACAGTGGAATATAATATATAATGATCTATTTGTAGTGAAAATATGTAGTTTCAACGTCATTGTGTTCTCATATGTTGTGAAATCTCAGCACATTTTTCAAAATCCGCTGATATCTTGATTTTTCATAATTAGATTTTACATAACACCCCATTTTTGGGTTTGAAGGTGTAACGTAAAATCAAGACTACTGTACCCGCATTATGGATTGGTGATGTCAGCCGATTGCTAGTCAACTGTTTCATTTTCCAAACAATTTCAGACATTGCATATAGCATTGAAAATCTGAACTTCGACACTGTCAAGTTTTATTTGCTCATAGAGAGACATGTTAGTATTAAATTTAACTGAAATGGTATCATGAATCATTGCGTTAATGATTTCTGTTTTTATTTGGTGTCATTAGGCATTTTAAATTACGAGATCTTGCTTTCAAAACATAAAATTTCCAAAGCACAACCATGTTCCCTAGAGGGCTTAGCTAATGCATAGTTACAAATTGTTCTGTAAGTGTCTGTGTCATATGATTCTTATCTACGGCTATAAATTAATTCTAACTAAACAAGTGTTATTAGCTGCCCTACGGACCTGCAATAACTCTATTTTGCAGTATTTGTTGCAATTTAAATTTTTTAAATTACTCCATGACGAGATACAGTAAAACCTCTCCTTATGAACTCCTGCTAAACGAAGAACTCCGATGAACGAACAAATGCTATTGGTCCTGCCAAATTCCTATTGAAATGTACTGGTAAATACCTCTAATGAACGCACTCCTGCTTTACGAAAACTCCTGATAAAGGAAATGAAAGATTAGCTGTAATACTTACCTCTTAATAACGTATTTTGCGAGGTTTTTGCCGTTTTTGCTGTTTTGAAAGTGTAAAGAACCAATCAGAGACTCCATATGAACAAGCCAATCAGAAATCTCCTTGTTTGCTTATCCTGTAAATCACATTTCCGAGGGAAACCTGGTTTTTCCTTATGTGGCAATTATTATGTCGGGTATTTTATCTACTTATTTGCAAGGTAAGTTCGTTTTTTATTCCCCACACTTTTGCAAAAATTGATATCCATGCTTGATTTATAAAATGTCAGCTGTTGACTTTCTTATCGTGGGCTCGAACATTTCTTTAGCCTACTTGAAACACACCTATTGCAATGAAATTCCGTTTGTTAGTCATTTACATTGTACACATTCCTATATCTTTTTTATTTCTGTAATAACATTATTTTTTGGAATTCGAACGTCTCAAATCTAAGAATTGCTTTTTTTTGCTCTCCGCCATCTTGAAAAAAATTCTCGAAAAAATGTGTAAGCTGGCAGGACGAAAGGTAACATATATATCGTGTTGGATTTACGAAGCAGCTCTCTAAAACCTTAAATGCATCGTGGATGTGACCGTATTGAGTTAGAGTTCTTGAAAGTGGTGGCATAAGAAACTACTATCGCCAATTATAGCGTATTTATGATGCATTGGGCGGGAAGTTAAGGCTGGTTTACGTTTGGCATCAACACATACTTCACCCTCGAGCTGATTGCACAGGTTCTTACCCACTACAACAATTAAGAGCTGATAATACTCGTACTCGTCCATGTTCTCGCTCTTTTGTAGATGTAAACAAATCAACAGATGTTGGTGCTCGGCTGCATGTAAACATCTGCATCCCAGCAAAGATGAATGAAAGTGACCGAAGGTTACCGACGCACAGTACAGTTGATTGCGACCGTAACAGGATACCGTCCAGCGAAAACAGTTCACTGTTTAAGTTTGATGTTCACGACAATCATAAACCGGCCTGTAGAAATTGCAGTAAATGATTAGTGGGACTTGCTGAAAGACGTGGGGGCCGTTTCTCAAAGCTACAAGTCCACAAGTTACAAGTCGGATCTTACAAGTGTTACTTACAAGTGTTTCAAATGAAAACGGAGGACTTGTGAATTCTCCACAGTTGTAACTAATATTTTATAAGTGAAAATGGCATTTTGTCCGTATTTAGCTATTTTTTTAAGCTTTAAATATATTTCGAGAGTTTGTCCAGCAATCTACTATTACCTAGAGTCAGTGCAACGTTGCTGGGTTTATATAAATATGTGAATAAATGATAAATGGTATTTTTGGTGTACAATTTACCTTAAAATATCCCAAGCGAGGACCAATCATCGGCAATACTTGAACATAATAAGGAAAAATCGGTTATTCCAACGTATGATTTGCAATTTTATCTTGTAATGAATGTAATTTATACTTGAATGCCAAGATATATTGTTGTGCTGTGTTTATCTTTCAAACCACTTTCGTAAGTATGATATAATAACAATATTGTATGGCAAGGATGGGATACGTACGATTGGAATCGTTTATTCCAATGTATGAATTGCTATTTTATCTTGTAATGAATGTAATTTATAATTATTGAACGCCAAGGTATATTGTTGTGCTGTGTTTATCTTTCAAACCACTTTCGTAAGTACGACATAATAACAATATTGTACGGCAAGGATGGGATACGTATGGGACGTACATTTTCTTGCATCTTTTATAACCAAGAGTCAGTGCTATGTTGCTCGGTGTCTATAAATGCGTGAACACTAGATAAACAAAATTTTTAGTTCATAGTTGACCTTAAAATATCTCAAGCGGGGAGGAATCGTCTGCAAAACTTGAACATCATGAGGAAAAGTTGTTTATTCCATTGCAGGAAGGGAAAGATGAACTCGAAATGAAGGTTATTCACAATTCTAGCATGTCAAGACATCATATTGTGTAGTGTTTATCTTTCTTAGATACAAATTAATAGCGGAATAGCGTTTTATCATCAGACAAGCGAAGACTATTTCAGCCACTTTGAATGTTCATTATTAATACCCAAAGGGAACTCAAGCTTTGAAGGAAGTCAGTTGGTGTAGTGGTAGCGTGCGAGATTCACGATGTAAAGGTTATTAGGTCGATTCCCGCTGGCGTAATTTTTTTCCTCTTTCATTTTGATGGGCTAAGGAGATATTTTACCAACGATTTATGTAACTTCGTTCTAGGACTTATGCACAATTTATTTTTAATTTCACTTGTCCTTGAGCCCCAAGTTACACCAAGGGTATTGGACACCTGCCTACGGTGTATTAGGAAAAACCACAGCACATTAGCTTAGCATTTGCGAGATGTCACATAAAAATGTCGACTTAAATTACGTATGGAGTTTCCTATTGAACTTTCGCGACTTAATATCTCATAGCGATTTATCATTTTAGTACGGGTACGTATGCTCTGCATTTTTACCTCTCAGTGTATAAACATAATGACGTGACATGAAAAGTAGGTATATATTGATAATTAGATATAAATAATACTAGCAAACTAGCGCTTAACTTTCCCATTTTCAACCTTTCCCACATCCCCAAAATAATTTATTCTTTATCGAATGAGATCATTTATAAATTGCACGATTAAAAGCAACATTCATGTCTCGGTTGGAAATAAATCTTTCTTCTTCGTTTTTTATTCACAAAGTCTCCGTGGGGCTGTTCTTTTCTCATTACGTCTTAGTCTAAAAGACTTTTCTTTTAACTGTAAATTATAAACAAACAATGTGTTTTAACGTAAACTGAGCATGCTATGTCAAAAGTGGGTAAAAAAATCCTATCTACTGATACCTTGTTTGTCGCTATTGCCTTCATAACAGTTGAGAAAAAGAGATCGCTAGTCGCTCTTCATTTGTTTTCCTAGTTATTCTTTCCAATTTGCTCACCTCGGAGGACTTGTAGAAATTTCCTTACAAATTACAACGACTTGTTATTCACAAGTCTGTTTGAGAAACGTGTCATAACCATGAAAACACTTGTGAGTAAACACTTGTAACTTGTGAAATGGACTTGTAACTTGTAATTAGTAGACTTCTACGATTGAAAAACAGAATTTCACAAGTTACAAGTGAATAGACTTGTAACTTGTAGCTTTGAGAAACGGGCCCCTGCTCGTTGTTATTCTATGGTTTATATAAGGCAAGGGAGGAGTAAGGATAAAAGTATGCGATCCTCTGTGTAAATTTTACCTTTAATTGAGTTCTGCAAACCACATTCCCAGATATTCAAGGTACAAGAAGAGGATTATTGATGTTGCCCCTGGAGTGATGCAACATGCAAAACAACTCCCAACGAAAGAAATCCCAATGAACGAACTGGAAAATTATCGGTCCCTTGAATTTCGTTAAGGAGAGGTTTTACTGTATATTGAATTTTCTCAGAAAATTGCGATACTAAGCTATAGCATTTCTGGGTAGAGTTATAGATGGTATACTTGTCTCACTGGGTTTGAATGATCAGGTCTGGTGGACTGTTCAGGTGTCGGTCGAGAGCTGGATGCTGAATGTGCAGAGGTTGACTTGGGTGTGGGGTGCTTTAGGGGGTCGGAATTAGAAGTGTTTCAAGTTTTTTGTTTTTATTTCCTTCAAAATACAATGAACTCCCGATTATCCATGTTGCGGTTTATCCGTGTGTGAGTTTTTACTCTTTGTCGATATATTCTGCGGAAAATATAAAAAAATTCTATCAAAAAACACAATTGGTTTTAGCAATCTAATACAAGCAAGACTTAGGTAAGGCCATTTATTGCCTCTCAAATCCACCTTATAAAACGTAATTGTTTTCCTTACTTACACACAATGAACATGTTATGTTTACCTCATTGTTCATCGTCAGTATCTCTCCAACTTTTGAGCCGTGAATATGCACTCCACGGAGCTTTCACGCTGGTATATTTAGAATAATTAATGGTTTAATCCACGATAAACTTCATGAGATCCACTGAAAAAAACAATTAACGGAAAAATCTAGTATCGCACAATCTTTGCTAGCACTCGCCTTGCATCTAGAATCTTGTGGATCTTATCCATGAATTCCTGGATTCAGGTCCGTAGAGTATCATATGAACCCGGGAATTTCTTCTTCGAATGTGGTGGTAAGTCGTGAAGATACAGGTCTTCCTTGTTTTACTCTGCGTTGGTGCATCATCTTTGTTTCACAACAGTTTCACCGGCGTTGCAGTCATGAAGCGGTCGACTCTACACTGACTTTCGACTTTGGCAGTCGTGAAGTGGTCGACTCAACGCCGAATTTCGACTGCAACGCCGGCTAAACATTTCATCAGAAGAAGATGGGCCAATGTAGTGTAAGACGTGATCTTCACATCCATCAGCCCACTGAAGCCTACACAAGGTGGTAAATCGTCTTCATTTGAGCTATATTCAGATTCCGAAGGTGAACTTGGAAATTATTTTTCTTTAGCAGAGGCTCCCGCCCGACGTAAATGGTTTATCAGACTGAGCTCTAGAAGCATCTTCCTCTTCCTCCTCAGTGCCTAAAATTTTCACGCTTTCCCCCTCCTCTCGCTCTCTTTCAAACAGCCGTCGCTCAGAATTTTTTATTATTTATTGAAATCTATGATTTTTTATGGCAATGTGATCGGGAGGTTGGGGATAGAAGGTGTGTTGTTCCCGTGAAATAATTAACACCAACTAGTTCCGGTTTTGGCCTTTTTATTGGGGATGGGCCCGAGCGACTACACTGTTACGTTCATACAGAAAGACTCCCCTAATTCAAAAACGTCTTCGCCTTTTATAGCCGCTGACTCCTTCTCGCCAGCTCCGCGTCCTTGGCGCCGCTGCCTCTCCCGTGTTCCGGTTAACTGGGCCTCCACGCGAACCCGCCACAGAAGGCATATTGAGTAATCTTCGGAAAATTTGTCTAAAAATTCATCCCCGTGCTCATTTTCTTCCAGAGTTTCTTAAAAACTTTCCGTTGGAATGCTCTTCTTGATAAAATACATACTTTTTTCATGTGTTTTTGGCGTAGAACCAGTGTTTGTCTCAAAATGGACTGTGGAGAATAAGCTAACAATAATCCAATCAGAAATAAAGCCTAAATTACAAGGATGCCGCAAGACAGCCAAAATAAAGCACTGGTAAATATAAAAAGGGTCAGGCCCAAAATGCCGAGAGAAGTCCAAAATGACGCGTAGGACTATAAACGAACAAAACACTGTTGAAGTTGGCTCAGGTTATCCAAAGAATGCCCTGCTACCAATCAAACGCAGAGGTCGGTAAAAAATCCAGAGATGAATGACCAGCGTAAGCAGGGGTCAATACCAGAAGAGAAATCAAGTAGAGTACCGGGAGATAAACAATAAATGCACAGTGGACTTGTCCAAACAGTATGCGATGGGTCAAAAAATGAGTGAGAGGAAACAGGAAATCAAACTCAAAAGGCTAGCGCAGTAGAAGACAATCATCAAGTAGAAGGACACATCGAGAAAAAAACAACAGTAAAGAAGTACGAACAAACAATAAATCTAATAGCTGTGAGTAATACGATACTCTAGAAGTACTATCGCGAAGCTATGGGATAACCATGGACCCTCATCTCCCAAGGCCAAGGTGCCTGGGAGAGGGAAATCCTCAAGCTCACAAGCTGTCAGCAGGAAAAAGATAGCAGACAAAAGAAGGACCATAAATACGAGCGAGCGCCCTGTGACGGTCAAGATAACTTCTGAGAATCATGTAGAACCCACAAGAGTTCGTCAGAGCCATGTGAGACATAAAAAGCCTCTCCAAACACAGTGCAGTGAAGGGAAGTTTTTTTTACCCCCGAATGTCGCTTCTATACTTCAGCCAATGGATCACGGCGTCATCACGTCAATGAAAAGGAATTAACAAGTTTGTCTTCTCAGGAGGGTAGCCAGTGAAGATGATAATTTATTGAAATTTTAGAAGAAAATGGCAAAATTGGATGCAATTTACGGTGTGTCACAGGCCTGGTCCTCAGTGAAACCTGTTACACTAGTTCGATCTTGGAGAAAACTTTAGTTTAACCTCGAAGGTGATCTTTGGGGATTTTCAGAAACTGAAGTGCACGACTCCGAGTTGGGTGGTTTAGTGAAAACATGAAAGTATTCGAAAATGTTGATGCGGAGAACTTAGAAGAATGGCTAACGAAAAACGAAAGTGTCCTGGGCTTCCAGTATGTGACTGATAGCGATATTGTTCCCCTCGTGATCGGACAACGGGGAGAGGAATGGAGTGGGTAGAGTTGAAGTAGTGGGGATGAAGACAAGGGGGTCAGTTAACGCATAAATCACAGCCAGGCGCTCAACTTTGTAGATGGTTTGCTGCAGTATACGAAGCAGTGGGAATACGACTACAATGGCATTATCCCTGCTAAAAAGATACACTGTGGGGTGAAGAAAACTCACAATTAGTCCATGAAACAATCTAAAATAACAGACTATGTGCGCAAATGATATTACATTGTTTTTTTCAACGTATATTATGAAAATTATAAGAAATATAAGTGAAAGTTCGAATTATCAGTGTTTTCTGATTATCCGTGCGTCCTCTCCCCATCATTAGCCTGGATAATCGAGAGTTCACTGTACTGTAAGCCAGATAAGGTATAGGGAAAGGTCAGGGGTAAGAGCTCGGGTGGAGCGTGATGGCTCCCGCAACGGTGTTCTGGTGGTGGGTCCTTGGTCCTCCCTCTGGACCACTGCTGGCGTCGATGGGCTTGGAGCCGAGGTATCAGCAGTGTGTCTTCCGAGTCGACGGGCACCTCTGCAGCGGTAAGGTGGGAAGGTGGTCGTGGGACTCTCCCCTGGACTGGGAGCAAGAGCAGAAGCAAATGGCTCGTTTCGGCGTTCTGACGGCAGGCCCCTGGTTCTCCGTGTGGGCAACCTCCTTCAGAGGGCCTACATGCCTCGCAGAGCCATGTCCAAAAGTTCAGTGTGCACCGCCTCTGCTGGCGTCTGGCTGTGTCCCTTCTGCTATTATGCGGCTCCCTCTCTTCTGTGGTCGCAGCCCCTGGGGGCGGGCGGGCGGTCGTGACGTAGTGTGCTGAGGAGGCATCACTCTATCCCGAATGGGTGCGAGAGCCGAAGGTGGGAGTGCAGCGGAGCTTCTCACTCAATCTCCCGGCGAGGGCAGTCCCAGGATGCGGGAGTATTTCACTCGATCATCACTCCTGAAATGGGGTGGTGCGGACCATGGAGTATGTTCACTCGATCTTGGTCGTACACCACTGCCCGCAGGACTGCATTTCCTCTGGCTAGGGTCCTCCTTAAATACGGAAACTTGCGGCCGTCCACGTGACCACAGCGGCCAATCATGTTCTGCATTGCTGCAGTGGGAAGGGAAGTGAGATCCCGTTACCTCTGGGAGGGGTAGGGGAGGAGGGGAGATGGCATTTGGCGCAGGTTTTGGGCCTTTGAAAAGACAATAAGAACTATGACAATGCAATTTTCCACATAAAAATGTTTTTAATCGACCCGGATTTCGTTGCACTGCATCATCATCCTGATGATGATGCAGTGCATCGAAACCCGGGTCGATTAAATACATTTTTATGTGGAAAATTGCATTGTCATAGCTCTTATTATGTTCAGATTCCACAACATCTCGCCTGATTCCTCCCTTTCTTTGAAAAGATTACGTCAGGCGGAGCTGGGAGTAACAAACTAGACGCTTGTCACACCATGCAACGAGATATTTAGTTACTTGTGAAGCACAATGTTAGAGTAAGCAAAAGTCAACTATAGTTGTTATCAAATTATAACATTATTATTAAGTCATTCCATCAATTAGTATTGAAATTATCTGCAAAAATATTGGTTGGATATAACACTACAGATTTTTCAAAAATATTATTACCAATCCTACAGTCATGGAGGTAATGAAAACTTTTTACAGAAATGATCAGAGGCTGGATCATTTCTGGATGAAAAATTTGTCTTATTCATATTTATCTGATCTCCTTGTCATTTTCGTTCGCAAGGTGCTAATACTGAGTCATACAAATTCTTTTGTGGGGATGGGCTTCTGAATTATTAAAGAGTTAGTTGTTGATAATCAGCTGCTTAAATCTCTTGTTGCACTTCGACAAGTCAATAATGCAGTGCAGGATGTTGGTGGTTTAAACTGCATGAATTTGATGAAGAAAATGATTCTGAGGGTAAGGAATTCAAGGTTTCATTATGCAGATGCATTAGTTGAGGAGAAGAAGGGAATTATTGAGAGAGAAAATGAATGATGCAAGAAGAAACAGGTCAGTGATCATTTGAGAGGTCTAACTGAACGGAAACGAAAAATTTTCTTGTAAGCCAAAGGGAAGTTGATGCCGTTGATGAAAATATTAGAGTTTTAAAGAGTAGCAATCGAGAATAAATTTTCACGTGTTACAGAATTGTCATATTCGTTCATAGCCAATCCATGCGTTTATTTGTATGTATTTTTATCATTCATTGAATGTATTATTTTGGATTCACCATCCAGGAGGAAAGTCTGTTTCTTCTCCTGGTATCATTGTAATGTAAGTAGTGAATTTTTAAGTCTTAATTTTTTCTCCCTTTTAATTTATTATCTTAATGTTTTAATTGTTTTTGGGAAAATATTTCTAGACATGCCCATCCCCATAGGCTGATATCTGTTGGATAGTGTTCTCATTTAATATTTTAGCATGGAATAATAACTACAAATAATATGTGATCTCTAGTTAATGAATAATAATTGTTGACCCATTCAATAATTTTTATAGTTCATTGCTAATCGATAAGCTACATTGTACCTTAAACTGAATGCATTTTCATTCTTAATTTTACTTTTGTCTTATTTTCTATTTAAAAAAACATTGAAGATGAGAGTAAGATTTTCCTCCTCACATATTGTTGCAACAGTATGAGCAAATTATTTATTTTTTTAATTTCACACATTTTTTACTTGTTCTCTTTAAATCTTTTGGTATTTTTGGAAGTCTCTGAGAACATTCCCAACGACTTATAGTTGTGGGAAAGACCTCTGGAATTATCACGTTGTCATGTAATATTAAAATACCTATTATTAAAGATCAAATTTACCAGTTATCAAGAATTCCTTTTTAATTTAAATTTACTTCTCAAACTCCAAAGCAGTGGTAAAGGCATAAGAAAATGTTAGATGTAAATGGAGGAAGGTAGTGTCTTGTATCAAAAACATATCTTGTCTCCACAGGATAATTACTGCTTCCTAATTTTGGTGTTTTACTAGTACAGTAGAATCTCTATATTGCGAAAGCTCTCGGGATCTGAAAAATCACTAGCTAAATAGAACTCTCGTTAATACCGAAGATGATTAAATAATCACTCCACAATCAATTCCGACAACTGTAACGCTAATTTAGCCATTATTGTGGAAAGTTTTGGTGAGTGGCGAAAACATTCTATTGAGATAGCTATTAAAAATCTTATTTTCAAACACTTCAATTACTTATGATCATATTCTCTTTCGATGACATAAAATTCCATGTTAGATGTCATACACTGGAATATTAAACGTTAAATTTTGATACTTCATGACGCAGTTACTGTACTGCGGATTGCAGTATTGTTATTGCCACGATGTTTTGGGTGTGCCAAATATGTCGCGGCTGCAAGTATTAGCAATGCAACAGACTAAAAACGGCAAACACTTCGAAAACGAGAAAAAATTTCATACCTCCTCCCTCTCTAAAAGGTGTATGAAAATGGGTATATGGTTCGGAGAAAGTTCTATTAATAAAAATTAGCGAAAATACTAGATAAATTAATAACCAAGATATGACGTACAGGGATGTTGTTCCACGCAAGCACCAGGCTGCTATCTTCTCCAGTTAAAATGTGGAAATAAAGAAGAGGACTCCAACGTCTGTAAGATCGCCCCAGAAAACAGCTGACTTCGGCTTTTCGGAATCATAGGGCCCAATATCACCAGCATTTATGATTTGTCCTTAACAGAATACTGTCGTTTGTGTTATTATTAAAATAATTATGCGTGGAATACTCTCTTGAATTTATGGAAACATAATTCTTACAAGCAAGTCCACATATGGCAGTTGTAAGAATGGAGTGGGAACACAACGCGGATTTTCAAGGATCGACTACATTTAGATAAGACATGAAACTTTTGACTACTAATGAATATGGTATCGGCTCCCACGAAACATATTTTTCTAGTGATAGTGCATGTTGCGGCTGCTAGGTGGCAGGGCACATCAACATTTTTATGATTCACTATTTTTATTTATTCCATGGTACATATACGTTATTTGTTTCTGCTGTGAGTTTTGAGCGTGAGACTGAAAGTTCCGAAATGAATTCCATCACGATACACGTAATATTTTCTGCCGTACTTACATCTGGCAGCAGCAGTGGGAACTTGTTGATAATGAGTACCATGAATACTGACTGCACTCCCTGCAGCGAGATAGACGGAGGATTTATAGTACGTACCTTTCGTGCACATCAAAATGAATAATCCTTGACCTGTTTTCAATATTAATACACTTAGAAACAATAACAAAAGGCAATACAATATGTAGACAACTAAAAATATAGGGAATCAGATTTCATAACAATTAACGTATTCAACTTCGGAACATTTAAACTTGTCAATACCGAGCCTTTCACTTAGATACTCTGCTTTTGCCTTCGTCGATGGGCCATTTATAGCAATTCAGGCTGCTCTTTGCTGGCAAAAGCATAAGAAAAGGGCAGATTCTAACTGTGTATGTTCTCCTGGCCGCTTGGATGTCCTTCTTGAAGCACTGCCGTGCCAAATTTTTCCTTTTTCTTCAGAATTGTGAATAAGGTCGAGGAAGATATGCCAAATCGTCTCTCAATCTCGCTTTTGTACCCTTCACCACTTTCGAATTCATTAATAATTCGTATTTTAGTTTTCAGGTCCAATGAATTTCATTTCCCAGCCACGATACTGTATCAGTTGGACTGAACTTAATAAAAACGCGCGAGGATGACAAAAGAACAACGAAATGCATGGACTTACGAGAAATTCATTTGTGTGAATATGGGTATGCCGTGAATGCCCGAAATGAGCATTTGAACGTCAAATTGAGTGGAAAAAATACTGCTAGCCATATAATTCCAATGACAGAGCACAAGGTTGTGCACGTTTGACGAGAATGAAGCAGACATTTACCACTCGTAATAGTAAACGACCCCAGTGGACGCTGGTTGTTGTCCTCGCTAATTCCAATTTGTTTTACATGTAAATCATAGGGTTATAAATCGCTCTTTAGTCATCCCTCATAATTTTGAGCTTCTCGTTATATGCCCTACTCGTTATATGGAGCTTTTTCTGTACTATTAATTTTTGAAAAGGTCAGGGAAAAAGTTACCAACACCTGAAAAACCTGGAAAAGTCAGGGAATTGAAAAATTCAGATTTTGTAACAACCATTAAAGGGGTGAAATAAAAAATAATGTCTGTAAAAACTGGCATGCGGTCCGCTGGACCTCAGTTTTTCATTTTGTTTCTCCCAATAAGTGTGCACTTCTAGGGTTAATGTATTATTTTTGTTGGGATTAATAAGTTATTTTTGCCTGTATGTGTGTTTAATTAGATAATTGATGGCAAATGTTAGACCTTGACTGTTATTACTCCCCTGAAACAGGCTATGTATTGATAATATAGTAATCTAATGCTGGTGTTTATTATCCTTAGACTCCGGAAATGATCAATGAACCGAGGAAATCAGGCCGCCAGCAGTCAAAGAGGGAAACTAGTACTTTCAACTTCAACTGTGGTTTACCCACTGAGGAAATATTTGAGTTGACTCTACGTGATTATGTTCTGGACATGGAGGATAAAATCACCATGGGAGGTTTTGGAATGCTAAAGGTTTGTTATTATTGACTGTGTACATTACATTTCAACATTTGGTTTATAATTAACGACACTTTTAAGCAGAGTGTACATATAGTCTGGGGAACAACTTGACCTATTTCCTCAGGTGATTTTGCTTAATTAATTTACATTTTCTGTTAGTATTTCTGCAATAAGTTTTGCATGTATAGGCTAAATATTGTTTTTGTGATTTTTTTACAAAATCAGTAAATATCGTAGTTTTAATCTTTTTATCTTGATTCAGTGACTTGTACAATTTTTAACTTTTTTTGTAGATTTTCGCAGCTCATTGTTCATGGTATTCAGGCTTTTGGTTCTGCGATTAAATTCTTTAATATTATACAACAGTTTTGCCGTGCTATGCTGCCAGCTTCGTCAGGCTTTTTAAGAACAACAATGGTTAATGGTTTGAGGCGCAACTTTATGGAACTCCTTCATGATTGAAAAGAAAAAACTTTGTTTAGTTCCACATAAAATAATTTAAATACGACCTAGGTTTCGTCGCTGGGCGACATCATCAGGTGCTGATGAAGCCACCTGATGATGTCTCCCAGAGACGAAACCTAGGTTGTATTAAAATTATTTCATGTGGAACTAAACAAAGTTTTTTCTTTTCAATCAACAACAATGGTCTTTTTTTTTTTTTTTTTTTTTCTCTTCAAAAAATAATAAACATTTCCAGCAGTTGATGATTTAGAGAAGTAAAAAAAAAACTAAATTTCGAATAAGTCTCTTCCTGGTATAAGGGAGTTTATAACTATCATCTATATTGATGTTATTTGGTCTTTTTTCTATTTCAATCGCCTCCCTTGTGAGCCGCGGAAAGTAACTGCTTTCTTTGTGTAGTACTCGTGCCATCTCGATGTCAATGGCATGACCTTCCTTTAACGTAGTGTGCTCAGCCACGGCAGAGAAAAAAGACCAAATAACATCAATAGAGAGGATAGTTATAAACTCCCTAATACCTGGAAGACACTTATTCGAAATTAAGTTTTTTTTATTACTTCTCCAAATCATCAACTGCTGGAATTGTTTATTTATTTTTTTAAAAAAGACCATTGTTGTTCTTAAAAGCCCGATGAATCCTGCAGCATAGCATGTTGAAACTGATGCATAATATTAAAGAATTTAAACGCAGAACCAAAAGCCTGAATACCATATACAATTTTTAGTTGTATAGTGTGAAAAACCCTCCCGCCACCTGTGGCGGTGGGGTTATGTCCTCTGTCACTAACCCGAAGGTCGTGGGTTTGAGTTCCGCCTGGGGAGGATTTTTCAACTTCCAGGGCATGGTTGTCGGTGCTTGTCCATTGTTGTTATGTTACAAGGCTAGATGTAAGAGGCCCTTGAGGCTGTTTTAAGGATGATAGTAAATAAATTGAAAATTTTCAATTTGAGATGCACTTGCTACTTACCACATTTGTTCTATGCACATCATCTCATCAGTGTTAATGATTATATTGTCATTTATTTAGGTCAAGGACAGAGATGTGTGGAGAGAAGCACTTGGTGCTGGAAAATATGATCAACAATGTGATAAATTAGTTTGGGGCAACAAGGACTGCTCAAAAGAACTTGTAAGCTGGTTTATATTTGCTTGTGCAGTGATTAATGAGTTGTAGTTGAATTCTGATGTGGATTATCAATGGATTTTTTACAGAAGGACATAGCTACTGACAAGACAGTCTCTAAGCTGAAAAGTGAAGGTAATATTATTTAACCTTACCTCTATATAAGTTTGCTTCATGTGATTGCTTGCTATGTTATTTTGAACCTTTGGGTTTGCATCATTCAAGGCAAAACAAGTAGGCCTGACACCCCAGACACCACTAGTGTGTCTTCTGATGGAGGAATGCCTAGTTACGAAGATCCAGGTGGTCACTTAAGTATCATCAAACTTGAGGAGGGCCAGGATGATGAAGATGAGAATAGGTCTGATGGGGATGGCTTGAATGACCTCATGGTAAAGCCTAGTGTGAAGCAGTTGGCCTCGGCTATCCTGCAGGTGGCTCAATGCATTGAGCACCGATACCTGAAAAAACCACTTGGTGAGTACGTGGTGTAGTCAGTACCTCCAAAACCATTTTCAAGTTGAATTTTATGGGTTGTGGTTTAAAATGGTTGAATTTTAAATTTGTAAAAATTATACTTTAGGTACTTTGGTTCATGATTTTTTTCCTCTTCTGACAGTGTAGATAGTTTTATCGTCAAACTGGTAGAGTTACCAGAGTCAATACCGATCCAGTTGGCCACATTTTTTTAGTGTGCCCTCTATGCTATTATTGCTTTGCGTGGAGGGAAAGAGACAACAACGAACCATCCCCTCTACCAGGGAAGTTTTCGTACTATGTTGACTTCTAGATGCATGGTTGTCATTTCAACGAGCTTGAGGGTGCTCAGCGCAATTCCGCATGGCAACAGTGCACATCTACATAATACCCGCAGGGGGTCATCTCTGTGAGGCCATTTTCAAACTTGCCAAAAGCATAGTTCACAGCCATTCAAGTTATCTTGATACCAGGACAGACCCTAGTGGAATCTTTGCTTGACACCTTAGCCTCTGAGGTGTGTGTACAGGCCTAAAGCTCTAGATGAGAAAAGTATGGACGTTTGTCCTCGTGATGTTGATAATTGAGGTAATTGAGGAAGATATGTGGCATTCAAACAATGTAGTATTATATAAAACATTACAATTGGTAACACATGACGCTAACTCGCTAAAATGATTGGCAATAAATTTGTTTTTGAAGAAACATGTTTACTTACTCTCTTCCCCATGTATGGGATACATCTGTTTTGTTACTTTACCAACCTAGAGATTTATATAGCCTGGAGTACTACCTCCCCCACTTTTATTTAGTACAGTGCAACCTCCATAAAACGAAACCTCATGGTTCCCAAGATAACACTCGCATTGGCGAATAATTGTCTTACCGGGGGTGGAGCAAATAATTTCGGTAGAAACTCGAAATTACGAAATTTTGATTTTACGAAGCAAAATCTTCGGTCCCGACCAAAAGGGTATGTAAGTGTATGTAACAGTATGCGATATTACGAAATAACGAAGTTTTAAAATTACGAATCTCGGATCTTGGTCCCAACGTGAAAAAGTAACTCATTTATACGAATAGTGATGGATCACAGTAACATTCTTCAGCACTCCTTGTCAGAGTTAAACATCTAATTAATCATCATCGCCGAATACATTATGCACTGAATGTATTACCTGAACGATATCTCATTTTTCAATGCTACAATAGTAAAGGTATGGTTTCGCTGGGGCATCCCGCAGCCGCGTCCGGCATCCGCGTCCAGCAGTCGGAAGTCACTGCCGTACTCATCCAATGTATATAAAATGTGTTCGGTTTCACTGATATGTCTCAGCCGTCGAGTTCAACGGCTGATGCCCGACATCTGCAGTCTAGACTGCTTCGAGAGCGATCGAGACGCAGACTCCTAGTCGGGCAGTCCCAATCTTCGGTGATTTTTCTGCTCTCCGTATTTTATACTGCGCGCCCTTTCCAGCTCCTTTTTGTAAGACTACTTGCAACATTAGTCGTCCTCTTCTTCGTCTTCCAAAAAAAGCAACAAAACTAAATCGTCACCATCCATTTCAGCTTAAAATCAACTCACTCTCAGGAAACACAAAGCGATAACAAATTCGTAATTAAACTAAATCCACATTCTCCCACATCGCCTGGGATGGGAATGCCCGTATTCTATATTGAATTCCGCCCTACTTGTGGCAACGTTTATCTAGATTATCACGTGTGTGATTTTTCCACAAACTTGTATAAAAAAAATATATATATATATATATATATTAAATAAATAAAAAATAAATTAAATCCGTATATAAATAAAATAAATAAATATATACACCCACAACGAAAGATTTGCCAATAACGGAGAAATATCAGAGAAAGGTCACGGAGAATTTTCATACCATTTTCTTATAATAAAGGTAACATTACCAATGCCCTACTTCACTTGAATGTCCTAACACAAAACCTTATAACAATATATATATATATATATATATATATATATATATTGTTTTTCCTTGCTTCTGTTGAAATATTAATTTATTAAAATATTTAATCTTTGATTGTAGGCGAGGACCAGAAGAGCCAGGAGAAACGAATGAAGGCAATGCTTTCAAAAAAGAAAAATAAGGATGAAGAAGGCGATGATGGTAAGAAATACATTTTTGCTGGGTCTTCACATTTGTTTAGCTTAGTTAGTTATGTGACGTTGATGATAATCTAAAAGTATTTCAATGTTTTCAGTTTCTCGTTTATGTTAGGAATAATATGTAGGTTGTAATTGCATTGGTGATAAGTTAAACTCATTGTCTTATCTGATATTTTTAATTGAAGGGAACAAAAGTTACATAAAATTTGGTTTTTCAAAATATGTAGTGTAATTTGGTTATGTATGCCACCATAATTTTTTCTTACCTCTATTTATTGCCTTTCCCTTTTATGTGCTCTGGAAGTCTAAATAAATATCATGCCATTCCTTTCATGAGAATGAATTCCTTCCTAATTAGAATGATCTAATAACAAATTAATTTATTTCTTGATTATTTCTTTGTTCGGGATTCATTCCACGTGTGTTTTTATATTGTAAAACAATATTTCGCTAGTCCTCTTGCCTTCACCAGGCTATCTTTTCCTGATAATCTGATTGAGATAACCTGATGAGGCTGGAAGGAGGACCAGTGAAATATTGTTTTACAATAGAAAAACAAACGCAGAATGAATCCCAAGAGAAGAAATGATCAATATTGCATTCGTGGAAGCGTATGAGTTAATTTATTTCTTAATTTATGTGGAAAAATCATAGATTATAACCTAAGGCCCGGAAGACAAAGTAAATAGAATCAAATAAAGAAATTCAACGATGAAACTAGGATAACAATGCGGAGTTAGGAGGCAAAATAAATCAATAGTTGCGATGATAATAACAGAAACGGGCCGGGAAGAATAAACAAAGCAACAAAGGGCATAACTACAGACGTGGAGAGATAGAATTATGTGTTGGAAGCAGAAAGAGGGATCGAATGAGTCAGAGGTGAAAGGAGAAGGAAAAAGGAAATAAAAATATATTTACTATAGTGTCGAATTGTCAAAAGGTGACAGGAAGAATTTTAAAAACAGTGTTTCTGCAAGGAAAGCCATAAGAAACCAGGAGATAGGCCGAAACGGAAGGGATTACGGCGAGAACGGGAGACTCACGGCGGGCCGGAGAGAGATATCAGCGAAAGTTGAGAAAACAGGATAACGATAAGTGCCATATTAAACTTTTATAATCGTGATAATTAAAATAGCAAGAGGAGAAACTAAAGGACAGAGACAGTTCAAGCCCTGGAAATTAAAAAGAAAAATCGTCCAATTAAATTTTTGTAATTGATAAATTAAGTTAATAAGCTTTAACGGTTGTAAATTGGGTCCAATAACCTTTTTACTGAATTAAAATATAATTTGTAAGCATTCATAAGTGTTTTCTGCATGTGATTTCTATAATAAATGTAATATTATCTAAGGTAATACAAAGGAGATGAAGGTGAGTGTTACAAGAGGTTATTGAAGAAACCTTGTTAAAGTCTGCAAAGTATGCCTATTAGAACTTTTTCTTAATTTTGCATATATACCAACAAAAAATATAACTTACACTTAAACAGAGGGTTAAGATGATTCATTCATTCACTAGAGTAATTACCGGTTAAAGGTAGGATTGAATGAAAGTCAGAGAAAATACTCCAGTTCCTTCATAAGTACAGCGCCTACCTCTAGTATTCCTTTCTTCATCTTAGCGTAGGTCCTACTCTTCTTCATCCTGTCCATGAAACCTATTCTCTTTATTCCCCTTCCCCTCTTGCCCAACATCCTTCCTTCTATCATGGCCTATAGCTGTCCATCGGCCCTCATTACCTCTTCCTGCCACCTACCCTTCCTCCCCCTAATCTCATCCAGGATCACCAGCCATGTGAAGCACCTCATTTGTCTTCCTTTCCATCCATCGCACCTTCTCCATCCTCCACACCCACATCTCAAATGCCTGCAGCCTATTTTCATCCTCCTTTCTCTGAGTCCATGTTTCTGCCCCTTACAATGCCACACTCCATATTAAGCTCTTCACCAGCCTCTTTTTTTCATTCTTACTTAAGATCCCTGTCATCAGCTCCCTTCTGTTATTGAACGCTTCCTTCGCTAGTGCTATTCTCCTCCTAATGTTGCTATGCCCATTATCTTCTAGTGTACTACCCATGTAATTAAATTGTTCTACTTGCTCCAGTTTGTGTCCTCCTACTTTTATGACCAGAGGGGTTATCTGGGAGACAATCTAAAATTTCGTCACCATATTTAAAATTTTCTGAAATACGACATCAAATTTCCGAAAAGATGGCGCCTACAGCTCATTTGGCAGTTATTCGTTCACGGACTGACTCAAAACCGAAGCTTCTGTGTCAACCATAATTTTTCGGCGGACAGTGCTAGCGTCACGTCTGAAATCAAAGAGCATTATCGGAAATCCCCCCCACCCTGCCTCTGCAGCCAAACTTTTCAAGCGCTTTCCGTTTGTGTTTTGTTGATAGTCATTTGGCGGTGCGAGTCATGTAGTACTGCTTATTTACTTCTAACATATTTTCATAAATCGAGGTTGATGAATGACATTCCGGGCGTGTATACTTATAGAAATCCTCATATTTAATGCTTTCATAGTTGTATACCTAAATCGGTCTTCTTCGTAGAAATGGTTATTATCACCATGCCATAAAATGTATTCATGACATAAAATATTGTTTAACACTTCTATGTTACACACAAAAAAACATGCTAAATTACACATAATTCATAATCCTAGGTTAAAAACTCATCACATTCTGTGGGTTCCATTTTCCTTAGCTTTGCCACCAAATTGTAATAAAAACAAAGGCAAAACTTGTAGCAGTGCGCTAAGCACAGAAAAAAAACAGAACACAAAACTGAACCAACGGCTCTGACATCATCTCATAGATTCGTTCAAAATGTCGTTCGATTGGGTCTTCTTGCCGTTCATTGAATGCCCCAATGAGTGAATGTCGACATTCCCGGATAACCACCCAGCCTTGATTTCTTTGTCCTAGACAATCTCATTACTTTTTTTTCTGAAGACGATGTCCAACAGTAAAAATCTTTGGAAAAAAATTGACGTATTGGGTTTGAGTGTTCCTTAAATGGCAGAATTTGAAGAAAATTTATCTTTATTCCTAAACTTAGATGACTTGGAGTAAAATTATGTTTTTTTTAGCTATGCTAATCAATTGGTACTGGAGTCATTTTTTTTCAAACGACTTTCATAAATTTTGACAGTAGGACATTACCTTAAAATTCAGTTATATTAACACCTATTACAGCAAGTACCCAAGTTGAAAGGGTCTTAGTTATGTGGATTGACGATAAAAATGATCCACTATGTACCAACATCATAGCAAAAGTACATCTGTAAAACAAAAGATAATACTATGCCAGCATTATCGGCTGACTGCATAAATGTTTCACCATATTTTACATCATTTTTCTTCATTTATTTTAACTGCGTACAGGCATTCAAATGATTACATTTGTTAAAAATTTTTATTTTCACCTTATATTTAAATAATTCTTATGTTATGTACCTTTAATTATTCCATGTAATAAAAATTGCATGTGTACATCTTTTGAAAGTTTCCCACTATAGGTATTCTGTGATATATTATTTATTGATGTTTCCTTCTTCATTTAGGTTCAGATGATGGCAAAGATAAAGATGACATTATGTCAATAGCATCACCAATGGAGAGGTGGGAGACATCTTTAATGGCCTCTACTAGCCTTTCTCAGCTTTACCTTCATTTTTACACTCTTGGTAAGAAATTTCACGTAATCACATCTTTTATCCTTATCAACTTCCATGGTTAATTCTTTGCTTAACTTAGGTATCAGTTCAACTATGGATGTTTTTCTGATTTTATTTGAGTATTAAGTTGGTTTCCTGTAGTATTTCCATTCTGACTCATGGATATTTGTTATAGTTGCAAATCTGCTATGCGAAGGGAAGTTAAAATCTTGAAAATCAATGAATATAATAAGTCTACTCAAAACTTGTCACTGTCCATTTTTACGGGGGTAATTTTCAGTCTGAGTTATTTCAATTCCCATGGATAGCATAAATTACTAATAACATCAGTAAATTACGGAGAGAGAAAAATTAATGTGCTACAACCTGAATTGCATTCTAGGAGTTAGCATTTCCCCACTGTTTGCACCTTATTTCAAGTCCCGTTGATGTTACTGTCATCCTATTATATATTTAACTCTGTATTTACATTATTTCATTTGTTGTTTCCTGATATTTGCATTATGTTATGAGAGAATTTCCAGATGTAGTCACTTTCGTTGCTAGTTCAAACATCCATAAACCTTTTGCAACTTTATTTAGCTAGCATACCTTTTGAAAAGACATTTTGTTTACTTGGTGTTGAGAAACAGAGGATCTAATAGCAGTAATATGAACTGTTTAGTGTGTATTAAAAGTTGCACAATGCTATTAGTGGCAGATACTGGAACTCTTATCTTTTGATGACAATTCACTGAATCAGAATGATGTATGGTGGGTGGGGAATACAAACTGCTACAGTTCATTCGCGATAACTTGGCCGACACTCAGTAGTCTACTGTGCAGGTGAGCCTAGTCCAACTCAGAAAATAGGGGAAGCAGCACTTAATGAGAGGCGAGCCATTCGTGAATGGTTTTCTCGCGGTAAAAGGGGAGGGAAAAGTAGGGGAGGATGGTTCCCCTTCAAATCTGAAGTCAAATGGGCTGACTTGTTTACACCCGCATGTTGTCCAGGTCAGCCAAGGCAAGAACACTGTCAGAGAAGAGGTAAACCACGTGAGGCTTGAAAACCCTACCCTTGATGGGCAAAATTGTAAGAACTTGGACTAGTCAGAACCAAAATCGCTTACTGCGCATGAAATATGGTGGGCAGATACCCCTCCAATTATCCCCCTCTCCTCCACTTATTTCCCCTCTTGCGAGTTGTCATCGGCCAAGTTAATGCGAACGGACTGTGCAATGTACTAGCGAAGTATTAATGTAATGCAATGTAGAGAGAAAATTAAGGTAAAAAAAACTATATAATAGGGTGGAGCTATTCGAAAAAAGCATGAGTGTAATTTTTATAACTAACAATTACTATGAATTTCATCATTGAATTTTAGCCCTAAATCTTTCATATTGTTTTTGGTAGTATTTTGTAGTTGTACTTGACTTGGGCTAATGCTAGAACTGTGCCACGATTCTGTTTCTTATGTTTTTGTGAAGTTAGTTTCCCTTTTTAAGTGCTCTCTGATTACATCTAAATAAATAACAAAAGGATAGAAATGCAAAATAAATGTTGAAGTAATCTATGTATCATTGTTGAACTAACTGCTATGATCATTTTATTTTTGTGCAGACAACAGTATCCAGTGGTCTAAGTCTGCTCTCTATGCAAGGTGCAGGATATGTCGAAAACAAGGGGATGGAGAGAAGATGCTCTTATGTGATGGATGTAACAAGGGCTACCACCTTTATTGTCTAAAGCCAAGGCTGAATGTAAGTTTATGGCTGTTTCAAGCTGCATTTTCACTTGTGGTCTATAAATCTTCATCTCTCATGTCAATTTCAATTGGATAAAAATCTGAAAATAAATTAGTTCATAGTTTTCATTTCTATTTTCTATTGCATGACTGTCAAAAGAAGCTTGGAAAGGTAGTGTGTGAATAATTAACATTTATTAATACAACACTTGGATTGCACTTACGTGCAGTCTGAGCAAGTGCTTGCCCTAGCATAAGTTATGACTAATCTCAAGTAGTACAATAGGGGTGTAATTATCTTAATTGTCTGAATTAGCTACTCTTCCATAACCGATAAACATTGCCCAAATACATACCAATTAAACTTGTTGAAGGATTGTTTATTATCATTTAGCATTTATAGATGGATTAATATTTTATGATGAAAAGAAAATTTAATAACTTGCTGTGTGTTATTAATAAACTTGAGTTAATCATTAATGTGCATCTGAAATTATAATTGCAATAGCTGCTAATATTTTCTCAGCATGGTGGGAGGTATATTTTCTGCTGAGCATCCTCATATCCCATTGAAAAATATGTTCTTTTTATTATAATGAGTCCAAGGCATTTTTATTCTTATGTTCTCTAATTTTAACCCTTGTGTCATGAACTGTGGTGGTACCTTAACCATACCAGATCACCCATTTTTACATTATTGCAGTTATGAAATTTCAGGTAGTGAGTTTATGTACGTATTTGAAGTATCTGCTGTATTCACTTTGCTGTATTCATTGTCTGCGTATTTACTTTGCTGGCTCAGCATCAGCCCGGTATAACAACAATCTTAGGAGGGACCTTAAGAGACAGAGAAAACTGTACAACTTATTCAAAAAGTCCATTACGTTAGGTGACAAATCAAAGGAACTTGAAGTAAAAGAAAGTTACGCTGTGCAACGCTCAAAAACCAAGAAATCAAAGCGTACTGCATTGCGAAATTTCAAGAACAAAGTATTCGGTGAATTACTCGAAGGAAATCCGAAATCATTTTGGTCATATGCGAGAGAGCTTCAGGGAAAATCTTCAACTGTAGATTCGTTTTTTGATAAAGATGGCAAACTTGTCACCGAAAATATTGACAAAGCTAACACGTTAAATTTCCACTTCAAAAGTGTATACACTACAGACGATACTGCATGTAATTTTGACATTTCATTCACTGAGGAACCAATGAAAGAAATCACTTTTCACATGATGGGATAACTAAACACCTACAGTCGATAAAAAATAGTAAATCTCCGGGTCTGGAGGGAATACCCACGCGTGTCCTCAAGGAGTTAGCGCCACAGATCGCACCGTTCTTAGACATAATATTCAAGAAGTCATTGTCTGAAGGAAAGATACCAATAGACTGGAAAATTGCAAACATTACACCGATATTCAAAAAGGGAAACAGACACGACCCAGGGAACTATCGACCAATTTCATTAACGTCGATTATAGGCAAGATACTCGGACATATTGTCGTTAGCAATATCATGACGTTCCTGGACAGTCGTAACTTCCTCCATGGCTCTCAGCACGGCTTCCGGAAAGGTAGATCATGTGAAACACAGCTAGTGCTTTCTTCATGACGTTCTCAAATCTGGTGAATAGAAAAGACAAGTGGACGCATTATTTCTATATTTTAAGAAAGCTTTCGACACGGTACCTCACAAAAAACTTTTATACAAATTACAGTCATGCGGGCAAAACGAAGCAGTAGTAAACTGGATACGCGACTTTCTGAGTGATCGTAAGCAAAAAGTAGTTCTTGACGGAATTAGCTCTGATGTAGTTAAAGTGATATCAGGTGTCCCACAAGGAAGCGTAATCGGCCCCCTTTTGTTCATTATATACATAAATGATCTATGCTCTCGTATTATCAGTAAAATACGTTTATTTGCCGACGACGCTGTCATCTATCGTGAAATTAGCGATCACTCTGACTCTTTGAAACTCTATCATCGGATTTAAACAACGTTCATGTGTGGAGCCAAGAGTGGGGACTCGAACTTAATCTGAGCAAATGCAAGGCGGTATATTTTTGCGGAGGTCGTCCAACTATCCCCATGTATATGCTGTGGATGGTGTTAACATAAAGGCGACAGATGAAGTGAAGTATCTAGGAGTTACGATAACTTCGAACCTATCGTGGGGAACACATATAAGAAATATTTGTGGCAGAGCTCTGAAGAAGCTAGGATTCATCAAGCGTATTGTGGGAAGATTTTCGGATGAAAAAGTAAAAGAGAGGTGCTATTTTGCACTCGTCTGGCCACACCTTGAATATGCAGCGAGCATATGGGATCCGGTGCAGAAAGACTTAATCCAGGAACTTAATAAAATACAAAGGAAAGCTTCGTGATTCGTCAAAAACTGCTACGGGCGTACAGACAGCGTTACACAGATGTTAAACGAATTAGGCTGGGAGCTGCTAGAGACTCGGAGGCTGCGCGCTAGGCTTAGATTGCTTGAGCAATTGAGAATAGATACCTTTAAGAGTGACACAGAGAACATCGTATTAGAACACCACTATATTTCCAGGTCCGACAGAAACGATAAATTAAGAGAGATATTTTGCTTAACGGATAGGTATGGGAATTCGTTTTTCCCCCGAACAATAAGGGACTTAAATAAATGCTAGGTGTAATTTCATTAGAGCGTTTCCTTTTTATATGTAAACGGCTGGTGTCCTAACACCCCCCGCCACACGCCTATTAGGCGGCTTGCGGGGTAGTATGTAGATGAATTTCCCACCTTATAATCCAGGGGTTGCAGGGGCAGTACTGCATAAATAGGTTTTTTCGTCTTCAAGGCATGGGTGCTATTGCTCTTACCTACCGGTTATGTTCTCAAACACCTGATACATAAGTCATTTGGGTCTATTCTCAAGATTACTCTCAACTTACCCTATTAAGGAAAGAAATGTTAATTTTGTGTATTTAATGCATGCATTTTTGCTGTGTCTGTCCAAATTTCATTGGTATTGTTAAGCCTCACTGATTCAGATAATGAGAACTCTCCTATAAAGGTGGTGTATTTAGGGAATGTGAGGTGGTAAAATATTCATTCACACACAAAACCTTGCCCTTTATGTCCCGCACCGGAAATACGTGCACTTTTCTGTTTCCTCATTATTAATAGAGAGATACTTAAATTTGAACTGCTTTGAATACTCAAATAGTCCAAGCCAGCAAAGTTAAAGGCACTCAAGGTGTTTGCCTTTGCCTGGAAAGCTCCATGTGCCTGGTTTTCTTCTAGGAGACGTGATTTGTCTCATGTGTGATGTGCGAGATGATATGATCAGATGCCTAGGTTACAAGCACCTGAGCATTTGCAAGGTGTGTTTTATTTTCTGAGTGAAGTATACCTGCCATAATACTTGAGAGGACAGAGTTGTATGGATAATCGGCTAAGCAAATAATTTTGTATTGTGTTTTTGACATATGACATTTTAAAACCAAATTTCAAACTAATATTTGAATTATATATTTTATGTTATTTTTATTTTGGCATCTCACTTTTCTTGGGGAAACTCCTTGGTAGGCACCTGATGAGTAGGTGTTAGGTGAGACCTTGTTACTTTTAGATAGATGCCTTGTCCCCTTGAAAATTGGTCAGGGGATATGTACCCATGCCCAATATAGTCTGTATTAGTGAGGATTTTTTAAATGTTTTTTGTGCGAGTTCGCTTGAATTCAATTCTCTAGACTTGGGTTGATATGTAAAGATTATACATTTTGAACACTTCACTCTTCTTACCCCATTCATACCCTCTCTTTTAAATATTAGTTATCACCCTTAATAATTATGGAATGTAGTATTCCTGTATTCTCTGAATAGCACTGATACTGAGTTAAACCTAATTCAAGTGAAAGGTTGATAAAGTACTTATTTTTGGTTTGCTAGACCATTCCATTGGGAGATTGGTTCTGTCCTGCCTGTCGGCCTCCTGAGAAAGTCCAGCCTCCAAGGAAGTCTAGGAGACTTTTCTCCGAAGAGTCCGAAGAAGAGGCAGAGGAAGAAGATGAAGAGGAGTCAGAAGATGACGATGAGAGGTGTGTTTTGAGGTTTCCAGTAGTGTGTGGACTTCATGATTTGTTTGTACTTTGATTCATGATTAATTCATCATCTTACTTTCTTGAATTTGAACAGTGAGGAGAGTTCAGTTCAAGCTAAAACTTGCTACAGATGTGGTGGTGATGGAGAAATGGCTAGTTGCAGTTCCTGTCCATTATCATTTCATATGGACTGCACTGATCCTCCTCTTCGCAAAATTCCACGAGGTTCTTGGTCCTGTCCAAAATGTAAACCACATCACTTCTCAAATCATCAGACGTCAAAAAGAGGTAAGGAATAGCAGCTTTTTCTTCTTTGGTTTCATACCTGAATATTCTAAACTTCATTTTGCTGCTCCTGCAGTGATGACCTCTGGGACTACCCTCTGCTGCCAACCAAGAAAAGTTGAATTTCAACCATTTCTCCTTTGTTTTACTGGCTAATTGAAAGATAGCACCAGGCTTTTCTTTCGATAATCCATATTTGCTTAATCAGTATTGAGTCTTGAGTTCTGATGGATCTTATAAAAATAAGACTTATTCTTGAATAGCCTCATCGTAATTTTTTAGAAGGGCAGAAAAGAGAGTGAATCTCACGCTCCAGCCTAATTTTGCAAGCTTTTCTTGGCAACACGTAAGTATACACTTCCTAGTGGTGTAATTCACTCATCCTTGGTGTATGTAGACCTTATTTTGCTCAAATTTCTGCATGGTCATGGTGTAATTTCTCATTTATGGAGTGTATTCACAGTGGTATTCATTTTCACTCACAGAGGCACTCAGAGAGGTTTCATTGTAAGTTATGGAGATATTCCTGGGATGTGTACATATATCATGGTGAAGTCATGTGGTGATTTTATTTTTTTCAAGTGTCATACCATGTGCACTATTAAGTACTTTTGTGCATGCATTACTTACATTCTGTTGTTTGAAATTTGAAATTGTACTACTGATCAAAATGCCTTTGATATAGTCTAGCTTTTAGACAATTTGTGGTAATTTAATAGGTGCTTAAAAAAGAAAAGTTTTGCATTGATTCAAGTTCACATGCTTGATTTAATTAACATTTTCTCGGAGTCTTTATTGTGTGACAAATTTTTTTCTTGCATACACGTTTTGGATTTCTTATAACTGTTATTAGTAGTTTTTCTTGTGTATAGATTGCTGATGAGTTTATCCTCTAGCATGGTGCAAGCAACTTAATGTGATTAGCTGAAAGATTCAGCGACAGCCTTTCATGAGGCTATAAAATACAGTAAAACTGCTTCATAATGAGATTTAAGGAACAAAAAGTAGCAATTATGTTATTAGGTTAAGCACTGTTTGCAAGAAACTGTATACATTTGTAAGGTTTATTTTGCTGAATGCATATTTTGGATAAGATAGTCAAATTTTCTGCTCTATTTAGTTAACAATTTGCTATTTCTCAGTTACATCACACAAATATCCTTTCTTTTTGATAATGCATATGAAAATTTGGTTAAATCTTTGCCAATTTATTTTCTTTGTTTTTGTAGTTGAACCAGGTTTTATATTTTGGTTGAGGCGAGAAGAATTTTTTTTAATGCTGACTACCTCATTCCTTTGCCTATCACATTTTCTGAAGTATTTTCCATGTATTTTTAAAATGGAGCAATAGCAATCACCCAGGTGATAATTCCTCCTGCACCATGAAACATTTGTGAAGCAATAATAGAATTCACTAACAAATAATAAATTTCACTGGAAGTGAGGTTATGTTGTACTCGTTTCAATACTCCCAACTTATCTGATGCATGACTTTGTTCTCCTCTACACAAACACATCAAATACTGTAGAACTCTGATTTAACGTATTTTA
Organism: Pyrrhosoma nymphula; assembly: GCA_963573305.1. Classification (NCBI taxonomy): domain Eukaryota; kingdom Metazoa; phylum Arthropoda; class Insecta; order Odonata; family Coenagrionidae; genus Pyrrhosoma; species Pyrrhosoma nymphula. Next base: position 74,274,604 of record OY754338.1, on the reverse strand, counting down.
GGGGGACAACAATTTAAACACTGAATGAGGACCTACCATTTTTTGAGGTTTTAGCATCTGTAATGATGCTAAATTGGATGATGTTTTAAGAAAATTATTTTATCAATCTATAAAAGAAGAATTTTTGTCTGTCGTTTGTCTGTCTGTTTGGTTTTTATACAAATCTACAGTTTTACTCTGATCGTGCTAAAATTTTGTAGACTAATAGTTCAAGAAATGAGGAAAATTATAGGCTGTTTTAAAAAGATCTCAGGGCCCAAAAAGGGGCCGGTACGCTACGTATTGGGTTTTGTGCTGTGGTATAATTTTTTGCTATTTAAAATTACTTCCGCTCAAGATAGAGGGTTGAAATGTTTTCAATTGGATGGCTGAATAAAGGAAGTTTCTTATTCTTTCATTCGATTTTCTTTTGTTCTTCATATTTGTCTGAATATCATGTTTTTAGCTGAAAAATCTCACATTTTTCTCTGAAATCAACAATAGCATATTTCCTTGACAACCAGAGATTTGATTTTCAAAGGATATTGAAGGGGGGTTATTTTGTAATCTCACTGAAGTGAGAATACGTCATAAAATGTGGAAAATTATGTCATTTTTCGTAGTTCAACTCCGCCACCCAGGTGGCGTGACCATCTTCGGCTCTCAATTGGTGAACTGCCGGTCTATTTATTTGATTCATCCGCTCTTTTGACTCTTGATCCGTATCTTTCGACTCTTGATACGTTTCATTTGGCTCCGCATTTTATTAGTTCCATCTTACTTGCTGTAAGGAACGTGAAATGGAGCCACCAAGAGAGCGAAATGGAACTCCCGCCTTCCAGCGAAGTCATTAAAAAGATGAGATTACGAAATAATCCCCCAGATGTATTCACGTATTGGAGCCGTCTGCCTCTCTTTAAGATTGCGAATTGTTTTTAGATCAATTTCCACATCATAAACGTTGCGAGTTATTTAAATATGTTAAAAGGTGTTAAAGTGCAGTTAACTTACATTTACTCATTATTTGTTTCCTCTGCATGAAAGAGGACCATCTCTCCGTGCACCTGAAAAACGGTCAGCATGTCTACTACATTGAACACAACGTACAAAATAGGATACAAACTCCTTAAATGACCACACCAACAGCATTCTCCAAGCTTTGTGATTTTCTTATAAAATAAGTTCAATGTTTTTCACACTGGTTGAATTTCAACGGGCACCTTCCGCTAGTTAGCTTATAAACCTTACAGAATTAAGAGCTGACCCAGAGAAACTAAAAATTTGAATATTACAGTAAAACCCCCATACAACGAATTTGTTGGGACCGAAATCATGACTTCGATGTAGGGGGTTTTCGATGTATGGAGGTGGTGTGCGGGTTGCGTCTCAACAGGGGCACCCAAGTGTTCCGCGTGCTTTACGATGCAAGTCGAGTAAATATCCCAATATTGCTTTATTCACCATTAAAACCAATTCACCAAGAGTGATGATAAACAATTTTTATTGTTTACCATCAAATACCGTGGCTATCACCGCGTTATTTTCAATCTGCGTATTTCTAATTGAAATTATTGTTTTTTTCGTCGATTCTGCTCTACGCCTCATCGCTTACTTTAGTTACGGTCTGAAAGTAAAGGAGCGCCAAAATTAATGCCTAAGGATTACGTATTTTAAAGTGCTCCATAATTTTCTGAGTATCTAGTCGATATTATTCTTAGAGTGCAATAATTTAAGTCAATATCAATTGGCAGTTTTATGCAGCAATTTTGATTGAAAGAGCACATATTGCCATTTAGACTTCAGAAATAAAACGCACTGTTGGAATCCCATTGAAATACCGGTAAATATCTATGTTCGTGACCAGAATATACTAGATATCGATAAACGACGATGGAAATTAGGTGGGGCGAGTTAGTTACCACGAGTAAAAACGTGGCAGTCAGCAATGCACTGAGGTCACAATGGCAATCTCAGATGATAATGCATTGACGATGCCGTTAACGCGTGTAAGAGGCGCACCCCTCTTTTTATGCGTTGAAGTTGAAGAAATAATTTTGGGGCTTTTTTTCTCCTATTGCGAGGTGTTGCGGGCCTAACTTCGAATTTTCGGCCATTATCAAAGCCGCTTGCGATATTCTCTTATAATTTACGTGGCATTTTTCATAGGCATGTATGGACCTCGGAGGCAAGTATTCACTTGTAGCCTTAGCCCTACAATGCTAACATTGTTTATTGTCCTTTGGAATTAGTGGAGTAATTGATATTCATTAAAACAAAACAAATTCGACCTCGCTACAATTCGTGTTTAGTTGGCAAGTGCGGACAGTCGCACCGAGCTCTGATTTATAAATCCGAATCCCCCCAACGTTTTTCTAATGCACAAGTCATAGACGCTGTAAGTCGCCTTTTAAAACGTGGTTAACTTTTACAAATTATATTTTGCTGTAAACGATGACGAGTGGGAATTCAAACACGTTAAATGCAAAATACCCAAGCGTCAGCCGCGTAAAAAACGGACGATAAGGCGTAGATACGACATCAAAACTTGAAAAAAATCAAACTTTGAAAGAAATCATAACTGTCTATGGAATTTAAAGCATTTATTATTTCAATATGGTCCAACAAAAATCTTCAATGAATGACAAAATTAAAAAAAATTCATGATTTACATAAAAACGGCTGACTTACTAGTGAGACGGGCGTCACAGTACGGCAGCACGCGCGCGCATGTCCTGTCACAGCTCGTAGATTTTCCCCGAAAAGACCTTCTGTCCCTATTGGTATGGAATAGTGCAACCTTATTCTTCCTCCATCTTCTAATGCACGATTCTGGCACATCATGCCTTAGTCCGGCTGCGCGGTTTCCTACTTCCTCAGCGTCTTTGATGACTTAAAGCACTTTAATTTTTTCAACTACCGTGAATGACCACAACTTTTTGCCCTTGTTCATTTTAGAACAACACTGACCTATGTTGACGCATGCACAAATGCTAATATTCACAGAATTCTCTCAGTTGAGCTTAAGGCAGGTGCATGCAGTTGAGTCACTCAAAGTTGTCCGGTGACAGAAAATGAGAAAGTTAGGGGGGTGAAAAATTCCAGTGCTTGCACTTGTCCCACGGCCAATCGCTGTCCCCCAATTGCACCCCACACCCCTGCCTTGTCATACAACAAGTTTTTAAAGTTATTAGGCAACTGCGTCCCCCGTAAACAAGCGAGCGAATGATACCCTCCCCTTGATGACTCACGCTAAGCACCAAGGTCACTCAGCTCTCCAGGGACTTGCCACGATACGAGCGGCGCGGCGGTAGGCGAGTGAAAGAGTGGCAACGCTGAGTTTTATGTTCCTAATGTTTGACATAGAACACACTCGAACCCAGCCATGATAGACGTGAGCAGCATAGGTGCCGCTCGCCGCCAATCCCAGATATTAAATTTTTCTTGTGCCGTTCTACTCATTCTGTGGCAAAATTTTGGCCGAGAACGTTGTCTTCTGGCAGTATGTACTGCCATTTCTGATTCTGAACTTCATCTACATCTACGATGTACCGTGCAAGCCACCACTAGGGTGTGTGGCACGGGGTGATTCCACACCAGGCGTGCAGCACTCGTCCCAGCACAAGTCAGAACCTCGCACGCTCCCCCTGCCGCTAGGCGTAGGCCAGAAAGCAGTCAGGAGAACAGTGCGCAGTCCAACCGGAAACTGGGAGAGTGATACGTAAATGAACATACACACTTATCTTAGGTCGAATATAGTAAACTTATCTTAGGTATAATCACTGCTCGTTTCGTGGCCACTACCGCCCTGCCGCCCGCCGCCTATATCGTGACCGAGGCTCGAAGGCTGGCAGATAAAAAATTTGTGTAAGAGGCGCACCTTCATTTTCGGCTGCGATTTCTGGGAAAAAAGGTATCCTCAAGCAATCGAGCAAATATTAGGGCGATATCGAGGAAACGCACCACTTGCCGGTTAACAGACCACATCCATCAAGGTTAAGATGGCAATAGCAATATTTGGATAGAGTAGAGAAGTTACTCCAGATTTTCCTTTGGGATGGGGACAGAGTAGATAAAAATTCGCTCTCATTGGTTGAACACCAACCAATGAAGTTTTGAATACTTCGCCCTCCTAACAAGGGGAGTGTCCGATAAACGGGTCGCAGATCTTGATGAAAATTCGTATGCATATAGAACTCCGAATGCTTTTCACGAATCACCCCACATATGGGCGTATAAATCCAATAGTTAAAACAAAAAAGGCGTTTAAACATTTATAGATGTTATAAAAACTATTTATCAGCCTCCGGCAACAGGGGTAGTGTGTTCCATTGATCAGAGTACGGGTCTGCGGTGCGGAGGGACCGTGTTCGATTCCCGTCGGCGACAAATTTTTCATGCTTATTTTCTTTGTTTTTCCGTCGTGGAATTCTATGTTAAAATCTAATTTTTACTTTTTATTCAAAGTTTTTTTTCAACGAGTGGAAATATTTTTTTTCGCGAATACCATAGGGCTTATTTTTTTTCTTTCCCGTGAAATTTTTTTGTTTCCCCATTCTTTCACCACGCAAACTTGATTTGTTCCTTCATTTGCAAGACCTCCGGTTGATATCATAATTATACAAAAATTAAAATTTTCTGCAAGAGGTCACTCTCGCCATTTATAACACGAGCCTTTCTCGACGAGCCTTATCACAATGTATTTATTTCTGTCTTTAGATCGTGAAATGGTGATTCGATTACAGAAATTAGTAGATAAGCCGATCACATTTTCCCCTCCTTTTTTCAATGCACGACAAAACAAGAAAACTGGGATCTTTCATCGTGGGTCTTATAAATAATGATGTAACAATTATTTTGACTATTGTATAATTATGATATCAACAGGCGGTCTTGCAAATGAAGTTTGCGTGGTGAAAGAATGGGGAAACAAAGAAATTACGTTGACTTCGCGGGAAAGAAAAAAAAATAAGCCCTTTGATATTCGGGAAAAAAAATATTTCCACTCGTTAAAAATAAACTTTGAATAGAATAGTAAACATTAGATGTTAACATAGAATTCCACGAAGGAAAAACAAAGAAAATAAACATGAAAAAATGTATCGCCGACGGGAATGAACACGGTCCACAGGCAGGTGGACAGTCTTACGATAACCGTCCACCTGCCTCTACCAAAATAAAATCCGATACCGAAAGGTAATATGAAACCATTTTAGAGGAAAACATGGAGCTGCTCCCATTCACGGGGTCCCGGGAATGTAACCCAATACGGAAAAGTAATCTGATACGATTTACAAAGGGAAAATTGAGCTCCATCCTCACCACCTGCACCTTCGCAAATGAGGTGGGGTGGATGAGTAATTCACCAAGAAGGGAGGGGGGGGAATACCAGTCAGTGCCAGCCAGCCGTAACCCAATACAGAAAGATACTCTGTCAAGATCAGATCAGGGGGGCTATTCTCTATCTCGAAGCTACCGATGCAGTAGCTTCAAATAAGCTACCATAATTGGCTACCAACCGTATTCTCTAACTCTCGGGAGCTTTCTCAAGAACGTAATAGGAAGTGGAGAGAGGTTTGGCAAAAGGCGGGTATGTGAACATTTTAAAACCAAATCCGCGGAAACTTCATTTCTGGTGAAGTCATTCTTAGATCCAATGGGATAGCTCGTCTCAATGTTTTTCCGTGGATAAAACTGGTGAAACCTGAAAAGGCCGTTTTAGACGGTGAAGATGTTTGTGCATTGTGTTTAGCGAAAAATTCCACGCATTAAAAATCATGCGAGCAAAATTCTAAAATGTTTTATTTTTGCTCACATAATCTCGTGAACAATCTCGTGAATACGTAAGCATGACGTCCATCTTGGCTGTTTTGATCAATTGAAATAAGATTGTTCGTAAATGTATTCGGGAATTAGGGTTCATGTCGATGATATGATTCAATATTATTCGTGCTATTTGCTTTCGTCAATTACTAGTTGCTTCAAATCATTTAAATAATATACGAAGATGAAGCTTTCAAAAGAAATGCGAAGGTGATACACGCTACCGCGGCTCAATAAGTATCCCATTATGGGCTGGAATCACGTTACTTACCGAAGGTAAATATGGCTTTCCGTCACTCCAGTTAATATCTTTTTGTGAAAAATCCTGCAAATGGCGAAAATGACAAAGTAACCCAGTGAAAGTGCAAGGAATCCGCATTTAGTAAATGTAAGAAACATACCCGTGCGTTGGATAATTATAGATAGATAAGCGTAATAAAATGACCAATATTCAAGCAGTGTATTCGGAGGCTGCGCTTCGTGAGGCTACCGTGGGAGCTTATTGGGGCTACGGAATTAGCTTCGTGACATTTAAAGAATACGGGTGGGAGTCTAATAAGCTACCGGTAGCTTCTGCTTGCACTTTCTCCGGTAGCTTCCATGACAGAGAATACATGCATGTTTCTTATTGTGGGAACCATCAGAGTTGACGGTTCCCACCATAAGAAACGTGTAAACGAGCCTTCAGGGAGCCAGAGGGTCAAGTTTCCTTCATGCCCTCTGCTCTGTAGGTCTCGGATGGGAACATTTTCGAAGCCCGGAGCGGAAGGGGTAAGACGCGGTACTCCCCGCTGCGGTTCTACTTCCTGCTTATTACGTAAATGTCTACGGAAAAATTACCTGTAAATGAAGAATGCTACGTTTTTTTCTCAATAATTCGTTCTAGAAGAGCACTTTTCATGTTTTGGGCCCAAGCGCAGACTTCGATGTACGGAGTTTTCGTAGTTAGAGAGGTTCGTTACGGGAGGTTTTTTAGCGTGCATTGTCCATTGGAAGGGTCCGGGACCGGGCCAATGACTTCGAAATAGGGAGTTTTCCTTAAAATTTCGCTGTATGGGTGTTCGTTGTATGGGGGTTTTACTGTATATGATTAGTTTGGGGATCTCCTGAGCTATCATGGACATTTTTAAGTCTGGATTGTTGCTGGCATGAATAGCTTCTTCACCAAGCCAACTCTCTTGAAGTGAGGAATTTTATTCACCTCTTCTATAATTTTTCTCTTCTCCTTGATGCTAAGAGATTTCCTTTTTCAAAACCATCAAAATAAAAACCAGCTACCTCTGATCTCTTTAAACCACCAGTGCCAAGGAGACAATGTAGTAACTTGTTGATCAGTGGCCTTGTTGAAGAATTTTCTTGTATTCTTTTGAGTTACAGTTGCCTCCACACTGCCGCCTCGAACACAAAAATATGATTTACAGCCCAGAAGAAGTCACAAACTCTTTTCTGTAACACTTCTCACTGTTAGGCTTCAAAGGTGGCTTTATACATTGTATTTTTTTTTTAAATCTATTACGCAACTAAATTTACCCCTACTGCCAACCAACTTGTTCTACCGTAGCTCACGAATGCAGTAATTTGAGTCTACAGGCAAAACTCATTTGGACATACATTGTAATTCAACCCTCACGCATTTATTCTTTTACGCGGTCGTAACTTTTTCCGTAAGGTTCCTTCCCCCCCCTATAGATAGCCTTCAGAATTTCAAGATAGTTGCAGTTCATGAACTAAGGTATTACAGTCAACTCTCGATTATCCGGCTTCCGATTATCCGGTTTGCGGATTATCCGTGCTGTTTTCTCATCCCTACACCTCAAAGTTTGAAAAATATTCCATTGGTAAAATTAAGTAAATTCTTTGAAATTTCGATGTATCTAAATAGAATTGCAAGTTTGTAAATGTTTCTTTTTAAATTTAATCACAATATTATGGAAATTGTTTGCTTCGTTTAAGAATGATGAAAACTCAGCCGCATCTGCTTCTGAAATTATTTTATCCGTTCTTTCCCATTACCCCTTGCCACTGAATATTCTATCTTCCTAAAACGAACAGAATAGTAAATATACGATGGAAATAATTTAAAATAAACTACTTGTAAATAAACTAACTTATATTATACTTAAAAATAACTACTTATTGTTCCGTATGTTCTTACTTTTCGGCCTGAATTAATAAATACGAAACAGTATCAGTGCTCCCTGGTCATTATTCGCCGTTGAACAGTCATTTGTTTTTACCCAGATACGATTGTGCCAGCTCATTCGTGTGGAAATCTCAATAACTTCAAAGTTGCATTCATTACTATAGTGCCGCGACAAAGCTGATGCAAATGGCAAAAAACGGAAGAAAATTGTCCTTTTCATTGCGAAAAACTAGAATTGATTAAAAGAAATGAAAAAGGAGAGACTCCGCTTAAACTGACAAAAGAATATGATGTGGAGTTACAAACAATTTGCGGTATAATTAAGAATAAAAGTAAGCTGATGAAATTCGCTGCAACCTCGGACAGTGGTTTGGGACCCTCAAAGCATAAGACTATGAAACGATCAACCTTTCAAGATTTAGACTCCGCCATGCTTCTTTGGTTCAATCAAAAACGGTCAATTCATGGTATACCCGTCTCAGGCCTCATGTGCACACAGCAGGCGAAACTTTTTCATGAGTCTCTAGGGATAGAAGGAGATTTTAAAGCTTCTTCTGGGTGGTTGACAAGATTCAAGCCGCGACATAAAATTCGTGAAATTGCTATTCAGGGAGAGCGATTGAGTGGCAATGTTTCAGCCGCTGATGCTTTTCACTTGGAGTTCACAAAATACGTAAAGGAATAAGAGTTTATTTAGTTTTGAGTATGCATTTGAAAAATATCAAATTGGTGGTTCATAATTCTTTGTAACTGCTACCACTTAAATATGTGTTCTGATTTATGTTTGGTGAGGCATGCATATCTTGGGGCTTTGTGTTTTTTCTGGTTATGTTGCTTCCTTACAAGCTCACTAGATATTTCGAAGGCCAGCAATTCTCTTCTGTCCTGTATATGAGTGTGGTACTATGCAGTAGTGACTTCCATATCTGTAACAACTTTTGTTTTCATATTCTCTGATACAGTGATGAACTTTGTTGCCTCTCTATCCCTGCTTGTCATCTCATACTGAGCCTATGCATTTTATTAATTTCAGTTTAAGCCTTAAGATTTGATGGCCTTTCGTGATTGTTGGCTTATTACTGTTGAATGTACTGTCAAAGTGTATTAAATTTCATATCATCATGGTGTTAATTAATTGCTAGTTCTCATTGCATCCTCATTCTTACTTCTCCCTTCATTGGTGGAATGAAATTGTATAAGCACAGACATGTTTGGACTTAATGTACTGACATATAGCTAGAAATAATTTTTGTTAATTCTAATGCTTCAGCTGTTGTTGCAATGTGCTTTCTGTGGCATGTCATCCTTATGAATTCTGTGTTTTTATTTTACTTGTTAAATACGAAGTTAGCATTTTGTTAGATACTTGTCATTGAGGTAGATGGAGAGGATGGTTGCTATGGTGGCCAATGCAAGCTATAATGTAGGAATAGCCAGTCCGCCATCTTTTTTCACCCCGATTTACCTAAGTGCTCTTGGGCTGAGGCACTAATTTTCCAATTTTATAATGTTTTCCATCGATAACTCATTTAAAACCAGCATGCATAAACTCCTTGAAAATCCATTCTTTATATGTATTTTTTATTCAAATTGAAAATAATGCGTATTTCTGCAAAAAAAAAACAATTATAAAATCGAGTTAAATACATATCTCCTAGTAACTAATATGTTTCAAGAGTTACTTACCTTAAATGTTCAAGAGAAAGTAGCTATTCTTGATTTATATCCTCTAATGTGTTAAATTGTATGTGGTATTCAAATGCAAGCAAGGAAAGAGCAGGGGTAGCAATATGGTGGATATTAACTACTCAATTCAGAATATTATGAAGGCCTCTCTCTAAGCTATATATTGTGAGATCTTCTCTCAGGTTCAATTCGCAGATTGTTTTCCATTGGTTATCTCCACACATTTACATCAACCTACACTGATGTGATTTGTCTCTCTCGTGCTTTTGTGCCATTCCCTTTTATATTTCAGTTGGTAATCATTATATTGGTATTACTTTCCTTTTGATGAAATTCTTTTTGTTCACCCCTTGATTTTGGTGAATGAAATAAAATTTTTCATTGGAAAAGGGACATTATTCAAGAATACCATATCCAGGGTTGCTACAGGCCTGAAATACCTGGAAAAGTCATGGAAATTGAAAACGGTCCTGGAAAACCCATGTTAAATGAGAAATTAATCTTTAAATTGGCTTTTCGAAGTATGTGTATTCAATAAGATAGGAGAAACATTTTCGGCAGTGCCTGTTGGAATGTGGACTAGGGGTTTTAGGTACCTTCCCTGAATGAGGCATTGTGAGGAAATGAGGAAAAATGAAAGTAATCGATATAGTAATGTCCACCATATTTTTAATTGTCAACACGTGTTTTGGCTTTTTTTCCTTAGCCATCTTCAGGTACAATTGCACGCCATCTTCAGCTGACAAACGATTGTACCTGAAGATGGGTTACAAGGAGATGTCAATCACGTGACGGATGTTCGGGATCCAAACGAGGTATTTATTATCTGAAACTATAGAGAGAATGCGGGAGAAGTGTCACGGATTTCTTCCACATAGGCCCGGGTTTGAGAGAAAAACGCTATTAAAGAATCTTCCTCCATATAAATCCTTTATAGTTAACACCTCTCTCATCAGCGGTCGTAGCCCAGTGGGTTGAGGCGCTGAGCCGGTTATCCTCATTTGGTGGCTGGGGTTCGATCCCAGGTTGTGGTATTTTTTTCTTTCGAATATAATACGGAATTACTGTAAATTGCCCACTCCCATACATTTACGGCAGTAGCAACAATTTTTTAAAATTTTCAGCCTATTTGCTGGATTTTCTATCAATCCTCTTGGGAGACTTTCGAAGCTAATTTCGGGATTCTTGTTTGGCCGAAAAGAGGCTACACATGCGGACAGACCTAATATGTTTAGATTTTGAAAATACACGGATACTTCCGTGAATAGGATGGGCTTCGATTGGCCGTGGGTCTTACTCAAGGCTGTAAACAATGAATGGATTATTACTTTTTAATTAGCAACGATATACCTACTTAAAATTTCCAAAGAGCCACGCTCGAGTAATGACATTTGTCATCTGAAATTAAGCAATTCCATGCCATGAATGAAAAGTTAAATTCCTTCAATTGAAATAAACATGAGGTGGGAAAAGAAATAGTGTTATCGTTACGTGACATTTTTTTGTGCTGGAATATCTTCCTCTCCCCAATGATACAGGCTTCGCTTCAATATGTTGCTCCGAAAAAAGTTCATTGCAAAATTGTTTTACATAACCTCGGAAACAGTTACCATCTCTTTTTTACCTATATCATGTTCAGTATTGAACAAGAAATAGTTACAGAAGTTATTACTCGAACACGGCTCCTGGGAAATTTTAAGTGAGTACATCGTTGCTAATTAAAAAGTAATAATCCGTTCATCGTTTAAGGCCTATTAATTATGTACCTAAAATAAACTTTCTGGTCCTATTCTTTAAACTCATGCCGAGTAAGATAGAATATTTGTTTCTCCTCTGATTGTACATAGTTGTGGCCCTATTCAAGGCCGATACTAAGAATACTATACCTTTAGAAAGGAAGCTAACTTTCCCCCAGGGTGATGGTGGTGGTGCTCTGATTGTTGGAAAACTTTATTCCCACACTGTGCGTGCATTCATGTGCTGTGCTCCTATTCATGAGCCTTCTTTGAAATGTCCCCCAAAAAATTTTCTCTTGGAAAAATTCTCCATGATATCTGGTCTGTTGCAACCCTGCATTTCTATTGTCATTCTGGTGGTTTTCGTCATGAATTCATTAGGTTAAAGTACACAATTATTTTTTATCATCTTTTCCATAGTGTTAGCCCAAAAAAAGAGGTGAATGTGAAAATTTACCCTAATCATTCAACTCAATTTAATCACCCACTTGATTTAATCTGCAGTGCATTTGAAACACCATCATGTTGGCAGTTTTCTGTATGTGTATGCAGTTTTAGCTTTCTGTTTTGCCATGTAAATGCATTGATGTTTCGGTACTAACACAGCATGTTCCGAATTGAAATTAGAAAGACTTGATTGCAGCTGGGGTGCCTCTGTAAGTCTGAGTATATGAAGACTTATAAGGATGGAGATGTGAGAGTGCTTTGTTGAATTTAATGTAAAAGTTATTTTTTTCTCTTCTTTCAGGAGAAAAAGGTCCATTAATTTTTAAATGTTTTATTTCTCTTTACCGACATTTTGCATTTTCATGCATGCTTTTTCAGGGCTCAGAGAGAGAGAGAGAGTTCCTTCTGAATTTATTGTTTGATAATACCTTCGTTATTTAATATAATATTTAATAGCAATGAAGGTATCATTAAACAATAAATTCAGAAGGAACTCTCTCTCTGAGCCCTGAAGAAGCATGTATGAAAATGCGAAATGTCGGTAAAGAGAAATGAAATAATTTTAAAATTGATGGACCTATATCTCCTGGAAGAAGAGAAAAAAAAATATTTACATAATAAGAGGTCATGAAGAGGAATCATCTAAATGTATGAATTCAAATTTTGAAATAATTAATCTTAGAAAAGGTGTGCATATCGTAATTTTTGCTGTTTCGGAGTGGGTAGTGGAGCTTTAATTCATAGGGTTGTGAACCAGATATTAATTTGCTGGGTTAGGGCTCTTGAGTTGAAATTTAGCAAATACTCAATAAGCTCTTAACTCATTATGCTTAATTGAAATGATGCAGAGTGAGGTAACATCAAGGACAATGTGGCAACAAGGTTTTTCAGAATAGCATCAAAATATGTCTCCCTAAATTTATTTTAGTTCTCTTAATGCCTCAAATATTATCATTGATTATCATCTGTATTTCTTTCTTGTTATGAACTTTTGATTGAACAAATTGAGAAAAATACTATACAACCCTATTACTGAAGCATTTGCAAGGAGGAGATTATTCTCACATCCCTGAGCACTGGACTCATTACACTGTACACCCTATCATTTTTTGTGTAATTTGTGACTTACTCACCTTTGAAATAAAGATCCCCTTATGTATGAAATGGCATTTAAGGAATTTAGTTCAATAAGTGATTGTATAATTTCAATTTAACCTGAGAGTTTAGTTTCTCTTTATTTTTTCTTAATATTTAAGGAATTAGGTCATGTTCGTATGCTTTGGGCATAGTTTAATTTTGAATTTCAAAGTCTGTGATATATGAATACATACTTGGTCGCTCTGTAACTGATAGTTATACACATTTTCTATGGTGAATTTTACTGGCTTTGTTGGATGCTCTCACACTTCTAATTACCATGGTTTAAAGTTAAACTTCTGGCTTTTTTCCCCTCAGGTTAATTTTTTCTCTGTATAGATTTAGTTTATATTGAAATATAGGATATCTCAAGATGAAAACTATAGCAGAAATTGAATGTCCTTTAGGAAAACCTTTCATCGTAATTCTGTTTTAAATGTCCATGTATTCATCGTATTGCTTATATTTGAAATATTTTGCTGGCATCAAGCCCTTTTCCAAATTTTTTTTATCCCTACTTAAAATTGGATGAAGCACTTGATCTGCTGTATTTCATTCATGTTGTTTTGATAATACCTTTCATTATTGATAGGACCAGGCAAATGCAAACCCTTATCCAGCATTTTATTAGCACATTAATGGGTGCCTACTCAGTGTTATCATCAGTTCAAAGAGATGTGGCTGCTATGCCAGGGAAATGCTAGTTGCCCATCTTTGGGTGCAATTATTTCATGAAATATCAAGAGTTCTCATTCCCATTGCTCGATTGGCTCATTGTACGCCCCCCTTCGGTGTGAGGCTGGGTGTATGTCTGTGTGTGGCTAATGAGAGGCCTATCTCCCACGCAGAGAGGTCGCCTTGCATGCCACAGCGCCTCCCCATCACCGATGATGACGGCCTGCACTTTCCGTGGCGGGAAGGGAGACATCGCAAGAGGAGGTGGGGAGACGAATGGCAGGGCTGGGGCCAGGGCACTGGCCCCTGGTGGGACGATGGCAACAACTCGAGCCGCAGGAGGCAGTGTGCCACAGCAGCTGTTGCCAAGATATCCTCAATAGCCAAGCGGCTGCGCAGCAACTCATGGGACGGTGTGTCCCCTCTTTATGTGCACTTTGTTGTTGTGTGATTTTTTTTTCCTCGAGGGGGATAAGATTGGCCCTGCCTCTTTGCTTGAGACGCCAGTGGCACAAGAGAGGAAGTCAATTGAGGCCCCACGAGTTGTCTACTAGGAATTTTTTTAATAATTTGCTTTGAGGTTGATTAGTAGTGCTGTAGTGACTTATTTATTTTTTCTTTTTTTTTGTAGCTTTCGGAATTTTGTAGTGCTGTGGCAAATTTTTAGGTGTAAAAGTTTCGTCATTCGTCAGATATCTCTAGGTTAAAAAGTCTTCGTTGGGAGTGCCCAAATTGGTGTCACCAATGAAGGGATCAGAAAGAGGTTTTGGCAGGCCATCTGCCCCCCTCAGCCTCCAATAAAATCACTTATACCAGTTTCTTTTTGTGTCCAGATTCAGACAGCAATATGAGTATGGAGGATCGTGTAAATAAGACAAGTTCACGCAGGCGGCGCATGGAAGAGCCAGATGATGATGATGATGATGAAGATTTAGAGGAGAAACGCCGGAGGTCAGCATCTCTGAGAGGGCAGAGGAGGATGAGACGCAGTGAATTGTTTGATGGAGTCCCAGCTCCTTTGGACTTGGATGTCCTTGAGAGTTTGCTTGCGGATATCTCGCGACATGCAGATGCGTGGCCATTTATGCGCCCAGTGCTAAAGTCTGAGGTAAAAATTAAGGATGAATTTTTTTAATGGTATATACATATAGTGGAACCAAGTGCGATTGAGCCATTTTTAAAGCTGTAATTATGTTAACCTACATTTAGCTCTGATGCTCCATTCAAAATGAGACTCAAATGAAGGAAATTCTAAGAAACATTAAAACCTTCAACAGCAAATTAAGATTTAAAGTTGTGACAATGGTTATTTTTTAAGAAATGGTACTGTATTAGTTTTCTTTTATTGAAAATTTTGAAAATGTCTTACCTTTGAAATGGCATCCTTTTCATTCCATATTCTATTAATTCTTATTCAGAAACAAGTTGTCTTGGTGCAGGTTACTATGATTGAATTTTAGGGTAGCCTGTCTTTAAGTATGATAATGTCATTTTGTGGGCAGATGTCATAGTTGACTCAAAACTGTTGCTCAGGTTTAAAAAAAAATTTCCATGGTGAAATTCCCAATGCTAATTCAATTCTTACACAAGTAAGAAACAAAATTGATATCATGGAGAGGTAAATTATAAAGTTTAGCATCTTGTGAATTTCTCTCTGTTTTAGGCACCTGATTATCATGTGATTATCAAGCGGCCAATGGATTTTGGAACCATGAAGTACAAGCTAAAAATTATGGAATATAAAAATAACAATGAATTCCTAGCTGATGCCTTATTGGTATTTGAAAATTGTCAAATGTACAATAACACCAGTGCTGCAGAGTACAAGTAAGTCATTACTTTTCAGTCATATTCATTCTTATTCTCTGTAGTGACGCCATTGATTTTGAGTTTCTGATCACTAAAGTGTGCCCTGGCCCACTCTGGAGAATGGTTAGGAGATCCAAAATCTTTGTTGAAACAGGTTTCAACAACTTCTTCCTGAAACATTTTATGTCGTTTAATGTTCCAGGAGAAACAATTTTTTCCTGAGATGTAAGTGAAGTTATCAAAGATTTAGCTTTTATTGTTTCATTCAATTTGTGGCCAACAGGAAACAGTGGAAGGATGTTGGATAAAAAGTAGATGTTACATTGCTCTAGTTGTGACACATCTCAAGTATGCCATGAGCATTTGAGACCCTGAACGGAAAGAGTAATGCTTGAAATAAAATAAAAAATGAAAACAGCATGTTTCGTTAAAAACTGCTGCTAGCAAACTGCGTGTGTAGCATTGCTGATGTATTGATAATTTGGGAGCCACTAGAGACTCAGAGGCTAGCTACATGTTATGCATAGATTACCTGAAAATTTCAGATCATGGGAGTTACAGGATGATATTGAGGATATTATCAATGTAATTCCTTCCCTCTTCTTTCGTATGTATTCTTTTTTCCATGGCTGCTATACCTGTGGCACATGCCCCTTTGGCAGCTCAGTGGGTAGTGGTAGATGTGATATTCTGAAAAAAGAAGCAAATAGGGAACTGAAGGACTTGGTTGAACATTATTTTGCTACGTAGTAAGTTAACTGTGGTGAATTTCCATGTCGCACTACTACTAAGAAAAGATGTGTCACACTTGTGACAGAAGCTTCTGCAAAAGATACTTGTTCTTTCGGATAGAGATGGATATATTAGGAATTCAATTGAGGAAAATAAATACCTCCTTCAAAGCCAAGGAAGATTATGTAAATATATTTCCACAACTGGAAAAAATGAATAAACCTCCCATGGTTGGGTGGATGGGATGGTCATAGGGGAAACTGGAATGTAACCACTGCCCTGAGGTGAGTCATGGGTAATCATGTAATTAAATACAATCAGTTAATCCTACTAGAGAAACCCTTCCTTTTTTTCTATCTAGGATGTTCAGTATCACTCGTAGAGTATCTTTTTGGATTCATTCTGAGTAATGAAAAAGCAATACTTTGCACCACATACTAGCTTACAATACAATACGGATTGCAGCGGAAGCAAGCTGTTGACATCCTTGTTATGTATCACATCTTGGAATATGAAGCATTGGGAGAGAAGCCAGGGAAGATTGTTTCCTTTGTATTTCTTGAAATATATCTGGTATAAATGATAATCTCGCTAGATACTCACTGTCAATTCATCTCTTCTCTTTCTATCACTGATTTATAGAGATCCGTGAAATTCAAGATACGTGATATCACAAAAAAAATGCAAAATACCGCGAAATCTGTAAAGAAAACGAATTTGCACCATTCTCGACAATTTTACATGAATTATTGAAATCGCAAATGTTGAGAGTCAAAATCAATTAAAGCCTAGACTTTCATTGTTTAACGCTGCTGGAGTTCATTCGCGCAATCTCATTATGATCCAAAGGCCGATAACTTGCCTTTTCACACACATTGCATTCGCGTAATATATATCACGTACTGAACTATATTGTAAACCCCCATTTCTTCCTTAGGTTTAGCAAAAGAAAAATTTACTCAAATTTTCATAATTCAAGTTTCACACAAACAACACCTCACACACTAATTTTATAATCTCCTGCGATGCACTACTTTCTGAATATGTGAAAAGACCGGTTATGGTGAGCTCCGCTTACCGGAACAGTGCCGTATCTCAGTGCCTTCAGCGCTGCCATTCCTCCCCCATTCCCCCCATTGAAGTGATGTCACCACCGTAATTTGCTGTTAAATTAACCACGGACTCTCTCTTCGATTCCCATTTTTCAATCCTCAGATTCTCGTAAATATCTAGAACGATGCGCTTTCTCTCCTGAAGAACTAGATATTCTAAATCAATAATATGCTGAAAGAAATTTAACAAAAATAATACAGCCACGGAACAGCAGAAATATAAGCTCAAGTGCCTGTAACGCGTTGATGCTGAGCAGTTTCCGGTGACTCACCGTAATGCAGTAGACAGCGTCATTGAACTTGTTGCAGGAAAACCGGCCTGTTTCACATAGATGCGGACAATCCGCACTATACACGCTGACCACAAAATTAAATTACTAGGCTAATACAGTTTAATTTTAAAAATTACATTTGTAATGCGTAGATATCGTTATCCTCATAAAAACAAAATGCACCAATCAAATATTTAGGCCTTAACGAGATGATGATCATTTTGCTGTTCTCCTAGTTTTTCACTTGCTTTTCTTCACTCTTTTAACCGTAGAAGCTAAACATTTACATTTAAACACTTAAATGAATGCATTTTGTAGTCAAATTAACAAAAAGCAAAACAAAAGATTACATAACTCCATGGAGCTCGGGTGGAATTTCATACAAATGCTTAACACAATCAATGTGGATACCTTGAATTCAAGGCATCGGTCGCGTTACTTTTCTCGGCTTTCCCTAGTTCCCAAGCGTCGGCGCTGACACTTGCAACTTCCTCCAGCGTCTTAGTCTTGTTCTAGGCACTTGTGGATGAGGTTTGTTCTTTGCTGGATGTGTTTTTGTTTTATATTAATAAACAAAAAAACTCTTCAGCGTGGGAATAAATTTCATGTCAAGAAGTCAGCATTGAAGGGGTTAAAGTTCAGCGTTCTACCTTTCATTCGCCAATAGTAAGTTCCATTGGCAGTAATGGAAGCTTTCACACGAACGCAGACCGTCCGCACGTGGTGGAGCCATCCACATGCGGACGGTCCACGCTGCAGTCCACCCACAAGTGTAAGGGCCACAGAGACAGGTTGGTGCATACACATGAACGTGGACGGCTTGTGCAGACGAAGCAGGTTGTAGTTTGTTGTGAGAGCTCTGTGAAAGGCCACTGCAAGTTGCGCTATGGATGGTGAAATGGTCACTGTCTATCTCTCTCCCTCTAAGATCTCTGTGCCACTATAAGGGTGCACCCAAAACCTCCTTTGGCGGGCATTTTCTTTCCATTCTTTCACAGCATGGTATATATTAATTCCTTTGATTACACTAGGTTGCATGACGTCCTTCCAGCTTAGCAACCTCAACACAACTGGGATTGTGTCCTACGTGGACACGCAGACATATGTGAAAGGACAAGATGCTCCGCGCGTGTACCACGGATCGTCCACATCCATGTGAAACGGGCCTACCTGATGTAGCAGTTTTTTTAGACTTAAACACGGCCGCTGGCTGGTAATGGAAGCGCTAGCAGTTGGGGGAGAGGGGAAGGAACAGAAAGGATAGGAGGAAAGGGGGTGCTACTTATTAGCGGATGGATCATCGTATATTCGGCACTCCACTGTACTTCAATGCAAAAAAAATTATTACGACACACCCCCAGTTTAAGTTTCATTGTTTCCGATTGTGTTAAGTTATGCGTGTTTCTTTCACTGCCTTTCTTGACAGATTGCGATTGGCAACAGCTGTAATCAATACTAAACAATTTTGTTGCATCTACTTGCTACCTTCCTTCCCTTGGCACCTTTTCCTGCTCATTCTATAATACCTATTAACCAGTGGCGGCTGGTGCAGAAGATCAGCAATGTGCTGCCCCCCCCCCTCCCCTCGTCCCTCCACTGCCCCCCTCCCCTCCTCACCCCCACCCCAAAAATTAAATGTGTGGAAATATAAAATTTACTCAGTCAGTGACGAAAAAACAAGTCCATGCGCCGCTCCTTCCTACTACAGAATTTGTCAATCACCCTGGCATTGAACCCTTGTGTGGTGGATACCATCTTATTCTCAATGAAGAGCATTGCCAGTGCACTTAGCCGTTCCTGTGACATGGTGTTCCGTAGGAAGGTCTTAATCGGTTTTAGCGATGAGAAACACCTCTCAGGCTCCAATGTTGTCATTGGTGTTGTTATTAATATTCTCAGAAGCTTCGTTATTTGGCAGAAGGTGCCTTGCAGATTGTCGTAAATAATGAACTACAGTAGTGGCACTGCTCCTGCTATATTATTAAAATCTGGCCTACCATACAAAACTGATAGTTCTGTTTTGAGTCTCTTTTTTTCCAGAATGTTGTAGGCCCTGATTGTTATATCTAATTCTTTATCTGGAAACTGTTTCGAATATAGTTTGAAATTTGTGGAATTTAAAAGTTTTGCAGCTTCTCAATGATCCAAGGAATGGAAACGATCTCGTGCTCCTCGAGCAATTCTGTCACATACTTATTTGGCATCAGTACGTCTACATGATACCTTTCTACGTTTGCTTTCTGTTCCGCGTAATTCTTGAGGATTAACGCCAATATTTCCTGTCAAGTCCCTTATTCTGTTGACTTCATGAATGAAATTCAAAACAGCAGATTTAACATTCACAACATCAGCTGTTCTTGATTGTAGCTGACTATAGAGGATATCCACATGTGACATTAATTTATGGAAAAATTCGAGCCAGAAGATGAATCCCTCGTCTTTTAAAATGCGCCGAAGTCCGTTTGCTTCCAGGCAAGTTTTATTTGACGTGGTTTTCTCTAAGTTTAGCAAGCAATCAAATAATGAGTCCCTATATTTAAATACGGTGTTATCAGTTCGTGAATTGAAATTCCACCTGGTTGCTGATCCTCTTGGAATTCTCTTAGATGCTACAGAATCTAATGCAGACATTCTCTGCGGCGATCTTGAAAAAAAGGCAGGGAACGCTGACAGATTTTCGAAAAAAACCCTTGCCGAATGATTTTGTGAGTTCCATTATTAAATTAAGTTGGCGAGCTACAATGGGTGTGATGAGCGTTGGGTAGCAGGCTTTTATCTTTGCTTGCACTCCTCCTGTACCACCACTCATTACTGAAGCACCATCATACGTCTGTGCAATGACAATATGCGGAGTGTCCTTAAACATGCCGTCCATTTCATGATATACACATGATACAAGATGCAGCTCACTTTGACCCTCTGGTTTAAAGAAACCCCAAAATCGTCATAAGGAGCACCTTTCTTCTCATAACGAAAGACCTACACAAATTGCGTCTGCTCATAAATATCGGATAGTCTCATCAGCCATGACACTCACGTGATCTCCTTGTCTTATTTCCTCTGCTATAACTTCTCTGCAGATTTCTAGCTTGCAATCCAAAAGTTCATTTTGGATGGTTTTGGACGTCCCCTTGAAAAAATTATTGGACTCAATTTGCCCTTTCACTGCACTATCTATACTGGAAACTAAATCTACTAGGCCTAAGAACACACCAGGATTTTCGGAATTATTACTTTCGTCGTGGCCCCTCAAAGCTAACTCAAATGCTCCGCAAAACTTTATGCAATCAATTATTCTTGAGAGCACATACCTGTATTTTCCACTTGTTGGTTGTGCCTTTCTTCGTGGTAAGCTCGACTTAGTAATGTTGCTATGTTAACAGTACCTAGAGAGCTCAGGTTTAAAGCATTAATAATATGTCTTTCACTGTCGTCGTGTTTTTTTTATTAAACCATTACGGTGTCCAAGATCTTGAACACCAACTGTTCCCCAAGAGTCACTTTTTCCAAAGAGCAAACACGGAAAACAAAAAAGGGCGTACCTAATTTCGCATCCACACAATCATGCTCGTACACTTTCTTGTTTTATTTTCTGGTTTTTTTGAAGAAGCACTCTGAGTGATAACCAAGTCCGGGGTGGGTCTTCCTAACTCTTTAACTTTAATTTTTTCTTCTAAAGTTCTGGTAGAAAATGGAAAACTCAACAGTTTTTACACGGAATTATCCATGTTGAACTGTAACTAGATACACAGAACACGCAACGCTCACACCTTAAACTTAATCGATCATTCAAAAATACACGAGGCACTTACTCCAGACCACGGTCGTGTATACTAGACAGTAGACACCAGACTGATCCACGGAACAAGTAACTGACCGCGCAAAAATATTCAGTGATACCAAAAAAGGTAAATATATAAACTCAAGATGTACCGCAAGATGAGATTAGTATTTTCCCCTAATCATGATTTTTTTATTAGAAAATAAAAAAGTATCAAAATCTAAGCTCCATTATCAGCATAAATATTATAACTTGGATAAAAAGTAGCAACAGAGTAAATAAGTTGGGAACCCTTCTAACGGGTAAACGTGTAACTCCGTCTTTCCCAAGCCGCGCTATTTGATCTTACATTGTCTTTACAAGTCAAGTGTGGCAAGCGTTGTCACCCTGTGGCCAAAAGAAGAAATTGTCCCCGCTTGGGCTACTGGAGGGGTAGCGCTGTCCGATGTACAGCACGCAATTTACGTAGCTCGCGCATGCGCAAAACCGCGTTTTCTACTCGATGAGGAGAATCCCTCCGAATTATTGCTGGCTGTGAACTCGCCAGCACACGCCGCGTGCTTACCTGTGCAAGGGGAGTCTGGGAGTTCTGAAGACTTCTCCGTGTTCAACGGATGAGTAAAGCAAGCGAGCTCAGATTGTTTCAGATAGGATCCTAGTAGGTGTCTTTTTTCAAATATTTAATGTGCTGCAGCTCTTCAGCACACAAGCACCAACCGCCATTGCTATTAACATAACTTGAACCATTTCTTTCATTTGGTTTTATCAGAAATTTGGTACAATCAAAATTTTATTAAATATACTATGTAAAATGCTTAATAAAAGTATATCCATTCACAAAACGTGCACCAAAAAATAATAAAACCTAGAAATGTACAAAAAATTGTTAAATTATAATAACACCCCCAAGATTTCTATAACACCATAGTCGCAGTTTTAAAACGAGATTTAGCAAAAAATAAAACCACTTTTACGGATCTCTACTGATTTAGCATTGGCAATATCTGTTGTGAGTTTTGCGTGCCTTGGCAGCGACAAAATTTTGTGCATATGTATGCTCTGCATATCCAGCTGGAGAGTGAACATAATCCTGCTTACACTGAATCAAAAAACACTTAAAACAGCCCAAAATGTTGAGAAACAGTGTATTTGCACAGATTTAAAAAAATCTTTTGGCACAACAGTTCAGCAGTTTGTGGCACAGGAAATGTTTCCAATACCAGACTTTTGGATGGTAGAGAAAATGCCGTCACAATGAATCTTGGTTACTGCATGGTATTACTGCATTTATAAATGGAGTTCAAAGATTGGTTCTTGCTTGGTGTTGAAAACTCATTCATAGTGTGTTGAATCTCTTTGATAAGATAAAGAACAATTGTTGACGTCACTGAGTTATTTTTTGTAAGGTTTCAATCTTTCTTGGGTAAATTGTGTGTATGGCAAGTGAATAAACCACTTTAAAGTGAATAATTATCCAGTGTTCGACAAAGCATCATCTACATCTACATCTACATCTACATATTACCCCGCAAGCCGCCTCAATAGGCGTGTGGCGGGGGGTGTTAGGACACCAGCCGCTTAAAGATAAAAAGGAAACGCTCTAATGAAATTACGCCTAGCATTTATTGAAGTCCCTTATTGTTCGGGGGAAAAACGAATTCCCATACCTATCCGTTCGGCAAAATATCTCTCTTAATTTATCGTTTCTATCGGACCTGGAAATATAGTGGGGTTCTAATATGATGTTCTCCGTGTCGCTCTGAAAGATATCTATTCTCAATTGTTCAAGCAATCTAAGCCTAGCGCGCAGCCTCCGAGTCTCTAGCGGTTCCCAGCCTAATTCGTTTAACATCTGTGTAACGCTGTCAGTACGCCCGTAGCTGTTTTTGACGAATCGCGCAGCTTTCCTTTGTATTTTATTAAGTTCCCGGACTAAGTCTTTCTGCACCGGATCCCATATGCTCGCTGCATATTCAAGGTGTGGCCGGACGAGTGCGAAATAGCACCTCTCTTTTACTTTTTCATCCGAAAATCTTCCCACAATACGCTTGACGAATCCTAGCTTCTTCAGAGCTCTGCCACAAATATTTCTTATATGTGCTCCCCACGATAGGTCCGAAGTTATCGTAACTCCTAGATACTTCACTTCATCTGTCGCCTTTATGTTAACACCATCCAACGCATATACATGGGAATAGTTGGACGACTTCCGCAAGAAATGTACCGCCGTGCATTTGCTCAGATTAAGTTCGAGTCCCCACTCTTGGCTCCACACATGAACGTTGTTTAAATCCGATGATAAGGTTTCAAAGTCAGAGTGATCACTAATTTCACGATAGATTACAGCGTCGTCGGCAAATAAACGTATTTTACTGCTAATTCGAGAGCATAGATCATTTATGTATATAATGAACAAAAGGGGTCCGATCACGCTTCCTTGCGGGACACCTGATGTCACTTTAACGACATCAGAGCTAATTCCGTCAAGAACTACCTTTTGCTTACGATCACTCAGAAAGTCGCGTATCCAGTTTACTACTGTTTCGTTTAGGCCGCATGACTGTAATTTGTATAAAAGTTTGTTATGAGGTACCGTGTCGAAAGCTTTCTTAAAATCTAGAAATAATGCGTCAACTTGTCTTTTCGATTCGCCAGATTTGAGAACGTCATGAAGAAAGAGCGCGAGTTGTGTTTCACATGATCTACCTTTCCGGAAGCCGTGCTGACAGCCATGGAGGACGTTACGACTGTCCAGGAACGTCATGATATTGCTAACGACGATATGTTCGAGTATCTTGCCTATAATCGACGTCAATGAAATTGGTCGATAGTTCCCTGGGTCGTGTCTGTTTCCCTTTTTGAATATCGGTGTAACGTTTGCGATTTTCCAGTCTAATGGTATCTTTCCTTCAGACAATGACTTCTTGAATATTATGTCTAAGAACGGTGCGATCTGTGGCGCTAACTCCTTGAGGACACGCGCGGGTATTCCCTCCGGACCCGGAGATTTACTATTTTTTATCGACTGTAGTTGTTTAGTTATCCCATCACGTTGAATAGTGATTTCTTTCATCGGTTCCTCAGTGAATTGTATTTCAAAATTACATGCAGTATCGTCTGTGGTGAATACACTTTTGAAGTGGGAATTTAACGTGTTAGCTTTGTCAATATTTTCGGTGACAAGTTTGCCATCATTATCAAATAACGAATCTACGGTTGAAGATTTTCCCTGAAGCTCTCTCGCATATGACCAAAAAGATTTCGGATTTTCTTCGAGTAATTCACCAAGTACTTTTTTCTTGAAATTTAGCAATGCAGAACGCATTGATTTCTTAGTTTTTGAGCGTTGCGCAGCGTAACTTTCTTTTGCTTCAAGTTCCTTCGATTTGTCACCTACCGTAGTGAACTTTTTAACCAAGTTGTACAATTTTCTCTGTCTCTTAAGGTCCCTCCTAACATCGTTGTTATACCAGCGAGGTTCTTTACTGTCGCATTTCAATTTTTGCGGAATATATTCGTTGATTCCCCGTCGTAGAATTTTTAAGAAATATTTCCATGATTCATCAGTGCTTTTATCCTCAGTTTTAGCTACGAAATCCGTGTACGAATCATTAAGCATCTCTCCAAATTTGATGAAGTTGCATTTATCAAATAAATAAATATTGCGTTTCGGTTTTACAGCTGACTCTACTTCAATTTTTAAGGTTGCAAAAATTACTCTGTGATCACTTATGCCGTCAATAATATCGAGCTGTTTTATCAACTTAGGATGGCTTACTGCAAAAAGGTCTAATATTTTATTTCCTCTCGTAGGCTTGTCAACTACTTGGGAAAGTGAGTGATTAGCAAGTGTGTTGAGTAAGATCTCGCTGATTTCCCTTTTCCTAGAATTCGGTTTTACAGTGTAAGAATCCCAATTTATATATGGCAGATTAAAATCTCCCCCAATAATTATTACACTTTTACTGTCTCTCACAGTAAATGCGGATATTTGATTATCTAATTGGTAAATAACATCAATTTTGGAGTTTGGAGGTCTATAGAAAGAGCAAACATGTATACTCCTTTTGTTTCGTTGTTTAATTGTACACCACACGCTTTCTATTTCATTGTCAGTTATTTCGTGGGCGGTGCTGTGTAAATGTGATTTAACTGCTAGAAAAACTCCGCCACCTGCCCTATCGCTTCGATCGCATCTGTAGATTTTATACCCTGGAGGAAAAACTTCGCTGTCGCTTAAATCCTCAGTAAGCCAGCTCTCCGTTCCTATGACCACGTCTGCGTCCTGAAATATATGCTCGATTTCAGCGCGCTTGTTTTTAACGCTACGGCAATTAACTACTATAAAGTTAATGTCATATTTTGTCGATTGAGTGTCGGTTGGTTCTTTTCCACGCTTATGGGTATTAGGTGGGCGAATTTCACTGGAAGTGCTTATTACATTTGATATCATTTCTTTCACTGGAGTACGAGTTTTGGGAAAATTGCCACTAATTATCTTTTGGCACAACAGTTCAGCAGTTTGTGGCACAGGAAATGTTTCCAATACCAGACTTTTGGATGGTAGAGAAAATGCCGTCACAATGAATCTTGGTTACTGCATGGTATTACTGCATTTATAAATGGAGTTCAAAGATTGGTTCTTGCTTGGTGTTGAAAACTCATTCATAGTGTGTTGAATCTCTTTGATAAGATAAAGAACAATTGTTGACGTCACTGAGTTATTTTTTGTAAGGTTTCAATCTTTCTTGGGTAAATTGTGTGTATGGCAAGTGAATAAACCACTTTAAAGTGAATAATTATCCAGTGTTCGACAAAGCATGGTACCTTCAGGTACTGTACGAATTTTAATTGACGTCTTGTGAAGCTGCATTTGGCAGTTTTGCTGTTTTTGTGGCTAATTATCTTCTAATGAGATAATAATGCAGTTTGGCTGGGTGAATAACTCATTATGTAAAATTATGATTACTGCTTCATTATTTTATCAATTCAAATGTAATTGAACGAATCTTTAATATCAGGTGGTTTGTAAAAATAATTCTGTTTGATTGAAAATGATGTTTTATATGTCTTTATATATTCTGAAAATTGTAGATAAATCTTTCTAAAGTCTTGTCATAGCTTCTGATGCTAATGAACTATTGTTGTTTATGCCTCCCATGTCAAGTACAGTTTGCTACCTGATCGATATATTTGCTTTGTATGTTGAAAAATAACATTTTGTATTCTAATGGATGTGTATGAGTGGGATATATTGGTGAAGTTTCTCTCATAACAAAATCTAGTTCCGATAGCTGTGTCCAGCTCAGTTTTTTGGATCACTAGAGACTTACTTCACTCTATACCCTTGTCTACTATATGCCATTTAATTACATTTACTTGTGTAGTGATTTACTCAGTCTTAAGTCCTGTGGTATAAAATTCTCTTGCTAATGTGTTTCATTTTCTTCTCAGAGCTGGTGTACGCCTTAGCCGTTACTTTGAAAGACGGTGCAAGGAGTTGCAACTGACCCTTCATGAAGTGGAGAGAGGTGGGCAGAATGGGAAGGCGTCTCGTCGGTGCTAGTTCAATGCACTCACGAGGTGTCAGCTGCTGGTCATGCAAACTTATTCCTCCCTGCCTCTCTCATGCTCCCTCCTGTAGTGAAGGGCCCCAAAGTCTCTTCTCTCCCCTCCTCCCATCAGTTCCCATTTGACTCAGCACATCTCATCAAGCTCACCTCACCTGTACATTTTATGTTTAGAAACATAAGTAATTGAGCTATGGACAAGACATATTTGCATCTTTTTTGGTGAATTTTCAGTCATGCTACCAAATGGGACCATTTGTTTAAGTAGTGGTGAGCATCATGTGTTTGAGTACATGCACGTCAAGGGATGGATGTGTACCTTTTTAATCCATATGAAAACTTTTTTTTAATTATTTATTTGAAAACTGGAGGCTGCAGCCCAAAGGATTTTGAAAGATGTTAATGAATTAATTTGTTGATACACAACTATCCATACCATGTTTGATTCCCAATAAATTCCTTCACCTTCTATGTCGTCCTATTATTTGGTGTTACCAAGTGATATCCTCTGCCACAATGGATGGCTTTTATTTTAGGTTCATCTGCAGCAGCATATTATTTTGCTCTCTGTAATAATTATCAGAGTGTTACCTTTATTTATTTCTTACTGTAAAGTGAATAATGTGAGCTGGTGAAGGGACACTTAAATAGTTAATCTCAATTTCTGTGTTGTGTAAGGATAGGTATTATTTTTTCTGTTGTTTTAGACCGTTATAGATTTGAAGTAATCATCAACCAAATATTTTAGCCACTTTTCTTTAGGTTGTTAACCATTCATATAAAATGTTTGTTCTCTCAGGCTATCCTGAACATCAGTATTAAACATATTTTGTCAGAGATAAAAACCAGTTTTCAAGCGTGAACCTAGTTCACTGTTATTAGAGGTTTCATTTGATGGAAAGAAATGTGATATACAGCTTGATTTGTGCTCCAGCAAGTCATATGTCTGTGATCTCTGCTGATGAGGTCTTAATGGAAATGTGAACTATTATGAGGACTTCTGAAAGAAATAGGAAGTTATGCTGATCACTTATCCAATCATGGGCAAGTGAAGTGTGTGGAATTCTAATAATATCAAGTAAGCATGTTGAGTGCTTGTATTTTCTTCTGAAAAGTTTGGTCAGGTGTAATTATATTTTTGTGGCATTAATAAATCTAAAATGTACCTTTTGTAATTGTGTAATTCACTTATTTTTATTTTATGATTTATTATTATTTTCTATTTATTCATAATTATTACATTAGGTAAGTGTAGTTGAATGATTTTTTTAAATTCTGAATGTTTGCTTTGGAAAATTTTCTTTTCTTTCCATAGCTACCTTATCTAATTGCGATGAAAATAATTTAGAAAGAAATGGTAAGACATATATTGGTTACTTCATTATGTAACTGCTTGTTGTAAATCATTAAACTGGTAAAAATTTTTGATGGGTGTTCTATAAATATTCTATATAATCATTTGATCACAATTCATTAGGGATGAAACAGAACTATACTGGCTCTATGAGTTATCCATTTTTATACTGCTGCTTGCTCGAAAATATATTTTAATTCATGTGAATTACTGGTGCGAAGGCTTCCGTGGTGAGTAGAAGTTGAAGGCTACATGCTTTTGGGTTTTTCGCCGCATCGGTGAAAAACCCAAAGGCATGCAGCCTTCAACATGTGAGTTCATTTTCATATTATTGTTATCCGTTTGCTCTCTGTTCAGGAAAAGAATGAATTGTGAGTACTGATGGATATATATGTCTTGGAAGAATCTTTGTTCCTATTCAGCATTTAAAAAATTTTTATTTCCAGCCTCCTCAGTAATATATTTATGAGATTTATCTTCAGTTACTATTTAAATAAGTAGTCAGGATAATCAAAGCCCTTAATAAAAAGGGATTGGGGTGTGGTAGTGCCAAGCTACATTTTGGTATTTTTTTAGATTCTTGGATGATGTTTGACAGTCTATGTTTGGGTAAATTTGGGGATAGTGTTTATAAAAGGAGGGCTCCTCTGGTTTTCGGGTCTTATGCTGAATTGTTCCATCTTGTTGACAATATTTTGCCATCCATCCTCTTCCACTTGCAAGTGCTATAATTTGCTAATCTTAATGTGATGCGACTCATGAATGAAAATTTCTTCTTGGGTGCTTAAATCTTTGGGTGCTTGATAGAATTAACCTTAAGAAATATGTATAGTAAAATCTCTTTATTGTGTAAACGATGGGATCCAAAAATTTTCCATTTCACTCTGGGTGAGACTGGTCTTCTGGGTTCACTTCTGCATTTCCTCATCCTGGTGTTTGTATCGCTGATGTTCAGTCAGCTTCTTTAGATCTGAAGTACTGATGCCTTTTCTGGTTGCCATATATAGGCCTCGATGTCTGTTGCAAAATTCTTTTGGCATGTTTTTTGTTGGGAATCATGGAGAATAAGCTTCCAAGCAGTGAAGGGCTTATAACAGGGTGGCGACCATCAGGGAAAACTGGGAAAACCTGGAATTGTCAGGGAATTTTGAATTTCTGGAAAAGTCAGGGCATTGTCTGGGAATTCTCGTAACAGTCAGGGAGAAACTGAGACAGGAAATTCTCGTTATTTTTCTACCATTACGTTTATCGGCCAGTCATTCCCGCCATTTGTTTCACCAAAATATTCCACCAAGTAAAACTAATGTTTGTCGCTGACATGCATGGCATAAGCCGCATCAATTTTTGGGACATTCAGTGGTGAATCTTAATTATTTAGTTGTGAATCAGACATACAGTGTATCCCTTTTGTATATCCGTATTGCGATATTTGCCTAGTAGTGTTAAAATTCATGATCACAATGTATTATGCTCATCCCAAGGAATCCGAGGCTATGTTGTTCGGAAAGTGTTACCTCTGTTTTTTTTTAACTTCTGAGACTCAGGTTGAGAGGTAGCTGGAGCACACTAGCTTGTAGTAAATAATTGCTTGCTGTGTTAAAAATACGAGACGATGATTATTAAAATGATAACACAAGTACGATCTCACATGTAAACAAAGTCTTATGCAAGATCATCTTCGATTCTCATACCCCCCTTCGTGAGACAGTAAGAAGAGCCCTCCTCTCCCCACGTTTCACGCTCGACATAATTATTGAATGGCCCCCTTAAGCTCCCTCTTGAAGCAATTTAGTCGTGTCACAAACCACCTCAAATATGATATTCCTGAACATGATGCTGCCGTTGCTAATTGCCTCCTGTTGTCCTTGCTCTCAGAGGCGTGCTTGTTAGAAATGATGGTAATCTCTGATTTCAGCTTTTTAAGACGTACTTTTATTAGTACGAAGGCACATGTCCACACATGAACAGCTCAACACTGAGTCTCGTGTGTTGTATTGACATCGCTTATGCATACAGAAAAGGTGTTGACGTATCTTCTTTTGACTGCACCACTTCAGGCAAAATCTCCAGTCCACGCCACTGGACCGGGTCATCTTGGCCACCATTTGATGATGAAAGCGAAGGAAATCTCAATCTAACACGCTTAAGTTTTTAACCAAATAGGTATTTTTACATTTTTTTGTTCCCTGATTCATGTTAATAAAATTGTTGTTCGCTTCTGAAGGTCACTTGCGCCATCCAATTTTGATCCAGTCGAACAACTTTGCTTTGGTTTGTATTTTTCGTGTGCCTTAGTGATACCTGTGCTGGAGTCTGCCAGTAAATTGGCCATTAACTTTCCTTTCGATGCCTTTTCAGTAATCCTCAACTGCCCAGAACTAACACAACGCGCTACCTCTTTCTTGAAGAATTAGACATTGTCAATTAATAATTTTACTGAAGGAAACCTACATGGCCACGGAAATACTATACACAGCTACTGATACGCGGCTGCGGAAGAAATAAAGCTTGCTTGCCTAGGTCCCAACCTAGGCGAGTGGCAGTGACCGGTTACCCCAACACTCACAATGGTTCAGGGGACTCACTATAATGCTAAACTGTTGTATGCATAATTCAATAACCTGCTGTAGGAAAACCTTGTGTGTAGGGAAATGTTGCAATTTGTAGACAATAAACCGGCCACTGCGACGGCGCACAGTGGTCGGAAATCGAAAAAAGCTGGACAAAATCCAAAATTGCTTTTTTTTAGACAAAGACCTTAAACATGGCATTTATACTCAAAAATGATTACTTATTTTGAAATAGTAAGTCATTTTTCTTAGGTCCTACCCATTACTGGTAAACAGAGGCTCAAGCATGATCAACATTCCAAAAAACATGCGTTTTGATGTTTATTCGAAAATCTTAAAATTTAAGCAGATAGTATAGTTGTGGAAGGCTTTTAATAAAATAAAACAATACCATTTGTGATAATGGTACTTTTCCTGTCCTATGCATAAGTTTTAGAGATAATGGTCAATATTTGGGTGCTATTACATCACTAAGTGGTGGACGTTTTTTCAGCCAAAATTTCACATAAAGTAGTCATTTTAATTGGTTTTGCGAATATGTGCACTGAGATATTTGCGCAGAGTTTTAATTGAAGACTTCTTAAGATTATTCTGAAAATATCTTCGAAAAATGTCAGCGACTTTGGGGAAGTGGGTGGGGGTGAGATATAGTAGTGTCTTCGCCTTGCCAGAGCATTTGGGGGTAGAATGGACCCTCCTCAGTGTGTTTTGTCATAAGAATGTACTTTGTAGCTTTTAATGTATTGATTTAAGCTGTTAACATTTTCTGAGTTTTGATGAAAATTTAATTCAGCTGAAATAAAATATTCCAATAATAGGTGACCTTTTGGCGATCGTTCAGGGAAATTGGTGAATCCATTAGGGAAAAGTCAGGGAATTTAAAAATTGGATATCAGTAGCCACCCTGTATAACCATCTTCTTTATTGAAGTTTTTTGTGTTCTTTTTTTATCTCAATAGCCTCTCTTGGGAAGTACTTTCCTTTACAACCAATTTGACTTTTCCAAATTTTTCTGTTTTGGTCCACTCACGGTGTGTTCTTCAGTTGCTGGAGCAGGATCTTTTTTACTTCTTTTTTACTACTTTTTACTTGGCTTTTCTTGTGTTCCTGGAGGTGGCATTTGAGAGCTTTCGATGTTGGCCCATTGTATGCCTAGCTGCATTCACGCTTAATCTTGTAGATACCTTCGTGAATGCTGTTGGGCAGTCTGTCCTTAGTCCAGTTATTTATGCCAGTTATTTTCCATTTTTATCCCCATCAAGCACATGCACTAGTAATGCCTGAATGAAACCATTAACTTCAAATTAATGGCATGTAAATATCTTGTCAGTGACTCATATTTCTTTGCATATCACGAATTTCCTCTTCATTTATCAGCTTTGAATTTTAAAGAATGTTAGTCGTTTTTATTCTATGTACTTTTAGATCTAATACATCTAGGAAAAAATGTTTTGACACAATTGTATTGAAGGTAGAATAATGTCTTTTCTGTGTGTCAAAAGGGCAGCAAGAACCCACACAACTTAGGGGGGGGGAGACCCTAGCCTCCTAGGAAAAATAAAAAAAAAGAAAAGGAAAATTTAATTAATTTATTGTTTTTGCAGGATTAAATTGATATTTTAGCATCAAATTTAGAAAATTGTCATTCACCTAAGATGTTCCAAAAAGTATTCCTGAGCCTCAAATTTACTAAACTTTCCAGGAGAGTGCTCCTTGGACCCCCCCTTCTTGAACCTGTCTTGGCTCCCCCTGGAAAATATTGTATGGGTGTCCATGCTAGCAGTTCTCTAGAACTGATAGATAGATATTGATTATGGATGATGGTAGATTTTTTATTTGTGATGATTGCCCATAGGATTAAAAGAAACCACCCAAGTTTCAACGCTCAAGTCCTCTATCATGCCGTCAGCAAATTAATGTGCTTAACTCTTTGCTCTGACATTTGGATGAATAAAAATGTATAGTTTCATCTGCTGACTGGAGATTTACCAATACAAAATCGAAAACATTTTCTCTGTAGGTACTGTGCAATTAGAGTATATTCCCAGAGATATTATATCTATGGGGGTGAATTTACTACGATGCGACAATGGTGTGAGTTAATTTTTAAATTCTGCATAAAGCAATGCAATTTGTTATTCTTTTATACAAAAAGTGAAAGATCTTCTTTTGGAGATGGCATGGCGTATGGCTTTGTGGTGTGAGTATATTTGATCAGTGAAACCTATAATAAATATAAGTATTAAAAATGACAAACACTCCCCTTGTCAAAAAGGAGGTACTCGTAGACATCAACTTTGCGATTCAGACGCAATAGATGGATTAATATCGCCTAAAATGATAGAATTCAACTTATACCTCGATCTACCATCTGAAGAATGATCACAACTGAGTGGGCCTGGGGTGCGCGCCTAGCTTTAAAATATCATTTGCTTCGATATGAGACTGTCTCCAATAATGTGTCATGGTAATTAGTGATTGCTAATGCCAGAATATTACTTCCCCTATTTTGAACATTCGCGCTCAAATATTAACACCGGAAATACTAAATTCCGCTTTTCAGCGCGCGATTGTTTTATTTTGGATTTCGGTGGTACCGGCAACTCCAAGATATCGGCTTTATTATCATGTTTTAATGTTATGTTTGCGTTCCTCCTCTGAATCATGCATTTTGTAAAAATATTTCATTCCTCGAAATATGGGTTTTATTCGACGTGCGGTAAATTTAAGTTAACGAGTGATTTATCCTTTAGAAAATGTTTCATGCCCCCTTCGTGTATGTTTCATAGAATTTGTTATGATCCCAAATTAAGACGAGGGCGGAGTATCAACAAACACAGCTGTGCGGTGTCCGTAGGAGGGCCTGTTCTGTCTAATGGGACCAGCTTTCTCCGTATCAATGAGGCAAACTGTATTACTATTAAATCTTTAAGATATTTTTCTTTCGAGTCGGTTGCGCGTGCACAGAGCAATTTGTTTACATTTTTATCTGAAAGTACCCCTGTGCATTTTTCACAAAAGTTTTTTGAATATGTGCATGATACGTCTGGTTTTCCTTGGTGGGCGTCGATTATTTTAACTGCTGTCGTAGTGAGGTCATTTGTTGCATTTCCTCTGGCACTTCATCAGGTAGACAATGAGATTTATTGGGAAGAAGCTTGAATTTCTGTCAAAATATCCCATGATTTCTTTTCTTATCAGAACTACATCATTGCGAAAGTTCAAAATTTACAACATGAAATGAGAGATATAGCTAAAGAGCTCGGAATTGAAGTAAAAATCGCAATAAATAAGTATGGATGGTCAAATGAACAAGCTCAAATACATTACAAATATTCTGTAAGTGTTCGTTTTTTTTGTGTTCTTAACTATTGGGTGATATAAATGTCACATCCTACTATTTCCCTTGCAGCTAAAAAAGCAGTGGGATAGACTGGTGGTTCGAGATAATTGCCATCCATTTAAAGCTAGTCTACCTATATGGTTTCAGATGCCCATGTGGATATTTTTGTCGATATCACTCAGAAATATGGCTTACATGCTTCCTCACCATGATGCTGGTAACGTTTCTTAATGATGTGGTATTTTAATCCATTGGTTTAATTATGTCGCATTTTAAGCTGATGAATTCATATTGTGGTATTGCTATTCGTTGCAGCTGCTGAAATGGTCTTTCTACAACTCACCCAGGGTGGTTCCTTATGGTTTACAAATTTAATTGACGTTGATCATACTTATATACTTCCTGTCACGCTTGGACTGTTGAATCTAGCAATTGTTGAAGTGAGTATCTATTCTAATTAAGCCTCTCTTTTTTACCCTAAGTCAATAACAATGCAGTATTTAGGTATATGCCTCAAAGGATTTCTCTGGACATATAAAGGAAAAGTGCTTCCAATGCACTTCACAAATGCTATTTAGGAAGACTTGTGGATGTTTAATTAAACTGGGTTGGGAAAATGTTATAGTCTTTAAAAAGTGACCACTATCTCCATTGCATCTCAATTCTTGTCCTGTGAAAACATGATTTAAGGAAAAAGGAAGTAAAAAGTGGGTATTGAGCTGATTAATTCAAAATTTTGGGTGGTGAAGCATTTTAGTAAGCTAGTTTGCAGCTTTCGTCAGCTGCAGGCTGTAAGCAGCTGAGGAACTGCTGCCAATTAGATTATATTAGAGGTAGAGTGCAAAAAAATGTACAAGAATCAGTGATATATATTTTTTTAATTTGACAACACCCCAGAAAACAGCCACTCATTGGGCCTTTACATCAGGTGTATTAACAATTCATAATGAACAACACAGACAACCATGCCCTGGGAAGTGAAAAGTCCTCCCCAGGCGGGATTCGAACCCGTGACCTTTGGGTTAGCAGGCGAGGACGTTACCCCGCCGCCACCGAGGCCGACAAATATGTAAAACTAACATAAGTGATGTCTCTTTAAGCAGATAGGCTACAATAATTACTGAGGTGGGAGGACATAAACTAGAGCAGGTGTAGTAGTTGACAATTCTGGGATGTTTAGGAGGAGAGTGGGTTTTGTTTCAAGGGCATGAAGTGAATAGGTAGTTACAAGGCCAACTGGCCATACAAAAAGTCAGAAGTCAGTAAATGTTAAAAGCCAGTGATAGGCATAGCACAACCGATGAAACCTCCCCAAAATTGAATAATATGCATCATAATGAAGTGTAGTCTATAACCAATTAATTAAGCTGTCTGAAAGGCCCCAGCTAAATAATTAAGCAATTGGTCAAATAACGAAATAATGGATAATAATGAGAAATTTAAAAAATGGTACATAGGGGACTTAATGATGGTGAGGTCGTGAAAAGGCAATAGCCATAGGAGAACAGAATATGTAACATTTATCCCAGGGGTGGATTAAGAAAAGAAGGGGGGCACCATAGTTGGTGCCCCCCTTCTTTTCTTAATCCACCCCTGGGATATCCACTCCTTTCCACACTGACCCAGTCCATTTTAGTTATTGACCTTTTTGACTAGATATACATACAGGTTGCAGCAGCACAAACGTTCAGTGGCGTACTCAGGATTGACTTCTGTGGGGGGAGGGGATTTCATTAATATTTATTGTCATATCGTCGTGTATCGTCATAAAATGATATTTAGATTAACTGAATAATAATTTTATTGAATAATAAATATAATTCAATAAAATGATAGTTAAATTAACATTCTCTTTTCGTTAAGACAGTATTTTCAGCCCAATAAACAAATTCTAAATGCTAGTTCAGGTAAATGAACGAAAACGAATTCAGATAAACATGTTTTTGGGGGGTTTAAACCCTAAAACCTCTCGGTCCGTACCCCTCTGCAAACTTTGTTCAGGTAATAGTAATATCAGTAGTATCTTTGCTGATTATGGTGAATTTTTTGTTCCGAGTTTGTGTGGTAACATCTGGTGAAGCTCTATTATCAATGGTGAAAGGATTTCCCCAGGATATTTATAGTTCAAGGAGATATGGTTTCTCCACCTTCGCTTCCTGTGGCCTGTCCCACGGAAGCCTTCGTTACCCTGGTTCCCCATCTTCTCGGTCCCGGCAGTTCCTCGGTCCCTCCCGAGCAACCTTGATGCCATACCCTTGAACTGGTCCTGCTCCTGACTTTACTTTCGGGGGACATAAACATCAACCCTGGCCCTTCCTGTTACCCCCCAGTGAATATTTATTACCAAAATTTGAGAAGCCTTAGATATAAGCTGTCCTCTTGTCATACACATGCTCATGAGTTATCGTCACTAGACATCATTGCTCTCTCTGAGACATGGTTAACTCCATCTGTAGGAGATGGTGAATTGTCCTCCAGTTCCCAGTGTTTACCGCCGTGATAGACCCTCAAGAGGGGGAAGAGTTCTTCTCGCAATAAATTCAGTTCATCATTCTAACCATCGAAGAGATCTGGAAACTGTATGTGAAATTGTGTAGAGTGAAGTGTCATTATTCTCCAATAAAAGAGCAAGTCAAACAAAATATTTGTCGGATGGTTCTATCGTCCTCCCGCCAGTGATCCAATTGTTCTGAAAAAGTGTTTTGACTCAGTATTAAAGGCTATTAATCTTACGTATAAAAGCGTTTCAAGCTTAAATTTGTGGAAATAATTAATGTCCATTTAAAGTGAAAGTATTTTTTACAAGCAAAAAACTTGAACCATTGCACAAAACCCAATGCTTTGAATTCCTAATCAGGTTAACCATTGTGTCCGAGTGGGTTGAGGCACTAGAGAGGATATAAGAGTTAGCATCTACGGGTCGCGGCTCTCCTGTGGCATATTTTTTTTGGTCGAATTTGAATCCAAGTCAGCCGCGAATTTTGCGGGCAATGCTGTCTAGCGGGCGTAATAATAATAATATTTTGTTATCCATTGGAAAACATACATTTGCATGAAAATTTGCGTATTAGTAACTGCGTTGTGGTCAATAAATATATTTTTGTTATATAATTTCATATGGCAAATACTATATGAAATTGTAATTTTTGTACTTTTACATAATTTTTTAAGGCTTGTCTTATATCTTTCTTTTGTAAGAAAGACAAATAAATTATTATTATAATACATGTGTTTACACCAGAAATAGCGGACAGTAAACTGAATAGAGACCAGTTTTCAACAGTTTTTATTCATTAAATAATGGGTTTTTTGACTAGATAAATCTCGTGTGATACACATGATTTTAAAGAAAAATGATCCGTGTGTGCTGTTTGGGTAATAAAGTAAAGGATCATTGTAGCTGTATGACAACTTACCGGTGCAGTGGTCTTACATTTCCAAGGATATCACAAACACCATGTCAGTGGCACAGGCCCATGTAGCACAGACGGTTGAGCCAACGTTGGGAAATGGTGCCACGGTTGGGGAATGATTACCTTTTGGCCGTTGGTTCAATGTTGGGAAACCTTGCCATTTGCACGGTTATTTCTTATCCTTTGGGCCAACGTTGGGAGATGGTGAAACTCTCAATTGAAAAAGGAAGATAAATATGTGCTTATTTTGTAAATATTTACTGTTTATCCTTTTTTTCATGTAATATATTCTTGATATATAGCAACATGTTTAGCCTCTAGTTCATCCTTCGACCAAAAATTTGACTTAAATGACTTGCAAATGAATCAGAGAGACTTGGGTTCTGCCAGTAAACACTTCATTGATAGCTTTGAGTAATTAATTTCCATTGTAAATTAGATTATTGTTATGCTTTTATTGGTACATTCATCAGTTTTCTCATTTCCACATTCGTAACATTGAAAATACATACATGCATATTCATGTTCGTAATATTTCTGCATGTAAGTTAATTCGTCATTGAAATGTAAACAAACGTGTGGTAATGGAAAAAATCTTGTTTATTCTCATTAATATTGACTTTATATTCATCCTATGTGGAAACATAGGTTTCAA
This sequence comes from Pyrrhosoma nymphula, assembly GCA_963573305.1. Lineage (NCBI taxonomy): Eukaryota > Metazoa > Arthropoda > Insecta > Odonata > Coenagrionidae > Pyrrhosoma > Pyrrhosoma nymphula. The sequence continues at coordinate 74,236,370 of OY754338.1, read as the reverse complement.
TTAAAAAATACCTGATAACTGTCATCGTGATTGGAAGGTATTTCCTCAAACTATCCCAGCATTGATATTTAAAAATTTGTTCTCGCAGTTACTTTGACGCACAGAAATGGCCAGGTATATAGGACTTTCTTAAAGCGTGATGTTCAGTTGTGAGTTAGACATGACATAGGTAGTTGCGAGTTAGACAAGGCGTAGGTAGACAAGGCGTAGGTAGACATGACATTGAAGATGAACTGTGCAGTCTGGTAGGTAGTTAGTAGATAATTGTCCATAAGTATACTCTGTTTTGTTGCAGTTCCTTTTGTAACATTAATGTCCTGGGGGAGTAGACTTGCACCCCATCTATGTTCTGTTAACATTCCAAGAGAACGCCTTGTTTACTCTCCGTTGTTTTTTAACACTTTACGCTCCCCAGACTCTTTGTTCACCCTCCCTTGGTGCTTGGGCAGCTCTTTCTTCACTCTCCGATAGGAGCTTTGTTGACACCCCCTTCACACTATATTTTTGCCAGGTTATGGTTGGTGGGTGGTAGGGCCATTACAGTTGGTCAACGGTTGGCAAAACGGATATAAATAACTGTTGTCCACTCGTTATGCACAACAGTACACCAACAGTGGGCCGACCGTTTGTGTTACATGTGGGGGTCAGTCGAGTATATTCCATAAAAGGAAGCATATGACAGTGTTAATGATCGTACTGATCAACAGAGCCGATAAAGGTCAGAGTGCAATGTCACAGCAGTTCCCCTTTTGGTTCACCTGGCATGATAACCATAGGGTGCACCATGACCAAGACACAAAACATTATGATTAACTTGCTCTAGTTTTTTACATATGTGCATTTGTTTATTTTCTTTTCTCCCTTTTCTCAATTTTGTGGTGCCCCCTTTGGCCCTGGTGCCTAGAGATGAGCCACTCTGAAAATTACCTCGGTAATTTTTGTAAATTACTGTGGTATTTTTCGTAATTTACCGCGTCCCTTGTAAATTACCGTAATTTTCTAGATAATTCACCTATGTTTGAGAAAATTTTTCATACAGATAAATTCCCAACATGTTCTTTTAAGCCAAGTTCACATTTCATATGTGTTTAATAATAAATTGAGGCATGTGCAACTCATTTTTGGAATATTTTACTTAAATTATAACATTATAAGATTAAAACTTTAGAATATTCTTCTTGAAAATTTCTCATACTTTGACGAAAGAAAGCCAGATTGCATGTTGCTGCCGTAGTTCTTTTTACAATTTTAAAACTTCTAATACATTAATGTTGTATAAGGTATGGTTTAAACATGGTTATTCCCTTCCTATTGCTATTGGCTTTCTCATTTAACCATACATTTGCTGTTTAATACTTAAAACTAAAAAATACAGGAAAATTACGGTAATTTTCAAAAATTACCGTAATTTACTGTGGTAATTTACCTCAGGTGAAAATTACGGTAATTTCCCCATCTCTACTGGTGCCCTAAGTACATGCTTAGTCTTCGTAATGGTCAATCCACCCTGATTTATCCGTATCTTTCAATTCTGGATAACAGTGATCTTCTACTATTTTAATGGGAACAAATGAAACGTTATCATACCATTAGTCATTGTTGTTTGAGCAGTTTTATACCTTGAATTTCAGTTGCAAGCAATGACGAGAATAAAGGAACCTACTAAGTTTCAGAGAAATTTGACCAACTTCATACGATTGGTGAGCATTGCAATGGTTCCCATTGCATCAAGTGTTCCAGTTGTAAGTATATATTGTTCTTTCTCTTCAGTACTTTAACTACATTAAGAATAAAGATGTGATAAACATGTAGTGTATTATATTAGTTTCCAAAATATTTTAATTTCCATGGAATTAGTGGCAACCTATCCTTGCTTAATATTCAAAGTTCACATTTTTAGAGGTGTGTCATCAATAGAGCGCGGAAAAAAAGTCTTTTGACTTTTTGTAAAAGTGGGACTTTTGTGGTGTTAATCACAAATCTTCACCAATCTCATCAAATAAACCAGTTTTTAATGACTTTCTTAGAGACTTTTTGCGACTTTTTGGGGTGGCGGGACTTTTCTGATTAAAAGAGACTTTTATGGGCCTTTTTATTTAAACCACATGCCTAAGTTAATATTTGGCTGTTGTGATCACATTTGTTCAACTGTGTGTTAAACGCATCTGTGTTTTTCATGCAGTACTACACGGAGCAGAGATGTACTGTAAAATGTAAGCTCCTAACAATTGATAATGCAAAATTTTAATAATGGCTCCGGAAACTGCAATGAATTCTTTCTATTGCTCCACCGTTCATGAAATAATCACACTCACTCAGTGCTTCAACCTGAAGGTTGGTTTGGATAGGTGAGGGTAGAGCTCACCCCGTACTTATCCATTTGCATGTCAAATTCACATATTGTTCCTTTCCCTGGGCCACCTCGCACTTCGAGTTTTTTTTGCTGAGGGTGTCCAAAGACTTCACTAAGGGATAGATTGATCTGAAAGAATGCATTGATCTAATTATGAACGAGCTTATTTGAACCCGGGTGGTCTGCTGACAAGCCGACAGCGCTACACTGTACGCTAGCATTCCGCTTTTGTTTAGGAGATTAGTGGAAAAATGATACAATTATATGAAAGATCATCTAGAATTTCCGACAAGGTGAACGCGTCACATTGTGTCCAGATGATCATTAAATGAGCCTACATTGTAGCGAGGCAAGCTTGACGTAGATGAACCTGGACCCTCGGCTGCGATCAAGCGGAGAAGAAGATTTTAAAATTAATGCGAAAAACAAGAGAAAAAGGTCCTCAGCTTCCCCGAAAATAGGGGTCCTGACCTGTACAATGGACAAAAATAAGTACTTTTTTCTCATTTTCTTGAGCAGAAAACTAAGTTTTGAACTATTAAATCATGTTTCAACTGCCTTATAATATTATTGCTCCTATGTAAAAACTTGTTTTGTATTGTACATTATAAAATTTTCCCCTTTAAATTTGACTGAAAAAACGCCGTTTCCAAGGTTTTACGATGGAGTGTACTTCCACCCTCTTTGTCATCTAATGCCTTTTTAGTAAGAGGTAGGGTGCTGGGGACTTCCAGATATTGAAATAGAGGAACAATGAGATGGGAGGGTGAGTTTCGAAGGAAATGAACCATGGGGAGACGGGAGAGGGAATATAAACGACGTGAGTGGTTAAGCGGGGATGCATAACTTGGAGCATACAGCTCCGCAACGCCGAGGCGCATGTTTCAGGGCGCGCTGGCTACGTCTAATGTGAGGATACCTTTTTTGTTGCTTATATTGTCTACTTTTCGATTATCTGATTAGTTTTTCCCAAAATCAAAACTAAACGATTTAAAAACTAATAAAGCTATTTTTTTAGTGTTATTTTCAAAAATTATGGGGGTTGCGGGGGGAATTTTTGGTGGGAAGTTAGAAATTCAGTTTCAGCGACCCAAAAAACATAGGACAAATCAATTTCCAGAACTACCTCTAATTTTTCCAAGTAAAATCCGCTAATGCCTGGACTAGCATCTCTAGGCTCTTTTCTCCAACAGTTCAGTTGATTCAGCAACTTTCTCACAGAAATAACTCAGACTTTTGAGAGACTTTTTTCAAAAATATTGGTGACTTTTTAGGCGACTTTTTTTGCAAAATTGAAGACTTTTTTTCCGCGCTCTAGTCATCAACATCCAAAGAAGACGTTTCACTTCCGCGATTGTTTTTTTTTCTTTTTAAATCTAGTCAAAAATATGATCTTTCTCCTTGATAGTAAGCACTTGATGCCTACTCTTAAATTTTGCTAACTAAACTCACTAAAAAAGGCTAACTGTCATAAACGAACACTCAACACCTACTGTTGCCTCTTCTGCTAATTCATCACAACATTTCTTTGTAAATTTACAAATAGTTATGCTATGCCCGTTGATGTGTATATTTACCCTTGTCCGTGGCTTTAAAGCTGAAGTTAGCTGGCGCATGAGATCACCCGACAACTCTTCGCATTAGAAGAGTGATATCTTTTGTTAAACCTGAAAAAACAGGCGAAATCTTCTCACCTCAAATGGCTTCAATCAATCTCGCAACCTTTGCCTTTCCAATAATAGGGCTCGTTGTTCCATGCCATACTAGAGATTGATTAAAATCGTCCTCCTACGATTTAGAATTCAAGTGCCATTTCAGAAAATACGACAGTGAAAGATAAAAGACTACTGCGAAGCCACGGTTTTCGAATGTTATTACACCGATGCCAAAATCTCACATCCTCGGATGCGCTTGACTTGGATAGCATCAAAAAATGGCGTATGCGACATTTATGGAATAACTACGGATGCCATTTCGAGCAGATGATACCAGAGTAGCATCTTTCGGGAAATAACATTGGGTGCCTTAATTTTGGATTAACCCCCCTGGTAGGCTATTGCGTATCACAAGTCACTGGGCGACTCGCCCAGTGACTTGTGATCGCCCACTCGCGTCTCAAGTCAAAATCTCTGTATTAATTCCTTAAGAGTCATACATTGCCGGTACATGTGATGATACCTGTGGCACTACAAGGGGTGGAGAGGATGATTACTTCTTTGTGCTATCGAATACTAGTGAAACAAAGTTATTGTAATTATTCTGTAATAAAATCAGTGTGAAAGATTTCCTTCGTCATGGATTAGCCAGCTGTCTATATCATAAATTTTCATCAATAGTTGAAGTTCCTGTCTATTGAAGTTGTATTTAGCATTTAAACATGTTTATATTATTAGAGTATTCTACCGGTTAGGGGTAGGTTATGATCAAAGTGAGAGAATATCCAACAGACTCTTACACGTGCCATGCCCCATCTACCTCTAGTATTTCTTTCTTCATCTCAACATAAGTCTTACCTTTCTTCATCCCGTCCATAAAACCTATTCTCTTTCTTCCCCTTCTCCCCTTACCCAACATCCGACCCTCTATCATGGCCTTCCGCAAACCATCGCCCCTCATTACCGCTTCCAGCCACCTACCCTGCCTTCCCCTAATCTCATCCACAAGTTTCCTCTCCTCGCCCACCATGTCAAGCACTTCCTCATTTGTCTTCCTTTCCGTCCAATGCACCTTCTCTATCCTCCTCCACACCCACATCTCGAACTTCTTCAGCCTATTTTTGTCTTCCTTTCTCAAGGTCCACGTTTTTGCCCCAAAACATGATTATATGTAAAGAAAAATGGTTGAGGAAACAACTTTGAGTGATCTGGTAGACCTAACATCTCATTACCCCTAAACTTACAATCTGCATCTCACTTGGGAGGCCAGTGGAGTCTAGATTAACAAGGTTCTATGGTACAACTTCTTAATCTTTGTTCCATTCCATAATCATGTACCTGATGATGATGCAGTGCATCGAAACCCGGGTCAATTAAAAATTTTTATCTGTGGAAAATTGGATCGTCTTAGTTCTTATTACTTTGTTCCATTGGCTAATCACTTTTTCCAAGAAAATAATGTAAATCTATAGTGTAAATGTTTTGTCACACTCAGTAATTTGTCTCTCTTTATATCTCTTCAACTGAAAATTATAATTGATCAGGTCCATCTTCCAATTACCTAACCATGATTTGTCTGTGCATTTTTGGTTCCAGTGTATGAGCCTCTATTGGGTGTCATCAAGTGCCTGTGGTCTCATTCAGAACTTGTTACTTCTGTCACCACGAGTCAAAAACTGGGTTGGAATTCCCAGAGTGATACCCTTACCTAGCATCAAAGACAATAAGAGTGAAAGTTTGTCAGATGAAAAATCTGTGAAGAAACATTTCTTTACTGTGGAGCAGCAGGAATATCTTCACAATCATCCGTATCGTTTCCTAGCATCAGAGATATCAAATCGAATGAATGACCTCCGGTCTAGATTTGGTCTTGGAAGAGGTGTTTAGGGTAACTTGGTAATATTATCATCATCTTAGATATGTAAATATTTATCTCCATTAGTCGCTGGAAATGCTCGTCTCTTGGTTCGGAGGAATTCAGTCTGTTGTGATAAGTCAATAATTTGAATATTTCTAGAATTTCTGGGATTTAATTTCTGTGAAATGGTTGGATCCCAGGTGAGTCCTGTATTTATTAATAAATTATTTTAAAAAATTATTGCTTTTTGATTTTGTGCTAGAGCGGTTGGGTGGAGTTTAATACTATTTTGAAAATTATTTACTTTTAAGTAAGCATACATTCTCCTTATGCACTGCACATGTTTTTGAACCAACTTATTCAATAGGTCCTCTGGTGTAGTAGTTGAGAAAAGAGGTAATAATGCCATAAATTTGTGCCCTCTAAATACTCTTTTTGAAGTGCTACCTGAAATATCTGAGATCCAACATGGCCACCAGAGTGAAGACACGCGTTTCTCTCTTGTGTTTTTCTTCCTTTTTGTGATAAGTTCAGCCCTCCTTGTGCTTTTATCTGCCAAATGTGGGTAAGGATTTGAATAGTGAATTACCCCAATTACTAGTGGATCCGGTTCCCATCAGCTGCTTCATCTACAGAAAATTAAAATGTTCTGCCTTTGCATCATGTGGTTTGTCGCCTGCCAGCCTCCAGTACACCGTCACCTCGTCGTCAAGGTCCCGGCAATCCACCGACCTCTCCGTGCCAGCCTCGACGCCGTATACCGGGAACGGTCTCATCCTGCTACTCTTGGTGATGTGAGTGTTAACCCCGGCCCTTCCATGAGTATGTATTACCAAAATGTCCGGAGTATTAAAAACAAACTATCAACATGCAACTTCCATGACCATGAGCTCACGCAGTTTGACATTATTGCTCTCTCAGAGACATGGCTGACTCCATCTTTCGGCAACAGTGAATTGTTCTTTTCGCGCTCCCACTCAATTTACCGACGAGATCGTCATTCTAGAGGAGGCGGAGTGCTACTCGCCCTTAAATCTGTTTCCTTCGAAACGAAGAAAAGATTTGGAAACAAATACTGAAATTGTGTGGAGTGAAATAACAACACTATCTCGTGTGAAATCCACAAAAACCTCCTAACTCTTTGTAGGCTGTTTTTACCGTCCCTCCGCAAGTGACTTAAGTGTGCTAGAAAATTGTTTAGACTCAGTGCTACGGGCCAGAAACCTTGGACCTGAGATTCTTGTGGGTGACTTTAATTTATCCATTTGCTGGGAATCTCCCATGAACGGTCATCCAGTCAATGCCCATGAAAAATATTTCATATTTTATAAATGCACTCCAACTCCCTCAACATTGTCTCCATAGCACCCGCGATACGGCAATCCTGGACTACCTCCTCTCAACCGCTACGCCCGAGGCGATTACCCCCGGCCGAAATATTTTCGAATCCGACCATCCAATTGATGCTCTTTTCTTCTTCCGTGGCTCGTGGAAATGCCACGGGGCTCCCCCCACTCCACCCAAACCCTTTCATGCCTGGTCGAAGGTTCACTGGGAGGACGTCAACCGCTCCCTCGACCTTATTCCCTGGTGTGTCCTATCCTCATTATCCCCTGAGGAAGGAGTGGACTTTCTCCACGCTGTCCTTGAGGCCATCATAAAAGACTTTTAGTGCCTTTAGCTAAGCCCAAGAGAAAAAATTTCCCCTCATGGTTTAAACTGGACACAATGCATGTTCTTGGAAACAAAAATCGTGCCTGGTACCTCCAAAGGCCGTCCCAAACGAGGAAACTCACCGATATACGCAGATATTCCAAATTCCTCATTCGCCATGACTATGAAAACTATACGCAGACTGTCTCTTCTGCTATCTCCTCCAGCCCCAAAAAATACTGGTCCTTTATTAATCAATGCCGTAATCGTCCTCAAATTCCTGAAGCAGTCTCCTATGGAACCAAAAATGCCGCAGGATCGGCGAGACCTAACCTCTTCCTAAAATTCATTTCCGATTACCTACAGCCTACTTCCAACCATAAAATGACCCCTGTCCATTCCCTCCTTCCTAATTCAAATCATTGCCTATCCCACATACAGGCGGACTCTCGGGAGGTTTTTCAATATCGCTGCAAGATACCCCTCCACCGCTCACCTGGCCCTGATGGTCTCAACCCTAAATTCATTCGCAACTGTGCTTCATCTCTCTCACAACCTTTAACCATCTTATTTAATCGCTGTTTTTCCCTAGGAACCTTCCCTCCTCAATGGAAGTGCACCAACGTTACTCCGATACATAAAACAGGTACCAAGAATGATGTTTCAAACTATTGCCCCATCTCATTGCTTCCGATCCTTTCTTCCGTTTGTGAGCGTATTATTCTGAACAGGATTTACTATTTCACCTCTCCTTTTTTATATTCTCAGCAACATGGTTTCCTCCCAGGAAGATCATGCTTAACCAATCTTGCTGTCTTTCAACACCATGCCGTCAGTGCAATAGATAAGTCAACACAACTTGATGCCATTTACCTTGACTTCTACAAGGCTTTTGACACCTTCATCATCAACTCCTCTTTCAATAACTCAGCCAACAATTTGGCATACATGGCATGTTCCTCAGCCTTCTTTCTAGCTTTCTCTCCAACAGAACCCAGCGTGTAATACTCGCAGGTGCTTCTTCCTCTTGGTCTCCTGTGACGGCTCCTCTGAAGTCCATACCCTTCTCTATGCTGATGATTGCAAGATTTGCAAGCAAATTAATAACACTTCTGACTGTATTAAACTGCAACTTGCCTTAAATCAAACCTCCCTGTGGTGTGATACCTGGAAACTTAACCTAAACCCTGGAAAATGCAGCATCATGACTCTTGCTCTGAAAACAAAACCCCTGACATTCAATTACACCATTAATTCAACTCCCTTAAACAAGACTTAGGTGTTATAACCGACCAAAAACTAAATTACTCCGACCACATTCAGACTGTAAAAAGTAAGGCAATGTCCCTATTAGGCCTTCATTATCGCTCACAGAAATAAAAGATCCCCGAGCACTCCATTCCTACTTCTCAACAATTGTTCTTCCCGTAGTATCATATTGCTCCCCAATATGGTCCATATCAGCCCTGACTAATCTAAAATCCCTTGATTGCATCCCCCATTTCTTTGCCAAGATATTCAAACACAGTCCCACATTTCCGCAATATGTCCTCAAATGCTATTCTGTCTTCTCTTTCCATTTCTAATCTCCAAACCCACAGACTTAAAACTCCTCCACAACACCCTTAACTCGACCATTGACTGCCCTGAACTGCTTTCTCTCTTCAACTTTAGGATACCAACTCGATCCACCCACACGCATTCACTACTTCACCTGCCTATTCCTAGGATATCACTCACCCAGTGCTCACCTTTATTTCGCCTCTCCTCCCTTCTTAATTCACTCCCTCACACTGTCGATCCTTTTTATTTATCATGCAACTATTACCCACCTCTCAACAAATTAAATATTTCCCCTTTCCATGTTGGACTCAGCGTTGTTGATTTTTATGTTGTTATTGTATTTTTGTTCTCTGTCATGTTTATTGTTAAATGTTTCACTGTGAATTGGTTATACTGCTGTATGTGAACAATGTTTAAAATAAAAAAATATCCCTGACTGCAGCAATCAAAATAGTTGGCTTACTTTATTTACAATTAGCCTAAATCTCCCTCTTACAACCGTATAAACGCGTGTAAGAGGCGCACCTCTCTTTTTATGCGTCGAAGTTGAAGAAAAAATTTTGGGGCTTTTTTCCCTCCTATTGCGAGGTTTTCCGGGCCTAACTTCGAACTTTCGGCCATTACCAAAGCCGCTTGTGATATTCTCTTATAATTTACGTGGCATTTTTCATAGGTATAGATGGACATCGGAGGTAAGTATTCAATTGTAGCCTTAGCCCTACAATGCTTACATTGTTTATTGCCCTTTGGAATGAGTGGAGTAATTGATATCCATTGAAACAAAACAAATCCGACCTCTCTACAATTTGTGTTTAGATCGTAAGCACGGACAGTCGCACAGAGCTCTGATTTTTAAATCCGAATTCCCCACCGTTTTCCTAATGCACAAGTCGTAGTTGCTGTGAGTCGCCTTTTAAAATGTGGTTCACTTTTACAAATTATATTTTGCCGTAAATGATGACGAGCGGGAATGCAAACACGTTAAATGCAAAATACCCAAGCGTCAGCCGCGTAAAAAACGAACGACAAGGCGTAGATACGACATCAAAACCTAAAAAATCACACTTTGAAAGAAATCGTAACTGCCTATGGAATTTAAAGCATTTATTTTTTCAATATGGTCCAAAAAAATTTTCAATGAATGACAAAACAAAAAAATTGCATGATTTACATAAAAACGGCTGACTTATTAGTGAGACGGGCATCGCAGTACGGCGCGGAGGCATGCGCGTGCATGTCCTGTCACAGCTCGCAGATTTTCCCCGAGAAGACCTGTCCCTATTGGTATGGAATAGTGCAACCTTATCCTTCCTCTATCTTCTAATGCATGATTCCCGCACATCATACTTTCGTCCCGCAGCGCGGTTTCCTACTTCCTCAGCGTCTTTGATGACTAAGTTTTTCATCTGCCATGAAAGACCGCAACTTTTTGCCCTTGTTCATTTGGGAACAACACTGACCTATGGTGGCGTATGCACAGATGTTAATATTCACAGAATTCTCTCAGTTGTGCTTATGGCAGGTGCATACAGTTGAGTCACTCAAAGTTGTCCGATGACAGAAAATGAGAAAGTTAGGGTGGTGGAAAATTCCGGTGCTTGCACTTGTCGCGCGGCCAATCGGTCCCCAAATTGCACCCTCGCCTTGTCATACAACAAGTTTTTACATGACTGCGTTCCCCGTAAACAAGCAAGCGAACGATCCCCTCCCCCTTGATGACTCACACGGAACACCAAGGTCACTCAGCTCTCCAGGGACTAGAGAGTAAGGCCTCGGCCACGATACGAGCGGCGGTAGGCGAGCGACAGGGCGGCAACGCTGAGTTTCATGTTCCTAATGTTTGAAATGGAAAACGCTTGAACTCAGCCATGATATCTACATCTACAAAATACCCTGCAAGCCACCTCAGGGGTGTGTGGCAGGGGGAAAACATGATAGGGGAATAGATGTGAGCGGCAAGTGCCGCTCGCCGCCGATCCCAGACATTAAATCTTTCTTGTGCCGCTCTGCCGTTCTACTCATTCTGTGCCAAAATGTCAGCAGAGAACGTTTTGTCTTTTGACAGTATGTACTGCCATTTCTGATTCTGAACTAATCTTAGGTCAAATCACCGCTCGTTTAGTGGCCACTATCGCGATACTGCTCTGCTGCCCACCACCTGCCGCTCATATCGTGACTGAGGCTTAAGGCAGGCAGATAAAAAATTCGTGTAAGAGGTGCACCCTCATTTTTGGCTGAGATTTCTAGGAAAAAAGGTGCGCCTCTTACATGAGTATATACAGTAACCCCCTTTTGACCTTAAACTATAATACAAGCACTTCCGGATGTCTCCTGGAAGTCCTTTTGTTTTAGGGTTTTCAAGCACTTCCTGCATTTCCTTCTAAATGTCTTTGTGGTAATATAACATCATCCCTGCTGGATCAACTTCATTTTTCGGCTCGCAGCAATGTCATGAGTTGAGAAATTTGACGAATTCAGTGGGTAAGGGATAAAAGGTATTTTTTTCAATAAAAAACTACCTTATTCTCTGAGAAGTGCTAGTGGGTGTGCTGTCACGATACAACAGCCAGTTGCGATTGTGCCAAATTTTCCATAATTTGCACTGAATTTCTTCCATTGGCTGCTCAGAATTCACCATGGTTTGGTTATGGATGTCTTTGGTGATGATCTGAAGTAGCCACATTTACCACACATCATCATTCCCATACAAAATCTCTAGCAGCTGCCCACTGGGGAAGATGAACTAATCAGTGATTGTTTCAACCCCTTTCTCTTTTTCCCCTAGTCCACAATTTCTTGGTTGCCACAGTAAACAAGTTTGAATGGCAGTGTGATTTTATAAAAAAATAGCACAGCAATCACTGGTATGGCCATGCACCTTGACAAAAAATAGTGTTGTGCGTTGCTATTCTACAGTGTTTACGAAAGAGGGCAGTGGTAATTTTTCAACTGTTTGAATTCATAGTTTTCTCAATTACTCTCTAATAATTACATAATTTATTGTTCAGTTGGTCAGGCATTTGACGTAGAACATGGTCAGAACAATTAATTTTTGGCCACCTTCACCATCAGTACATATGTACATCCTTTTGTTGGTAAATTTGATTGATTAGGTTTTTAAAGAGGTCTTAATTTCCTTGTGTTGGGGTCATAGATAAATTGATCTACTCAAAGCTATTTGCTATTCATTTTGTTGATTTCTGAAAATCTCTTGCTTCCCATTTTGTTACCAAAATTCCTATTAATTTTATTTTCCTTCTATGCATATCCAACTCTCTCCTATCATCATCTTCAATACTTACTCTTACCTCTATTTTGCCCCCCCACAGACTAATTATATTTTTATATACATACGAATATAACTCTCTACGTACCTACGTAATCAATTCACTCATCTCTTGAGTTAACTCATACTAGATTCTTTATTCATCTAAGCGTATAAAAAATGAGGAAATAAAATGTCGCTTAAGTCCTGCATGGTCAGAAAAATATTATACAATCCATCGGCTTGACGCACAGCCACTCCAACCTCCCAGAGCATTCAAAACAAGGAACTCCAAATTTGTGTAATCATTGGAATTAAGTAAAATCAGATAAATTTGTCCTGAATCCAGGCATCGGATATCAGTAGTTACTTAAATGATATTTTTTGATATTTTGGTGGGATCTGGTACATGCATATTTCACATACCCACCTGGATCCAGCAGTGCACTTCACGCAAAACACACACATTTCAAAGCGAAGTTCAAAAGCTAGAAATCACAGACTGCTCAGAGGGAAATAACACACCAGTTGGCTAAGACAGATCACGGAGCTAGAAATGCAGAAGAAGTGGGCCTGTAAAAATTCCTGGAAATTCCCAGTCAGGGACGAGTTGAAGGGTTTACACGGGTGGAAACAACATGTGTCCCATTATCTCTTTGAATTTCAAGCTGGCCATGCCTAAGTCAAGTCATATGCATGCCTAAATTTTTATTCATTCATACACACTATCTTCAAAGTTAATAAATTTTGAAGTACTGGTCACTTTCCCACGTCGATAGCTCAACAACAAAAGAAAGGATTCTGCAAATTTTGCTCATTCCCAAAACCCAAACTTCGATGTGTCGGAGATTCAGACCGAATTCTGGCAAAGAGCTGCGAGGCCCGGGACCGACCCTCTCCGCGAATCGACCAGGGTTCGCAGTGAACGTTATTTTTGCATTTCTGTAAAACCTCTTGATGCGGCTCTAGAATTTGGCCATAAGTGTGGTTAGGAAATCAGACAAGAGTGGCGCGCGCTAACAAAAAAACGGTATACTAATGTTTTTTTAAAGTGTCTTAGTGGGGTGTATGTGTCTACAGTCTATCTAATACATTGAATAAAAACAATATGATGATGCAAGTCTATGACTAACTTGGCAAGAACTCAACCGGTTTAATATTAAAAAGTTAACTGTAAAAAGTTACATTATTGACATCAATTTATTTTGAACTCCCCCCTCCCCGATGTCAACAATTGTCAAACATCTTCAAACCCCTTCCCCCCCTATCTTGTTGACATAATTAATGAATGCCCCCTTAGCACATGAAAATTGCATTTCATTATCTTGTTTTTATTGGTGTGTACCCTTTTTTCTCACGAGCCTTGTCTAGCTGGTGCTTGAGAGTAATAATTCACTATGTATAATATTTTGGATGTTTGTTGTTTGAGGCAACAAACGAGATCAATTGCACCATTAACACGTTAAGTATAATGGCGGTCTGTACGGACTGCTGTGCAAAATTCCAGTGTGGCCGTGGTCCAATAAGACCACCCTGTATTTTTCCAAGGAAAACCCTCACAAGGCCAGGGTACCACTACTAAAGCACATAATGCAGCATGAACGGACAGCTATGGCCCAAAGGAGTATTACAGGCATCAGAGGTTTTGGCATTTCTATCTTTTGGCAAATCTCTATAGTTTATACTAGTGTAATGAAGTTAAAAAAAAACTAAATTAAAGTAGTTTCATACTATTATTATCCTTTGAAAACAGTTATACGTGGAAACATACATTAAAACTGCTATACCAATTTTCCATCATAACAATTCTAACCACATGAAAGTTATTTTATATGCTACTTAGCAAAAATTGGGGATTTTCTTTGGAGTCTTCATAGGAAGTTACTTGAGGAACATCATTTTTATTTATACCTTTCTTTTTCTCATAAAAATAGCCCTTACAATATTTTCTTACTTTGTGGCATGGTCCATTCTTTATTGGGGAGTGGGGAGTACTTCTCCTTCTTTTGTTTGGTGAAGTCGCTGACTCATTGTCCTCAGCTTCTTTCATCCCGTAGTGCTGATATTATATATTTAGATAAGTTATAAAACTTCCCTTAACTGTATTTAACAAAGTTTCAAAACTTACCAAAATGCAATTATCGGCATTGAGCCATAATTTATTTTTTTAAACAAAAATTGTGAATTGTGTGAAAAGTGAATTTCCTACGATTGCTACCATAAGTAGTTCAATAGCTATTACCACTTTTCAAGTTTTCTTCAAAGCAGACCCATAACTTGAAAGATGGTTGGTCAAATTGAACTTTACCCCTTGTCATAGGCCATTCTAGATAGCATAGGTAGTCAGTGGGATATATTCACGGTTCCTGTACTCCTATGCATGGTTGCCATTTACTTTCTTGGAGGACAGAAAAAACAATGTGCGAGACCTGCCATGCAGTATGCAGTAGGGGCTATTGCCCCCACCAAAAACCTGGCTTATTTCTCTGTCATAGACAAATTAAAAGCCTAAATTATTTTGCTGCTTTTTTGTTATTGAAGTTTTGGTCAGTTTACTTTAAATCTAGTAAATTTATAAAAAAACTGAAACTTTTTAAAACCACAAGCTAAATGAGAATGTAAATCAAAATAAATTTGGAATTAGTTGAGAATTGGTGGTACTCTAAAAGGGAAAGATTCATTTAGTAAAAACTTGCTCCTCTTATAAGGCAAACTTTTGCTTCCAAACCACTCATAACATGGCATTTTCCACATAGTTTGTTGCGAATTTCCAGTATGAGACCCACGAACCCCCCTTTTCCTGGGGGGTATATTCTATACCCCAAGAGTCGCTGGTGCCCTCCCTGAACCTCTGGTCTGGAGCCACCCGTGGTCTCACAAGAGACTAAAATATAACACTGTTGGCAGGGGGAATGGTGGTAGTGTGTGCAGATTATTTGCATTGTCACAAATGTAAAAGCAATGAAAAGAAAATATAAACACTAGGTCTTCATCTCGCCACTTTTGTATTTAACATTTTTATCTATATCGCATGTTTAAAAAGTATTTTGGAGCATCGTTTAAAATGGCCCACCCTGTGTATTATGTACTGCTAATGGGACCGCCGTGGCAACCTTAAGGGTTTTTTTAGGAAAAAAAAATCAAACTTGCGTAAGGATTTGTAATATTTTTCAAGGATCTACTCGGTAATAAAAAAAAGCATTGCCCTTGAGGGCATTTTATAAAATTCGCGTTGGCGCTTAACATGTTAAGAATAGGTGAGTGGGTTGGTATGGGCAAGGTTTATTTAATGAATGGAGGAGTGAAACTCTGCATCTACATTAGCCAGCACTTAACGAAAGGCACCAATGAGACTACAATGTAACACCCTATGAGTGGATTGTTGTACTTGCTACATGGAGTATTTTACTCAAAAATACTCCCTGTGACACCCCAAATAGGGATTGGATCACTACCTCCACTACTGGGATTCAACCAGAGTACTTCAGGACGGGGAGCCAGGGGCTAGTAGAGTAGAAGAAGACAGTAGCTGGAGGCTGTAGCCACCACACCAACCTGATCCCAGACATTTTGGGACATTTAGAAGAACCCTAAAAATTTATCATTCAAAACTGAATAAACTGACTGGAAAGGACACAAGCAAAAATAACAAAATTAATCTTCTAAAAATATATTTTAAATTTTTATAAAATTTCTCTTTTTTAGTAGTCACTCATAAAAACAAAATATACAATACATACACATCACAATATTTTTACAGTGGGTTAAAAATTACCTCACAGAAACTGGAATATGCTTGCCTCTTTGCAAGATTTGGATTTTTTTATTATCCCCTCAGTCTCCTTAGGCTCCCTCTTTTTCCTTTTAATGCTCTGAAAATATAATGGACAATCACATCACATGAGAAGAATCTATAGCCAGGACTGAGGTACAGAGCTAACAAATTACAAAATGTCAAGGCCAAAAGTCATTCTGAGCAGATGCCCACCAAAAACTCTTCCATCTTAAAAGCTGTTATTTGCCCTCAATCAGCAGGAAATAAATATACATACGTACATACATAAATGAACCAGGTATGAAAGTAACAAATTACAGCTACTAAGTAGAGATGGGAAAATTACCGTAATTTTCATCTGAGGTAAATTACCACGGTAAATTACAGTAATTTTTGAAAATAACCGTAATTTTCCTGTATTTTTTAGTTTTAAGCATATAACAGCAAATGTATGGTCAAATAAGAAAGCCAATAGCAATAGGAAGGGAATAACGATGTTTAAACCATACCTAATACAACATTTATCTATTAGAAATTTTTAAAATTGTATAAAGAAGGCATGGCAGCAACACACAATCTGGCTTTCTTTTGTCAAAGTATGAGAAATTTTCAAGAAGAATATTCTAATGCATTACTCTATAATGTTTTACTTAAAGTAAAAAATTCCAAAAATGAGTTGTACATTAGGGTGGGCCGAAAAACATGAAAGTGTCCAAATCGAATCGTAATAGCACGGAAAAGTTGTTACTCGTCACCCTGATCACAAAGAAAGATAAATTTTCGAAATCGGACCATGTCTTCCGGTCGCACATCTCGTTCGAAGTTTTGAAAATTCGTAAAAAATATGACTTTTTTAGGGATTTAAAAAAAATTAGTTTCAGTGATTGGATTACGTTCAAAATCGATATGTGGCCACTTCTAAAGAACTTCTGTCTTAAAAAAATATGTAACTTCCCTTATCTCCTTCTTTTAGGGGGAGGGGGAGTCGCTCATCGCGTTCAAATTATGTAAAAATCGTAAAAAACATGATTTTTTTCGGAATATTCTCTTTATGAGTTACAGTGATCGGATTGCGTTCAAAATCGGTATGTGGCCTCTTTTAAAGGTCCTTTGTCTTTTAAGAAAGATATAATTCTCGTTCCCCCCTTCTTTTGTGGGGGAGGGGAGGGGCATGTATCATAAAAATGAGTGACCTTACGGTAGGCCTACGCTTATTTTTGAAAATTGGTTTTTCTTTTGAATTCGTCCCTTCAAAATATGTAGTTGCTTTGGTGAGAAAACAAATACATTTCAGGCTGGTTGATGTGCGACTACCCATAGCCGTTCCTATGGAGTCAAAGTGCAGGTGCACTATAATAAGTGGATTTCGATGCCAGACACACGTCTTTACAGCAATTTGCTGATTGTAGAGCTCCGCGGGCGCGAAAATTTTAACCATTTTTCCATATCTTTCAGCTCATATCAGCTCATATTGATGAATTTCGTAAGCACTTTGTTCGTAGTGATTATCATGTGATAGCAATTTCCGAGTCGTGGTTGAAACCATCTGTGCCCACCGAATATATAAACTTGGAAAATTATACATTGTTACGTAACAGGTTGGAACGAAGTGGTGGAGGAGTGTGTGTGTACATTAAAGAGAATTTAAATTCAAAGATACTGTCCTGCGTCAATGAAAACTTTAAGCCTGAATTTATGTTTGTTGAAATATCATGTCCTTCTGGAAAGATTCTATTCGGAGTTGTGTACAGTCCTCCCAAGGTTGGTTACTTGAGTGAATGTTTTGAATGTACACTCGCAGGCTTCCTTCCGTCGTTTAATAACATAGTAATATGTGGTGACTTTAACTCGGATCTTCTAAAGATTACGCACGACAGTAATTACATAAAAAATCTATGTTTCAGGTTTAATCTGTCTATAGTACCATCTGATCCGACTCATCATCGGCCCACATCTAGTACCTTATTAGATTTATTAATTATAGATGACATTTCTAAAATAAATGAACATGGCCAATATCCAGTTCCCTTCCTATCTGACCATGATTTAATATATTTAAAATTTAATCTAAAGGTACCAACTATTAAAGAGAAGTTAATATGCTACCGCGATTTCAGTAAATTCGATCTCCGTAATTTTCAAGAAGATTTTGATAATTTGCCATGGATAGACTTCCTGACTACAAATTCTGTTGATACCAAGGTATCAATCCTAATGCTTAATTTAAATCAATTATTAGATGTTCATGCCCCTTTGAAAAGGTTTACTCCAAAGCGAAATCAATTTCCATGGATTACTCCGGAAATAAAACATATTATAAACAAAAGGGACATAATTCGCCGCAGATATACGAGAAGTAAATCTAAAGAACTATTTCAGGAGTACAAAAAACTGAGAAATGAGGCCCAAAGTATTATGAAAAAGGCTAAGGAAGATTATTATAATCAGTGTTTTATGGACAAGTGGGATTAAAAAACTATATGGAACGAAATTCGAAGACTTGGACTGATTAAATCCCGGAATGATAGAAGTAAACTGGGTGTCCCTATGGACAAATTAAATGAATATTTTATCAGCTCATCAGCCAACACCACCCCCGGATCAACACTAGGTTCAGCCGTTTGTCGTTATAGTGATGCAGGAGTCAACTTGTCCAAAGTTGATGAATTTGGAAATAATACGTTTTACTTTCCTAATCTAACTCCCGAGATAATGCTAAAATGCTTCCATTGTATCAAGTCTAATGCTGCTGGAAATGATGGGATTAATAATATAACGCTGAAAATAGTTATGAGTGTGATATTTCCGACACTGCTTGATATTTACAACTGCTCACTAAATTATTGCGTTTTTCCTGTTTCTTGGAAGAGAGCAATTATAAAGCCTATTAAGAAAATTCGAAACCCTACCCAACTATCTCATTACCGACCTATTTCACTGCTGCCTATCACCTCTAAACCACTTGAGAGATTCGTCTACAACTCTGTGTTAGATTTCCTATCATTTAATAATTTACTGGATAAGTACCAGTCAGGTTTTCGCAAGGGACATAGCACACAAACGACTCTCATAAGAGTTACTGAAGACATTCGTCTCTCAATAGACCAAAAGAGAGTTACTATTCTTGTACTCTTTGATTTTTCAAAGGCTTTTGATTGTGTTAATCACGATTTGTTGCTGGATAAAATGTACCAACTAGGATTTTCTATCCCAGTGATTAAATGGTTCCGTTCCTACTTGTTCCAGAGAACTCAAGCAATAAAAGGAGATGATGCCAAACTGTCTAGCTTCTCGGTAGTATCATGTGGTGTGCCTCAGGGTTCAATACTTGGTCCCCTCTTATTTTCAATTTTCATAAGAGATTTACCACGTTCAATCTCCCACTCGAACTATCATCTCTACGCAGATGATTTACAAATCTACCTTGACTGTCATCCAACAAAGATCGATGATGCCATTGAAAAATTAAATGAAGATGTTAACCATATCTGTGATTGGGCCAGGACGAATTTACTAAAACTTAACCCTCATAAAACTAAAGCTATAATTATTGGTACTGCTAAGTATGTCAAGAAACTCGATTATGATAGAATACCGAAAATAAAAGTTGAAGGCATTGATATTGGTTATTCGGACATCATAAAAAACTTAGGGGTTAATATCAACAATACGCTAACTTGGAATGAACATGTATCCACTATTTCTAACAAAGTACATAAAACATTAGCACAGATCAAACAATTCAAACGCCTAATGCCAATAGAGGTACGGAAAAAATTGGTTAATACTTTGTTGGTTCCACATATGGATTATTGTTCTCTTGTGTTTTCTGACCTAACCGGTGAATTATATAAGAAGTTGCAAACACTGTTAAATTCTGCGATTAGATACATATATGATATAAATATCCATGAGCATGTCACCCCTTATTACACTAAGTTGCAGTGGTTGAAACCTCAACAGAAAACAAAGCTCCAGTTATCTGTGTTTGTATACAAAATTTTGTCATGTAAAACACCTGATTATCTCTATGATATGATTATACGTAGCCAGAGTGAAGCTTGTAGAACAGTAAGAGCTAGAAGACGATTTAAAATCCCAAATTGCAGAACTACGGCGTACCAATTATCAACCCTAAACTCTGCTATAAGAATATGGAATGATATACCTGACGACATTATCAGCTGTTGTACTGTTAATCAATTTAAAATTAAAATGTACTCATATTTGTGTGAAAAATACAATTGTAATTAACATTTAATATTTTATACCATTGTGTTACACCATATAATAGTAATACATAATTGTTTTCTGTAAATGTTATCTACTACGTAAGAATATCATTAAAATCCAGGTTTTCCTCTTCTCTTTATTATTGTCAAATTTATTGTAAAATTTAATATAAACCAATATTTAATTCTGTGAAATTGTACCATCACATCAATGGATTATTTTATTGAGTTATTTTATCCATTTATGTTTTAAATTAGTTGCTTCATATTTCCGATTGTATTGCTTCATATATTGTATCTATTTCTGTTTCTCACTGCAGAGCATAAATTGTACAAATGATTTATGTTCCATAGGACAAGGTCCTTGAACAATAAAATTTATTATTATTATTATTATCTTGAAGTCATCATGTTGAGTAATATTACTCCGCACCGGCCTAGCCGCCACGCTGTACGGGCGCTTGGCTGATGGTCGCCGCTACGCTGGCACCCGTGCCGAGCTCTGAGCGCTCCCCCCTCTATCCCCACCCCTTCTTTCTCTTTGTACTTCCTCGTGCACTTCTGAGGGTAAATAAATGGTCAAGATTATCTGATTACCTGGATGTGTTTAATTAGCATATTTGAAGATACAATGAGCAAGTACACAATTCAGTTGCGGTCTTTTGATGTAGATGGTGTGTCATACTTATGAATTAATATTGACTTTTTGATGTCAGGTAGGATCTTCCGGTAGGAATCTACGGATATGAGCAATTCTTGAAAGGCATCCTCTTTTTGTGTTATTGTTCTTTTGAAACCGGACATAAGTTTTACGCCTCGCTCCGCATGATCATTAACCACTCTAAGGTAAGTAGCAATTTGCTTCCCCATTTTGTAATCCTCTTTTACAACCCATTCAGTCACAGGGTACTCTAAAAACGCTTGACTAATTCCTAGTATAGGGAAAAATCTGACGGAGCTTGTTGTTGCTAAGTCACCAAGTCTCATATTGGGAACATCCCGCAACTGCACCAGTCTCTTCTTCAGCGGCTCCTCTGAACCTTCATTATTGAAAATACCGGTGGCAACTTGCGTTTTGTCTTCTTCAGTGAGTTTCTCATCAACCATTCCTCACTGCCCTCCTCTGATCATCCTTCTTCATCTTTAAATCTACACCCCTGATAACTCCAGACCTCGGTCCGCGTTGATCACGCAAGAAAAGTATTTCTTCCTTCCAAGCCTTTTTTCTGCTTCTTTAGCTACATTATTTGCCTTTTTGTCCAGCTGTTCTATTGCATCATCTTTGCTCAAGTCAAACATAGAGTCTAGCTTACTCAGAAACATTTCTTTCTTAGCCATCGCGGCTGCACTTGGCTGTTTATTAGTGGAGGTATTCTTAGGGAGATTCCTCCATTCCTGATAAAGCGACTCAAATGTTTCAATAACCTGAATGTCTTGGTTACGGGGAATTTTAGTTTTGTTCCACAGATTAACAACATCTTTCATTGCAATCTAAGCTGCGTCCCAGACGTCATGATTTTTTCTCATGTAATAAAAGAACACACACAGTACCTCACGCATTGTTGGAAGCTTTGATAATACTTAAAGCTCCACAAATTCTTTTCCAACAAGGTTAATAACAGCTCCAATCAGCATCCACGCCATTGTGTAAACAAACTGTTTCCTTGAAATACATTCCAACGCAACCACACACTTGCAAGGGAAACACCTCACTGAACTTCTTTGGCCAAAAGAGAAGAGACTGCGATTCTCGTATTCTTTGTATTCACTATGTTAAGGCAGAGAAACAGGAGGACTGCCAATAATTTAACCCCATCCCACAGGGCTCAAATGATTAGCTTGGAAGGATAACAGGAGATACCAAAATGATTACAAAGCAATGCTTTAATATGCATTGTATCACTATAGACTAAGTTAGCAGTTTTGTATCAAACCACTTCACCAAAACACATTCATAAGATAGCAGAACTATCAGGTTATTAGGTTTTCGGTGTCTGTTCAGAGTGAAAAGAAACTCAGCGAAGGAAAACGAGCGTACAATTCGGCTGAATTGACAATAAAAAATATCAAAAATCGTCGGGCACGACCGTCGCCCGTACGGAAGCTTGGCTGGTCCGGAGTAATATTACTCCATGATGGCTTAAATATACGGTAAAATAGTTAAAATTTTCGCATCTACGGAGCTCTACAATCAGCGAATTACTGTAAAGACGTGTGTCTGGCATCGAAATCCGCTTATTCTAGTGCACCTGCACTTTGACCCCATAGGAACGGCTATGGGTAGTCACACATCAACCAGCCTGAAATGTATTTGTTTTCTCACCAAAACAACTATTTTGAAGGGACGAATTAAAAAGAAAAACCAATTTTAAAAAATAAGCATAGGCCTACCGTAAGGTCACTCATTTTTACGATACATGCCCCTCCCCTCCCCCACAAAAGAAGGGGGGAACGAGAATTATATCTTTCTTAAAAGACAAAGGACCTTTACAAAAGGCCACATACCAATTTTGAACGCAATCCGATCACTGTAACTCATAAAGAGAATATTCCGAAAAAAGTCATGTTTTTTACGATTTTTACATAATTTGAACGCGATGAGCGACTCCCCCTCCCCCTAAAAGAAAGAGATAAGGGGAGTTACATATTTTTTTAAGACAGAAGTTCTTTAGAAGTGGCCACATATCGATTTTGAACGTAATCCAATCACTGAAACTCATTTTTTTAAAATCCCTAAAAAAGTCATATTTTTTACGAATTTTCATAACTTCGAACTAGATGTGCAACCGGAAGACAAGGTCCGATTTCGAAAATTTATCTTTCTTTGTGATCAGGGTGACGAGTAACAACTTTTCCGTGCTATTACGATTCGATTCGGACACTTTCGTGTTTTTCGTCCCACCCTATTGTACATACCTCTATTTATTATTAAACGTGTAGGAAAAGTGAACTTGGCTTAAAAGAACATGTTGGGAATTTATTTGTATGAAAAATTATTTCAAACATAGGAGAATTATCTAGAAAATTATGGTAATTTTCAAGGGGCGCGGTAAATTACGAAAAATACCACCGTAATTTACGAAAATTACTGAGGTAATTTTCAGAGTGGCCCATCTCTACTACTAAGACAATACATATGGATGCAATAGATCAACAAAGTTACTTTATTAAGCTGTAGTTTTTTCAGATTAATTCAATTTGGAACACATAAGCAGAATTGCACACAGGGAATTACCTCTTATGAAATATACTTGCTAATCCTTCCTCATCCTTATCTTAAGAAATATCTTTGTTTTGTAGAACTAAGCAGCTGCATTAACCCTTTTGATGCTAAGGGTGTGTTAATGAGCCCTGTGGATTTTATGCACTCTGTGCGAAAGACAAGTATGTATTCGTGCCCAGCAAGCTTTCGTTTCACTACGTTGTGTTGTGAGAGGTGTGTTAAGTCGACGATTGTTCGGACAAACTCTTATGGTTTCTACATAATTCTTAGAAGTTCTCTAAACCGTCACAGGGTGCTTGTTCATTTCTTGGCCTTTCTTTTGTCAGCTTACTTTTTCCTGCTGAGCTTGGGGATATTCTTTCTAAGGCTAAAATATAGGCGTGCAATGCCAAAGGTAGAGCCTGTATTTCATCTGAGGAAAGCAGGCTAAATGCCAACTTGACTAACAGTAGAAACCATACAAGGAGATCGATTTCCCCATTTTCACATCATTGCCACGTATATGGAAGTCCTCTTCAATTGATATGGCTTGAAAATAGCCATAACGAAGATTATGGAACTATAGCACTTCCCAACACATGCCGCGATACAGCATTCCAGTTGCCAGCCATCAGAACTGGCCGTGCGATCGAAAGTTAGATTTAATTTTCGGCATCGATAATTTCTTTGGATTCTCTCTCTAAAAGCTTTGCTATTATCGTGATGCATGTATCTCAGTGTCCATCGATTTCCATTTTTTTATTTTACAACACAAAGGAGAAAAATCGATGAAAAACGGGCCGCCCTTTTGTAATGCATCGATGACAAATATTACAAATTTGCCCACAAAAGAAGTACTATTTAATGAAAAAGAATAGTTTTACCAAACAATTTAAGTTTCAATTCTATAGCTTTACTAAAAAAAAGGTTCAGCATTAGCTTGAATTCGGTGATTTTCGGAAAATAATTAAGCTGGGTGATTTTTGTGAAATTTGTCTAAGTTTGAGTCTATGTATATTATTAATGCTTACGAATTATGGCAAATGGCATGTAACATTGCATGCGCCAACCTATTGAGAATGATTGTGCAAATTTTCAACTTCAGATTGAAAAAACAATTTTTTTTGTTTTGGCCAGTTTTTTTCGATTTCAGCCCACAGTGTTATTGATTTAATGGAATAGCTGTCTATCGCCGGCTATCGGGTTCTCTACTCCGAGGTGAGTCAAACGTATGAAAAGCTGTTGGCATAATATTATGGCACGTGACACACTGGGTCAACAAATGAAGATTATTTAAGGAGATTTTATGGCATCAATTATCAACGCCAAAAGATACAGCTACCGAATTAAATAATGCAGTATGATTTACATCAACGTTATTTTCTTGTTATCTCACAAATACGGAAAAGGTAATCTTCGGCATTTAGCAATCAGAATCAAATATATACTGCTGTTATATTCCCCTAACATTCGTAAAAAATACATAAAATCAATCTGAATACCTTGTACCATGCGAATTTGGGGGATTATCTGGCTGATTAGAAGCTTGCTGGGCGATTCCCTTCGTTGCCACATTTTATATTTACTTCCATTTCTATTAACTGACTGCGCATGCACGAAAAGCAGCTGCCAACTGTATTTAATTTAATTTGCATCCTAGAGATCGACGACACCAGCGTTCGATAATCAGCTATTGCCGTACGTAAATGAAAAGCACCATGTGAATGCTACGAAATAAATTAAAACAAACTACAATTATAGAGATTTTATATATTCCAAAAAAAAATCACAATTCTACCACTCAGTCGACTCCGCTGTCGGTGACTAAATTCATAATCGGCAAATGGTGTAGGGTTCGTCCGGTTCCAATAGTTACTCTGTAACAACATGCGAAGCTTGAGTCGTCGTAAACAGTGGTTGAATTTGTTGCTTACTTATACCCAGAGGTCAAAAGATAAATTATAACATCACTCTTGAGTTAAATAATAGCATTAGCCTTTCGTAAAACGATGTAATTGCCAAGAGGTACATACATTATAATAATTATAGCAAAGTTTCTGGATATAGTTCCGAACTGAGAAATTAAAAAATGCCAGCATGAATGCTTCAATTCCTTTTAAAATAATAGAGTTAAAATTTTTCCAGGTCACTCGAGTAAATTCCCAGGTTTTTTCCAGATTTTTCCTGCAATACTAGATTTTTTCCATTTGTTTTTTATTCAGTGGATCTCATGAAGTTCATCGGGGGGAAAACAATAATAATTGAAATATATCTGCGAAAACATTCCGGAGAGTACACATTCACGTATCAAAAGTCAGAAAGGCAATGACAATGAAGAGATGTTTTACAGTTATTGTAGTTACTTTACTATTTGTTACAGTTACATTAATGATGCCAAGGATGAAGAAATTACCCTCCAATGATTACACCAGTCTGCATTTTGAAACTTTTTGTCAGACGATTTATTGAAAATAGGTGTTCTTGAATCAATTTTTTATGCTGATTCTAAAAATGACTTCCATTTTTTTCCATCACATCAGGTTTTTACACAAAATAAGAATTATGGTTTCAAGATTTTAACTACTGTAAGCACAGTTATATTAACATTACTTCTCGCAATGGCAATATTCCTAACAAAAATGAATGAAGGATTAATAACACTTCCAAGGTCACACAACAATAGCAGCTGTTGTACCAACCTAAGACTCATTAGCTTGAGCCAACCTAAGGCTCATTAGCTTTAATTGAGAAATATCCCTCGCACAATAATTACCCACTGGCACATATGCACTTATCAATAAATCTTAGGAGTTAAATTGGGTCCATTCTGAAAATAACTGTACGTGATGGAAGAAAACTAAGAACAGTTCTGAAATCAGCATATCAAAGTTAACTATTGTCTCTCAGGTTGCCTCCGCGTCAGTTGTCATTCAGCACAACAGTTTCGCCAGCTATCCTGCTGGCATCCTCAGGTGAAGGGGGACGCCAGAAGGATAGCTGGCGTCCTCCTTCACCTGAGAACGCCAGTGTCATCCTTCACCTGAGGACGCCAGCAGGATAGCTGGCGAAAATGTTGTGCTGAATGACAACTGACACGGAAACCTGCAAACTAACTTAACTATTGTCACTTACTAGTTTTTAGTCATCTGATATCATGCTGACTAGTGTTAATGGTCAGAGGACTCACTCATCAGAACACCAACTTTTGGTGAAATGTCACGGGACAGATACCAAAATCTGCTTCGCGGGTTGCATTTCTGCAATGATGACGATGAATATAATGAGTAAAAATGACCGCTTGGCAAAAATTAGGAGCATAGTGGACACTCTTTGTAAACCCTTTAGAGATACTTTATCCCTTTCCAGAACTTTTGCATTGACGAGTATCTTGTTGTCCAAAGGACGTTTGCGATTTGAACGTGAAGGCTGCGAAAATCTCCAGTGCACTCCTCTAAAGAATTCAGCATGGGAGGGGAAAAAAATCCCACGACTACTTCAGCACAGGGGGAACCACTCTGCCGTCGAGTGCACCACAGCGAAAGGGTTAATTAACACAGTGGGAGACATGCTTTTACTATTCAAAGAATACTCACTTTTCTTGCTGGTAATGAGACTTCTTTAGGAGGTTCCATACTTCTTTTTGGATCTTTTTTCTCTGGGCTCAATACCGTAAACACAAACTTACGAGAATTCTTAGTCTTTGCCACAACTGGTGATGTGCTCGTCAAACATTCAGGCTCTCCACCACCACCAGTCTTTATGGCTATTTCTGCCAACCTCTCCAGTGTCCCATCTTTGCGAGCCAAGAATGAGCCTCTCTTGCACTGAAAAATAATTAGGTAACTAAAATATAACAATGCACTAAAGAATTCAACATATACATACTATTATACAAGCTGCCACGAGGGAATTTAGTAAGGAAATTATTTCATGCCAAGTGTCAACTGGTCAGTATTGTACAAGATCCATTTTTGTGTCTGAGAGGCAGTTTTAAAGAGCAAGGTATAACGAGAGTTTCAATGAAATCACAGGAGCAGTTTGCTGGTACTCTAGTGATTAATATATGTATGCACCTAGCCCAAGGATTGACTTGCTTGGGAGATTTTCTTTTACTAGAATAATACAAGACTTGGTGATGCATCTTGTAACTCATGCCAATTTTAATTATTTACAACAGAATCCAAGAAGCATACTTCAATCAAAATCGGGACTTTAGCAAGGCTGATGAATACCCTAAGCCAGCCATCAATCATACAGATTCATAATGATGGTGGACCAGCTGTTATGATGAATTGGATTGTGATACAATTATAACAAGCACTTTAGTGGGCTGGATATCATAATAGAATCAATTATGGTCTCCACTGAGGTTAAGCCTATGTAAACCATAAGATAGAATTGCAATATTTCGACATGATAATTTACTTGACATGGTTTGCAAAAATCAAGGAAGATCCTGTTTAGATAAAATCCTGGTAATTAATGCTTTTTTAAAACTTTCATTGAATGAAAAAGCAGGCGATTCAATAACCATTTCACAGGAGCTAAATGGGCTTCACACTTGCCTGTTATTCTAAAAAAGAACAAAAAACAATAATTACTCCCAACTATCACAATTTCCTCCATGAGTGGACACATATGTAAATTCATTTCATCATTTGCAATTGCTTAAACATGCCCTTTTTATACCCACACACCTACTGCCAACTTGTCCACACTCATGCTCTCAACTCCCAAAAACACTACAACTTTCCCCGCTTTATACCCATGGATTCCATCGTGGCACCAAAAGAAGAGGCAGGAAGTGTATTATCATCAACTAGACTTCTGATCCACTGTGGCTGACATGACTACATATAATGACATGCTTGACATTTTTGAATTTGATTAAGGGTGACCATTAGCTGTGAATCAGCTACTATATCATGTGACATTTTCAGGGGTGAACCAGTGGTTCACCCCTGAAAATGATGGTAGACTTGGCCCTCAAACGTTGGTGCCAAATAAAACTGCTACCCGGTGGGAAACACTACTTTTCCTTCAGTTTGTTCAACGAACAAGCCTGAGATCCTTCATTGCCTAAATTAACCCTTTTGCTACAAATGATGTTTTAAAACTGTGTAAATTTTTCTACGGAAGAGAACGAATGATGTTTAGTAAACTTCACAGCTGCTAAGCTAGCCCTAAGCAGGTCTAAAAGGTTCAGTGTGTCATAAAAGACCTCATGACGCCGTTCCCTTTCTTGATCCGCGGGAGAAGATAATCTCGACCCTTCGTTGCAGTGCAAGCCCCTATCATAGCATGTGTCCACGGTCAGTTGTTTGTGATGCAGTGGAATAACAAACAAGTTTTTGTAGAATTTGCAAATTGAGAGTCATAAGTACATTCCTTATGTTTAGATCTTCCGCTACAAGTTTCAAACGGAGCTCTACTGTTATTTTAAATGTAGTTCATGTGTAAAGGAATCTCCAAACTAATTTTTTGTAAGTTATTTAATTAGTTACAGAGTTATTATGTTTTTAGTAAACAACTAAATGCTATTTTTTCATATGAGTTGACTGCCATATTTTTTGCGAGTTTAATTGTTTATTTTTCCCAGTATATTACTCAAGCTAATTTGAGCATGACAGCTGAAAATTTCAGTTCTGTTTTCGTTGCTCAATAGCTTTTGCCTTAAGAATACAGTTATTCCTGGCTGCCCTTTGAGACCCAAGGCACACAAATATTGAAGGTACAACATTTGCTTCGAAGAATTTCTTATTCCTAAAATCAGATGATTTGTAATTGAAAATATCAGTTCTAGCATGCAGGTTACTACATACGTTACATTCATACAAAAAACTAGTAGGAAATGGCAATAAAACATCATTTCATGTTTTTATTTGTGAAACATCCTATTTTTATCCATTAAAATTATGATTATTATCACATGAACGCAACAAATCAGCCTCTTTTCAAATTAAACGTAATAATTAGAGATAGGAAAATTTCGCAATCGCGAATTTAGACAAAAGATATCCTAGGAGTGGTAATTAGTTACATCATACTCCATACTGACTGGGGAAATGACTTTTGAACTCGCGAAATGTTGCGAATTTTGTGTGTGTGTGTGTGTGTGTGTAGGTGTGGGGGGATTGCCTAACTCCCAGGGGCGGAAACAATTATGTTATACAGAAAAATCCCGTATTTACGGAATACCAGTTTTACGGAAATACCGTTTTTATGAAATAAAACAGCTAGCGGCTTTTTGACTCCGTCTAGTATCTAGACTCACCACAATTCACTCCCAGGGTTTTGCCTCTCTTTGCACATTTACCAGTTAAGCGGTGTACCCCAGTCACTTTTTTTCAGAAGAGAGGATATAACTTATCAGTGAATTTATAATTTTCTGATAGTTATTAAGGTGTGACAGTATCTGAAACGATGTATTCCCAACAGGCATCGTGTCCACAAAGGAAACGGAAGCGATCTTCGCTAACCATCCACAAGAAAGTTGAAATATTAAACTGTTTAGATGCAGGAGAACCGGCAAATAAGTTAATAAATGAATACGGTATCAGGAGCACCACTTTGTACGACCTCAGAGCCAAGAAAGAGGACATGAAGTTCTTCAATGAAACTGAAGTTACGAAATCAGGTGCGAAAGGAAGTATGTCCGCCAAGCCATGAATCCCAAATTGGACGAAGTGCTATTTCAGCGGTTTATGCAACAGCGGAGTGAAGCAATACCTCTCTCAGGGCCTATACTGATGAAAAAGCCAAGCAATTTTCAGAAATGATGGGTATTGTGGGGCCTAGTGAATTTTCTATTGGTTGGCTCAACAGATTCAAAGAGCGTTATGGCATTCGGAAACTCGCAGTGTCAGGTGAAAAGTGTTCAGCTGACAAAGAAAGTGCAAACGAATATTTGGAGACATTTAAAAAAATGGTCAACGATCATGAATTGACTGCTGAACAAATATTCAGATGAAATGGGGCTCTTCTGGCAATGTCTTCCTCAAACCACTGTGGAATGAAAAACAGGCACCTGGATTTTAGGTAGCAAAGGATAAAGTTACTGTAATGTTGTGAGTAAATGCCGCAGGATATAAGCTTAAACCACTTGTTATCGGAAAATATGCAAACCCTCGCGCTTTGAGAAATATTAAACACATCCCGGTGACATAAAAAAGCAATAAAAATGCATGGATGATGCAAGAAATTTGCCAAGACTGGTTTGATAAATGCATGATACCTCAGATTAAAGCACACTTCCTTGAGATTGGTTTGCCAGAAGACAGCAAAGCTGTTTGGGTTTAAGACAATTGCAAAGCACATCCCCGAGTGGAATTGTTGGTAAGCGGTAACATTTTTTCTGTTTTTTTTCCCACCAAATGTCACCTGTTTCATACAACCATTGGATTTAGGAGTGATAAGTACAATGAAGAACTTATATAAAATCAATTTCATAGAGCGACTAATAGATGATGACTCTGGCGATGTTTCCGCATTCCAAAAAGCATACACTTTAAAAGACGATATACTTGAGCTGGCAAGTGTGTGGGATCGTGTGTCCTCTGCCACAATTCAATTGTGTTGGAGGGAATTATGACCTGCAGTAATATTTGCAGATAATTTTGACCTAACTCAATTTGAAGGTTTTGACTGTAACAAAAGGGCGACGAAGGCTATTAGTGAGTTAATACAAGTTTCTGCATTGATGAAGGATGTGTCTAATGAAGCTCTTCAAGAGTGGGTTAGTGTTGATGATGATGCCCCTGTCACACACTTAATGACCGATGAGGAAATCATCAATTCCGTTCTACAGACAGAAAAAAATGACTGACTCCGAGGATGATAGTGAGCTTGATCACAGCCTAAACAAAGATCTTTAGTTTAGACTGTGGCTTGATGATAAGCCTCAAAAAACGGCCAGCAAAGCTTTAGATAAAGTAAAACTTTAATACAATTTTGTGAATCTCGCACTGGCTATTCATTGACTGAAGTTAGATCATTGCACGATTTGGAAAGGAAAATTCGTGATGGTAAGTTGGAATCATTGAGACAGCTGACCCTCAAAGAATCGTTGCAGAGATCAGCTACTGCCAAGCAGACTGTTAATCTCGACCCCTGTGGCACGTCATCACTACCAGCTGCCTGAGAGGAGTTAGAGGATGTTAGCATCGATTGAATTATTCTTCTTGAATTTTAGAGGTTAGCACATTAATTAAAATTACTTGTATTTAAATATCAATCATCACAAAATAATAATATACATATTTATTTCTCGTCTAGATTAATCAAGATCAAGACATTGCGTGCCGGCAGCGGTAAAGCGTCACTACCAATCAGCTGATGGCTGCCCACCGTTATGCTTTTTATGTAGTGAATGATAATAAAATGCTGATTACGTACAAATTAGTTTATAAATTTAATTTTTGCGATTATTATGTCTTACCAGAAATTGACATGAGTATTATTTTGCCAATATTGAGGGATAATGAGAGCCGGGAGATAGTACTTAAAGCAGTTGACGTTCATGCTGATGGCCGCATTAGAGAGGAATCTGCTGGACAATTTAATTGGGAAAACCTCTCTTAGATGATAGAGATGACAAAAACTGGTGCTGTTTCGAAAAAAGCGGGCATGTAGCATTAAATGGGGGTCATAAATACCGGCTTTGAGAAAGTGACAGAGGTAACGCAAACTTATCCATGTTATTTGGCATTATACCATTATTATCCCAGCCTTATTAAATTAAATTCCGGTTTTACGGAAAATCCGTTTTTGCCGAATGACCCTGGCTCCAACCATGTCCGGAAAAACGGGATTTTACTGTAATTGAAATGTAAAGAATGAAATATGCTATATATAATAAAATAATAAGTAACACTGGGGTTCTATACATTCACACTGAACAAAAATCTATTACACATGTTTATAGCAAATAATTGCTTAAGAATTGATAGTTTAATTCAACGTTATTCAATGATAAAAAATAGATGTTAATTTCTTAAAAAATATACGCTAATTTAAAAAAAATTAGATGTTATTTTTTCTGGTCCCTACAGATAGTGAATAAAACTTTAGAACACATCCTCGAGTGCAGTGATCTTCCATTTGCTCTAATTCCTTCTTGGACTGAGTCGGTTTGCATGTGTACACTTACCACCATCTGAAATGGTCTTTTGACATCAGGTGATTCTGGGTCCTTATCTGGTGGTTTATTTGCTTCACTATCTTTATCCTTTGGTTCCACTGTGGGTTTCAGCCACTTCATCAGGGAATTGTTGGGAAATGAGTTGCTTCGGCGAAGAGCTGCTCTACCCAATTTTAGGAGTTGACTATCCTCTTCAACATCATTAAATAAAGACTCAGAATCTTGACTTTTGCCATTCTGGAATAAAGCAAAATTGTTAACACACACGGTACAAGGAATGAGGAGAATAAACCCTTTATCACCTGAGTTTCTTTTGCAAGTGGCAAAGTTTTTTTTATTTACTTCGTACTACAGAACAATGCACAATGACAATTTGAATTATCTGTCACAGGACATTTTTTGACCCATTCAGAAAAAATTGACAATCTCTGCCGTTACTTCATGGAACTGCATCAATAATAATGAAAATACAGTCAACTCTCAATTATCCGGCTTCCGATTATCCGGTTTGCGGATTATCCATGCTGTTTTCTCATCCCTACACCTCAAAGTTTGAAAAATATTCCAATGGTAAAATTAAGTAAATTCTTTGAAAGTCCGATGTATCTAAATAGAATTGCAAGTTTTTGTAAATGTTTCTTTTTAGTTTAACTTTTTAATTTAACCACAATATTATGGAAATTGTTTGCTTCGTTTAAGAATGATGAAAACTCAGCCGCATCAGCTTCTGAAATTATTTTATCCATTCTTTCCCATTACCCTTTGCCACTGAATATTCTATCTTCCTAAAACGAACAGAATAGTAAATATACAATAGAAATAATTTCAAATAAACTACTTGTAAATAAACTAACTTATATTATACTTAAAAATAACTACTTATTGTTCTGTATGTTCTTACTTTTCGGCCTGAATTAATAAATACGAAACAGTGTCAGTGCTCCCTGGTCATTATTCGCCGTTGAATAGTCATTTGTTTTTACCTAGATACGATTGTGCCAGCTCATTCGTGTGGAAATCTCAATAACTTCAAAGTTGCATTCATTACTATAGTGCTGCGACAAAGCTGATGCAAATGGCAAAAAAACGGAAGAAAATTGACCTTTCCATCGCGAAAAACTAGAATTGATTAAAAGAAATGAAAAAGGAGAGACTCTGCTTAAACTGGCAAAAGAATATGATGTGGAGTTACAAACAATTTGCGGTATAATTAAGAATAAAAGTAAGCTGATGAAGTTCGCTGCAACCTCGGACAGTGGTTTGGGACCCTCAAAGCGTAAGACTAAGAAACGATCAACCTTTAAAGATTTAGACTCCGCCATGCTTCTTTGGTTCAACAAAAAATGGACATTTCATGGTATACCCGTCTCAGGCCCCATGTGCGCACAGCAGGCGAAACTTTTTCATGAGTCTCTAGGGATAGAAGGAGATTTTAAAGCTTCTTCTGGGTGGTTGACGAGATTCATGCCGCGACATAAAATTCATGAAATTGCTATTCATGGAGAGCGATTGAGTGGTAATGTTTCAGCCACTGATGCTTTTCGCTTGGAGTTCACAAAATACGTAAAGTAAGAAGAGTTGGCACCCGCACAGAAGCTCTGGCGAGTGTTGAAATTTAGCTGGATTACATGCGACTATTTGATTTCGATTATTGCAACGTAATCTTAGACAGAAAAATAAGAACTGCATTATAAGAAAACATGAAGAAATCATGTAAACAGCAAAAAAATAACTTGTTATTTCCGAGATTCACAATAAAAGAATGTGCTCTATTCTGATATTCACTTCGATAATGATTTTTACATTGACTTCAAATTCGCAAGACATGCTATTGTTTTTACTATCGATATGGTCAAGTTAAGCGCCCATTATCTTTTATTTTAAGCATTAGAAACTATTTATTAGATTAGAAAATATTTATAGATGAACATTGAAGATTTCATGATATTCGAAATAATCGAACTGGAAAATTAACATTTCGTTATTCACTTGTTTTCTTGGCGTAACACCTGCTGTCAATTGTAATGCAGAATATTTTTAATCCTACTAATGCTGAATCTATATATTACATCACGATATATCAGAGGCTCACAATTATAACAATGTTTTGTGTTATATAATCACTTCGATATCATACATTTACTGAAAATAAGCAAGATGTCAGCTTTTATTATTTACGTGGCCAAGCTAAGTAAGTACCCATTATGTTGTGTTTCAAGCATTAGAAGCTATAAATTTATAAATGTTTACGTTATTATTATATTTCGAAATAATATAAATATTTAGTATTTCATTAGTTGTCTTGCGGTAACCACTGCAGTCTGTTATGTGAAATAGTTTCCATCCTACAAAGTGAAATGTCAATATCACGACCGCATTTTCCATGTTTTTCGGTTATCCGTGTTTTTCGATTATCCGTGCCTCGTCGTGCATCCATTAGCACGGATAATCGAGAGTTGACTGTACTTTCAATTGTCCACACATAAAAGAGAACTTAACAACCCAGGCTTTAGCAAAGGTAAAACAACGGCTTTCATAGGCCTATTGAATCAGTAAATTTGAAAAAGAAATGGCAACATGGTGACCAGTCTTCTCGAAGACACATTTCAGAAAGGAATGAAGTAATTACCTGTTGGTGCTCTCTCAACCATGTTTCCCTCTCATGCCTCAAACGACGCCACTTCTCTTCATTTTCATCTTCATCATCTGCCTTCTCTTCATCATCACCAGAATCCAGAGGTCTAAAATCTCCATCATCCATGTTATCTGTCGAAAATAGAAGTTTTGAAAGATACAGACTGTACACTAGGGCAAACAGGAGGTATTCATAAAATCACTAATGTGTCAGCATGAGACAGTAATTCAGGGCCAAAATGCCTGGAGATAGAATGACAGAGTTTCTAAGTGGTTTAGCTTAAACATCCCAACAAATGGAGACTTTATCTTAATACGTTCAATGTGGGTGCCATTCTGGAATGGCAGTGGTGGGGGTTCATGCGGCCACCATTAGGAATGGTGGCTGGTTATTTAAATTGATAGAATTTAACTGGTTTCACGTGGGAAGAAATTATTTTCATATCACACTCGCGTGGAATGTGTTAAAGGGATTTGAGTTACACATTTAAAACACATAAAATTCCCTTTGTTGGCCATTTGGTTAACTTGGTATACATAATTAGACAATATTCTCATTAACTACCTTGGGTATTAAATAGAAAGAAATTATTTTTCTCAGTTCTGCTATGAATTAATGGATTCTGGGCCAAATTTGGGTTGAATTTATTATTACCGTATTTACTCGTGTAAGCTGCGCCCTCATATCCCGCACACCCCCATTTTCGGGCAGGCTCGTGGGGAAAAATATTATTTTTATCAAAAAATCAATTTTTTGCCCTTGAGCCTGCATCATTTTGTCATAACATGAATGCACGTTTTTTAATAGAAATTCTGTGCCAAAGTTAAGTGCTGATGTACATATTTCTCATGAATTAATTAAGTTACGTTTTAATATCGTCACGATACACAGCCCATTTTATTGTGCATCTTTTTCTCCTAACATCACACAGTAATCACAGTTGTATACAATCACATCATCCAGCTATAAAAATGGCATCTATTCGAAATGAAATATCCAACTAAAATAATTGCAGAAGTATATACAATTTCAACCCGTGATTAATCGATTACGGAAATCCGTCGGCGAATCAACAAATAAAAGCAGAATGCCATCTGTACCTGATAGATGCCTGATACTGGTGGTCTCGTCTGCTTTCTTCGCAGTAGCTGTGGGCTGGGACGATTTAACAACACCGGAACATCTTGGAAACACACGGAAAAACTAAACACAATGTAATACCATTTACCATTCTATTAAACTAAAGAAAAACACATTTGTGGAAATAGAATCGTGAATCACTAATGAATATTTATATCATAATAGTTCTCATTTTTAGTTTTTGTCACTGCTACTAAGACCTGAGAAAATCGCGTCCTCACTTTCACTGCCCGACACCTCACTGTCTTCATTGCCGTCCATGTCATTTGAAATGCAACATTTCTTAAAGCTTTTTATGACTAAATCCTCTGGAATTATCTTCTATGATGCCAAAATCCACTGACAAATCTGCGTCAACTCTGGTTTTTTTATTTTTCACGTGGGAATGTCTTCACGTATAGTGCTTGCCATCCACTCTTTGTACAGGCTCTTCATATTCGCTTTGAATGGTTTATTTATGCAAACGTCTAATGGCTGCAACATAGACGTCATGCCACCTGGAATTGTCACTTAGTCAGTCTTTCCCTCTTGTAGCCTTTATTTTACAGGTTCTTCAAGATGGCCACAAAACTGTCGAGTACTAACATGCTCCGCAGCCGTAGTAAGGCACCAGGATGGGATTCCCACACACATTTAATTCCAATCTAAGACCATGTTACTGACCATCCAACCATTTTCTTGCGCTCTTACTATTATACTGGCTGGGAATATCACTTTCTTGGGTAGAGTTTTTCGTTTAAAAATAACATAAGGTGGGAGTTTTTTCCCATCTGCCAGTACTGTCAACATCACTGTACAACACTGTTTTTCATAACCACCACTTCGTACTTGCTCAGACTTCTGGCCAATTTCATTCAGTTGTTTCTGATGGCATCTCAAAGTACACTGGTGTTTGGTCTGCATTTCCAATGTGTCCCAATAAGTAGCAGTGTTTTTTCCTCAGCTGAATTACACACCTCTGAAAGCTCTCCAGCTTATCTTCATATGCATCAGGTAAGCGCTGGGAAATTGTCGTCCTTCTCCTAATTGATAGTCTTTCTGATAAAAAATCATTGTAACCATCCTCTGCTTGCCTTAAAGTCAGCCAGAGCAACACCTAATTCTCTCACTATTTCTCTTGCTTTCACCTGGCACATTTCTGTTGACACTGCATAAGCAGACTATCATCGATCAAAGATGTATGAAGCCAGTTGCTTTTCTAGTTCAGGGTATTTTGCACTTTTACCCCTAAAAGCTCTTATACTTTTTTTTGCAGATTGCAGTTTTTCCTTCATCTTCCTCCAGTCTCTGATGCACAATTCAGATACACCATATTTCCTTCCTGCAGCTCGATTTCCTATTTTTTCAGCATCGCTTATAATATGTAGTTTTGTACTCACAGGATACGATAGCAATTTCACTTCAGAATTCATTTTTAAGTTGGTAACTGCAAATTATTTTAAAGTGCCAAATGACTCGAACTCGTTTCCTCCTCTCATGCATGGAGCGGATAGCACGGAGAGAAAAGCACGTATAGTAAGAAGGTACAATCTCGGAGCATACGAGTCTGGCCACTACGTAACAAATACTTTGTGTTTTTACAATGTAGCT
Source organism: Pyrrhosoma nymphula (assembly GCA_963573305.1). Taxonomy (NCBI): domain Eukaryota; kingdom Metazoa; phylum Arthropoda; class Insecta; order Odonata; family Coenagrionidae; genus Pyrrhosoma; species Pyrrhosoma nymphula. The sequence continues at coordinate 74,198,310 of OY754338.1, read as the reverse complement.
TTAATGTGTACACTAAAGTGGCTATCTATTACGTGAGAAATGTTGCTACAGATACGTGATACCGAACAAACTCCAATTACGATTTTGAAAAGATTTAAAGGTGCCACACCCCCTTGTGGCAGCTAACAGGATACAATGTAGATACAGATTTGAATACATATCAGTCCTAAAATGTTATCTTACGTACGATCAATACATGGTAAGTGCTTTGTCACGTGGTGTTTCTGATGTAGCCTTTCTTCAAGTATTGTTGTACGCTCAGACTTTGATAAACGATGATTTGTATTTCTAATTACTTCAAAACACTTTACGGGTTTACTACCACACCATACTTACCAATTCACAATGATATATTCACTTTGGAGAAACTAATGACTTTGGAGAAAATAACGACAGGAATTTAAGGTAAAATGGTGCGTGGCTTACATGAAAATCTGGAAGATTCGTGTAAGCCATTTCTGGCATTCTCTGGCATTTTCGGAAAAAAGGTGCACAGCTTACACGAGTAAATTTGGTATCTTCACTCAAGAGTGATTTGACAAGATTGTATTTGTTCGCTCAACTTTCAAGCCTTTAGTTAAAAATTCATAGTTTGTCATGCATTCAAACAAACCTAGTCCTGCAGTCCTTACATTCTGAGGCTGAAGACTTTTGGTAATAAAAGCATCCCAAACTATTTCCTCACACACAAATGCAATGATAAATATAAAACATTTCTCCCTCCTATTTTTCTATCTACTGAACTAACTCCAGGAATAAGGTTAACTCCAGCAGAATTTTTGACTTCATGTCCTACCATGCTTTCTCTTTAGAATATATCAAGCACAATGACTCAGAGAAATTCCTGGGTAACAGGTTTTTCCCTGGAGTGTTACGATGAATGTAATCTTTTGGGAAAAGCAGCCATTTCCCAATGGGTAAATTGCATTGTGTGCCTTGAACAACTTTTTCCCAAAATAGCTGCAAAAACAACAGGTTGCAAACCATAGACAAGTTGAGCATTCCACTTCTGAATTTCCAAATGATCAAACAGATACTGCATAACATTCCCAATTGTATATTAGTTCTCCTTCTAGCTAGATACCCTATCCATTTTACTATCTGGTATTCATCGACTCATGTAACCCTCCAGTGTGCTCCAGTCCTGTTCAATGTAATTGTCTGACTCCTGTATTATAAACCTCCAACATTTAGTTTCTTACGTTTCTACGAACCTCTTTTAGGTCATTTGTAATTAGGCCTTTGATTACTTGAAGGTATACGCTGTATTTAAATTGTATTTTGGGGATATATAACAAAAAAAACATCTACTAACCAATATTCCTCCATCGAAATTTTCTTTCCCTTCCCTGTCCCTCAGCGTGAAGTTCACCATCTTCAAGGAATATCTCCTGAAGCAATCTCACTTCTCGTTTGTCTTCATCCAATACCTGTCTCCTGTAATTGTTAAATTTCATAAAATTACCTTTCTTCATCTGGTAAAATTACTAATTTGCACCAATCTAAGACCATGTTTTTTACCTTCCACGCTTCCAAAGAAAAGTGGGTTCATCTTACAAACGGAAGCAAAATCCATGACTTTTTTCCTATTGTGGACTTCCAAAAAAAGGGTCTCAAAATCGGGTTCGTCTTAGATTCGTGCAAATACGATACTTTTCCAAGTAAAAAAAACAGTGCAACTGATATAAAAGAACATAATAATGGAATAATATGAACACTGTGAGTTATCAAAAGACGAAATAATAAAAAAAGTAAAATTTCCTTTACTAAGTATGTAAATGATGTTAAATCTTTAGACTTGGAAGCAGTTTGACTTTACTATCAAACTCTCTATAATGTGAAATAAATGTGCTGCATTATCTTCTTTGAATCACAGAACCATTTTCTACCACTTATTGAAGGTAAGGCTTTTTTCATGAACTAAGTTTACTAAAGCTTAACCGGCACTCTACTTGAACTTCGTTTACTGGAGACATGTCATGGCTCACAAAGTATACACTAAAACCTTGTTAATTTGAAATTCAAGGGACAAAAACAATTGGACTTTGAATTATCCCAGTTCAAAATAAACATATTGTAGCGGAGGAAGCATCCAGAGCCTTAGCAACGGTGGTTATTGACGGGAGACGAGGAATCAACAAAGAGGATTCGGGAAATGGTGAGTTTGGGAACGACTTCAATGCGTACATTTTTAGGGAAATAAATGTGTTAAAAGAGTTACGGAAATAAGAAGAGTTGATTTTGCACCCACGCACGTAACAACTGGTGTCAGAAGTGGGATAGATTAGTGAATTTTGGTGGACTTTTTGAGTGTTAGACACGACTTATTTTCGTGTAAGTCAGGAGCATGGCTTCAAGAGTGGCGAGGTTGAGGGAGTTGAAAGTGGTGGATTTAAAGCGCGAGTTGGAGGAACGAGATATGGAGACTAGTGGGACGAAATCGGTACTTCAATTGCGACTTCGTGAGGCGCTTCAGGCCGAAGGTGTGGACCCCGAAGATTTCCTCTTCGAGATAGAAATCGGAGCGCACGAATTCACGCAGGTCCTCAGAGTATTTAAAGAAGAGCTTTCCGAAAATTCCAGAGCTTTGAAAGAACTAATCAATAATTTTGGAACTACCAAAGACGAATTGATGGAGAAGATCTTCGAAATAAAAGGTGAGTTGAAAGGCGATGTCAGTGAGTTAGAAAGAGAGTTAAAAAATGACGTCAGCGGAGTAAAAGGTGAGCTGAAAACCGATGTCAACGGAATGAAGGAAGAACTAAAATACGTCACTTCGGAGGTACAAGACGTGCAGGAGAAGTTAAAGAATGTAAAAGAGGACATAAAAATGGTAGAAATCGACGTAGAGAAACGTATTGAAGATCGTCTGAAAACCCTCGCACAAGAATTGACGCAAACTGGCACCCTAGGACTATTGCCAGGACTAGCTCCTAGTGTCAAGGCCGTTCGTGTGAAACCACCTACATACGACGGCAAGACTCCTTGGTCTACATACTCGAAACAATTTGAAGCCGTGGCCAACGCCAACGGGTGGACGAAGGAAGACAGAGCTACGGGCTTGATTGTGGCTCTGCGAGGTGACGCTTTGAATATTCTCCAAGCAATGCCTGACCACGAATACAGGAATTACGATTGTCTGGTGAGCCGGCTGGAAATGAGGTACGGCGACAAACACCTCCAACAAGTCTACCACAGCCAATTGCTCACTAGACGACAAAACCGAGGCGAAACACTGCAAGAATTTGAAGCGGACATCGCGTGACTCGTTTTCTTGGCTTATCCTTCGGCGCCCAGCGAATTCATCGAACGATTGTCAGCAGAGTCTTTTGTGATTGGTGTGGCTAATCCGGAACTGCAGAGAGCTCTTCGTTTAATGCATCCGAAAACTTTGGACGACGCACTAGCCTGTGCCTTGGAATTCCAAGCGGCAACTGAAACTTCGAAAATCCACGCTCGTGTCCGAAGCATGGGCGAAGAAGAATTCCTCGAAAAGAGAATCGAAAGGATCGTCTCAAAATTCCTTCGGAACAAAGGACAGCCCAGGAAAAGGGAGATACATTGTTGGGACTGCGGAGAGCTTGGACATGTCCGCAGTCACTGCCAAAATAGCACGATGCGGCAGGGAAACTAGAAAGGGCCGGCGCAGAGAAGCGAGCGTCGGGGAGTGGCCCTGTGGCCCCACAGGAAGTAATGAAAATTGTCTCTCTTGTACGCTGGGTGGACAGTCTCTTTGTGGACGGGTACTTGAATGGTGTGGGTCGTGCTATGTTGTTGGATACTGGCACCACGACCACGATCCTTAGGAAGGGTACCGCGAGAGGAGATCTCCAGCCTACAAGAGTGGACCTAAGAACTGCCACAGGTCAAGCAGTTAAAACATACGGAGAGATGGTCGTCGACATCACGTTGGGAGACATCAAGAGTCAACATCGAGTGATAGTGGCTGACATCGTTGAAGATGTCATCTTGGGAATGGATGTTTTGTTAGCATTGGAGGTGACTTTGGACTTGTAACGGAAATATCTCAAAGTGGCTGGAGAAGAAATAGTCCTATACGATCGACAGAGAGAGCCCGTAAAAGTCGTCGTCGATACGGATGAGGTTCTTCATCCCAAAAGTGACCATGTCATCTTGGGTCGCCTGCTCAATTTTGATCGGATGATGACGGGAATCGTCGAACCCATAACCGAAGACATTCGTCGAGGAATTTTGGTGGGAAGAACTATGGAGACCAAGAGGTGAATATGCGTTTGGTGGCCGAATATCTTGGCCAAGACCTGGGTAAGAACTGTTCCGGGACGAAACAGCCTTAAGGAGGGGGCAGTGTAGCGGAGGAAGCTTCCAGAGCCTTGGCAACGGTGGTTATTGACGGGAGACGAGGAATCAACAAGGAGGATTCGGGAAATGGTGTGTTTGGGAACGACTTTAATGTGTACATTTTTAGGGAAATAAATGTGTTAAAAGAGTTACGGAATTAAGAAGTTGTTTTTGCACCCACGCACGTAACAATATATTCTGAAAATTAGCTAAAAATATCCAGTATTTTTTTTGAGATAATCACCGTACTACTATACTTTTTTTATAAAAAGGCAATGAATATGCACTAATATGAAGAGTAAATGGACGAAATTCTTCACATTATTCAGACTCAAGTTAAAGTTGGAGAAGTATGCACTATCAGATGCGATCACAGAAAAAAAATGAATTATTTCGGGCAATGTCCAGAAAAATCACATTAGGTGCATTTTCCAGGTCACCAAGATTTTTGCCGTAGACCTTTAAATTTACTGGCCTGCTCTCTGCCCATTTCCCCTAGACTTTTCTACAGTGAAGAACTGCTGCATCATCATCCTTGCCCACCATAAGTCCCTTATCAGTTACGACCACAATAAAAAGTATCACATTTCACTCATCGCTTCACCACACCCTAACTTCTCAGGTGGCTTCCAATAGGGGAGGGGCTAGGGTGAGGGGAAAGAATAGTAGGGGTGGAGTATCACACCCAGGTTGGAAATGAACCCAGAATCCCTTCGCTCACCGAAAGAAGCTCAAGGGAATGCAAGAAAAAAATTGCTGACAGTGTCGGACACACACCACCCAAAAGTAGTCCCTAATCTTCTGCCTTCCTTATCCGGTGATTCACATTCAAGTTTGGGGAGATGGGACAAGAGTAGATGGGAAAAGCGTAAACAAAGCTGAGTACCATGACTCGTCAGTGATTCGGGGCAAAGAAAAGAATCTGGGGAAGCACGCGAAGCGAAATGGGAGGAGCGGCTACCAAACGATGAAAGTGCTCATGCAGCGAAAATGGGTAAAGGATATCACACCATCTGGAAAATACTACTCCACCATGCCTGGCGATCCTACGGTCATCACTTGAGGAGGGGAGGCTCAGAAGGAAGAGAAGGGGAAGGGATAAGTCATGGTGTAAAAAAAAAAAAAAGCTAGGGACGGAGTGGCCGAGATGTGTATGTACTCAGGGGATTTTTGATCGGAGCTGCTACAGCTGCTGATGTGTGGCGCACCATAAGCACAAGCACATCCTCAAAATAGCTTGGCAACACTTAAAAATAACTTATGCTCAAGAAAAATACAACATCATAATGACTTTGAAATAAGCACTAGCTAACCATCAAAGTGCGCTGTCCTGGTGAATCATTTTGAAATAAACGATAAGATGTGGCATCACGGGACGAAATTCGACTTCGAATTACATATAAAGCGTATTTCAAATTATCCATACCATCAATCATGCAATTTCATATTCCATTTGCCAGGGACTGCTCACAACTTTGAATTAATTGAAATTTCGAATTAACCCCTTCCCAGACACATTTTTTTTAGGAAATGGTTCCAAAAAGGATCATATTTTTTTAATTGCATTTTTTAATAATTTATATGTTATAATGATGGGAAAACAAGTTTATTTTGAGCATTGAACTTTTATTTATTAATAATTTCAATTTAAACCCTTATTGTTATAAATTTTCTAAAGTGAGAGAGATTCACTTCTACCTCAGCTATAAAAAGTATTTATGCCAAAATATCTATATTTTTATTGAAAATTCTACAACCCTAACATATATCCAAATCGATTAGTACAAATTTTAATTATTTTCAGATTTTTTTGTGTGGTATGTCCTAAAACATGGTGAGAGACATTGTTACAACCACAGAGTTACATCGCAATCTGGGCAAAAATATTTGCTTTCCCTTCGAATAATTTTCCCGTGCACATCTCGATTTCTAGTACAAAAAAAGCACTTGCGTGTATGGGCGGAGAGGGTGAGGTTTTGCAGGTGACCTACCCACTTCAGGAGCCAAAAATTGGGGATGTACTCCTCAATAATTTTTTTTGATGAGGTCAAGTCTATTATTCAAATATGACTTCCTTCCATCTGTTCAACATTTGGTAGATTTTTCAAATCTTATTCAGTTTTGGATTAGTACGTATTTCTGCGACATATTCCTCATTTTTGTGAATTGTAAATTTTTCCAGATTTTTTTGCAAATCGGCGAATGACATCGTTTCCCAAAAAACAGCGTACACAGAATCCACCGTGTGGTCCAAAAATGCTCTTTGTCAGGCTTTTATACAATGCTCTGCAGCATTATTAGCACCAAGAAATCTCGTATTTCGGGAGCACTCCACGCCATTGTTCTCTGGAACCGGAGCGTTTTTCACGAAGACACTGATTAGCATACCAATTTGTCTCATCAGCAATTAGTTATATAAATTCATCGCCGAAGAACGGTTGAAAAAAATGGAGTACACCACCATCTTCTTGAACTTCAAAAATTGAGTGATGAAGCACTTTCAAATTGAACCTTGCAGGTGCAGGAGGGGGAGCTTCGCTACTTTTCATTTCTCTCCATTGGTCGTCTTCAATAGGCTCACCTTCGTACTCGACATCTAATATGGTGTACTCAGAGAAGCTCGATTCAGGTCCCGAAGTTTCTAAATTTTCTTTTTCCACCTCAACACCCTTTCACTCTCACTTTCTGTTGCAGAATGAATAAAGCATAACAGTAAAAAAACACTGAGGTAACCAAAAATTGCTCTCGACCTCTAATCGTATAAAAACGGATTTCTGTGAAACGCTGATGGAGAAGGGACACTTGACATGAATGCTCAGGAGGAGAGAGAAGTACTAACGTATGTCTCTGTTGAAAATTTAGGATAAATTGAAATGATTTTATGTCGACATCCTTTGATAAAGGTAAAAGAATTTCAGGGGTACATTAGGAATATCCACGGATATATTGACATAAGCTTGTATACAGTACCTTCCCGAAGAGGATAAGATAAGACAAATCGGTGAGATTTAGAGAGAAGGGAGGGGTATCGAGAAAGATGGAAATCAGGGGGAATAATAACAAAGGCGGAGTCTTCCTGCTCAAAGTCTTACTAAATGCACATCTGAGGGAAAATGTGCCTTTTCCTTATGTGCGTATTCTTCGCTTTCAAAGATAACCGCAAAACAAGCACATGAGGTCGTAAAGCAATGAGGATGAAGGCATTCTTTTCCACAGAAGATCTTTCCCATTCATAAGGGTCCGCTGTCCCACTTGAGTGAAAAAATTATGGCTCTATTATGACAGGCACCAAGCAGGGTTGGAAAGCGACCGCACGCCCAACCATTTTCTTGGGGCTTCCCAGACGGACAATGCACTCTTGGCGGCACCCCTTATCTATTGTCCCTTTTTTTTCAGGTGACCTTGGAAGAAAGAGGGCTGCAGCGTAGTACATGAGCGCGAGAGGAAACCTGAACGCAATGTAATGGGTATGCATAAGTTCAACAATTCTTTCTACTCCCACACAATGTATTACTAGAGCATGAATATATCTAGACTAATCATGCGAAAACACGCTTCACTAGTCATAGCTTTATCCGAATATTCCTTTATCCTGTATTCGCTTTTTATATGGCTGGTTGCATAACAACCCCTGCCACACGTCCTTGGTGCAGTTTACGGAAAGGTAGGTACGTAATGTATTGTTTAGAAGCGATTGTAAGGGATTATTTTTATTTTTCCTAATACATAGTATCACCGTTACGAGTGTATATCGCACGACTGTTATTTTTGCATCCGGCCAGTTGCCGTGAATGTCGGAATCCATTATATTTGCGTTATGAACCCCAAAAATAAAAAACAAATGCAATATTTTTGTAAATGTAATAACATTTGAATGCGGTATACATGCATTGATATTACGTCTAAATGTATGAATTCGATACCAGATAAATTTATCTAAAACAAGAGCAGATAATGCGCTAAATCTCACGTGTAATTGTCCAAATACCAAGGTAAAAATTACGAAAATTATGACGCAATTCCATACGCTAATGCAATGAAATAAGTCTCAAAAACTGGCTAAAAATGAGCCAGTGTGTCCGCAAACGCCATCTGCTGCCTAGAGATAGAATTTCTACGAAGGGGACGAGATTATTCGTCTTCGGAAGCTAGGAAGTCGAAAGAGCGGCCTTGGACGAGTTAACTCGTCCCTGACGCGATTTGACACACCTGGTTAGGACGAGTTAACTCGTCCTTGTCAGGGAAGGGGTTAAGAAAGTTCAAACTAACTGTACTGGTTTGACTGAACTGTAAGGCTTACTGTACATATCAGCCATTCTGATAAATAAGAGCCCTGGGCACAGGCCATGAAATTCAAGAAATAAATAAGACACTTGGAGCTAGTACCTAGATGGTGAGAATCAGGCAGACTCAACAGTAATTTTAGGAGGCAAGTCCTTAACAAGCAAATCCCTGATTTCCACCTCCTCCTCCATTATTTCTTTTCTAGTTTAGGAGTCATTTACACCAAGTGTGTCACAGTCACTTATATGGTACATACAGTCTACTTCATAAGCAATTTCATGGTAGGTGGTGGTGTTGATTGGCGCTAACTGATTATTCTTAGCATGCCTTACAAGCACTAGAGTCAGTCTTTTATGTGAATGCAATTAATTTTTACACCTGCAGTCATTCACCACACTGTACTCACATGTGTATCCTTCCCAGTTCTCTGCGCACAATCTCATCATCCAGCTTATCCGCATCACCTTCCTCCTTCTCCATCCGATCAAGGCCACGCTCATCTTCATCACCACTTCCAGCCCATTCCTCCTCCCCTTCCGAGAGCTCGGCTTCTGCTTCCAGGTACTCTAGGCCCCTCCTTGGACCCCTCGTCTTCTTCACTGCCCTCTTCTCCACCACGATTGCATTCTCCTCTGAGTCGTACTCCACAACCCTCTCCACTCCATCCTCCTCATCCAAATCACTCTCCACCTCAGACTCAGCATCACTGACCTGCACGTCACTCTCGACAGCATCCTCTTCTTTGTCCTCCAAAATTTTCGGCTTCCCCTGGTTAGAGATTTGCTCTTCATCTTCATCATCTGAAAAACATAACAGATATATATTCACACTGGTTACAAAACACAATGGCGAACTTTATTTAAGGCAGTATAAACTATGCATATGGCTTCATGTTAGTAATATAGGTAACGTAAAAGGCTGCTTAGCAAAGTGCTCCATATTCAAATACGGAGCAGCCTCTGAGCAAAAACTGTTGTGGATGATGACCTGCCACACCCTTTATATGAAAGTGTGCTGCAAATCTCACACAAGACTCATTTCCTTATTCTCGATATGAAAGACAATGCCTCACTGAAGAATGGCAAATGAAATCTGACACATCACTCACCAGATATATTAAGCCGCTTTAACTTTTTGCGCTTCACGGTTGCTTCCAATTCATCATCCAAAGAAAATTCCTTGTCACCATACTTATTTTCATCATTAAATGAAAAGCTCAGTTTATTCCATCTACTGTCTCTACAATTATGGAGGCTCTTCTGACAACTGTGAATATAAGGAATTACCATGAATTAAAATGTAGCTAAAACAAAACACTTCCAAATTTTAACAATGATCATAAAACTTTTTATATGTATTGAGAATCTTAGAAGTTCTTCCATCATCCTGTTTAACTCTTTTACTGCCACCGGGTCGATATATTGGCCCACACTGGATGTGCGAAAACTGCCACGGGCCAACTTATCAGCTCAACTTTAAATACCTGAATTTAATGGCCCAACTTCAAAAACCTGAAATAAGCCTTGGCAGTCTTCGCAAATCCCACCCGAAATGGGATAGCAGTAAAAGTGTTAAATTGGAAGTTCCAGGAACTAATTAAATAATAAATGAAATTGCAAATTTTAACATTAGTGATAAATGTGAAATAAATGCAAAATATTTCATTTTTGCAAAACAAATTTGTGTGTTAAAAGCCTCCTTATGTACTGTGGATAACATTACGAGTGGCAAAGTTACTGTATCCCTGTGGCCGGGTTAATGAAGCCATCAAAATTTGAATGAAATAGAAAAATTTTAGCTGTAACTCAGGTCACTCAGCAATGGCTGGACACCTACTCTCAAAGTCATGAAACAAAAATGGAAGAAATTTGACATTAAGATTGGCTCTCAGAATCCTCCCTTCTAAGCAGACCAATCATGAGCCACCTGACCTAGCGAGAACAGTATACATATAAAGATGACCAGAACCTGGAAGCAGCACTCCAACTCCCCTAATGACGATGCACGAGTTGAGCATCAAAATGTCTACAATTTTGGAGAATCTAACCTAGTGGAGAACCCATGAGGAATTTCTGTATCTAGTACACTGGGAAAGCACCAAATCTTTTATTAAATAAGGTACATCTTTCCTAATCTTCTACTAATTGCCTGGCATTCTGTTGATGCAATGGAGAATAGTTATACCTCTGTACAATTACCATTGAATAATTGGTCCCTTGGTTACTTTTTATACACATATGTACATCAGAAATCACCTTTCTGTATTGTATTGAAATAGTGTATACCCAACCGTCAAAAACAGCACATATCAAAAGCCTGATAAGTGGAAACCAGATTTGTTCCATTGATAAAACAAAATTATATTTCCTTGACACATCGAAAACATGGCATGACCACACCATACACAAGGTTGAGCAGGTCCTCTAAAACCCCACACCTCAAGGAGAAGCACCTGTTCACAAACTTCCATCCCATGCATTATTGGGCCCAGGTAAATAGCAGGATGGTCTAAAGATTTTATTCATTAGTTCCTCCTTTGCATTCCTAACAATGAATATCTTTCTTGAGGTAAGCACATAAGGATAAATAAACACAAACTTATATATAAATAATATTCTAGCTCCAATTTTGACTTCCATGTCAGAACAATTATTGGTCCTAGTTAGGTATCATTAAAAACAGATTATCTTCAAATTATTGGCTCTAAAACTAGAGTTCATGCTAACACAAGAGTTGGCAATGATTCAAGGATCCAGTAAAATTAAGAGCAATGTAGTAGAAAACAGCATTGGATAGGATAGTAAGTAGGGAGATACACCTACCGTTTTTCATCATTTTCATCCTCCTTAACCTTTCCCTTTGCTTGGGACTTGTCAAAGAGTTCCTGAGTGTCTTCCAGATTCAATGAGAAGTCATCCTCTGCTTCACTCATCTTGTTTGCTCTCGAGAGGAATGCACCAGACATTAAGTTGAGCAACTCATCCTCAGCCATTTCACTACCTTGTGACTGGCCAACCAAATTTAACAGAGCACTTTTACCTGAAAGAATATTTTAAAGCTTTCTATGATATCAAATACAACAGAATTGAGATACTTTTCAAGTTCAGCTCACCTCTACCATTTCTGCATTTTCTACCTCAGAATTTTGGCAGATCTATCATTACCTTTACCCCATTCACTCAACCTTGACACTTACACTTTGATTTCAGACACGCACACATTCACGCGATTTCCACACTCTCACCTCCTCCCACCTCAACAAGCCAAATAAAGGAAAGCGAAGGAATAAAGGAGGGGGGGGGGGAAGAGTGGTTCGGGTGAAAGACAAAAAGGTGTAACGGCTCTGACCGTTACATTAGGGAGAGCTATATTTCAGATTATTTGCGCAGTTAAAGGGTTAAAAATACCTTTATATCATAACTTTGTCAATCAGGATCGTAAAATAACAACCACCTCTTAGTTGCCTATGGGTAGGGATAGGAATTTTTCGGTGGTTTGAGATGGAGAAAAGCGGTACTTTGAAATTAGGAATTCGGTACTTTCAACATGACATTTTGGTGTTTTCACAGTGACCACAAATTTATATATATATATACACATAAAATACCGATTATTTCAGTCTAGAAAAGGGTCACTTATACTATAGTACAACCCAATATGATCAGGGTTATTATGCAACACTTCCCCTTCTAGACATGTTAAGACTGAAGACAATCACCTCGGTCGCGGAACCTTGAAAAGTGGCACTAAATTTATAAATAAAATTTAATACATTTCGTGTATTGACATGTAACTTTAGAGAATTACCAACCTTGTGAAAGTTTGCGGCAGTTATGTGCTTCGAAGATTTTAAATTTTTCCAATTGAGTCTTTCCCAAGCAACCTGACAGTTGTAGAATATGTACATGACTGTACTTTTATCGATACATTAAAATCCATCTTTTTGATACTGGAAACCCCAGTCTCTTGCGCTTAATTTTGCATTCCGCATCTCAATAACTCATCAAAATCACTTGAAAGCACAGAAACCAGGAATAAAACTAGGATTCTTAACTTTTATCACTGGAAAACAAACAGTCATTTGACGGAAATGGGCAAAAACTAGAGATTCAAACAATATAATCAATCTTAGTGCCACGCAATAAATTAATATATCGACAATTATATTGATGTCGTAGATGGCCTTGATTGGTGCTTTAATGCTAGCTACGCAACCATTGCAATGGAACAACCCCATTGCAATAAGGTCATTCACTGTGATATGAAATTGCAGTTTAATTCACGAATTCGGTAGATGGATTGGAAAATAGATTTTCGGTGGAGACAAAATTCTTCTATATTTAGCCACTCACTCTTAAATCAAAAACAAAAATTCACGAAACTTGCCACCCACTCAAAAAGTTCGTGACAACATCAGAGATCCGGTTCAGTTTGTAATTCGCTTGCTGAAAACGAGGGAAGGGAAATGCTGCATAGCGCCCAGCGTGATTGGACGGAGCAGTGAGTGACTTCAAAACTTTTCTTGTTGGTTCTTTTACGTGAAAGGGTTAAGAACCCCGATTTTTCGCCGCCGATAATTCGAAAAGCAGGCGACGGATCAAAAACGGAAAAATAGGTCTCTCTTTATTTTTCAAACTCTATCAGAATTGGAATTTTAAAAACTCTTGGCGAACAAGCCCATTGAAATGAAACAACTCAAAGCGGCTATTCACGCATGCACAGTCCGTCTCGTCTTCAAATCTGTAGTAGAGTCTAATAAACAAATCAGAACAAAATAAAAAAATCGGAAAAATACGTGTCTCTTTAGTTTCAAAACTATAATTAGTATTTAAAATCTCTTAGCGAACAAGCCCATTGAAATGAAACAACTCAAAGCGGCTATTCACGCATGCGCAGTCCTTCTCATCTTTAAATCCGTAGTACTGTTATGAACAAAGCAGAACCAAAATAAAAAATCGGAAAAATACGTGTCTCTTTAGTTTTCAAACTATAATTGGCATTAAAAATCTCTTTGTGAACGATCCCATTGAAATGAAACAACTCAAAGCGGCTATTCACACATGCGCAGTCCGTCTCATCTTCAAAATTGTAGCACAGGGATTCCCAAACTATGTTCCGCGGAAGGCCAATGGGTGTTCAGAGTAACCTATAATGGCTTTATATGCTGCAACCTAAACGCAATGGTTTAATTATGTGAAGTCCACAAGGTGTTCCGTTAAAATTTCAGGATTTACGAAGTGTTCCATTGCAGGAAAATTTTGGGAAACCCTGCTGAAGCAGATTACCAGGGATACTACATATAAACATTTACACACTCCCTGCAGATTACTTAGAATAAATGCGCATATTGCTTTTCCTTTGTTTGACTCACCTCTGAGCAGAGAGCCACCGATCATAGATGCCAATAGATGGTTATTCCACTAATTGTAAATAGAAAGCACCGCAGCGTGACGAGCTGCGTATTGCCAGTTAGCGCCGTAAATCGAAAGCACCCGATGTCATCCTCTCGCGATTGTTATCGTAACACCGGTTATGCTACGATGAACGGCAAACTTCCGCATACCTCAGGAATATTTGCACGCGAGTTTGTTTAAATCGAATTGAGAACATTTGCTTGCAATTTTAATGTTTTTCTTGCGTTTGAAATGTACTTCCAACCATTTTCTCATAAAAAATGAAAATTCGCGTTTTGGGGCACAATTCGAGAACATTTCGCTTGTTCAAAAGTCATTTCCCCAGTCAGTATGGAGTATGTTGTAACTAACTACCACTCTTAGGACATTTTTGCCTAAATTCGCAAAATTCGCGATCGTGAAATTTTCCTATCCCTACCTTGGCATGGAATGACCCATTCCATGCCAAGTGGTCTGATTTTAGAGAAGTGCCCCGCTCGACCATCACGGATTTCAATGAAATTTTATGCCGACATTCACATATACCTCCAATGAACAATTAAAATTTTTACGTTCGCTGATGGTATACTTGCCGAGATATAGTACTTTGTTTGACCCCTTGCTGCAGCCTTCTTCATTATGACTTAGAGAATTCGGTAACTTTCAGGCTTAGTATCTCAGGGGATATTTTGACGAGAGAAACAAAAATTGACTATCTTGTACATTTTTTTGCACTCTATTAAAAAAAATAACTGTAAGAGCGAACTACTAGCAGAAAATTCAGGGCGAAGCTGGCCCGAAAATTGCGGATCGAAAAAAATTAAAATTTTGGCTTTTTATATTTCAGGAAGTAAAGGTATAATCAACGTAAAACTTTGCACGTGATAACATATCAACACATGGTTTATGAATACAAAATTTCATCTTCCTAGTGCTTTCCTATAATTTAAAAATTGAGTCAAAATTTGACAATTTTTTTAAAAACGTCAAAAAAAGGGTATTTTCACCGTGATTTTACCATAAAAGACCTTCTGAAATTTCTTTTGGATCATTTTCATTAGAAAAAGAATGATTTCAACCCTCTAAAAAGTATATCTGGTTTTTCATTGTGGGCATATAAGGCCCTAAAAATAGGGACAACTTTAGGATGACATTTGTAAAAACGACAAAAATAGTTTATTTTCTGCCCGCTCTTACAAAAGAAAGACCTTCTGGATACTCTTTTGAATCATTTTCATTTGAAAGAGTATATTTCAAACCTCTTAAAAAATACTTGGTTTTTCATCGCGAGCATATATGGCCCTAAAAATATGAACAACGTTGCTGTGTTGGCACCACATGCAGTCTGTTGTATATTGTCCTGTTTGTTTTATGTAGACATTTTTAGGAAATTGTGTTGGTCCATGGTGACATTGTCACTACCACTACAGGCATTTGAACCAGTAACCCCATAGCTGTAGGGGTCATGCCCGATAGCCGTGCAATACCAGCCATGGGTGAGTTTCTTGGCTGAGGATCCCAAGCCTGCAATTTGCTTTCTTCGACAAGGTTTCAAATCCTTGAGAGGGTATTTGTCTGGTTTCCAAGCCAAAGGTTGGGCAGCTTATCCTAGGTTCCCAAGCCTACAGTAGGTATCTTACATGGCTCCCAAGCCGAAGCTTGTATCGTTCTCATGGACTGCCATATTCCACAGATCGTATTTGATAATGGGATGCAACAAACTAAAATAAGTGACTACTTTCACCCAAAATGAGTGATTTCATAAGTATTCAAAAATTCTGTTTAAATATACCTTATTCATAGCTTAAAATAATATATATGATAAGGTTTATTAAAAATAAAATGTAAGAGACATCCTAAATAACTAGACACCTTGCATTGCTGTCACCTCTTCATAAAGTCTTGATTTTACACAGTGCCCTAATTTTGGTCCCTCCAACTGCATAAAATAAAGATTTTACTGTATTTTTAACATAGACTCTCAGCTGAGGATATATTTGCTATTTGTCGATAAATACACTTTTTGAGCAACTTAATTGTCTTTGTTATTTTATTCCAGCCAGTACTTGAATTTAAATAGTAGTCGTATGCTACTGGTATATCAATATCCCACCTGTTATTAGGAATAAGAATCGATGGAATCGACTCATCCCTAGTTTATATGTATTTCCGTTAAATTATGTATTTTTTTCAATAATTGTAGGGAACACCTGGGAAGCTCCATTTTTGTTTTGTTACAAGCAATAATGTGTACGCCATTATGCACGGGAAGGAGGATGTTTTGGGTAAGGAGCTCAATTTGTTTATTTTTCAAAGAGTTCTGACAATCCTTACATTACAATAATATTTGTTCACGAAAATGTTCATCATGTTAAATACACATATAGCATTATCAGTGCAATTATTGCAATATACTACAAGCAATTTGTTTTTTGTATCCACGATTTACACAAACATGAAGCGCGCATTCGCACCACGGATTTATCTGTCCTCTGACCTAATTATATCATTGGAAGTGTGAAGAGAAAAATATCGCTAGATGGCTTCGCTAACTTTGCCGCTGAACTTTATGAAAGCTGCATCTGTAAACTAAACATGCTGTTTGGTCATTGTCGTCATCATTAATAATTGAGTACGCATCAACATTAGGTATCTATGTATTTTCTTGTGAGGTGGAATAGGTGAAAAAGAAAGTATTTTTACAATAAATGATCACCAGTTATCTACGGCATGAGATAAAATGAGCGGCAGGATAATATCCCCTGAAAGTATTTCAACCAACTAATACGAATAAAAGTTGTTGTTTCAGGCTTAATTTTATGGAATAACATCATAAATGAAAATGACTGGCAATTTTCCACAAGAATATATTTTAAAATCGACCGGTTTCGGTGTACAACACCATCATCAGGTGAAATCATATCTCATACATCCGTATACATACCAAATTGCTATGAGGGGAGGAAAAGGATGAGAGGGGGTGGGGTTGGGAAGAACAAGGATTGGGAGTTGAGAGGAGGGTGAGATAATGTAAGAGAAACAATTGCACTTTTCCACAAAATGGTTTATTGCGTACAACGCGTTTCGGCTCACAGAGCCATCATCAGGTACAAGACAAAGTTATAAGAGAGTACATTGCATATATATGTCTTTTCCGAGGAAGGGGGGGGGGGTAGTGGGAGGAGACCAGAGGAGGAGGGGAAGGAGGAGGTAGTGGCTGGGAAAAATCAGGAAAATCCAAGGGAGGAAGGGGGGGGGGGGGGACTAACCCGTGAGAGAAAGGCCAAGAAACAGCAAAGGGTGAAAAAATGTGGGTAAGGGGGGAAGAAGGTAGGGAATAGGCATGTCATTAGAACGTAGGGAAGCGGCGCTAGGGAAAGGAGGGGGAAAGAGTGCACCTGAGGGTAATTAGGAAAGGGGGTATGAATAGGAAGGAATAAGGTGGGCACCGCCCGGCTTAAGGGTGGAGTGCCTGGGTGAGTGGATGGGAAAAAACCCTCAAAGGGAGGGGGGAAGTCAGTTGGGGGGAGGGTGAGTGGGAGTTTGGCTGTTTCTTTTGGGAAGGGGAATTTTGAGGAGAGGAGAATGGGTAACAAACACTTGTTCATTTAAAAGAACATCCACATCTGATTTTATGATTTCCAAGGATTCTAAAACGTCCAATCTTGTGCCTTTACTTTCAAGGTGGAGAATTTCAGGTTGAAAGCTGCAGGAATGAGATGTTTCTATCAGGTGCTTGGCTAAAAGTGACGTTTCATCATTGTTTTTCCAACACCTTTTGTGTTCCTTAGTCCTGATGTTGAAGTTTCTACCTGTCTGGCCGACGTAATATTTATTACAAGAGTCACAATGTATTTTGTAAATGCCAGATTGAAGGAGAGGATCTATTTTGTCTTTATTGCTGCTTAGAATTTTTCCCAGCGTTAGAGGATTATACATGGAAACATTGAATTTATCTTTTGGAAATTTACGAGCAAGCTTATTGGACAGATCACCCACAAACAATAATCGACACCATTTTCTAGGCTTTTCACATATGGGCAAAAGAGAGCATAGATGTGAAATAGCTTTGGTTTTTAATTTTTTATTTAAAATTTTTGTTACTGTGTTCACGCTGTAGCCATTAGAAACTGCAATTGATTTTATGGTGGCCAGTTCAGTGTTGAAATTGGTTATTGATAAGGGTAAATTTACAAGACGATGCAGCATTGAGTGGAAAGCCGAAAGTTTCTGTTGTGGCTGCTGGACGCCCCAGTGAAACCAGACCTTAAGAGTGACTTTGAATCGTAGGCATCGTAGCACATAAAATATGGAACCAATCGGACTAATGCGTTCGGCTTTGTTACCACGAGCCCACAGAGTTGCCAACGAGTAAAAAATGTAAATAAGTCGTGTACGGATGTACTCGCCTGCGAGAGACTAATTGCTACAACCATCATTTTCCTCTCATGATCCCTGGCATTTTTTGCTACCGATTTTCGCAAGCATTAATCCATGATGAATATTCCTGGTACAGCATTTGTTTGCTGCGCATGTGCTCAAAAACTATGACATGTATCGGAGATGGTGCTGTACTGTTCAAGCGGTAGATTCAGTCGTAAATATATCCCAAAGAAGTTTTTTTTTTCGCACTATTTCAGACTGATTACACTCAACCTTGCTCCAAGGTATAATTATTCCGGCTGGCAATAGCTATCATCGAAAGAATCAGGTTCAATTTCCCACCCTAATTGAGTGTTTTGATGTAGACTTCGAGCAAGACATTGCCCTTCCCTTCTTTTGCCGCCAACAGCCAACAAAACCAGAGAAAAATAGTTCGCTTGGCTCGTACGACCTATTACTTTTACGCACATTAATTCTAAAGTATGACTAGCGCTGGGCGCATACATAATCAAAGGGAAAAACGCTCAAGCACCTATACATATTTGTATCGGAAAATGGTATAGATACCTTTCTCCCCTTTCGATTCAACCCAGTGATTGAAAAAATATTCTAAACGAGAGCTCAGCTGCGTTCCTGCAGATTGATTGAGAATTAAATAAGGGTTTTGTAGCTTAATCCTTATTAGAGATATAAACAAGAAGAGCATAAGTGGAACCATCCTATGAGATGCCGAAAGTCACGCTGTCGGAGAGGGATCATGAAACCTCGTCAGCATCGTAGCCCTATTGGAAGCACTTGCATTTCCCCCCCCCCTCCCCCGGGAGGACATTGGGGGTGGGAATTACCTACCAGTGCGGAAGCAGGACACCGAATTGGCCAAGATCTTAGGGTAGGTGCGTTGAGGCATTACTTATCACAAGTTGGCAGTTTATTGGCTGTAACCCCCAGCAATTTAAATCAATAGATCACGATCTTGCAAAGAAACGACCTTGAGGCTTGTAACGAAAATGACCAAGTCCTGATTTCTCCTAATAAGAATGAAATTTTTCTAACTCGGGATGCATTACATCGATTCCAAATTGCTAATGACGTCAACTCCCAGTTCAGTTTGCATTTATCCAAATGAAAGGCCATGGTGGGAGCGACGATGGAGCGAAGCAAAGCGCAAAAATAAATAACTTTTTTTTGGTTAAAACTTTCGCGGGTCATTATCACTGTATGTATGTTTTTTCGGGTGCACCCCGCGTACTATGACCAGGTGTGAAACGTCAGGTTTCACACCTGGTCATAGTACGCGGGGTGCACCCGAAAAAACATACATACAACTTTTTTTTGTTAATTGAGTGATTCTCTCGACAGAAGAGCTGAAGTATTTTTTATAATACACATTCATTTGATTGTCGTATTTCTTCTTTAATTCTTATTCACTGATTCCCTTTTATAAGACTGCCCGAATGGACCGGAAATTAAAGAAATGCGAAATAGAAATGCCCGCACATTCCCATATTGTTTTACCCCCACCCGGCAATCCCCACCAGGAAAATTCACCCTGCTTTCCATCTCCGTTGCTCTAAAACGGCGGCTTACTCTTCTGCATCACCTTTCTCACTTCCGGCGAAACTATCAAACGCTTTCCTTCTCTCCCATACTGGTCATATTTCCCCTCAAGTCTCCGTGTCCCCCCCTCCCCGCTCTTCAAGGTTGGCACGAGCCATCACCTTCACACCAAAGCCCCCGTTCCGGCCCCCCCAGGAGATCAGGCCCCTTCTAGTACCCCCTCCGTCCCACTCAACACTAGGTCAGGATGCGATGTCCCACTGCCGGCCCCCCATGCCAACTCTTGGACCCTTAAGTAAAAGCCCCCCACTCTCCAAAAGCATGTCTTCCCTCCCCGCTGACGCAGCCGGTCGATGTAAGGGAAAAGGAAGATAAGATGTGACAGTTCGGCGTAAAGCCGATGATTCATTCGATGTTTATTCCTCGCGCGTATCTCTTGCCTTTGGCTGCCAGGTAGATCCACGTCTCAAGTGACGCACGATACTCCGAGACCATGGGTCGCGTAGTTGTTTTTGTGAGAGGGTGAATGGTGGAGGGTGAGTAACCCCCTGCAATGATGGGGAAAGTAGGGGGAGACAGCTGAT
Source organism: Pyrrhosoma nymphula (assembly GCA_963573305.1). Taxonomy (NCBI): domain Eukaryota; kingdom Metazoa; phylum Arthropoda; class Insecta; order Odonata; family Coenagrionidae; genus Pyrrhosoma; species Pyrrhosoma nymphula. Next base: position 74,177,789 of record OY754338.1, on the reverse strand, counting down.
TCCGGCCTGGTGCGTGGCCTGACCTGGAGCTGCAATGCTCAGACGAAAATGTCCTTGCTTTATCGAAAGCAGAGGGAAAACAATAACAAAAAATATCCCCAATTTTAGTTCAATATCGAATCTTCAAATGGATCCTGAGGTTTAATGAATGAAGAGCAGGCGACCTAATCTGAATAGAGCCACAAATGAAGCTTTCGCATAGTATAGTGGGAAACGAAAATTATTGATTTGTAGTGATAACATCTTTAGTAGCCGATGAAGTGTAAAAGGAGTTATATCGCCTCCGCCATTGAAGTGCGTGGCTTGTATGTACAATCTACTTTTGAAAGGAAGTACATATTTAGTTGGACTCCTCTATAAACTTCATCGTATCGGAAATAACCACGCACAAATTAGATGAATCCAAGGGAGAATAACGATTTTTATTTCGCGATAATAACGGGCATATCAGTATTTGCACAAAATACACAACATGCATCCATCGCATAGCATCCGCGAGAGAATCTTATTTTCACTGTCTTCAATATCCGGTGCAAATGATCGCGCAAGTCGCTCACTTCCTTAATGTATTTATAAATCAATATTATTGACGATTATACATCGCTAACGCTAAAGTTACGAGTTCTCCAGTTAGGAAATAATATAGAAAAATGCGCTAAGACGCTTCATTGCCTAGTCATTCATTGGAAAAAAGAACGGAAAGTTAGCTCGTAGGCTTCCGCGGATATAGTGTTGACTGTTTAATCTTTCGGGATTCATTCTGCAATGTTTAAAATTGCAATATTTCGCTGGTCCTCCTGCCAGCTTCATCAGGTTAACGGAACTGATTCTTTAGCAAAGATTATATACTCAGGATAGTTCTTTAGTCTCGCTCGTCTTTATATATAAGTGGACTCTCATTGTTGCCGGAATTTAAATTTGAAAAATTCATTTGAGCTTTCTACTTAACGAAGACGGTTACACATTAAGTAGAAAACTCAAACGAATTTTTCAAATTTAAATTCCGGCAACAATGGGACCCCTCATATATATAAAGACGAGCGAGACCAAAGAATCAGTTCCGTTAACCTGATAAAGCTGGCAGGAGGACCAGCAAAATATTGTTTATTGCAATTTTAAACATCGCGGAATGAATCCCGAAAGATTAAAGTCAGAACGAAAAGTTGGTTGCCGTGATGTATATTTCGGCGGGGCTTGGAAGGAGGTTGATTATTCTGATTTTCGGGATTTCTGCCGCGAAAAGCTGGGACGATGCGGTGGAAATCCCGAAAATAGGAAGAATCAAACTCCGACAAGTTGCGTTCGCAGGGTGTCCGGTGAATCTCAATTTCTTTTTTCCCTGAGTTTTCCAGGTTTTCCAGGCAAATGTTTTGCATTTTCCAGGGGCTTGCTGCACTTTGTTTCTAACATATTTTTAATGAATTTCTAATAAAATCGGCATAATTTTGCAAACATAAAAAAACGAAAAATTTCGGTCCCTACTTTGAGTTAAAAACGTAAGAGTATGCAAGGAATGTGGAGTATTACGGGTTTTATTTCAACCAACAAATAAACAAAAACGGTTAACTGACAACAAAATTCTGAGTCAGGTGCAATTTGAACACAATAAAGTAGAATTCAGACTAGTTTGATAAAGAACATGTAAATAAAAGAAACTGGTGTGACATTTTTCAATGAGTGCATTTCCGATTCAATTTCAGCAACAAATTTCTCGGCTTTTCCGGAAATTACGTTATTTTGGTTTGCAGCTCTTGAAACTTTTGCAGTATGTACCTCTTTCTTATTCTTTTTCTCTTGAGGCCTTGGTACCTTTCCTCCTCTCCCAAAAGGCTTCACTGTACTTTAAATGAACATTTTGGAAACTGTGAATTAATTGCTTTGTGATAGGTACGGATCTAACGCCCAAAAGCATTTAATTATGTAAAACAAAATTGTATTTTTTGGACAATACACGAATTTAAATTAGGTTGGATTGCCCCTGTACAGTGGCCCTGTCGACTACGAACCCGAGGGCCGTGATTTCCATACGCAGTGACCGCAAAATGTATTTCCGCTCCTTCAAAAACATTTCTGCAAACATTAAAACGAGGAGGGTGGAGATTATTTGGAAAGGATTATCAATTACATATATAACAATACCCAATTATCCATTTAGGTTGCCGGCCGAATGGTTTTCGTATAATGCGGGAAATGCCACTGCGCATGCTCAGACGTTTAGATTTCTCGTAAATTTGGCCACACCAAGAATTCCATTCGTACAGCTCTTCGAACAGAATCTTGATTTCCGCGTGAAATTGTTTCCGGTGACAGATTTCGGCATCAATTCCGATTCCATTCGTAGCGGCCATTTTACATGGGAATTATTCCGTGTGGAATTTGCCTTGTTATGCAATCGGCCCCCTAGACTGCGCATAGGGAGTGGTGTGGGATGACGAAGCACAAGCTGCGAGCGGGCGCACAGCTATGAAAAGAGTATTAAATGAACATGGAGCGCAAGGCTATGCTGAGCCGAGTATAATGCAAGCAAAGGCGCAGGTTCTCTCTCTCTGCCTTGATGGAAATCGGCTGCCATGCATTTTCCAGGGTTTTTCGGAAAAATACAAAAATTCCCTGCGTATTCCCTGAGTTTTCCAGAACAAAATATTTCCCTGAGTTTTCCCGGTTTTCAAGGTTTTCCAGGTCGCCGGACACCCTGGTTCAACTGACAATGAGTGCACCCTGTGGGCATGAATACACATTTAAATATACTTTCACGAATTATAACTTCGTAAATCATGCAAGTAAGTCGCTAGAGTACATCTTATTCTAAGGAAACAAAAAAAGAGCTTCATCGCGATGTTTTTGAAATATACTCGTTCATACGAAATTTAATATTACGAAGTGCCGATTTTTCCGGTCCCGTCGACTTCGTAATTTCGAGTTTCTACTGTAATACATTTGCCATGTAGCCTTTCATCTGCTGCCTATGGGACTTTAAAATTTCTCCCAAACCCAAAAATAATGAAAACAACAGTATCAAGCAACCAACAAAATTGGGTATTTATTTTCTTGTTAAGACATTCTGCTTCATGCCACCGTTCTTTAGGAAGCAAAATTAAACTTTTAAAAATCAAAACCTAGCAAATAATATCAAAATATGATTAAAATTTTTTTTCACTAATCACAGAATGTAAAAATGAATAATCTTTAATATGTACTTCCATTTCTTTGCGATGGACTCATTGGTTATCAAGATATAACGTCTCAAAGTCTCGTACCTAGACTTAGTGTATGGACAGTAAATGTTGGCACATGCTTTGAGTCCAAAAGAATTCAACATTTAAGTGATTCTCTTGTATTACATTTCAACACTAATACATAAATAACACTCACCTTTCAAAGAATCTTTTTCATCCTTGGCATGCTTTGGTGACTCTTCATCTTCAAAAAGCTGTTTCTGAGTGAAGGCCCAAGGACTAGTGTGACCAATGGTCATGGGCGAATTGGAGTAACGTTGCAATGCTGTGAGTGGCAAGGCGGGTGAGGGCAAAGACAGGCGGCCTTGGGCCTCATTCCTGTTTTGCGCAAATGGAGTTGAAGGGGGACTTGTCAAATCAGCAATAGAGTTGTAGTCACTTGCATCAGCATCCTCATCTTCTGAATCAAACAGGTCAACAGTTTTGAAGCGCTGAAATCTGCGTTTTTTACTTAAGGCAGGAGAATCAACTTGACCAGCTCCTTCATCTTTGGTGGAAGAATCTAATTCCAGCGGAACAAAAAAAAGATAATAATTAGAACACCACAAATATACACAGTAGTTAAAATAGCGCTAGCGCATGTTCGGTGGACTGTATCTCGGGCCAAAAATTTTTTTGGACAAAACTAAAAAATACGTATTACTTACTTTGTCCTGAAGTTTGACATATGTTAAACTCAATAACATCTGAGACTATGAAGGTAACCCCCCTGCCTGAATCGATATGGACTGGGCCTAAAGGACATGCTTTTTCATATGAGGTGCAATACACGTGCTTATGGATAATAAAAGTTTGGATATTGAGCATTTTTAGCAAAAATGCAAGGAATATTCACTTTTCAAGATGCTAAATGATCATTGTAAGGGACTCATACTGTTCTCATCTTTTACCATCAATTTAATGGTGGCAGAACTAGAAGCATATAAAAGTGGGCATGGAATATACATACTTTGCCCACATAGGCCAGGGCCTAATTGGCAGGTGCTCGGGTCCCAGAGACTTGAATGCTATGGGGAGGGGTGGAGATGGAAAGCTAGATGGACTTTGTGTAGGTCAAAGAACCAAGTTAGTAACCAAAGTGAGAAGAATTTTATGATGGCCGTTTGGTTACAGAAATAAATTTCCCTTTTTATGTTTATTCCCAGAATTTTATTTCTCAAAAGGCCAATTAATGCCAGCAGCACTATGGGGTGACAATAATAGGGTGGTTTCCTATTTTTTTTTATTGCCTAGATCTGAAGTTTATAACCCCTGGAGTACGTGTTTGAAGCCGTTCGATTTTTAAATGGCGTTAAGTATTTTTCCTTATTAATTAAAAAGTGAAAAAATTCAACGGCGCGAAAACGCGACGGCAAACTATTGCATGCTGGTTAATCCTACGTGTGACGTCACAGGTACGTACGCAACTACCGCAATCTGCCGCTAGGTGGTTCGCCGCCACTGCTTATCTGCAGACGACGTCCGCCGAGAAAGCTTTAGTAATAATAATAAATTTATTGACGGGAAAAAAACTATTTGCAAAAGTAAACTTGGTGTAAAATGGAAATGAGCTTTATTTATTAATTTAGCTGCTCTAGTCGCACAGAGAAACCTCATCAAAATAATGAAACATTTATGGTTACGGTATGGGGAATGAAAATCGTATAGTATAATATATTCTCAAATTAATGGTGCTAGCTCCTATTTTTTAGGTAAAGTTAGTATGAAAAGCATGAAATAAACCATTTTGTTCGTATTCATTTCAAAATATTTCCCGCAAGCAAGCGCGAAATCGTCACTTAATAACTATACGGAGAGCAGGTGCTGCGCCGCAGCTATGATACGATTACACATTAATTTAATTCATCCACTTTGTCGAGGTGTCATTGCCAGAACATGAAATTAGCAAAAAAGGCTTACCATCAATAGCATAATGATTGGCAAAATCTCGAAGCAAACTATGTATGAGAAAATACTAAAACAACTAAAATGCGTTGATCACCCCTCGCCGTGATCACAGACCATTGATGGGAACTCGTGATTCACTGCATCAGCTGATCAGCATCATATTCTCCAAGGAGTACCAGTAACATGCCTCCGAGGACATTGCTTTATAAAAATTGTTTTGTGCCGCAGTGTCACACAACAACATTTAGCGATAGCAAGAAAGCTTACGTCGCGGTACCACTAATCGAGAAGAGGAGAATTTTGTGGTTAAAAGCTGTCAGAAGAGAGTAGTACCTTGCTTTACTCCTCTGATTTCACCTGCACTAAACCGAACATCTTCTCTAAAGAACTCCACCACCATGGCCACATCCACTTACGGTAGATTGTCCGTACAAAACCAGTTTGTAAAGCCATTGAACTTCTTCTCATGAAACATTGTGGCTTTGTATATCAGCAAAAGGAACTGATGATGAAAGGTAACTAATGAAATATGCAAGGTATGAATGATAGGAATGGTAAATGAAAGGAATAGAAGATGAGATAAAGGAAATGTTTGTCAAAACGAAAGTGATCAAAACGTAAACATCTAGGCCGGAACACCACAGAACGCGAAGTCACAGGTACGCAGTTTCGTTATTCATTTCACTGCGCATGCGACGCTTGCCGCGAAGAACTCCTTCGCGGTAGCTCTGTACTAGCAGGTAGCGTAGGAGCCTAGAAAACTTCTTTTAATGGCATGCTCAATGGAGGAGACTTTCCGAAATTTGAGCATTTTAATCGAGGTATATTAATACATGTTCACCAGATTTTAGGGACTCTGAAATACTATAGTAAGTACAGTCGATGACAATTCCATATACCTCGCAATGTTGACTATCTACCTGTTACGTCATCATAAGAGCTGCCGCTGTTCCGCCATTTCCGAGCCTTTTCAAATGAACTTAAAATTAACATTCAATTTACTTGTAAACTAAGACTTTTTAATCCAAATAATTTGCGTGTAATGAATACGTTTATGCTGGGGCACCTGTCGCAATAAATGAATTCTGTTTTCTTTGATGAAGGAAACTACCCTATTATGAAATCTCAGACCAAAGAGAGCTGTTTCACTTTTTAGCATTACACAACCTCACTCTATATGTATTCTTCACTCCTTGGTAACACATTAGACCCCACTTTACGGACTGCCTGGAGAAGAACAGTCATCGTCATTACGATCTTAAACTCATGTTCTGATTGAGTGCAACTCTTAAAATTTGTTAAATTAACTGTAAATGCATTCTAGTTAATGCAAAAAACGTTGAAATATCTGGTCTTTACCCAGCAAATTATGAGAGTTAATTCTTCACAGATTTCCAACCGGGTCAGGAGTTCATGTACTCATGTTTCAAGGACTAACTCTGCCATCTTCTTCAAGGGGGTTGAGCCCTCTAAACATCAGTAACTGAATTCCTGGCCAGGTAGGAAACCTGTGAAGAATTTACTTATTGAAATAGACATTTCCTTATTTCTTTCTCCATTTTACCGCCTGCATTGGTTGGCATGGGGTCCCGATAACCCCTATTGGATTGCCAAGGGGAATCTTTGATTCTGCCTTTCCATGTTCTGCCATGGCAATTTGTCTTCGTGTGTTTCCTGTACAAAGTGGTCTTCTTTCCACGACCTTCAACTGATTCCAAAAGTATGTGGTTCGGCTGGAATAATTGAATTGCCTTTTTTACCTAAGTGCTACGATAATGGCCTTGTGCTAAGGTGATAAATGAAAGGTGATACAGTACAGTAGAGACATTAGAGTCCGAGAAGCATATTGGTGAAAAAATGAATAGATTTTTGATTATTTGAAATCTAGGACGTCTGAAACACATTACACTATCTGTAAATTTTTTATGCATTCTTGATGTTATCGAGTAATATCTAATGATTGCATGCTTGACCTCCAGGCCAAAATAAATTAAAATGAGAGGGTGAAACTGTATTTTCGTCTAAAGTGAAAATAATGTGGATATTGCCGTATGTTTTAACTTACAATTAGACCTCCAACTAAGCACACAAATTATAACTTGTTGAAATTACTCACTGAATCAGGTTGCTGAGAACATACTAAACATATTAAAGTATTAGGCAATTGATAAAATAAGCACAATGAAATTTTGTTTATTCTAACTTATAACCACCCCAGTATGATTATAGTCCCAGGATGAAGGATGCTGAGACAGACCAGATGTTCAGCATTGAGCATAGAGGTCGGGTAGTGGGAGATAATGCATGATTGTTCCCGAGAAGTTGACCCAAATTTCTGCTACCCTGCCTTTGAATTAGTATGCTAGTTTATCCATTTAATTTATCATCCACTATGTCACAAAATTCATAATGAAATAACTATGGTTAATTGAATACCTCTACTCATGGAAAACATTTAGTAACATCCTGTAATTCATTTGTTCACTTTAAAACAAAATTCACCCTCAAAATGGTAAGGTTTCCTGTATAACTTAATGGAATTGGTTACATATCACTAAATGAATTACTACTTTGTATACTCCACAATTTATATAGCGTGGAATATACAAAGTAGAAATTCATTCAGTGATACAAATGGGCCTTAGGGATGGATTAATTTCATAAGCCATTGGTCCACTTTATTATGTATATGATCAGCGGACAGAAATAAATTAAAAATAAATAAAAAAAATATTTAGTCTCAAAATTAGTTATCCCTCAAACACTACATTATCCTTTTAGCCTTGGTCTTCGTCATAATTAATTATGAAAATGTTAATAACAAAATACTCATACTTAGAGAAAAACAGCCTTTTAATTGGGTAGTAGAGAACTTTTTCATCCCAATTCTAGCCTAATCTAAGGGTACAGAGAATTCAAGGTACTAGGGCTCAGCCACAAAAAAGAGGGAAAAGAAGCAGTTCACTGGGCCCATTACCATATAAAACATACCTTCGACATCAACAGACATCTTTGTTTCATTTTTCTTATTTTCTAATCCATTCTCCGAAATCAAAGCTTCCTCATCCTCCTTTTGGTCATCCGTCTTCTCACCAAATGAAGATCCCTCATTGCTGTCCTCATTGCCTTGATCAACAACTTCTTCATCATTGCCTCCATCGACATCTTCCTCATCATTGCCTCCATCAATATGTTCTTCTTCCTCATTGCGTACATCGACATCTTCCCCTTCCTCATCTGACTCCTCTGCCTCATCATCTAAATACGCACTCTTGGGTCTTGACTTTGTTGACATGTCCACATCATTCTCTTCCAATTCCTCATCTTCTTCTTCCTCTGATGATGAGGAATCTGTGAACTCTTCTTCCTCTTCATTGTCAAGGTCACATTTTCCTCCTTCAAAGAAATTTAAAAAGAAGAGGATGATCAAAGGAAAAACATGAAATCGATGATTATTTTCACTATCCATATGTCAGGCAATATACTTTTAATTCATTTTGAACCTCCTTACTAGCTTATTCAGATTCAATACACAAAGATATCACAATGCGAGTACTCTAATTTCCACAGGAAGCATTACATTATGAAGTTAAATAAATCCATTGGTTTTGAAAGATAAATTAGATCATAGTTGACAGGTTTACTCTGTGGAAATTCATATTAATCAAAGATAACACTTTGTATTTTCCACACTTATTTTTATTGCACCTCCACCGGTTTCAATGCTTTTCACATCATTTTCAAGAGGAGACAGAGTGAGCAGTTGGTCTGACATATATATGTTTGAGAAGTAGGGGGTATATTTTTTTATTTTTTTTTTATTTGCCCAATTGACACAGGATACAATCACTTAGCAAGTGTATAAGGCACGTCAAAAAAGAAAAATAAGAAGTTACAAATCACATAAATATTCCTTGACACTATAAAAACACTTTTGCACAAGGTATAATGAGACAGCCTTTTTAAAGACTGTCAATTTTTCAATATTCTTTATAGTGGCAGGTAAGTTATTGAATAGTTTCGTGCACATGGAGTGTGGACCTTTTGATATAAGTGCTAGGTTTCTAGATTCCACATGAATGTCTCTGCTTCTCCTGGTTTCATAAGTGTGGATAGTGTCATTCCGTGTGAAACTTTCACCATGTTTTTTTACATAAACAACACAATAAAATATATACACACACGGTACAGTTAACATTTCTAGACTTTTAAATAGTGGGCGACAATGGGCATGATATTTTACATTGCATATTGTTCGTACCACCTTCTTTTGTATTATAAATACATCTTTCAATAGGGAAGTTGATCCCCAGATTACAATACCGTAGGTAAGCCTTGAGTAAAACAAGCCATAATACAGAGTTAACAGAACTCTTGAGCTTACACTGTATTTCAGCACAGAGACTAGGTAGAATACTGAATTCAATTTTTTATTAAGGTACATAATGTGTGAGCCCCACGTAAGATTGGAGTCAACATATACTCCAAGAAACTTAATTTGCTCCACTATATTTAAATTTATATTCTGGCTTGAACATAACTCGCCATAGTCCAGGATATGCCGTGTAGAGAACAATGTTGTTTGAGTTTTTGCATTGTTTAAAATCAAGTTATTATTGACACACCACGTTTGCATGTCTTTCATTAGGGATTGACATGATTCAAGTACAGTACTTAAGTTCTTATTATTTGTTAAAATGTTGACATCATCTGCATACATTACACATTTCATGAATCCAGTTACTATTCTGCTTGGTACATCATTAATAAATATTAGGAAGAGTAAAGGGCCCAGCACTGACCCCTGAGGTACTCCTTTTTTGACCTTGTGAGAACTAGAGAGGTAAATTTTCCCATCTTTTTTATAAGCTACCCTTTGTTTTCGGTCATCAAGATAAGACTTAAGCCAGTTGTATGCAGTGCCTCTTATGCCCAGTGATACACACTTGTTTAGTAAAATGTCGTGATCTACAGTATCAAAGGCTCTACTCATGTCGAAGAAAATTCCCATTACCCTATTTTTGTTATTTAGTTCTTGTAAAATGTAGTCAACTGCATTGAAGAGGGCTTGTTCCGTTGACTTTCTAGGTTGAAATCCGTATTGATGGGGAGATATTATGCTGTAACTGTCCTGATAATCCATTAGCCTTTTATAAAATACAAGTTCAAATAATTTGCCGAACTGGGGTATTATGGAGATGGGTCTGTAATTGTTTAGGTTTTTTCTGTCACCTTTGTTTTTATATACAGGGACTACCTTCGATGTCTTTAGGGCATCAGGATATACTCCTTCAGCCATTGACTGGTTTATCAGAGACAGTATGGGTGTTAGAATGATAGAACCGCAGTCTTTTAGTATTTTCCCAGTTATACCATCTATGTCAGCAGACTTCTTTTTGCCAATTTTGGCGAGATATGAACACAGTTCGATCTCAGAACATGGCTTGAGATAGATTGAATTACATGTCTTACCAGCCTGGTAGGGTACACTTTGAGTAGGGTGGGGTGTCTTAGGAAAACACAAGAACGTGTGATTAAATGCATTGGATATCTCAAATGGATCAGAAATTGTAATTCCATTGTCATCGTTAACCTGACCAGGAAGTTCCGAGGTGCTAGTGTTAGTATTGTTTTTTATTATACCCCAAGCAACTTTAGAGTAGTTTGTGGTATTTCTAAAACATTGATCATTGAACTCCTTTTTCGATTTCTTAATTAAGGTCCTATACTCTTTCTTGAGGTCTAGATATTTCTGATGCACCCCTGCATCGTTGGTGGATTGGGACTGTAAAAACAGTGATTTGAGTATTCTGGATAGATTTCGGATATCATCAGTGACCCATTTCTTGTTATTAACCCTTCTGTTTTTCACAACTTGCAAAGGGAAGGCTAAATTATAGTAGTAGATAAATCGAGAAAAAAATGAATTAAAGTTGTCATTTAAAGAATTGTGACAGTTAATGTCCTTCCAATCCTCTTGAGTCAGTAAAACAAGAAAATAGTTTATATTTGATTCGGTAAAGAACCTCTGTTGTCTGATGGTATCTGATATACGACTTTGCTTATCGGTAACATGGAATGTTGAGGATATTGCTAAATGATCAGATAATGCTGGATCGAAAACTATGTTGGATGTGTTAACTTCATTGTAATCTGTGAAAACATTATCTATGAGTGTTTTGGAGCTGGTTGAGACTCTTGTCGGGGTACTTATCAAGGGAGTCATGTGATAAGAGTGTAACATCTGTAAAAGATGTCGCTGATTATGTCCATCCTTTAATATACGCATAACAAATGAGGCAGGAGGTGGGGACTTATGTTTAAGGAGAAAGGTCAGGGTTTTCAAAAAAGGTTTTAGGGGGGTGAGGAACCTGCAAAGTAAGCAAAGGTGAATGCATCATCGGCACAACCTCGTTAACAATTTTTTCCCATACATATTTTGAAATGCCCCAATTTTCCATGAAACCCAATTTAGCACCTTTGTCAAAACATGTAAAATATGAAAATTAAAATCAGATGGTCACAGTCCAATAAATGATGAGCAAACATGGATTTGTTGTCAGAATAGAAAAATTATTTTTGATTTTCATCTATTCTTATAATAAACATTCTTCCAGTCTGCCAAATATAAAAGCTATTCCACTATATAAATACGGTTTTCTCTTACAAGGCACATGCATAAGAAATTTGCTTTTGAACCTGCAAAACATCAGTGTACCTGATATTTGTAGCAGTGATAGTTTGTAGCAGTTTTATTTTTGCAATGCTTTCTTTTAAATCTGTTTTGTACTTTTAAGTATGGTAACACTCCAAAAGGTAATTTAATTATAGTACAACACCAGTCTCCAACTCCACTATGGCAAAAGCTAACATCAAGAGGGACAGTAAAGAATAAATATAAATTGATCAATTTTAACGTGAATGAACTACCATTTGTTTATGATAACTTGAGGGGAAATAGTTGATGACCAAATGGGTGAAGTTTAAATGGTATATAAATCAGTGGGTTAAAACTAGGTTGTACCTTCACCAACTTCCTCTTCATCCAGGGTATATTCCTGTTGGCGTTTTGCCCATTCCTCATCCCTCTTCCTGGCAATCTCTCGTTGCAGTTCTTCTCGCAAGCAGCGTAGACGGGCCCCAGGACGCTCAGTTCCTGGAGGTGCATTCTTCATGGGGTCATTCCCCCCCAGGGTGACCGTCATTACTTCTCGTTTCACTTTCTCAGGGCCTGTGTCCCCTCCTCCTTCCACCACCTCGATCCTAGTTAACAGAGACTCCAAAATTAGAATTTATCGATTGAATAAGGGGCAGCTCTCTCCTCATAAGTCATGAAAAACCATTTGAACCTTAGACCCTTTCTGCAACAGGTCAACATATGAAATTATAATGAATTTCATCCTTCACAAATTCTTACGAATAAAGAAGTTTATACAAAGGGAAATTTCCTGCATAAATTTCCCTTACTCTTCAAGAGGACTTCTTGCACAGCTTTATGACTTAACAGGATCCAAAGCATGACAGGCTAGTCTTTTTGATGGATAGGGGAAAAACAAAATAAATATTACAGTTGAGCACCCATAATCCAGAAATACGTAATCCAGGAGCACCTATAGTCTGGCAGTGTTATGAAAGCAACCTCATACATATTCCGAGAAATAAAAAAATCTTAGTCATAAACGTTGTTTTAAGAGATTTTGACTCTGCACTTCATTAAAATATTTCCTTTAATTACTGGAATATTATGTAACTTTGCGGTAGTTACATTAAAAAATAATTGTATTTGCAATCTAAACGAATTATACGATTAAGTTACATACATTGCAGTTTGCAGTCCTCGCAGTTGGCTGAGAAACCACTACTTTTAGTTTGATGACTTGCTGCCGCTATGCTACTTCATGGCGCACACATTTAGCCATGCCTAAATACAGGGTAGCTTTGACCAAATTTTCACCCGGCGAGAGAGTATTCCAGCGCCCCCCTCCCTGCTTATCAAACCCATTTCCCAGTTAAACATTTTAGTAAAAAATATTTTTTCACCATCACGGTGCCCCGAGCAGTCACCCAGGCCTGCCTAAATATAATGCTTATTCTCGGGCTGTAAGGTGCAAGAAACTTCATTAAAATTCTTTGCGACGTATGTAGCAGGTGGAGCTATGCCAGAGGCGTGGAGCGACATTATCGGTCGCAGAAAAAGTAAAAATTTATCCTCACCAGCCCCCTGAAACCCATGTGGATAAAGCTGACTAAACTGCTCCATTGAAATAAACCTTAATTTCCTTACTCCCGACGATAGCATCAAAAATGATGAAACAACTGATCGTCAATCGCATCAATCAATCGGCCAATGCAAGGAGTGTTGGGCCATGCAAATTTTTCGTAGTTTTCATTATTATTTCGGTATGCTCATATTTTACTCATTACATTAACAAATGTATTTTTCATAAAAATAATTATTTGCAAATTAAAGCTTCTGGGGTGTCCAAACAGGCAAAAGGTTCAACTTTTCTGGTGTTTCGATGTCCGACACGGCCCCAGTCTTCAGGGGCGTCAACAGATTTGCCAGAAAAGTAGTATCTTCCAACAATTTACGAAGTTAAAACGAAATGTTTGTAATCATTTTTATGCACATCTGTATTCATAGAAACATTAAAAAATGAAATCATAGAAGTATCACTAACTGGATTGAAAATGTCTTGGATAAAAAAAGACATTATGTGAAAAACCTGCAATATGGCATCACCTAGGTGCCGCATTAAAGATGCTCGACTGTAATACTAATTGCCAGCAAAAAGGATTATGCCTTCTTGATCTCCATTAAGGAGACAGGAGGCATAGTTTGTCGTCTGAGTGTGTGGTGTATAGGGAAGCAAAGAAGCCAGGTGATTCCAGATTTTGTGATATTTTTGTTGTATCTCATTTCTAAGTTAAATATTCAGAATATTTAATGTCATTTAATGCAACACCATTTTCACTGGTGGCATGTAAAGAAATACACTACACATCGATCGGTGAAGCTATGGAGAGTTTCGGCTCCAGCGTTGCCTCTGATAAATCCATAAAACCCACTATTTTTTCGGTTTGCATTGCGATATTTGTACAATACTAATGGCCTTGTGGACTGAATTAATATCAAACAGCGGAAATGCCAAGCAGAGGCGCCAAGTGTATTAGCTATTGGTAAACCCTAACACAAAACTTTAAACATAAATCTAATACCTTTCTTGGCAAATATTCTCAATGGCTTATGCATTAAAGAGATACAGATAATTTCATGCATCTGATAAGAGGAAATGCTGACCACAAAGTCACCTTACTTAGCGACTTGACTATAAGTTGAAGGTAGGTTTTCAACAGCTGAAAAATGTTAAACATCTCTTGACTTTTAGGTACTTGAATACATGTAGTGCGTATTTTAGAGACTAATAATGTCTTCTCCAGGTGCCATAAATGTATCTCCTTTCTCATTACTCCAACACGGATTCTTTCACCATTATCCTATCTGAAGCTAGATTTTCATTCTTTATTACATATGACTAGGGACATGCAAAACTCGCAAATGCGACAACGCGAATTTTTGCGCGAATTCTGGGGTTTTTCCGCAAAAACGCGAATTTCGTTTTTGTTGCGAATTTCAAAATTTCAATCGCGAATTTCAACATTTAAATTGCGAATTTCAACATTTCCAACGTGAATTTCCTCATTTTCACGGCCTCTGTAATTAAAATTGCGACTGTAAACATTTAGTTGGGCAGTACATATGGAAAATGCCTTTCCGGTACAACTTAATTTAGAAATGTTACTAGGATATAATATTTCAATCAAGTTTGGTGAACATGAACAAAAGGAGTGAAAAATGCATGCCAAAAGTTTGCTATACAGGCAGTCCCCGAGTTACGTAAGCCTCGACTTACATAATATGTACTTACCTAAGTGGGAACCTTACTCAAAACGACGAAAATTACGGAAGTTACTGGATGCAAAGAGCGGTTGCATACTTTCAAGGGACGCGTGTCATAGCATCAGCATAGTGATTTTCTTTTGTGACAGTTTTATCACATTCAACAAAACTTATAATGCCTAAGTGGACAGTGACGGTAAAGCAGCGTTAGGCAGAATTTCTACAATATGGATTATATTGTGCTGATAACAAAATAATTCTTTGCCGTTTTTACAACACAAATATCTTGTGGAAAAGGAAGGACAGCTGCACGAAACACATATTGAGTGAAAAACATAAGGCTAATGTTGAAAAAAATTCTGCCGGTGGGAGTGGAATTAAATGGCAAGCATCCACAGTAATATTCAGAGTGGTATTTTTTTTACAAAACTACTAATTCCTTTCAAGGTATGACAACTTCTAAATCAGAAGCTGTAAAGTCGATACTAGTGCAGATAGCATCAAAGACATCAATAAAACTTTGCTCTCTTGTAGTAGAAGACCCAAGTAGAGTTAGATTTGAAAACAGCTTTTGACCCTCAAGTAGTTCTCACAATGGAGATGAGCCCTGCCAAAAATACGAAATTGAAAAAAAGTTCATAGCCTTGAGTCAATTGAGATGGTAAAGTTGATGTTGGGGTTTGGGGAAAAACGGTGAATATTACAGCAACAAAATTTCCAGGGTTCAGTGGATATAATGAAAGCAATTCAGGTACTATAGTTGTTTGAACAATCTTTTGCATTTAAGTGCCTTGAAGCGATTTGGACCCCCTGCGCAAATGTGGACTCAGAGAGATTACTTTCCTCCTACAACACTGCTAACAAATAGGAGAACAAATCTAAATGAAGAAATTTTAGCCACACTTGCAATTTTTGCATTTGAAAATACGGACATTTAACTGTAATTTGCCTTTTTATGTAAATTGGTTAGGTACGTGAAATGTACAAAAATATAAAATGTGAATACAGCATGGTATTAATTGTTTAAATTCTCCCTAATCAAACATTTCTTGCCAACAGGTGGGCCTGCTGGGAGGAGAGCTCTTAATTTACACCAAATATTTTGTCATGAAAATAACACCGATTTCAGGGTAAAATAACACCGCTTTTGCAAAAAACTAACACCACTTTTGGCTATAAAATAACCCCACCTTTTGCAGGTCTCTACATATGACCATTGCAGTAGTGAGAATACCAAGAACAAACTTTGATTACATTTTACAGATTGAAGAGGGGAAACATTTTTATCCCAAAAGAAGCTTGAAATGAAATCAATTACCCCAGATAATGAGACCTACTAAGTAAAATGAGAAATAATAGCCCTATGTTACACATGGAAATGCAGATACAGTACATAGACTGCATGAACTGAAATATTTATATTCAAGTTACTTTAGAAGTACAGAGATGGATATTTCCCATTAGAAAATGCAAACCCAGGATTTCAAATGAATATTTTCACAAAGATTCTCCCACATAGACTGGAAAACTTATATCTATAATATGACAGTATTTCCATGGATGCCTGACAGGCAGAACATGAAATGACAAGATATCTTACCCAATGTCAACTTTCTTCTCTTCACATGCCACCTTCTTGGGAATGTGGTGCTTGATGAACCTTGCCATTAAATCTCGTACTCCCACTTGTTTCTTAGGGTTGGATCTCACATCCTCATCCAAATCAATGACATTATCAAGGGCCCCTTCCAGCTGGATTGGTGACGTCACTGCAAGGTGTACTACAGTAGCTGTTGGCAAAGCATTTGAGTGATTATCTAAAAAGTCAACTCCGTCATTATCTACCAAAGCTTTCTCTCTTTTCTCCAGCTCCATAAGCATTTTCACCGGAGTTGAGACCCGTGGTGTCTCACCAACTTCGTCCTGGATCTGGGATGCTGAGTTTGCATCATCTTTTGGCAACTCAGATAGACTAGGGACATGACTGCAATCTGGATTTGGTCCTGATTCATCAACAGTATCATCATCCAGCCTTAAGCTGATAGATTCAGAGTCTTCTAATGGAGGAGGAGATGGGACTTTAATCTGATGGAGGCTATAATTTTCATGGGTGTCCAACTTGTTAACACTGGATCTTGATGAATCTTCACCATGCACATAACTTGATCTGTTTGAGTCAGCTATCTGTGATGCTCCATCATTCTCTTGTGTTATGGTTTTTGGAAATAAATTACTGAAGTCACTGCTACTTGCGGCTGATGGAGCAAGGTTTTTAGAATGAGAATCCAGACATATGTCACTCTTTGAACTAGCGTCATCCTTGGTGACAGTATCAAGGATGTTATTTAATATGCTAGGAATATCACAGACATCCTCAGTGTTATGAACACAGTTCTCACCATTCACTTTTTTGCCATTTTCTTCTGTTCCTACACCAGTCTCTTCATTTCCATTAGTTTTCTGTAAATCACTGGTTACACCTGACACCTCGGCAGATAATGAATTACTGATGTCTTTTTCACTGCCACCTGGTAAAGCTGAACCCTCTTCATTCACATCAAAAATACCAGGAGTGATGGTGCAGTCAGTCACTTGAATAGAGGATCCTGTATCAGGTGACATTTTCACAGTTTCAAATTCAGCTCCCTCAACAGGTCTGCTCACAATCTGCAAAGGAATACTGAATTTTTCCAAAAGAGTAGGATCATCCTCTTGCCCAGTGGTTGCTTTGCTGATGGAAGGGATCACTTCTTGATTGTTGAGTTCATTTTCTTCTACATCTTCCTTTTTTGTGGCCTGATCTCCTTCAAGCCCAATGCTCTGCTCCTCTTCATCGAGACCAGAATCAGAGTCTGACTTGTAAAATTCTTCAGCCTCCTTGACCTTCTCCTCTAATGTTTTCCTGTGGAAAATAAATTTAAATGCAACCACATTATGCAAGCATTCCCAGCATACTAATAAGAACATTCTGTCTACCATCTTCTTAGGTATGTAATTGCAAAAGTACTAACAATTTCCCCTTCCCAAGAGATTAAAGGGGATGTTGTCAATATCTCAATTTTCCAATCATTAATGCAGTTTCTCACTTTATATACCATGTGATAACCTCGAAGACAGCCAAATTATGGTGTTTTGCAATAAATGTAAAAAGCACAGGGTTCAATATCCAAGGGGGAAGACAAACATGCCGAAGGGGTTAGTAAACATGGTCCTAAATGCCTTTTGTTGGTCGAGAAAAACTACAGTTAAAGTGTGCAGTTTGCTGGAAATCTGGGATTACAGTTGAGTATGTGTAATTGTCAGTTTCACCATGAGTTAAAAATATGTGAATAAAACATTTAGAAATATGCATAGATATTGCTATGAAAAAAATATTATTTTTCTCGTGGCAATTTCTACATATTTCATCACCGTATTTGTAGCAGGCATGAATATCTTCATTGAGAAATATAATTCCCCAGCATTATCAACACAGACTAAGAATTGTAAAAAAAAGGAAATTTCTTCATCAACATTCTTAATAAAAGAAGACGATGATATATATTTCAGGCAGATTTAGTTACTTAGTGGAATGTTCCTGTAGATGTCGGCATGAATTCCCATAGTCATTATTAACAGAGCTAATTGGTTAATTTTACTTTGCATAATTCAATTTGAAACATCATCAAGTCTCACCACATTGCGCCCAGCTTTGTAGGGGACGCTTTCAGAGCCTTCACAGGAAGGACAACATGCTCTCTCCTGCTGAGAAATTCAGCCAATGTTCTCTGGCGAGGTCGATGGTAGGGTAGTGATACTCTTGACTCTCTGACCATCCTTTGCGACTCACTGTGTATCTTCTGGAGGTTGTCCTTTATAGCCTTATTAGAAGCCTGTAATTGTTTACACAAGGGTATTAAATCGTGTTAATATTTATCCTGCAGAAATTAAGTTCATTGAAAGTATTGACCTTTTTCTCCTTAGGCTTTTTCAATTTCGCCTTGTTTGTTGAATCTGGCTCTAGCACAGATACAGGGCTGTCTTCTTTAGATTCCCAGTCACGAGCATGATCAGTATCCTCCTCCGAATCTTCAGCATCGTAAAGATCACTTTGAGAAAAAAGACTTTTACGCTACGGAATGAAAAATAAAATTAGTGTATTTAGGCACTAATCCAATATATTTCGAAACTGTATAATTACGTTTAACTCTGGCGAAACAGATAACAAACTTGCCTTAGCAGAAATTGGTGAAACAGGATGGCTTAACGTTTCCACAGGTTTCATATTTTCAACACAGCCCGCTTTCATTGAAATTGGAAGGGATGCATTCACATCCGATACATGATTACTATCGCTTTCGTCGGAGTCACTCCCCAAGTCCCGCTGGATTCTTTTCCGGTTTGCTTTATTCGTGGGCAAAGTAACATTGGCTCTTTCCTCAATATCACTTTCTGCATGCTTTTCATCCTTAACTGCGGATATATTGTCAGAATTTTCTTCGTCGCTGTCGAACACCTTCGGTTTTGTGATGCTTCGTTTCAATACTATTTCTTCGTCATCAGAACTGTCAATGTATTTCGTTGATGGTACATTCGAAGGCTCAAAGATTAAAGACTCCATCACGATGATGATTAAGATCCTATGCTTCACAATTTCTGTCTGACAGAAAACTACCTGCACTATTAACAAAACTATTACATATTTTCACAATATAATGTTGACAACCCTCTTCCTCCGACTTACCGCCAACTCACGCTTTCCCGCTATTGGTAATCAAGACTACCAATTATGTAAAATTTGTGCCTCATTCTGGATCTTCTGGATGATCTATATGCAGACGATCTTTTTGAAATTACTTCAAGGAATTCCCTCCTGATATAAAGAAAATTAAATATAAAATAAGGAAACTGTCTTTTTACACCATTACCGTGAACATATGGGAGTTTAGGAGACAAAGGCATATTATTTTTCTTCCAAGGAAAGATGGAGAAATTAATAGCGTTGGCTGTACTGGCAATAAAAAAGGAAGAACGAAACAAACGAAATTCGAATACGATTGGATTTTGTGTTCGTGTTTGAAGGATAGCGCGGTTGAACGTGATGATTAGTTCTCCATATGACTTATTATTTACCATTATTTTGGACAAAATTGGCTACTACTTGTTAGAATTCCGCAATTTGTATTGAATTCGAAAACTCGTTGACATGAAGACCTGCGCCTAAATTTTCCGCAGTAGTCTACAGAAAAATGTCATTAGCGAGCGAAGTGTTTTTTGACGAATTGAGTTTAAACCTCGCTTTAATTGGTTGGATGAGTCATGTTGCTTGAATGAGGTATGTGGATATCAGGGATAGCTGACATCCCAAATGTTACATTTTGTGGGGATGTATTTAATTCTATTAATTAGAAGCAAGTGTCAATGATAAGCGTTATGTTGATGTGTAAACCCATCCAATTGGGACCAGAGCTTTTACAATCGAGTCTCTACTTGGTATTTATAATATTTTGGAAACATAATGTGTAATTCGTTCATTGGAAACTTGATTTACTTAATTTCTGGTTCGTTTCATGACAAAACTTCAACTTTCATTAAAATTCCCCTGAAGCTGTCTTATTCGATTATCCGTCACCAGCACCCTTTCTTCCGTTACTATATCTGAAATTTAGTTTGTTTTCATCGCCAACCAGCTTAACCATGTCCATTATTCTCCAAGCACACATTTAATAAGAGTCTAGTCTCAGTTTATGCCTAAGGCTTAGTTTCCAAGGTGCTATACAATCCAAATAAAAGTTTTTACCAATCTTTCCCATATGTTGGAGGTTCAACACATATGTTTCAGTTTTCCACAAGTAATAGGTTCATTTCACGATTAGTTTAGATGAATAACATCTTCTCTTCCCCCACATTCTCCCCTCTTTCCCCTCCCCCCCTTTCACCTATCCCAGTTGATGCTGGGAAATCCTTTCATGACGACCACTACCTGACAACAAATAAACTCAACCACCCCTAAATGCTCACTAGGACGCCTTATAAAATCGCTAGACATGCATCAACATCTCCTTACCCCAAACCTCCACACCTTAAATGGTATCCTCCATTACAGTACCGGGAGCCAAGATCTGACCAACGAACTAGGCCACGGTGCATGAAAGGGGCCCTTAACCATTCCTCCCTTCTTCCTTACACCATTAGGACCATTCCTTGCCACTGTGGAGGCACAGAACTGAATATGAATGCTGGGACTTCCAGCCGTGGTGGATTAAGGGTGGGTACGGGAGTTATGATGGGGAACCAGGAATTATAGGGGGATCATCCCACCCTCTCCCCCCTTAATTTCTGGTTCAATGGGAAAAATAATGGTCCTAAGGTACAAATTCCATAACCTCCAGAAAGTAGCAACCCCCCTCCCCCAAACAACGACTTTAATCTGCCTCCTACCTCCAGAGAAGCTAATGTTTTATTTTGTCAATGTTGAACCTCCCACCCCACCTACTCATCCCCCTCCCCTGCAATGCCTAAGGAATTCCTCACTAGTTTCATTGTTCAAATCCCTTCCCAATGGGTGGTGATATCATCAACATCCCCCCCTCTCCTTCCTTGCTATATGTTATGAGCGAAATGCTTGAGCTTGCCATAACATCATGGAACAGTTCCACTATTTCAGCCCTATATTTATTTATTTATTGTGCTAAATATATTGCTACTTTATTTTAATATTGCCTTTGTATTGAGCCGACTAGTCATTCCTCTTGTGTATATATACTTTATCACCATTACAAGTCATTGAATCTGAATATTGGTTGACCACAGTCCTCCTTTCTTCCCTAACCGGTGGAAATTACTGAAAGTCTGATATGTTGTTCCTCTGTCTCCTCAGCTAATAAAATATTTCTTTTGCAACTCTCTTCACCAATTTTCCACTAATTTTCTGTACTCATCTGCGATTCCTCTGCAATTTGAAAGAAAATAAAAATGATTTAAAACCAGTTGCAAGCAGAAAATAAAACCCTTCATTGAGAATTTCAAAGCAATTTGAATTAAGTAGTAAAATGGCTACGTACATGAAACCTGAAAATCAGTTGCATATTAGCTCAGGTAAAAATGAGTTTATGAACATAATGACAGAAGCAAACCTCTTGCAGTTTTCCACCAATAAAAGATTTAATGCGGCTAATTTCGATGTTACTACACGATCTTGAGATTTAAAGATACAGGTTCACTAATATACATGAAAAATCTGGGTGAGGAAGGAGAGATACATACAGCAATCAGGGCAGGTTGGGTATGGGTGGAGGAGTGGGAAACAGAAACTGTTCAGGCTTGGAGAAACCACAGGAAAGGAGTGAGGGTGTGTGCTTGGGAGGAAGGGGGAATCAAAAACAAGAATCAAGTAAAGTCCCACAGAGTTTCAAAAAGTTAGAAAATGAGCTGCAAAAGAGAGTGCAAATCAGTTCCAAAAGAAAGGATCAAATGAATAAGGATGAAGATCAATTTAAAATCAGTCGCAAAGGAGTCGAAGGTCTTCAAAATGAGTTTCAAATCAATTTAAAAACAGTTACAAAAGAATACTTTAATGTGAGTCATGTTACTTAGGTACCAGTTCATTGACTCTCAGAGAATGGCCAGCCCTTTTGGATCTTCTCTTTCTTGTAGTGCACCAAATTGTTTTCTTCCTTTCTGTTTTATACTTCCTCGTTTATGATTTTATCCATTTCATCTAAAGTATCCACTTCAACTCCAGGTTTTGAAAGTATATTGTGGCTGTCTGCTTGAGCTTCCCATTGAACCCATCCCATACGGTGAAGCTTCAAAGGTAGGTGAAGGGCTCCACTTGTTATAGCTCCTCTCCTTGTCACATTGTACCCATGTTCAGATTCTCTCTTTGTCATGCGTGGATTTTCATCTTCTTCCCATTAATCTTTATGTTGTATGCTTATAGTAATGGGTCAATTGTGTTCAAAATCGTCTGACATTTTACCACTGATGTTATTTTCTTTAATATTTTCGTATGAGATTTAGCAATATCTGTTGCAATTGCACCTTAATTAAAATTGCATGTGCCAGATGCCTAGTTTTTTGCCAGCTCTTTTACGGCCCTATTGAATTTGCTCTGGAATATACCTGGGCATCAGTGATTTGTCCATCATCCCCTCATCTGTCAGAAATCCATTTTCCAGCAATTATGGTCAGGAGTGGATTAAGGAAGGAAGCTGCTCCCCCACCTTTATTCCTGGTAACTTGGAAAATTATAATCATTAGGTATTCCGAATCCCCCAGACCCTTGGAAAGTAGCTATCTGAACTCGATACTCTCAGGCGTTACTTTGTAAAATTCCATTTTGATTGAAGAAAAACAAACTTTGTAAATTTTACAATTGATTTTATTCACTATGACCGGTTTCGACGCATAGGCGACATCTTCAGGTAAATTTTCAGGTCAAGCACAGAGTATATATACATGAACTGGGAGGGTATGGGGGGGGAGGGAAGGGAAGGAAGGTAGTGACAGGAGGGGGAAAGGAAAGACAGTGGGAGGGGGGTGGGAGGGTATGATAAGCCTTCATTCACCCCCTCCCCCCTCCCACTGTCTTTCCTTTCCCCCTCCTGTCACTACCTTCCTTCCCTTCCCCCCCATAACCTCCCAGTTCATGTATATATACTCTGTGCTTGACATGAAAATTTACCTGAAGATGTCGCCTATGCGTCGAAACCGGTCATAGTGAATAAAATCAATTGTAAAACTTTGTTTTAATAATAATAATATAATATAATAATAATATTTTTATTGGTCCCAGGACTAGTTTTTTACAAGTATAAGACAGATCAAATTGCATGACGATTAAGGAGTTGAATCACACTTTGTCAATTTTCAATTTGCACGAACAAACAACATAAGAAAAAAACACAAAAATGTTACCATTATTATTTTACAATATGCGCACATGATACAAAACACTGTCTATTTAAATATTCATTCACCGAGTAGAAGGCTCCATCGATTAAGAAACATTTAACCAATTTTTTAAATTGTTGTACTGTTTTAGTTGCCTTTATTCCTATAGGCAAGGAATTATAAAATTGCACACCAGTATACACTGGACTCTTGGCATATATTGAGAGGTTATGTGAGATGACTCTAAAGTCTTTGTTATGCCTTGTATTATGGTTGTGGATATCCTTGTTCTCTAGTAGATTGATAGAGGTATGTTGTTCCTTTACATATATAACTGCAGAGTATATATAAATACTTGGAAGGGTAAGGAGATTTAGCTCCTTAAAAAGATTTCTGCAACTAAATTTTTTATCAACACCTGCCAATATTCTTACTGCCCATTTCTGTAATCGGAACAGTCTCTGGGTATGATGTGAATGGCCCCAAGCAACAATACTATACTTAAGCCTACTGTAGATAAATGCATAATATACTGATAATGCAGTCTCCAGATTGGAGATTGGTACAAGCCGTCGCAGGAGGTAGCACCCAGATGATAGTCTGGAACACATGGAATCTATATTTTGATCCCATTGCAGGCAATCATCCACCAACACTCCTAAAAATTTTGAGGACTTTGATCCTGATAGTACTTTACCATTTAATTTAAGCAATGGACTAGACAGTATTTTTTTTGATAAGGATGAAATTGCATAAATGAAGATTTTTTCACATTCAATAGAACTTTGTTGTTTTTACACCACCTAACCATTGCATCAATTGCACACTGAGTACCTGTAAATGATTGGTAATTATACTTAAGGAGATGATTGGTGTCATCTGCATACATTACAATGCCACCAGAATTGATATATGAAGGAAGGTCATTGATATATAGAAGGAAAAGTAAGGGACCTAAGATTGACCCTAGAGGGACTCCTTTTGAAACTATAAGCTTGTCTGAGGAGACTTTAAGGTTAACCAGTTGGGTACGGCCTGTTAGGTAAAAAGATTTCTGCTTTTGTTTCTGTCAAGTAGCTATCTTCGCTCCCTCCCTCCCACCAAGAACAACAACCTTAATCTTCCCCTGGTGGCGGCCATTTGTACAGCTTTTCTATGTATGTATTTCTTTTATCTGTTTCCATTGTTTCTTTGCTCTATTAGAATCTCCTAATTTGCTTCTACATATTTTATTATGACATTTCACTATTATTTTTATGAATTATGTACGTTGATTGAAAATTCATAAGCAAAAGAATTTTGCCAGGATAGGGCAGTATGGAGGAAATTATTAAAACAGTTTTCTAGGTCCAATGCTTAAGCTCTTTTGTATGTGCCTGCTCTGAGGGGAATTGGCGTAGTGGGTATTTATGTAACATATTCCCAATTATCAGTAGTGCTCTTGGAAATATCCTAATTTTTTGGAGTGCTGCATTGCTTCAGTGTCGCTCTATGCCTGTAGGAGAAGTTCTGTTTTGATCCTCGGCCTTCCTTGAGGTCACATAGCCCTATATGTTCCATTGCACCTCTCCATGCAGTTTGCTATTCAATGCAAGCTTAAAAATTACTTGCATATGGTGTAATCTAATTTACTGCCACTCACTCTTTTGCATAATGTTATACCTAAAAAAAAAAAAAAAAAAAACAATTGAATTCCTTTAAAAATTACCGGTCCTGCATGTTAAGTGGTGACCTTACTAATAGAAACCATAATAGCAACTAAGTAATTAGAGTTTGAAAAGTGCTGCCACTTTTGCTATTTGAATAGAACCTTCGTCAACATGAGTACGTTATAGCGTGTGCAATTGACCTAGAGTGAAAAGTCAAGTAAAAGACTTAGGAAGCTATTTGGTTGGAGATGGAAATGAAACTGATTCAATGCTTCAAAATCAAACAGGGTTATTATAGACATATACAGGACATCTTTGCTTATCCAGAGTATATGGGGTGGGGGGTTGTCCAGATTATCCAGAGATTTCTCAAAAGGAACATTTATGGAATTATTTTAGCGAACCCCTTGGCCATCTTATGACTTTATTTAGTTAGGCTCTATGATGCAGAAGACTCTTCCGAGTAAAAATGGTGGTTTGAATATGGCAATCATAGATGAAGAAAATAGATTTCACAATATTCCAGAATAGTTATGCCAAATATTGAATTTAAGTAAACTGTAACAAAGCAGAGGTATCATATTTACAGTTATCATGAATACAATAGTATGATTGTATTTCCTGTAATTGATAGCATAAAAAGTAAAGTTATAAGGGAAATTTATATAATTGCCATAAGACTTTGAAATAATCACACTTATTATGAGCCAGTCAGTTGGTAAATGAGTGTCAATAGCATAAAAATGCAGTAGCCATGTCACTATATGCCCTTGAAGGGGTTTAGATGGGCACGGTAATTAACCTCGCTTCAATAAAATAAATAAGAGTGAAGTTGGACCACGTTTATTGATGCTGAGCGATACAACAGTCTAATTAGTCTCTCTCTCTGTGCACCGTCGGTCGTCACATGCTGGGAGGAAGTCCTTTCTCGGTTGCTGTTTATGTGTGTCTGGTGTGGTGCCTTCCTGGCACTAGGCTTCCCGTACCCTGGCAGCAATTCCAGGGACCTCGGGGACCTAGGGCAGCGACCTCAGCCAGGTGGCGGTCCCTAGTGGTGGTGCTTCAAACTAGAAGCTCCGCCACATCACCCCCCTGGCAGTGATTTACCCTAGTGTGGAGAAAAAAAAGTGAAAAGAAAGAGAACAACAAAAAATCGTAAATGGTTATGGGGAAAAAAATTGAAGAATGGTTAAAGTTCGTAGTCCAACAGGTGCCGAGGGAAATGGACGCATCTCTTAGGGTGGCCGCTGGGCAGTGTACGTCCTGCCCCTGGAGTTGCAGAAGCAGGAGTGGCTGCCTCCTGGTGATCGGGATGATTATTTCACTCCTCTCCTCGGGGGTGATTGGCTCCTCGGAGATAATGTATGCTGGTTTCAGGCAGTCGATGGCAATGTTGGCATCGCGGTTTGGCAAACAAACTTTAAATGTTTTACCATCCCGCTACAGGACCTTGTACGGACCAAGGTAAGGAGCCTGGAGGGCACCATGACTAGCATCATGGCGCACAAAAACATGGGATGATAATGGCAGGTCCTTAAAGATGAAGGCATGCCGTGTACCATGGTATGCTGCTGGTCGAGGACTCAGGCCTCGAAAGTGTTCCCGGAGCTGGGAGGTGAAATAGGTGGTGTTGGGGGTGGGGCCACTGGTAGGGGAGAGGAACTCGCCTGGAAGTCATAGTGGCTCGCCGTATACGAGCTCCGCTGGGGTCGCTTGAATATCCTCCTTCAGCGCAGATTGGAAACCCATGAGGATTGCTGGCAATACATCCACCCATTGATGCATGTTGTGGCAGCGGATGGCAGATTTTAATTGGCGATGGAAATGCTCCACCATCCCATTTGCTGCCGGGTGGTATGCTGAGGTCCTCAAGTGGACTGCGCCAGCTATATTGGAGAGCTGGCGGAAAAGGGCACTCACAAATTGTCTTCCTTGGTCCGTGGTAATTCGCTGAGGCATGCCAAAGCGTGACAACCAATCCCGAAGGAAAGCATGTGCTACGGTTTCGGTGGAGATGTCCTCCACAGGAATGGCCTCAGGCCACCGTGTAAAGCGGTCTACACATGTGAGGCAAAAGTGATAACCACGGGAGACTGGGAGGGGACCAACGAGATCAATGTGTACATGCTCAAATCTCCTTCCCGGCAGTGTGAAATCAGCTAGGGGTGAGGAGACGTGTCATGTTATTTAGGATCGCTGGCAGGGGATGCAGGAACGAGTCCACTGCCGTCAATCTTTTTTTATTGATGGCCACACAAAATGGGTAGTCACTAATTTGGTGGTGGTCTCATTCCAGGGTGGGCAAGGTTATGAATTGAATTAAACACTTGGCGACGGAGTGCTGACCAGTGTGACATAGGGTTGCACATTTGGTGTCGATGTATCACACATTAATAGTGCACTACACCCGGGGATTGGCACTTTCTTTAATGTTAACTATGTTTGAGATTTGAGAAGGGAGGCCAGTTCCTCATCAGTCTCCTGGGAACGGCCTAATGCTTCGAAGTCAATGGCACGAGTCACTTCCTCAATACGGGACAATGCATCCGCAACAACGTTGTCGGCCCCCGCTACATGACAGATGTCCATTGAAAATTAGCCTATCAGGTCAAGGTAGCGGAATTGCCGGGGCGAGCACTTGTCTGATTTTTGCCTGAATGCAAAGGCTAAGGGTTTGTGGTCAGTGAAGATAGTGAAAATTCGCCCTTCTAACATATGTCTGAAGTAGCTAACTGTACGGTAAATTGCTAATAATTCCCTGTCGTACGAACTGTAGTTTTGTTCTGGGCCTTTCAGTTTCTTAGAAAAGAAACCCAACGTTTCCAATCGGTATCCGTAAGCTGCTGCAGAACTGCCCCCACGGTAAAATCAGAGGCGTCGGTGAAGAGGCCAAGGGGAGGAAGGGTACAGGGTGGGCAAAGAGGGCAAAGTTGGAGAGGGCGTCTTTGCACTTTTGGAATGAGAGGCACAATTCAGGCGTCCATGTGATCTCATCATTGCCTCGCACTCCACTGCATAATAAATCATTTAGCGGTGCCTGCAATGACGCCTCATTGGGTAAAAACGTCTATAAAAGTTAACCACACCCAAAAACTGGCATAATTGTTTCACTGTCACAGGCTTGGGAAATTCGTGGATGGCACTAACCTTGTCTTTTAACGGCGTTGTGCCATCAACACTAACACGATAACCTAAAAACTTTACTTGTGATGCACCAAAAACACACTTTGATGGATTAATCACAACGCCATAGTCACTAAGCCTAAGGAAAAGTTCGCTTAGGTGACACTCATCCTCGCCTTTAGAGGTGACCAAAATGTCGTCGATAAGCATAGGTGTAATCGAGGCCTCTAAGCACCTCGTCAATGAATCTCTGAAATGTCTGCGCCGCATTGCAGAGTCCATATGACATAAAGGGAAATTCAAAAAGCCCAAAAGGCGTGGTGATGGCGGTTTTGGGAATGTCTTCAGGGTTCACCGGTATTTGATTATAAGCCCTAACTAAATCAATAGTGGAAAAAACTCAGGCACCACTCAGGGAAGAGGAAAAGTCCTCTATGTTGGGGACTGGGTAGCAATCTGGAATGGTGCGCGCATTTAAAGCACGATAGTCACCGCAGGGGCACCACTCGTTACCTTTTTTTGGGACGAGGTGAAGAGCCGACGACCAGCTGCTGTCCGAATGGCAAGCAGTGCCCATCCGCACCATCAACTTAAATTCCCTCTTGGCTGCGTCGAGCTTGTCTGAGGCCAGGCGTTGAGGTTTGCAGGATACGGGCTGGCCGGGGGTGGTGCGTATGAAGTACACGGTGGAGTGCTTTGTCTTCCCGGGCGTTCCAGCTGGGCGAGTAATCTCCAAGAAATGGGACAAAAAGGGTGTGGTAACGGGACTCACCGACAACCGCTTTTATTTGGTCCCCTGAATGGATGCCGATACTACCGATGGCACACAGTGAGGTCGTGCCGTCGATAAGTTTGGCGTTTCTCACGTCCACCAAAAGTCCAAAGTGGGTTAAAAAGTCGACACCAATGATTGGCTTTGAAACGTCGGCTTCCACAAAGCGCCAAGTGAAATCACGACAAAGGTTGAAATTTAAATTGAGTGTTTCCCAGCCGTAAGTGTCAATGACAGTGTCGTTTGCGGCAAAAAGTTGGTAATTGGCCCGCATCCGTGGTCCTTTTATAAATGAGCGAGGATACACTGAAAGATCCGCTCCGGTGTCCACCAGAAATTGCACCTTGGTGCACACATCCGTCATGAAAAGGCGGCTGGAAGGAGGGAAAGGGTCGGCAGCCGCACTCACAACCTGCCCGGGGTGTTTTCCAGAACGTAGAAGCAGGGGGGGGATGCACTTGTGAGCCTCCTTGCTGAAACACCAGTGGTACCAGCAGACATTGGGGTCGCAGGGGGCTGGTGACGTAGGGCGTGAACCACTGGGGCTTTTTTGGGGCCGAGAGTGGGATCTATGCCGGCGATAATGAGGGTGCGAGGCGACGGAGAGGGTGCCTACCTGCCAGGTGAGCTCGTCCATTCTGGCGATGAGGGAGGCCATTATTTGCGAACAGCTGGCGGCACAGGTTTGGGAGGCGGGGGCAACTTCACTTACACTGAGGGAAGGGGGAGCCGTTGAACGAGGGACCACTTCGTGTATTTGGTCCGCTAAGGATCCAAGGGCGTTGAGGTCTGGGACATTGTGTGCCGTAAAGATAGCGTGCAAGTGGCTTGGGAGCCTTGAGAGCCACAGCGATCTTAAAAAATCGTCCATGATGGAATTACTCGCCAAATCCTTAAAATGGCACAAAAATTGGAAGGGTTTCCTATCCCCCATCTCTTCGTGCTCCAAAAGGAGTTTTAGTTTATGCTCCTGTGATGCCGAGAGTCTTTTAACTAATTCACCTTTTAAGGCATTATACTTATCTGTGGCAGGAGGGCACGATATGATGTCCTTTACCTCCTGTGCATAACGGTGCTCTAGCTGCGACACTACACCGGTAAGATAAAACTGTCCCTCGAGCTGAGAAAACCAGAAGGAAGGCTCCTCCGGCCAAAATGGTGGTGCTCAAACAGAGATGTGGTCCGCGCCGGGTTGCGATGCTGGTGTATCAGGCATTTTCACGAACAATATATATTTACACACACAAATAAAGGGAACTATTTACACACATATAGATTACAATACATGCATTCACAAGAAAAAATAACTGCGAGGCGAGATGCCGAAGGATATACGTGGATGTCGGCGGCGTGGCTAATGGTAACTCGGCATGGTCGCTCACATGGTCCGAAAAAATTGTTTTTTCGTGCGAATAAATCACGTCGGGGGTCACCACTTGAAGTGGTTTAGATGGGCACGGTAATTAACCTCGCTTCAATAAAATAAATAAGAGTGAAGTTGGACCACGTTTATTGATGCTGAGCGATACAAGCGACTAATTAGTCTCTCTCTCTGTGCACCGTCGGTCGTCGCACGCCAGGAGGAAGTCCTTTCACGGTCGCTGTTTTTGTTTGTCTGGTGTGGTGCCTTCCTGGCGCTAGGCTTCCCGTACCCTGGCGGCAACTCCAGGGACCTCTGGGACCTAGGGCAGCGACCTCAGCCAGGTGGCGGTCCCTAGTGGTGGTGCTTCAAACTAGAAGCTCCGCCACAGCCCTCCTGCCAATGGGCAGACCCAGATTCAGTCCCAAGATCAAAAGTTCTGTTCCACTTAAAGTGTCCCCAATGTTGGCAACTTTTCTCTTTGGATCCACTCCCTAAAGTCCTTGTAGAGTTTCGAGGTCACTCCAGACAAAGTTTCCATCATCCTGAGGTTCAGGTCAAGTGGGTAATGACCCTGAATAATTTCACTTAATTACTAATTTAGGTTTACAGAAAAAAGATAACGCTGATGAATAGCAATCTTTGCTGATGGGATGAACAATGAAGAGTAATGTAAAAATATGTCATGCAATATTTAAATTGTTTAGTAGCAAACAATATTTTTTCACTTGTAACGACTACCAGTGAAAGGAGATGCTGGTCGACATTGACAAAAAGAAAGACTTTTCATGCATGAACTATATTTTTCCTTAAAAATACAAGTCTCATCCAGCTACCACTACAATATTACCATTTACATGTATGCTGTTGGCTTAACCCACCGATTATTGGCACAAATTTCACTTTTGCATAAGGAATTCCCATCCCTTGCCAGAGGTTTTCAACGTCTACCGAAGCAAAAAAATAAACTTATAGGTATTCAATTTTATTGGCAAGTGGGTGATATCGATAAAAAATAAAGGTTTGGGAAATAACTTTGAATGTTGTGGTATTGATGCCATCTCACGACCCCTTAATAAACAACGCACACTGCACGCCGGAGCCACGTCTGGATTATGTGGGTATTGGGATTAAGCGGGTCTGGATTAGTGAGGGTTATGCATTTTTTAAAAGAGAGTTATGCATCCACAAATCTCACCAAGGAGTACTCATCAGTTGCAAGTACGGATTCAGTGTGTTTGACTAAGCAAGAGCTTAGCTAACAAAAATCACTATCTAGCACTTTCATAGGCAAATTCATCTGCACTTGCATAGAAATACTTGTATTGATAAAAAATGTTAAATGATTGTAGCTCCCAAGCCTTCCAATGTCACTCTTAAGGTTATACATGCTTCATTGTTGTTGTGCCTTTGGTTATTCTCTTCTGATTATTAACTAGAGTCTATCATATCTATAATGTCGTGCATGCTTGTGAATCTTCACCTCGTAACTAGCATTAGCGATTTATGCTAATGCATCAATAGTCGTAGTTACACTAACTTTAGGGTTTAGTGAAATGCATGTTGGTGACTACTCATCCCCTGCCGCACACCCTTGAGGTGGTCTCAGGGTTTTTGTAGATGTAGAGAATTTTTTCACACCTCTCTCATTCCTAATTGTTGTGGCTATCAGAAATACTTGCCTTTATTGTAGTATGTCTTTTTTTATCCTTGCTAGCTCCAGTGCTGATCTAAATGTAATCTTCCTGTGTTTAAATTCTGGTTTATATCCCTCTGTAGTAACAATTCAGTGATTCTGGTTTATAGATTCAGATGATTTATTTACACCTGTGACTGGGGCATTTTAATGCTTTTTAAATAATTATTCATCTGGTACCCAGCTAGCACAGGATAGGCCGCATCCCTAAATACGAGGATAGTCCACATACATACCGTGGATAAGCCTATCTCAGCGCAGAGATAAAGTATGACGAATCCACTCCGTATTTGAGGCGAAATAAGAGATGAATTTCCGCATTTTCAGGGATACGCGTATCCTTACGTCGCTTTTCCAATACGGGCGGCGGACGACGATCGCAGTGCCACCGGGTGAGAATTTTAAGAACTATGTGAATAACACAACTACACGCACGTACCTAGTGGCTTTTCATATTATCTACTGGAAATCAAAGGTGACAAACCAAGAACTGTGGAAATCAGCCCAAATCTAGGGGCAAACTACATTCTTCCGAATTTCTTCCCGTGCTTCTGCAAGTTCTGACGGCTTCAGGTTCGTGAGCACCGACGCTTGCATTTGTAAGTCAAGAAGTGATAATTTAAACTCGAAAATTTTCTTTCAATCGTACCATTCGACCATCATATTTTTATGCGATTACTAACTTATATTTACATGTTTTCTGTGGTTATTGCCGGGTCCAGCGCTATGAGATATCATTCACTGATTTTCATTTTATTATGGCCTTCTAACGGTTATGGATTATTATTTTATTGACTCGACTTATTTCATTTTTATCTTTATTAAAACTTCACGGTCACATTAATGCCGCCAATTTTGAATGGCCATTTCATGCCCCACCATTCATCGACTTAAGTGGGTTTTTTTTACTTACTGCTACGCTTCGGAGTGATTACTTCTCTTGATCCTGGGCTCAAAATGACTAACACTAATGTCAATTTATCCATACTATTTATTATCATAAATACAGTCACAGATCACTATCCATTTTTAGCCACGATGTTCTCTTCCAACACAAAGTACATAGCACTTTTAAACCTCAACACTCTCATTCAACTTAAAATAACTCACTTTCGCTGGTGATTAGATTTATTCAATAATTACACTGCATATACCATTAAAGTGCTGTGACACCGCCTCCCCCAACGCTTGCTATCGTGGAAAACAGGGATATTGAACGTGGAAGATAAGCTTATCCCCAAAATATCAGATTTCTCCAAGGATACGGCCAAATCTGTGCGTGGAAAAAAGGGATATTGAACGTGGAAGATAAGCTTATCCCCAAAATATCAGATTTCTCCAATGATACGACCAAATCTGTGCTAGCTGGGTAGGTATGCACTTCTTGTGCTGCATTCATTAAAATTTCAATATTATGTTATTATAATGTGTTGTGTATTTTTGTGCATAAAACCAATGCTAAAATGTTCAGCAATGATTAAAATGGTTTACTACATATTTCTTGTGCGATAAATATGTAATTTTTTGCACTGCGAGATCCATATAACAATAAGTCTATCACTTATCAATTACATGGTTTCTTTTGGCTTAAATACATTTGTTTTGCATGACAGTTGTTTGAGAACAGCTCTCTGGTGATAAGCATGTGGTTCTATCTGTGGTTATATGTGCCTGTATAAAATTATGAAAATGCATATTATGGCAGTTTCACCATTGGGAGTAAGATTTATTGTCTTCTTTTAAATAAAATATATCTGGCAATCACATTCGTGCTTTTTTTGTATATTGAAAGAAATATAAAGAAGAATACATATAAGAATTATCAAGGAAGAAGGCAAACATGTCAGTATAGAGTACAAATGGTAACTAATACTATATCATGGCCATGAAAATACCTACCCAAACTATCCACATAAACTTTTTATTTCATCAATAAAAACATTAACTGTGAAATAAATATCATAGTATTATAACTATCACAAAATTAGGTGGTATCCCTTTTTGAAAGTTCAGGAAAACAAATTTTAATAATCTTCAAAAGCAATCGACAAAACCTTTTTCCTGAGTTTTGAGTGATATTCATGCCTACATTTTATCCTCTGTAATTTCAAGAGCAACCACATTTGTGTAATTCTATATTTACATTAGATTTACATGGTTGATTTTGCTGGTCTAATATTTTGTGACTCGCCACTTTTAATAAAATATGTATACATATATGCTTTAAGACCTTAGAACCTTTTCAGTCATATTATCTAATTCATTTGGCTACTATTTGAGGCAATCTTTGATATATATGGTAAAATCACCATTGATGATGATGCTCATAAGAGTTAGTAACCTCTATTGAGGTCAAATACAAACTGAAGAGGCTGGCCAGATTTATATAACGCAAAGTTTTTGGCAAATAATTCTGCAACATCCTTTGCTCTGGTGACACCTGACACATGGGGGGTGATGGACACCTGAAATGAAGCAATCAATAGAAATAAGTATGCACAAAGATATACATAGTTGACTTTA
This sequence comes from Pyrrhosoma nymphula, assembly GCA_963573305.1. Taxonomy (NCBI): domain Eukaryota; kingdom Metazoa; phylum Arthropoda; class Insecta; order Odonata; family Coenagrionidae; genus Pyrrhosoma; species Pyrrhosoma nymphula. The sequence goes on along the minus strand of OY754338.1, from coordinate 74,142,768 downwards.
ATATTACATAGAATGCCATGGCCTTGTGAAAATGGTATTTTGAAGCCTACATACTCCCCTATGAGCTACCACAAGGGTGTGTGGCAGAGGTACTAGGGCACCAGCCACAAAGAAGATAAGGAATAAGGGAAAAGGACAAAAAGTGAGATGTATCTCAACAGGTTAGTGTCTCCAATTGCTGTTGTAGTCATTTATGGTGCATGGGAAGAAGTAATTTTTGTAACTATCTCTGGAGATCTTATGCAGGTTCTGAAAGTATAGTGTCACCTTGAAATTCTGCGTTCAAATTTTGAAGGCATGAGGTCAAAGACATGAAGCCTTTGACTCTCTTGCTCTTTGACTCCATGCCTTCAAAGGAATTGGAGCCATTAGAGAGTCAAAAGCATGAAGCCTTTGACTCTCTAATGGCTCCAATTCAAGTCTTTCCATCAGGTCGGTTCTCCTGCAGCAGTTTTAAAAGAAGTGTGTGGCTTTCCTGTGTACTTCACTTCATGTATAAAATCTTTGTCCTGGGTCCCAAATGCTTGCCACTTACTCGAGGTTTAACCTAACCAGTGTAAGATAACATCTCTCATTCACTTTGTCATCGGCCTACCATTCACTTTATGCACTTGTCTCTTTAATACAAATCTGCTTATGTTCAAATATATTTTCCCACGTTAAGTCTGAAGCTATGATGTTTCCGAGGTTTTGACTTAATCTTCTACATTTATATTCACTTCCTCCATACTGCATGTTGTGTTGATGTGATTTCTTTCACAAATAGTGTATTACAGTGTACATATTTACTTACATAATAAGCTTGAACGCCCGCTCAAGATGCCAAGAATTAACATTAAAATGATTCAAAGAGAGAGCACCAGTCTACCTAATTGGTAATATCTAGGTAGATGACCACATCATCTGTAAATTATAATAATATGTTTTAGGGTACGAAAGCCGGACCACCAGACTCCCCGTGGTGTACCTGGCTTTTTCCGGCTAATGGTGGACGCCTGGGTGTGGGGCTAACCACCCCACACGCTGTTCTAACTGGTTCCCAAAAAGATGACCACGAAAGGATGGCCGCCCACCCACCCACAACCGTCCCCTTTTGGATGGGGGCCCTAATGGTGTTGGGAGTGACAATTCAAACACCACCGTTATGGGAGCTCGTGTGTAGTGGACGAAAGCTCTAAGGGGTGAGCTTCTCGCATGCCATGCTGCCAGCAAGCCCGATCGCAGGGGTTATATGGCAAGGATACACTCTTTGTGGTGTGAGATATATCCGGAACACCACCATCTATTACAGCAGAATCTGCGCGATTATGCCAACCACTTGCACAAAAAGGAAACTCCACACCAACTGCCAGTTCAGAGGAATACACCACTGGCCAGACCACCCTCTCCGACACCGGCAGCCTCTCCACTGCCTGAGGCGAGAATGGCATTCGTGTCAGAGTCTCTGCAAATAGGGAGGAAGGTGTACAAGCCATTTCTGAACTAAGAATCGCGATTGTTGGGCACAGTAAACTAAGATGTAGGACAAACTAGGCAGAGAGACATCCACCAAAAGATCCCTCTGTGGGGTAACCACCTGCCCCAGTTGAATGGCCATATCGACGACATCCTGACAGAGACATTGAACCTTTGGACAGCCAATTGTGTGGTCTATGCTGCTGCCAAAAACATGGCTCACTCCCAAAAGAAGGTCTCTTGGGAGGATAAAGCAGCAAAAAGGCTGGAACAGTTGGAGGCCTAGATCGTGCAGGCGTCAAGAATTCAGTGTGTGATGGAATACATCGCATCTGGGAAAACTTTCACTTCTAACATATGGCGCAGCCTCAGATACAACCATCACACACTGAATAAAAGCATGCTGCTCACCATTAAGCAGCACGCAGGCGATAGAGTCGATAGACCCACAGTCCGGAAAAAACTCCTCAAGAGGAGCACGGCCGTGAGGGAGAACTCTACCTTTCTCCTTCACCCGTTCCGTCTCTTTCACTACCTCTGCCTGTTGTCAAATCTCTGCCACCCGTCCAAGAGGTTGAACTTTTACTGGAAGAATATCTATGAAACGTCAAAGCCATTGAATGGAGACACTCCAGCCTTAGGCCTCTTTAAAGAATTCTGTGACCACCACCTACAAGATGTGGATGGACCTCTTTCAGACACAGAAAGCAACATGAAGAAAGCCTTCTCTGACAAGAAGAACTTCTCGGCTCCAGGAATGGATGCCGTGAATAACTTCTAGTGGAAGAAATTTAATTCCACCCACCAACACCTTGCCAGAATCATCACGTCCTTGCTGATGCGTAGAGAACCAATTTCACCATGGCTGACTGAGGGATGCATGGTTATAATACCTAAGAAGGGAGACTTGTCCGATTGAAAGAACTACTGCCTCATAAACTGCCTCAACGCCGTATACAAGGTGTTCACCTCTATCTTGAGCGACCTTATCCTCCACCACGTCCAGCCTGTGTGGGAGGAGGTGTACGAGCAGAGAGGCTCCAAGTGGGGAATCGCAGGATGCAAGGACAACCTGTTCATTGATAGGTGTATATGCCAGGATGCCATATGGCATAAGCGAAACCTATCAATAGCCTGGGTGGACTACAAGAAGGTCTTTGACATCACTTCGCATGACCTTTTAATCGCCGTGCTGAAGTTGGTGAAAGTTCACTAAGAGGTTGAGTCCTGCATCCAACGCCTGTTACCACTCTGGAAAATGCACTTTGTTCTGACTTCAAGGCCTGGCTAGTGGTCAGTCTCAACAGAGTTGGTAACATACCACCGCAGCATTTTTCAAGGCGACAGCTAGAGACCCTTATTGTTCTATATTTCCCTCGTACCTCTGTCCCTTAGGCTGCAACGAGGTAAAGGATACATGTGTGGTGTTCCAGGTGACAGGAAGCATAAGGTCACCCATTTGTTCTATATGGATGACCTGAAGCTTTATGCTTTTAATGTGAAAGAACTTCGCACTGCCCTGGACACCGTACCGGAATACAGTGAGGCTATAAGGATGGAGTTCGGACTGGACAAGTGTGCATCCGTTCACTTGGCGAGTGGAATGTTTTCGGAGATCAAGGAAGACGTGCAGCTCGTTGATGGGAGCATCATTCTTCACCTCGAGGACGATGACTGCTACGAATACCTCGGTGTTCCCCAGCACCGAATGGAGGATGTTGCAGCAGTAAAGGAAAGGCTCACCACCAAGTACAGACAGACTCTCAGGAACATCTGGAGTTGTCTGATAAGAACTAGGTTCTTGCCACAAAAATTTTCGTGGTTCCTACACTGCTGTATGCTACTGCACTACACCTTCGGATGCATGAAGTGGAACGTCAATGAGTTGCAGAACCTCGATAGGGGAACTAGGAAGATGATGACCATCTACATAAGTCTTCATCCGAAATCTTCCGTCGCCAGATTGTATCTCCCTCGCAATGTAGGTGGTAGAGGACTTTTGAGTTGGGAGTGTGTCCACAACAGAGTTGTCCTGGTTACAGCATGCCGAGTGTTGAAAAGCAGGGACCCCCAGCTCAATCTTGTGAGAGAGCACAAGAGTGCAGGAGCAGGGGTGTTTCTCTTCCAGGTGGCAAAGAAGGCAGTGGATGAAACCAGTCTCGACTTCGACCCGTCACCCAACAGAAGCGACGATGACACGACCATCTTGTAATTGAAGGCAGACGTCCTCAAGCGCGTAAAAAATAAGCCGAGCAGAAGGCCTTGCTCAGGGCGCATACCGATAAACCCATGCATGGATGTTTCTATTGAAACATTGAGTAGCATGGGTTATCGAAAGAGCTGATGTTTGTCTTGCTACGCTCCGCCGGCCTGAAGTCTGAGCCCGAGGGTTTTGTCCTCATGTGTCAGGATGGGGTCATAAACACACTCGTGTACCACCACATTATATTCAAGGCAAAGGTTGCAGGCATGAGATGCAGGGTGTGCCGAGCCCAGACAGAGACTTTGAGACACTTTGTCTCCACCTGTAGCTATTACTCCAGGTCAGCATTTGTGGCTCGCCACAACGTGGCCCTGCAGGTGTTATACTTTCACTTTGGATACCATTATGGCATCGATGAAACACCTGTGTTGCCCTATGCCCCTGGAGATATTGAGTCCGTTGTGGAGAATGACAAATGCATAATCTGGTGGAATTACTCCTTCACCACCAGGCAGTTGAAGGCGACCAAGCCTGATATCATTCTCATCAACCACTTCACTTGCTCCATGTTCGTGATCGAGTTTTCGGCTTCGGCTGAAACTAACATCGATGCGAAGGAGGTAGAAAAATGGACAAAATATCAAGACCAGCTTTTCGAACTTCGGCAAATGTACCCCGGACACTCAGTGAAACTAGTGGTCCTCATCATTGGTGTGCTCGGTGGAGTTAAGGGCTCGCTGCTAAATAACATCAAGTGCATTCCGTCCTGTGTGGCACAGGCGGAATCACTAGTTGTACGCATGCAGAAGGCCATCATGCTGGGGTCACCCCATCTACAGCATACGCATCACCTAAACGCAGCGTAGCCACTCATCTGATGGGCGTTGGAAATGGCTGCGATTACTGCCCAACCCCTCTCGAGTCTCCGGCCTTGAGCCTCCATTATGCCTCCAAGCCGAGCCTCCATTATGACGGCAATGAAACCTGATGCTTGCCGGGGACTTGGAGGGGAGTTTTCCAATTGTAACAATAATAATAAGCTTTATAGGTCAAAGGTACATATTCAGAAAATACTCAGACCATCTATCTTTGCTGACATTAATATCATTGTTATAAATAAGGAATTAACAGGAGGCTGATCTCGCTTCTTTGTCAGACCCAGAATATCACCCTAACAATGTCATAATCCATTCTCCTGGTTACAAATTTTTGTTGGTGATTAGTTAGAAAGTCACTTGCCCAATTTTTTATTTTGTCTTTAAATCCAAATGTCTTTTTGTATGATCCTTGCCAATTGCTTTCTCAGGGTGGCCACAAAGTTTTAATTTTGAAATTCTCAGACATTTCCCTGACATTTTCCCTGACATTTGACATTTCTCCGAAATTGTCTGACAAAATGTCTCCGTGAAAAAGTCTACAGTGATTTTTTAATGATTTTTTATATTGATGACACGATACCTACATTGTAAAATTCATTGCTATATTTGAGATGCAGGTGCTATCAGTACATTTAGAAAGATAACTAAAGTCAGTTCCACAACATGGTGTCTACTAATATATGAAAAAGAAATTCAAGACCTTTCTCAAGACTTTTCAAGACAAAAATTTTAAAATTCCAAACCAAAAAGGCTAATTTTTTAATGCGTCATTGTGAAGGTCAATAATTCGATTCGCAGTCCTGTCTACTTTTTCACTTGGAATTGGCTCCACACTACCGTTGTGATCGTCCAGTACTATGCGATACCTATCCTTTTCTTTAATCTTCGGTATACGAATTATTATATAAATATGTCTATTTGTTTACATGTCCAATGTTAGTCACATTGCTTAACAACATTAAATTTCAACTAAACAAGATTCATACAATGGCTTAAAAATATATTTGTTTATTTTCATAATTTTACAGCAAACTCTCAGTACTATTCACAAACAATTGACTTACTTCAAAACCATCATTTATAAAAAAGATTCACTGACATAAAAACATTTATTAAGCATACCAACAAAACCGACCTCTTCCGACCTGGCACGGCAGCGGCACATACGGCGTCATCGGCGACGACGTATGTAATATAACTTTTTTACTTTCCATGGGCGGATTTCTGTTCTTTCATGAAGACGTAATGCCTCTGTTATGGCGTAATGAAGCAAGAGAATTCAATGGCAAATGTAAATAACAAAATGGCAAACATTAGGCTTTACTGAATGGGATTCCTTCATGATAAGGGTGAAAAAAAGCACTACAATTCCACAGTAAATTAAATTTATTCCACCCGATGATGATGGTCAGCATAGAAACTTAGGATGTGATTCTTAAAACATAACATGCACGCACAAATATCTCTAATGGAATTCAACAGAGTTGCACCATCCGAGACATGGCAAAACGCAAAATGGAAAATGTCACTATCATACTATAGTACGATCTATAGATCGCTTGAATCTTTGGTAGCGTTGTAATAGCCACGGTGAAGGTCATTGTTTCGAAATAATCATTCATGGGCAAGAAGGAAGTATACCATCTTCAGTGTGTAACCAACCGAGCCGATTTGTCGCACGTTGGCATGCAGGAAACAGTGTCCACGTCTAGTACAATCGAACGATGGAAGTCACAAACACACATACTGACCACAGAGGTTTATAAGAACACCTCCTTGATACTGACAGATGGACAAAAAGGGAAACAGATGATCTATTTTCGTAATGCTATGTCTGCTGTTCCAATTTTTATCGTGACGATTTCCTAGCAACCATCACTAATCTTTTTCCCCAATTTTTAATATTTTTCAGCGAATTCCTGACTTTTTCCAGATTATTTCCCGACATTACTAAATTCCCAACTTTTTCCTGGATTCCCAACTTTTCCCGACTGGTAGACACCCTGTATAAATTGTCATTTGGGGGCCTATGCCCGAAAACATTTGAGTTTTTGTTGCTTGCCGTGAAACTCGTCTAAGCGATCTCACATCACAAGCGTTCAATACGGAATTTGATATGCCCGATGTATCTTCAAAGGGGGATGTGTGAGTGAGAGAGGAACCATAAAGTGGAAACAGTGAGCGGGCGAGCAGAGACACGGGTGTAGCCTCCGACAATGTTGCAAATGACAAACCATATTTTTCTCCTGGAATGCTGGCCCGATAAGGGTCTCAAAGAAGCAAAGCATATCTCGGCAAAATTGTGTTCGAATCACCTCTCTCGGAGGTAGCTCCCCTCCCTGACGGCAGCAGAGACTTTTGAACTGTTCCGGGGTTTCCTGAAAGGTGCCCACCCCACACATTTCAGGCCCGCCTTTCAGCCAAGATATTTGAAAAGTTAGCCAGGAATGGCCCGGCGGAGCCAAAGGGAGGAAGAAAGGACTGGCAATGAGTAGCCTGGCATATATCGGATGGTGGCGGACACGAAAGAAGTGTACGGAACATGAGCCGAGCCACTTGTAGAGGTACGACCACTACAAGTTTCCCTGACATTTCCCTGACTTCACTGACTTCCTTGACATGTGGCCACCCTGTTTCTTGAAATAAAAAAATTACTTGCTTTTTCATTTCACTTGACTAGGATACCATGGTAGAAGAGCCCAAGCTGGGTTTGGCATAATACTCTGCTGGTTGGTGTTTTCACTTTTTATAAAAAAGTTTTGACAGTCAATAGGAAATTGATTACTTTGTACTATATTATACATGTTATGTTTTAGAGAATTTTGCTTTAATCAATTTTAACTGTATAGGCTGGTGATATCTTGGATTTTGCTTGTTTCTAATTTTTTAATTTGAGTTACATGGGCTTATGGTACTTCGCCATCTAATAATTATATAATAAATATGATTTTTAGAAATGGTGAAATATGTGGGGCTAGCTCCTTGAATGCTCATGTCGGTGCCACCTCTGAAGCCTCAGGCTTATGCTTTTAACCTTCCAGTATGGAAGTATTTTCTAAAGGGGATTTCTGTGGGTGGATAACTCAAAAAAAATTAAACATGGAAGAATGTTACTGAAAAAAATTCAAATACAACCTTCCACAAATGATGCACACCCTCCAATAATAGCTCAGCCCAATGTGATAGCAAAGAGGCCGAAAGAAACGCTCTTGGGGATAGTAGGAGCCTTTCAATAAGTAATGTTTATCATTATAAGCTTGACTGATGCTGTGAGTCAACCACCCCTGGAAAGCTTACATCCATAAAAGCATGAGTGAGTCTTCCACACTGATAGGGTTAATTTAAAGATAAATTATCCCTTCATGATGTATACTTATACCCATCAGTTTCCTAATGGCAGGGACATCACTCAATGAGAAGATATAATGTATAACTTAAATTAAGGAAGGAAGAATTCAAATTTGGAGCATGCAGCCATTAACAATAATGAAAGTAATTGATATCGTACTGTCCACTTTTATTTAAATGTACAGCACGTGTTTTGGCTTTTGTACTAAGCCATCATCAGGCACAATCTTATTACTTGAATAATAAACAATTAACTTGAATGATCCACAAAGTGCTACACTATTAATATATTCATTTTCATTGACTATGACTAGCCATAGTCAATGAAAATGAATATTTTTCTTGATATTAGGAGAATATGGGTACACCTCAGTATACCCATACACTATGGAATAATTTTGCTCCAATCCAATAATGTAACAATATAATAAATTATCAACTGCTCTAATTGTGATTATGAAGCATGCTTGAACCTTGAGGATGATATAATGTGTTGAAACTTGAGTCGATTTTCTTGTACCTATTAAATAATGTGGATTATATACTCTGTGAGTTTTTTCTTTATTATGGAGATAAAATTATTCCACTAAGTGGCACCTTCGGTGTAAACTGATATTCAGTTCCGATAACTTTGACCTGAACGGTAAATGGCAGCATAAGTTATTTACATTGGAATCATCTTCTTAACCTTATCCTGAATTTCAGAGATATTTTACTCTTATTGCATAGTCTCCTCAATACTTAAAAAAAGGCTCCATCTCTAACTCACCTGTGGCATTGACCACAAACGGCTTTCAGCTGGCAAAGGCTCCTTTTCGAACACGTCAAGAATTGCCCCAGATATCCAGTTTTTGTCTAGTGCTTCCAGAAGATCATCTTCAGAAATAATGCTGCCACGCCCAACATTCACAAAGACCGCTCCCTTGCCTCCAGCTTCAGTTGAACAGTGGGCAAGTATGCCATTACCCAGAAGTCCTCTTGTCCCATCTGTTGAAGGCAGGACATTGCAGACATAGTCACAGGTGGACAGAAGTTCAGGTAGCTCATTAATTGTCCTAGAAAGAAATTTGAAAGGAAATGATTAAGACCATATTATGAGAATGGATTCAGAAATATGGCTTTTGACCTAATTATTTCAGGAAATATTTGGTAGTGACTTGTCAGAATTAAAGAGGAAGGAGGTAGACATTTCCTGTTTATAGAAGATACGTATCGTATATATAAGAAGCTTATGTAGTGTATTCTCAAGAAAAGCAATCTGGCTGAAGATGAAACAACTGTTAGGATATTTTGCTCATAGTGTTTGCTTTCATAACTGCATGCTCCTATTTACATACATATATGTATGTACATATAGGAATGCGCATTTTTAGATGCCCTACTCTGGGTTGTCCAGATGAAGATTTTGAAGGAAAAATAATTCTGCATACATGTTGCTCTTTATCTAATCTTACTATTCTATGAAATGTTAACATATATCAAACAAAGACCTACCTATATTCATCCACAAATGGTGATTTGGCATCTTCACTGGGCAGTGTTCTCACAAAGACCCATACATTAGCATGAAATGCTTTCAGGACCTGTGCAACTGCAATTTTATAAAAATATATTAAAATAGCAATTGGCAGCCATACAAACACACTGATAAAAACTATGTATAATTAGTGTTAAGATACTTTGGGTTGTGTTTCACTTTTCTCTTTGTAGCGGTTTTTTTTGGTATAGATGTAATGAGAAGATGTCTCTATATCAAAATCACTGCACATAAAATAGGAAATTTATCCTAGAAAACTGAAATTGAAATGTTGACATTCATTATTCTCAGTCTACTGTGGCTTTCCAAGAATATTATATTGCATTGCCTTATCTTCCAAAGCCTCCCATTATTTTATCTTATTACGCTATGGTAAACCCTTTAACTTCCATGGGTGTGACAACATGCCTGTAGGAATCTGTGCAAAATCTGTACATACACTTCTGGTGCGAAAGAAGCAGACTGATAAAAAATAAAGCATTAAACTTTAGGAAATTTCTAAAATATTTTAAGCTAAAAGATATTTACTTTAGATGTGCTAGTTTCTGTCAAAATCCCTAATTGCAAAGGATTATCATTAAAATGATACAGAAACAAAATTTTTGTCCTCAGTATGTATGTTCAGAAGGATCAATTCTGTTGTCAACCATGCCACAGTAAAAGTGTTAAGGTTAATAACTTATAAATAAATGCAACTGACTTCAGTAGTCACTAGCAGTATTACATGTAGTTCAGCTGTGTGGTGGCTCATGGAGCCTCATAAATGCTCACAGTACATCTGATCTCAAAAACTTCCATCGCAGTAATGAACTGCTGTGAAATAATGAAAGATACTTCAAGCATGTCGCACAATGCTTCCATCCACATTGCTATCATCCCTTTGCTTACAGCTTGAAGGAAGAATGAAGTATGGGTTATTTTCAATAGATATCTACTGCATATGATTTTTATTTAGTGCACAGTTACATATGTATTTCACTTTATCAAGTACGGTGGACCCCCGCTTTATGATCTGCAAGCTACGAATTTCAAAGTTCGCTGATTTTGCACGCGCCCTTTAAAATTTCCTTTCAAATTGTGTTGACTGTTTCTTCCATGCGTAAATACTCCCTTAAGTTTCAAAAATACAACATTACATAGTAATTAATTACATAAATAATTGAACTTAACAGTACATGGTATTTTAATTAAGTTTTTTCTATTTCTTTGAAAGTAGAATTTATATTTTATCTCACCAATGAGCATGCTGTTGTTTTGGATTTTAACCTATCCATGAAATACTCAGTTATGAAGTAGTGGTAAATCTTCTTCCTGTTTTATTTTATTTAAAAGCAACTATGTTTATTATAGAGGAACTATGGTTATTATAGAGACGAGAACCTTTCAATGACTCTGTTAGGTACTAAAAGCTAATTCAACGTTAAAAAACCCTTTTCAATGAAAGGCATATAAAGTTAATGTAGGGTCATGTACAGGTCTTTTTTTCTGGAAAAAAGGTGGTGGAACTCAGTTGGCCATAAGAGTTATGAAAAAATTCAAATGACCTTAGATTGATTTATATGAGTTTAGGCAATTTACTTAGACCAAAAAAAGTGCAGGAACGCAGTTCCGCCAGGTACCACCAGAGAAAAAGTCCTGGTCATGTATAATAAATCCATATTTCATTTTTTTTTTCTGTAATGGCTAAAATGATTGTCATATCAGATCATATTGTTAGAAGTTCGAAGACTTTCAAAGTACATATTCAATACACAAATTAGGTAGTAGTTTTCTAGGTTAATACATATTTCAATGTAAATCTGTTCAATATAAGTTTAAATACCTATTAGACTTTAATGATACAGGTTTACATTTTTTGTTTATAAAGAAATCTTTCCTTTTGGTGATAGTAGAGTTAACGTATATTTCACTCATTCTCAAAGTATTCAGTTGATCATGATCTACTTTATTCTAAATTGCATAACCTTGGAATTAATGGTGTTGCCTTGTCTTGGGTTAAGTCATACCATAGAGTAAGTATATATAGAGGGCTCACGGCATAGGCGGAAATGGTATCGAGAGTTTTAATTCTCAAGGGGCAGATAGATGGCTCCGGAGTTGCGAGCAAGAGACGAGAGAGTCCTCGCTTCAAGGTCGTCCCTTCCTCTCTCACCTCTCCCCTCTCCTTCCCACCCTCCCCACTGCCCCTCTTCGTAACTTGCCGTCAGGCTTTTAAAACTCCGGCTTCTCATGTCAGTTCTCTGGGTCTGGCTCTGGGTTCTCTTTTGGCTAAGGAAGCAGGCAGGCAGTTTCACTGCGCACTTTTCTTTGCGCACGTTCGCATGATGTGGAGTTTGAAGGACCGGATTGCGAGTAGGATATTATATTGGTTCAGGAGTGTGTTTATTTGTAGTTATCTATTGCAAATTTTGTTCTATTGTACTTGAAGTGGGGTTTTTTCTCATATTGCCATTTATTGTCTATTTTTTGTTTCCTAAGTTGCCGATTGATTTGGAGAAAGATGTAGCTATGTAGTGGAGGTATGACGCGATGGTGGGAATATTAAGGTTGTTGCGGATGTATTCATTACTTGCATACCAGGGGGCATTTGCGATGGTTCTTATTAATTTATTCTCTAGGATTTGTACAATTTTTAGTTGTGTTTTTGTTACCGTGGCCCAGGCAGGATATCCATAGCACAGGAGGGGGCGGATCATGGATTTGTAAATGATAAGTTTTGTTTCTATTGCAAGGAGACTATGGCATTTAATGAGTGGGTAGACGGATCTGTACCCGCAGTGGACTTTTTTCTGGCAATATCAATATGGGCCTTCCAGGAGAGTCTTGAGTCAAGGTGAACTCCAAGTAATTTAACTGTTTGTTTCTTGGCTATTGCTTGGTTGTTGCCCTGCAGTAGGTGCGTGACTTGTCGCAACACGGATAGGAATGTGGGCTACCATTGTGGCCCAAGAAATAGTTTGTTTCTATAATTAAACTATTTCAATAATTTAATTTTTTGTATCTGTTGTGTGTTCCTCAGCTATCCAACACCATGCTTATTCCTTTTTTCTGCTCTTTTCAAACAAAATATCCTGGTAAATAAAAAATAACTAACATCCGTTTTTTGATAATACATACAATATATACTTACTCTATGGTCATACCTATCAAACCGTAAGCAAATGGTTCAAATTAACATTAAATATAAATCGGGCACTAACACATTTAAGTCCAATTTGGTTGAAACCAATTTCGGAGTTCCACAGGCCCACTTCTGTTCGTCATATTCATTAATAACCTTCCCACCCACTTACCCGATTGTTTTTTTTATTAATTAATCCACCAATATTGACCCCTCTTCTTAGAGTGGATACAAGTAAACCTATAAAGAGGAATAGTTCTGTAAAATTCTTGGGAATATCTTTGACTGAAAACCTTGATTGGTATCCTCATATTAATGATATACATAATTAAAAAAAATGCTATGGGACATTTATGATCAGGAAACTTTCGTGGAAATTTTGAAACTAGTATAATATGCTAAAGTTCACGCTTATTTGACCTATGGAGTTGTCTTATGAGGTAACTGGAGTGCAGCAATGAAGGCATTTTCTATGCAAACGAGGTCTAGAGATGGGCAACTTTGAAAATTACCACGGTAATTTTCGTAAATTACCATGGTATTTTTCGTAATTTACCGCGCCCCTTGAAAATTACCGTAATTTTCGGTAATTTTCAAGATAATTCACCCATGTTTAAGATAATTTTTCATACAGATAAATTCCCAAGATGTTCTTTTAAGCCCACATTTCTGACGTGTTTAATTATAAATTTAGGAATGTTCAACTCCTTTTTGGCATATTTTACTTAAATTATAACATTATTGAGTAATTATTAGTAGAATATTCTTCTTTAAAATTTTTCATACTTTGACAAAAGAAAGCCAGATTACGTGTTGCTGCCGTATTTCTTATTACAATTTTGAAAATTTCTAATAGATTAATGTTGCATCAGGTATGGATAAACATTGTATGATCATCACCCTTTTGCTATTGGCATTCTTATTTAACCATACATTTTCTGTTTAATGCTTAAAACTGAAAATTACTGGAAAATTACGGTAATTTTTGAAAATTACTGTAATTTACCACGGTAATTTACCTCAGATGAAAATTACGGTAATTTTCCCATCTCTAACGAGGTCTATAAAGGCCATGATGAGTGTACCCATCAGATCCCCTGGAAGGCCTTTGTTTAGGCAACTGAATATCATGACTTCTATAAAAAAATATATTTTTTAAGGAGAGGAGATTCAGCTTTGATCTGACAAGACTTACATATGAATGTAAATTTTGTAATTTTATTATAAATGAATTTATTATGGATTAAAATGAACTAGCTGAAAAGTTAATCCTTAAGTCCTTGAAATAACATATTAAAGTAAGTGAATCTGATGACTTAAAAAACAAAATACAGAATTAAATACTTCATGAAAATTGTATCGTATTTTACAGTTTTATAATTAAGTATTTTCTTTTGAGTAGTTACATTCAAGTTTCCAACAAGGTTTCTTCATATTCAAAGCATATTAGTTTGTTAATGTTTTCATATTAGTGACTAACATTTATTAGAATATATACAAAAGAAATAACACTATTAATAGATTAAAATCTTCTTGGTCTCACCTTCTTTACCAATTACTCCAAATCCCAAAATTCCAATTGTAAGATCTGCAAGGATCCGGAAGTTCCAAATATTCCCTTCCCAAGACCATAGCTTCTCTGATTGATTTTCATGTATCTTAAAAAAATTTCGTTCACGCATCACAATTTGAGAGACAATAAACTCTGCCATTTGACAACCGAATGTTACAGAGCCAGAAAATCGTGTGATGGTGAACTTTGGCTTTGGCTGCAAAAAAGGGTAAAAGGTTTTTAAAATTATTATGTATTAGCAAAATTTAATATCATTGAAAGTATCCAGACCCAGTATCAGTTCTGGATGCTTACCCACATAGTAGCACAATACTTTGCATGTGCATTTATTGTTGACTTTTATTTAGAAATACAGAGTAGATATTTTGTTCAGTGATCATGTGCATTTATTGTAGATTTTTATTGAGTAATACATAAGTAGGTATTTTGTTTAATTATAGTATTTGCCTTAATGAATGCCTATATTTTTTCCAAATAATACCCAATGAAGTTATCCACCACACTAAATTGGAGCTCTTAAATAACAAATTACTGTAGTGTACTTCAAGAAATTTCTATGATTTTTGGCAGATGAAAACTTACATTCGACTTATAATAAAGTCACTAAGTAATGTGACTTATTCGTGGTTGGTATTTCCATGTATCAGAGGAATGAAATTAAACATATCTCTTTTATGTCTAAGCAGTGGAGAATATTTTCTTACTCGGCTCTACTAATGCTAAATACACTTATTGTTAATACTTCTGCTTTACTATATTAATTCTTTACACAAGTCTGCTTAAATCTCCATTATTATATTGATCTATATGTTTCGTATTTTTACCTGGTGACAGTGAAAATAACTTTTGAGTTAAATGACATTAAATATTCTGAATATTTGACTCAAGAATGGTATGAAACAAGTACATGTTGACTTCTTGTCGCAAAATCTGGAATCACTGGGCTTTTGTGCTTCCCGGTACGCCACTCACTCAGATGGCCAACTGCTTTCCCTTGGTGGATATTCCCAGAAGTCAAGCAGAGGCAGCATATATATAGAGGAGCAGACTCCAGTCTGTGCCGCTAAATATTCCTATGAATCTCTTATATCTCCTCCTTCTCATCTAAAAGCTATCTTCATCATCTTTGCATAATGTTAGGATATCTGATCTTTCAGAAAATGACACTCCAGAGTTCGTATTTCATTTTATGTCAACATATTATGCCGAAAGTGTACATCACATCTGTCACCACTGACCTATCACTTTTCCTCGAGTACCACCAACTGTTGCACTGACTATGTAGGTACAATTGCCAATGCTACAAATGTGGCCAAAGATCATGATATATTCAATCAAGACAACGATGATGGCGTAACTGCATCATAACGCAATAATTCTGACAATGACATCAAAGGATGCTGTAGACATCTACACGAATACTTTTGTAGCACCTAAAGATATTATGGATACATTTATTGCAAGTTTGTCTATCTTTTTTTTTAATTTTCACCACTCTATGTTTTAGTATGCACCTATAAGCTTTTAATGGTTTGATTTTAGATCGCATAACATTAAGGCTCAGATAAAGCAATTTTTAATGTTAAATGAAACTCGAGTCACAGATTTTAGCACTCATATTTTTGGCTGTAAAGATGACTTTCACTTACATTAAAGAGATATGGAAATTAAGCTAAGGGATGCAACTCTCGTTGCATTATTTGAATTATGCCTTCATACAATAATTTTTGTAACATCATCAAATAAATGACCATGCTATTTTCTAAATCACATAATTAATTAAAAATTCCAAAACAAGTATTTTTTCCAAGAATGTCTTTAAAATTATTTTATTCTTTAAAATTTGACAATTGTTGGGGAGTGATCTAGGCATGTGCGACTGGGGTATAACTGGGACGAAAATGAATCTGTGCTGCAGACCAGTCTGGTCTGGAATATATTGGTCAAAACTGATCAGTGAGTTTAGCCAGGGTTAGGGTGACCAGACGTCCGGATTTCGCTGGACATGTCCTGCTTTTTTATTAATACATAAGTGATTATCTGGCCGGCGTTTTTCGATAAAGCCAAATTGTCTGGCTTTCTGCCTTTCAAAAACATTATGCACCAAATGCTGAAACACAGCATATAAGATAATATCCAAGGGCAACAGTATAGTTTTGTTTCTGTCCTTGTATGAAAAATATGCATTTTGAAGGAAATTGGGCTGCTTGTAAAAATTTGAGTTTCAGTCCTGCTTTGGGTTAACAGCCACAAGGCTCACAACAGAGTCTAGCATTTAGATCAATTTCCGCTTCCTGCTCTAGTTTACGTATCATTGTTTTAGCCCGAGATAGCACATGCTTTTTTTTTAGGCAAGAACACACGGGGCGGGAAAAGACCGAATGGAGAACTGCAATTAGACAGGCATTACTAAATAATTCAAAGAATCGTTATTAGACACTTTTGGCAGAAAAAATGTTTGATGTACAAAATATGTTGAACTTGAATTTACTAAGTTGCACAATGTTTCATGGAGGACATAAAAAATGCAACATTTTCTGATTTTCAATGCAATGCATTTTTTTAAATCATCTATTGACATTTAGGCCACATGGTATACAAGTGAAAAGCAAATGAAAAGGAATTTAATGTTTTGTCAGGCTTTTTTCAAAATGTCCTGCTTTTTTTCTTCAAATGTCCTGCTCTTGAAAACATCGGTCACCCTAGACAGGGTCAATCTGGTCTTGAAAAGGATTGCAGCTTTTGACAGTCAAACTGTTCTGGAACAGTAAGACTTAAACTGATCTAAACTGAAACTAACTTTTCTGGAAGTGGCCTGGATTGATTGTGGACCAGTGAGGGAAATCGTCTGGTAGTTAACAGGTAGTTAGTTTGGCTAGGTAGTTAGTCTGCCTAGAAAGAACATTACAAATAAAAAAGTAGAGCTCCGTCAATTTTTCCTCTCCATCGTCAATCCTCTTATGAGTTCTGAAGAAGTGAGGTTGAGCATGTGGTAATGAAAATGCTTTACCTTTCTGCCTATGCTATCAGACAGATTTATCTCAAGCACTCACCTTAATATTAACTACATGCACTGGATTGATATGAATTTACTCTCGACCACCAATGCAATGGTGGTTTATAATATTTTAAGTGGCAATTGCCAATTGGCAATTTAAATACCATGTAAACTTGCACTCTCATATCATTTACTCATATTTTTTCAATAATTCATTGATGACTGTTTTATGGGTTCAATTATGCCCCTGAGAAGTCTACAGATTTTACATCCTTTATATGTGAGATGATAAAGGTATTTTTTCTCTCACTGCCTTTTCTTTTGTCATTCAGGATTTGTACTGGAATTTTTTTCAAGTTTGAAAAACCATCTCTTTGGGCATTAGTACAACAATTCACAGCCATTTGTTCAACCAAGTCAGAAGATAAAGAAGCATACATAATACTTCATTTCCAAAGGTATGTCCTGACTCAGCTATTACCTACTTGAATTCTCATGATCTTCCAAGTGCATTAGCGACAACATTGAGATGTCCCTGGATGTTGCTGAGCTACCTGGTATATGTTGCAACATAAATTTTTACATGTTTAACTAGTCGTTTATTGTAAGGAATTGATTTGTGCATATCGAACCACCAATAGATATTCACTTTGTGGGGCATAATTTACTAAATGGGATTTTTGACAGTTAATATGCATTATTTACAGTCTGTACATATGTGTGTTCATGTACACACCTATTAATTTTGAGAGCATGCACAAAAATATGCACACTTTCTTGCATATTATGTGCCATACACATATTCACCTCTGTCCCATAGTACCAATTCTTTCCCTATTCCCTCCCCTGTCATGGTTGGTGTCCCACTGGTCTATATAAGACAACTGGGAACTACTGATCAATATAAAAGATGGGTTTATCGCATATATTGCTTCTCATGTTTTGAGAGCTAAAGAGATTTAGAAACTTCTGGGAAATAAAAAGTATTATATGTACATAATAATTTTTATTTTATGTTATATTATATAAACAAGAGGTGCAAATTGGGGATGGAAATGTATCAAAATGGACTACTGTTAAAACTGGACTCCCCCAGGGATCCGTACTCTCCCCCCTTCTATTCACCATTTTTATCAGGGAGCTTCCTCTTTGTATTAGACATAAATACCACTTTTACGCAGATGACCTGCTAATCTACTACAAGTTCAAACCCTCTGAGCTAATCCAGGCTGCTCAACTAATCAACGAGGATATTGACAATTATATGTTCATGGATCTCAAATTAATTATTAATCAATCCAAGACAAATACCATCATTCTGGGCAGCCCAAGAAATAATAAAATTCTCCCCAAGGTGAATGTACTCAGAACAGATATTGTATAAGTACTCCTCTTCAGTGACTGACCTGGGTGTTATTATCAATCAAACTCTGTCATGGATGGAACAAGTATCCCTGGTCTCCTGCAAGGTTTTTAAGATTCTCCATCAAATCAAGCAAAACAAAAATGAGCTATCTACCCAAATTCAACATAAACTTTTTAGCTCACGTAAATTACAAATATTTGATTACTGCTGTGTCACTTATTGCACAATTCGGGAAAGCCTAAACTTATAACTTCAAAGGACATTGAATGCATGAATACCACTGGGAATGAAATCCCAAAATTTGATCACATATCACATGCAGGCAAGCTATCAAATTTTCTCACTGTGCAAAACAGAAGAAAATACTTCTTAGGGTGCTTCCTATTTAAAATACTAAGTTCAGAAAACCTGACTACTTAACGGAGTTCTTTTTATTCACCACAGACTTCCGACAAAGAACTCAGCGCACCCCCGAACATACTTTACATTCCCACTCAGTGATCTACTATACTCCATAACTCCTTCTCAGTTGAAGCTGTAACGCTATATATGGAATTCCCTCCCTCAACATATTCATCAAGCATCGTCCATAAATTCTTTCCGGTCAAAATTATTTCAATATCTCAACTCATGCTCAAATTGACAGCTCTGATATTGTTACATGTGTTATATTTCTTTTCAAGTTATGTTGATTGATATGCAGTGTAATTTTAGAGAAAGGCAATTTTTATTTAATATAGCTATGTATTTTTGTTTATTTTTTCTTGTTGGTGATAAAATTTATTAAGGTGCCCCTCAAGGCCAAATCATTGAATTATTCAATGCAATGTTATTTAGTAATTTTTTCACTAATTTTTTTTATTGTTCCACTTGGACCTAGGGGACATGAGATGCCACAGGTTCAGAATAAAGTTATTATTATTATATGATAACAAAACTTGGGATATCTTAAATCCATGGAGATATGGCACCTACAATATTTTCTTTTTACTTCCCTAGATGCTACTAGAATAGCATTCAGGGAATTAGTAGATCATTGAATATTACTGTGTAGTCACAGATCAAACTCCAATACAGTTGCATACCCAGTTTTCAGGCCATTTAATATTCACCTTTTTGAGATCCAGACAAGTTCAGATCTGTTACAAACCACATAGGTACTTATCAAAAAGTAGTCTTTAGAGGAGTTATAGAGCAGTCCCAGATTAATTGGAGATGAAATATTTTCACCATAGAGGACAGAGGTAGATTGGGAGGACTGATGCATGCCCTCCTAAAATACTTTCTAGAGAAAGCTCTGGTTCTTTTGTCACCTAATTTTACTTTCAAATCTTCTTAATACCTATTTCTACCTGCTGTGGAACTGCACTATGTGAGTGCGACTCTTGCAGTGAAATTGAGGAATTTACAAAATTTTCTAATTTGCGAGAATTGAATTGCTGTTGTTTTAGGTAAAATAACAGCATTAATCACATTCAAAGAACTGCGGAACTGGCCACGCAGTAACTTTAACGGAGTCATCTGCTGATGGTCACACAATTGTGTGAAATTCATAGTGAAAAAATCATTCCCCTGCGAAAAAATCCCAGTCCAGACGAATGATTTTTTCACCGTGAATTGCACACAAATGAGCGTTTATCATTTTAACACACATTTATTTTACATCTTCGGTTAGTTACGGAAATGAAAGAACAATGCTCTTCTCAATTACACGCCTGTGCACATCATGGTAACAACCTCAACTAAAAACAGAAAGTACTCCGTGGGTTAAAACAGTCAAAACTTTAATTGCTACTGCAATAGTCAAAATTGCTTTCAATAATTGCAGGTAGGAAATCCTGGCTCACGTTAGCCTAGAATTTTCCCCAGGGCAGATCTATAGGAATTTATAATAATAAATATTTATTGTTCTGTTGGTCCAGCAAGAGCCATATAGAACACCCAGTTAAAAATATCTGGTCTGTAACTAATCTGGAACTGGTCTGTAACTAGTCTAAAAGGGCAATTTCTGGTCTGTAACTGGACTGGTCTGGAACTGCTCTGCAAAATTCGATGGTCTGTAACTATCTGGAAACTGTTCTGGAACTGCTCTGTAATACTCGATGGTCTATAACTGCCCTGCAATATTGGTTGGTCCATATTCTGATCGTAACTGAGCTGCAATATTTGATTCCACGATCTTGGACTACTCTGAAATTTGACTTGTAACTACTCTGTGATTATAAATTTTAGGCATTACCACCATATGGAACTAGGTAACCCAAACTTTAAAGCCTCTGCTTAACCCTTAAGTAGGCGTGTGGGGTCTTTAAAGACCCCATGGGTGTAGCAAATGCAATATTTTCTAACAAAAATTGCTTTCGAAGTAGACCTTTTCAGGAAGAACTATGTAATAGGAAAAAATTAAAGGTATTAAGTCGAATTATCCAACATTCAGTATCTATCGTAAAATATAGAAATGTAAAATAAACAAATTTGGCGAAGGTATAAACAATTCCGCATGGGGTATTAAAAGACCCCACACGACCACTTACGTCCCAAAGTGAGGTGCGCCTACTTAAGGGTTAACAATGATCCTCACTAGTTTTTTTTTACTGGTTCCTTCTTAATTGGTATCGCATGAATGATGAATTGCTTAAGGATGTAGGGGGACTGATTATAACTATAGTAGCTTACTTTACAGGGATATAAAATCAGCCTTCTAAACTGCCAGACTACCACTTTTTAGTATTATAGTTTGTAAAAATCTTGTTTATTCTCAGTAAGATTGCATTTATATTCATACTATGTGGCAATACATATAGGTTTCGAATAATTAATGCCTGAAAACTGTTATCGTGATGTGATGGTATTTCCTCTAACTATCTCAGAATTGCCATTTAATAATTAGTTCTCGAAGTCACTTTAATGCACGGAATTGGCTAGATATATACCACTTTCTGGACGCGGGTTGTTTAATTTCAGGTGCGAGAAAATGTGCGTAGAATGGTAGGTTAGATGAAAAGTCAAAATATGTACAATGTTGTTAGGTAGATACTAGGAATGATAATTAAATACATTAAAACATGGTATCGCGTAATAGTACATTCATAGTACTTAAATGAAAATTATATTTTTTTTATTTTGAGATTGCAGGGAGGAGTCAATGAACAGGGAGGGCAAGGGAGGTTCAAAGTTATGGGCAAGGGAGTTTTTTTATAGACGGCAAGGGAGTTTCAGTATAGAGTGCAATGGAGTACTAGCTCATTAATAATAATAAATGTTTACTGTCGCAGACCAACAGGCCTTTTAGACATTCTGTATTCATCCATAATTGGCAGCAAGGACATTATATTAGGCAGCAAGGGTATGCTAGACTAAACCGGCTAAAAGATAAACCCTCCAAGTCCAGCTTAATTCCAGAGCAGTGACCACCCATTGTCCAGACCAGTCGACTGGTCTGGAATGGGGTTGCAATTTCTTCCCAGTTACAGACCACTCGGTCCAGACCAGATATTTTTACCTAGGCATGGTCCAAGATGACAAGGTAATACATACCTTTACATAATGCAAATACTTGCAAAAAGTCAATTTCTTACAAATTATCACTCATAAATACATCCGTATTGTAATAACACTTGAGTAACAGCAGCTTCTTAAGTTCGAATTGAAAAATATTGACTGTGGATTTATTTTTTAGACTCATTGGTAATTTGTTGAAAATAAGGGAGGCTGATTGATGCGGACCCTTCTTAGATTTTGCCCAAGATTGCCACCTCAAATGTACGTTTCACTTTTGGAAGAGATGATGTAGGTACATCATCTCTAGTTCCACGAGTGAAATGATCATGTACGGAGGTGTTTGGGAAAAAACAAACCTGATTCATTTCTACAATTAACGCACAGTAAAACGTATAAGAAATATGATAGTGTCATTATTTTAAATTTAAGAAACAGTGGCTTTCCTGGAGTTCTGATGGGTAGGTACTGCTGCCATGGCTTTCAAAGACCTTTTTTGCATATGGAGACCTTCGCTGCAGCATTAGTGTTACCCCAAAATATCACATTTCTATGTAGGACAAATTGGTATGGATTTTGGCTAATAAACATATTTTCTTATATATAGCTTTAAGGTCACAACAGAGGTAGTGGGAGCAAGTTTATGAATCATAAAAATTCCAGTTGCAGTTTTTTTTTCAAATTCTTCATGTGAAATTGCTGTAGTCAAGATTATCGTTCATTGCTAACCCCAAAAATTTCGTAGACTATAGTCTAATTCTGTCTGAGTATCTGTATAGCATATATGCTGGATCGATTGGTTGGAATCAGCTGAGCTCAGGAAGTTGGAAGGGCTCAAGGTTAGCATTGTTACGATTTTGGCCCAAGAGTTCAAAACGAAACTGGTTGATAGGAATGGCTATTTCGCCAGAAACTTACCGGTTCAATTGCATAAAACCGTCACTGATTTCAGTGTACATGGTAGTGTATTTGTTACTCAAGTGAGTCATTTTTAAAAACCAATGGAGTATACTTCTATACTATAGTAATTTATCGAATAATAGCTACGATTGTTTTTTTTTACCTTGTTATCATCTATGTACTTCAAATACATATCGACGCCGGCCCAAGTACCTTGAATCCATTTCGTTTTCTCTAGGTCGTACAAATATGGGCAAATTTTATTTGCATCGGCGACTACTATTTCAGCCTCCTTCAGCAATTTCAAATGTTCTTTTTTTTCTTCTGCGGAAAAAATATATGTATTCCAAATAAATTTCCCACACCAATAGTCAATTACTGTAACAGAATGAATAATAAGAATAAACGTATCAACCTGGATTGAGTTCTAAAAATTCTACATCCGGCGTAGATTCAGTCAGTAATCCCTTTAATTCTTTAAATTTAGTAAGCACTGGAATTACGTAAGTTTTGCGTGTTGTACCCATTCCGTGCATCATCCGACTGATTGTGAGATAACGCAAATGCATTGGTCATAGATACTTCTCTCTTGATATCAGTTTTTTTTTTAACAATGCCCTATCACAGTCTATCGCCTGAATACGTCCATACCATCTTTATACTCCCATCACGCATTATGAAAATATTTCATAAGAGTACATTAGAATGAAATCCACGATTGCCACTTTTTGCTCTAATGGAAGTAAACTCAGTCTTATTTTATTTTCACATGTTAGCTTTGTTGACGTCGCTGCGACTTCTGCACTTTTTTGCGCCTTCTTGCCGTTCTTGCCCTTTTCCGCTCGCGTCGCGGAAGGTGCAAGTGACGAACGCAGTTTGCGTCGCGGGTTCAGGTTCAAAAGTTGTAACTCCTGCCTGCCCCTTTTGCACCCTCGTCGATGGTGGGGCAAAAGTGGCACGGAGGGCAGACGAACTTAACAGAAGAAGTGGACGATCTCAACATTTTATTCTGCTGTTTCAGCGAAACGAAGACGATTAATGAATACTTCCACAGAATGTAACTCTGACTGGACTTCGAATCCGAGGAAATAAAATATCACTTAGTTATATGGCATTTCTATCTATCGCTGTATGATTAATTACTTCTTATAATTAGAGGAATATTGTCTGTCGCACTACCAACAGCATTAACGAGGAATGCCTTCTTCTTTAAACCTATCGCCTCCAAATGTTTAAAATAAATATATTCATAGGATCGGTGTAGAATACGCGATATGGGGTGGGACCGAACGTCAATAAACTCCTACCTTCGTTCGATTTATTAAGTCCAGACTCACCTCGGCCAAAAATTTATTATAAACCAAAGTAACATTTTGGTGTTGATCCTGGCTACTCACATGCATTCTTATTATAAGTTGATTTGATGTACTTCATTAAGAATTAAACATACTAAAAGATCGTTAAATTAAACTGCTAGCTAGTTTTTATATAATTAGTACAGGCTGTAAATATTAATAGATTAAGAATTTAATAAAATATATAGCTCATCTTTGAAAACAATACCCAAATTGTTGTGGTCAGATGAATATATTCACAGGACTGATGCCAGACAGGAAAAAAATCGCATTATGGTTATTTTTATATTCGAGGAAATAAAAGACACATTGTGACGGAATATTTGCAACTACATATATAATTTTCTATATTCTACGTTAAAATGACAGCTCTTCCCCTATTTAATGCGGATAATGAAGTGATGCTCGATGAGAATGGAATGATGTCATTTATGCTGGAAGCGTATCCTAGTTTTTTAAATTCAATATACTTATGTGTAGTTTGTATTTAAAATTTACTCCATACTAAATACAATTCTTCCAGACTTTTGTTTGTATCAATTAAATTGGAGAAGTAAGCTCAATTTTCTATTTTACTTCACATTGCAAGTAAATTATTATAGTTACCTGGATCTAGCGTTCATTATATTTATCACCATATATTTCCACTTATAAGTATATATTAGATGGTTCCTCCATTATAAAGATAATGGCCACGGATATTGACCATAATCAAAAGTTTTTTATGGCTGATGTTGGCAATAACCAACAAGTGAAACTGATTCTTCTACAAAAACTGGCTCCTACTGCAGTTCCCAATATCCCACCCCAAGAGGACACCATCAACCAGCAGCAGTTTGCCTGGGGTGATTCTGCCACAAAACTTTTTTTCGAGGCCTATTTTATTAATAAGGAAAAATGTGGGAAGAAAATAATGATTCAAAAAAGGCTGTATGAGGCAATAGCATCAGAAATGCAGAAGCATGGGTATGCCATTTCTGCAGTTCAGGTATGCTACAAGTACAAGTCCCAGGAGAGGGCATTTAAGTTACATGTGGCATGCAATAAAACAGGTTGAGGTCGCAAGATATTAAATTATGAAATGTAAGTTTATTTTTATAGTTATACTTTTTCCCTTAATATCATAGCTTAATTACTCCTATAATAATAATTCCTCCTAATAATAATAATTCACTTTTATATCTGGACATAGGGAAATGATAGAAATGTTTGGGAAAAAACATAAAATTGTTCCCAAGGTGGTGTCTGGCCGACATGGATTGGCCATAGGAAGCACCTGTTGTAGTGGAGTCTTTTCTCCCCAAACTTAAATCCCTCCCGATATTTCCCTCCACCACCTGTACGTCCACCAACATAATTTACCTTTTACATTGCAACTTCTTCCCAGCATTCTATGTAGGCCAGTGTACCACCCTCCTTAACCTCAGAATGAATAATCATCGTGCCTCCTGCTACCCATCATCCCCCCATGCATCCCTCCCAGTACCCACGCATTCTTTGTCCCACGACGCGGTCTTCAACTCTTGTTTCAAGGTGTCCATTATTGCTTCCCTCACCCCTCAGACTCCGCCCTCAACCTCCACATGCTTGAATTGGCCTGCATTTGGCGCCTAAAAGTATGCAGCGCCCCCGGACTGCATGTATCCTACTAACCCCCTCCTCCCTCTCCCTTTCACTCGTCCAACAGTATCCCTTGCTCCTGCAGCACTCTGACCCAGCCAGTCGACATCTCCTCGTTGAGAAAGAAGCCTTTGGCTTCGAAAGCTCCGAACTATTTTTCTCATGTGAGTGTTCTTTTTAAGTGTTTTATTTTACTAAGTGCTTCACAGCTAGTGACTTACTGTTTTATTATTATATTGTGCTACGCGGATCATTTCCTACGAAACTATATATATATATATATATATATATATATATATATATATAAATATAAAAGGAAAGGAAATAAATATAAAAGTATATGCTAGTAACAAGGCGTTGAGGTTGGGGAAGGATAGGAAAGTAAATCAGTGGACACTCACAGGCAGATGATCAATGACGACACCGGTGTCCACTGCTTAGGGGTAGCTTTCGGGTAGCAGTGGACACCGGTGTCGTCATTGATCATCTGCCTGTGAGTGTCCACTGATTTACTTTCCTATCCTTCCCCAACCTCAACGCCTTGTTACTAGCATATATATATATATATATATATATATATATATATATATATATATATATATATATACTCAATCATTCGAAAAATGACGCTCAAAGGCGCGAATAAATTCATACATTCATAGGAAAATGGAAATGGATCCCTTGCTCGCCAGATCCCTTGCTCGCCAGAAAAAATTTCACCTTAGCCGGAATCCCGGCTAAGGTGAAATTTTTTCTGTCTGGATTTGACTCATTTTCATCTTCCCCACCAAACCCTGTGTTCGTCCTTTTATGTGTACCTATCCATTTCCATTTTCATATGAATGTATGAATGTATATATATATATATATATAGCTTATGCTATATATAAGAAAATGCTTAACGGTGGCCGAAGGCTTATCCGCCGTTAAGCATTTTCTTGATACTCGCCCTACTCCTCATAACCCTAGCTCCGATTTCCTTATTGACCTGTCCCACTTCATCTTGACTCATAACTCCTTCTCCTTTAATGACCGCTTCTACCTTCAAACCAAAGGCTGCGCCATGGGCAGTAGATTCAGCCCTTCCTATGCCAACCTTTTCCTCGGCCGTGTTGAAGAGTCCTTCCTATCCTCACAACCCCTGAAACCCTTACTCTGGCTCCGATACATCTAAAACCCCACCCAACCCCTGCCATCGCGCGAGATGCAAAACGTGCCCTATCCTTATCACCGATCCCCTCCCCGCTAAATTCCTCTCCCACCCTCTTCCTTCCGTCCCCTCTCGGTCATGCACTTCCCACAATGTTGTTTACATCCTCCTGTGCAACCTGTGCGATTCATATTACATTGGTCTCACCACTAACGCCCTCAGTGTTAGAATGACCGGCCACCGAGCCAGCTGCAAGCCGTCCTCGCCCAAGGCCTCCTTCCCCGTCCATGCTTCCTCCCACAATCTCATTTTTGATAAATGCTTCCGTGTAGGCGTATTGGCTTCCCTCCCTCCCTCTGCCTCTCCCCTTCAATTGCGTACGCTAGAAAGTGCCTGCATCTGGCTTTATTCAGCACATAATCCGCCCGGATTAAATCGCGCTCACTGACCTCTCCCGCCCCTTCTCCCCTTTCCCCTCCTTCAATCCCCTCCTGCCCCTCCCCTTTTCTCCTTTCCACATCCCTTTCTCCTCCTCTGACCCCCTCCCGCCTCTTCCCCTCCTTGCCCTTCCCTCTTCCTCTGACCCCCTCCCGCCCCTCCCCTCTTCTCCCTCCCTACCCCTCTCTCCTCCCATCTCACCCTACCTCTTGTTCCCTGCCTGTCCATCATTTTGTATCCTTCTATCTTTGAGAAAGGTTCTAGAGCAACCGAAATATCAACGTATAGTGTGTTCTTTTTTTATGTATTTATATTTAATTCCGCCCCACCTGTGGCATACTTTATTTATTTATATATATATACTCAATCATACGAAAATGATGCTCAAAGGCGCGAATAAATTCATACATTCATAGGAAAATGGAAATGGATAGGTACACATAAAAGGGACGAACACAGGGTTTGGTGGGGAAGATGAAAATGAGTCAAATCCAGACAGAAAAAATTTCACCTTAGCCGGGATACGAACCCGGATCTCCCAATTGCCGGTCAGGTGTGCTCCCAGTTACACCACCAAGGCTATTCAATTAACTGCTGAATTTGATGGGGTTTTATGTCACACCCCATGCCCAAGTTGAACGGCCCAGAGATGGCGCGCAAGGGCGATTTCACCCACCATATAGGGGACAAACACAATTGGAAGGTTGAAAGGAAAGAGGAATACAGGCATACAACATATAAAGAGGTGAACAGTACGTTTAAAGGCACGCATAGCCGTAGAAGAAGAAAATAGCTAACATGGCCAAATATACTCAATCATACGAAAATGACGCTCAAAGGCGCGAATAAATTCATACATTCATAGGAAAATGGAAATGGATAGGTACACATAAAAGGACGAACACAGGGTTTGGTGGGGAAGATGAAAATGAGTCAAATCCAGACAGAAAAAATTTCACCTTAGGGGACAAAAAATTTTTTCTGTCTGGATTTGACTCATTTTCATCTTCCCCACCAAACCCTGTGTTCGTCCTTTTATGTGTACCTATCCATTTCCATTTTCCTATGAATGTATGAATTTATATATATATATGTATATTTATAAAACTTCCAGGAGAATCACTCGGGTGATAAATATGCCAAGAGGGTGGCCGATAAAAATATACACACGGAAAAAAGAACACTTACAAATAAAAACTTCCGATATTTCGGTGAAGATATTAGCTCCACCTTTCTCTAGGAGAAGAGTAGGAGTTGATTCCTACTCTTCTCCTAGAGAAAGATGGAGCTAATATCTTCACCGAAATATCAGAAGTTTTTATTTGTAAGTGTTCTTTTTTCCATGTGTATATTTTTATCGGCCACCCTCTTGGCATATTGTATATATATATATATATATATATATATATATATATATACATACAATATGCCAAGAGGGTGGCCGATAAAAATATACAAACGGAAAAAAGAACACAAATTAAAACTTCCGATATTTCGATGGTAAGTAGCTTCCATCTTTCTCTAGGTAGAGAGTAAGAATGAGGAAAAGGATAGAGATTGAGGTATGGGAGGGCAAAGAGGGGGAGACGAAGGTGTAGAGGGGAAGGAGGGGGAGAGGAAGGTGTAAGCGGGGAAGGAGGGGAAAGACGAAGAGCGGGGAGAGGGCGGGCGTAGGGGAGAGAGGAAAAAAGGGGAGCAAAAGGAAGAGGAATATCTCCCTCTGTACCACCTACTTCCCAGGTGCGGACTCCATTAGACGTATTATTAAAAACCTCTACCCTATCCTGTCAGACAACCTAACCACTTGTAAAATATTTCCCCAATGTCCCTCTCTCAACTTCAGACGACCCCCCAATCTATCCACCATTTTCAATATCACCAAACCCCTGTCCAAATCACTCAAGCCCACCAAATCCTTTCCCACCCCTTGCAACCGCCCGCGATGTAAAACTTGCGCCATCCTCATCACCCAGCCCTTGCCGGACAAGTTCCTCGCTTTTCCCCTCCCTTCTGTCCTCTCACCCTCCTGCACCACGCCTTACATTGTCTATATCCTCCTCTGCCAATACTGCCCTTCCTTCTATATTGGCTTATCCACCACTCCTTTCAATATTAGAATGAATGGGCACCGCTCGTTTGGAACGATTGCCCCTCCCTCTCTGTTTCTCTCCCTGTCGCCATTCACGTCTCCTCCCACAACTCCACTTTTAATAACACTTTTAAGGTCGGTCTACTTGCTTCCCTTCGCCCTTCTTCCTCTCCCCTTCAGCTCAAAGATCTTGAATCTTCTTGCATTCTCATCCACCAGGCTTTCTCGCCCCCTGGACTCAATAAATCACACTAGTTTCTCCCTCCCCCTCATCTCATCTCTCCCTGCTTCCACCACTCTCCTCTTCCTTTTGCTCCCCTTTTTTCCTCTCTCCCCTACGCCCGCCCTCTCCCCGCTCTTCGTCTTTCCCCTCCTTCCCCGCTTACACCTTCCTCTCCCCCTCCTTCCCCTCTACACCTTCGTCTCCCCCTCTTTGCCCTCCCATACCTCAATCTCTATCCCTTTCCTCATTCTTACTCTCTACCTAGAGAAAGATGGAAGCTACTTACCATCGAAATATCGGAAGTTTTAATTTGTGAAGTGTTCTTTTTTCCGTTTGTTTATTTTTATCGGCCACCCTCTTGGCATATTGTATATTTATCCCCTGAGTGTTTCTCCTAGAAGTTTTATATATATATATATATATATATATATATATATGATGGATACAAAATGCTACAAGCATTTTGTATCCATCTATCTTTGAGAAAGGTTCTAGAGCAACCGAAATATCAACTTATAGTGTGAGTGTTCTTTTTTATGTGTTTATATTTAATTCCGCCCCACCTGTGGCATAGTTTATTTATTTATATATATATATATATATATATGACAGCTGAAGAAGGGCCTACATGCCCGAAACGTCCCAGTAAGTCCTCTCTCTCTTTTTACTTTTCTTTCCCCACCCCCTGTCAAGTGTTTTTATTATTATATATATATATATATATATACATACATACACACACTCATTCAATACATATATATATATATAATAAATAATTTCGTTCAAACAGAGGGTGAAAGAAAGAGGATAGGAAACACAGAAAATTGTGAAGTCCAATAGTGGTGTGAAGATGGTACGATGGCCGATTCACAGTGAAAAAAATTTGACTGTTTCCTCATAATTGTTGATGAAGTAATCACCAATTGTGTTAGATAATTGAATGCTACAGAAAAAGAAACAATTCAGTTTTGTGCCATTTACTCAAGTCCTTCCATATGTGCTAACTATCACATAACAGGTTAAATCAATCCACAATTGTATCCAACAACAATCCAACAATCCACAACCTTAAGGTAATGATGCAACTAAGTTGATTCCAGTGGCATATATCCTAGCCTGGTAGAATTAATCAGTGTTGGCCCTAAGTGGTTAACCATATTTGATTCAGTTTATAGATTTTAATATTGTGAGATTATTGGAGGCAAGTATAATGAGATTATTTCAAGTATCTGTTTTTCCATTTGAAAATTCCCATTCAATCAGCAGCAAATCTACTCTCAAGATTTGCATATCCATCCACTATCCCTTGAATTTAATTGTATTCCTGTCAGAAAGGTTTGGATACTTAATTTATTCATGACAAAATTGCTTTTGGTTTCAGTACTAACTCCTACATTAAATACTTATTTTGTGAAAAACCTCCATTAATACTCAATCTTAAATGGGAGCTGTTGTCCTCCCAACTCTTATCATGTCAGTGGATATCACCAGTAAGGAGAGTTAATCACTGAAAGTATTGGGACCTCAAATAAACTTAAAAAGTCGCAACCTTAAAAAGTATTCTTACAATTGCAAAATTTAGAGTATTAGAATTAAAATGAAAAAGGTAAGCAACAGGAATCTATACATGCAATGAAAAAAAGCCTGAAACATTTATAGTATGAACATTTATTTGCAATTCAAAATGTGCATTGAGCTTCAGGGATGAAATTTTAATGAGATGAATTAAACACCAAATGGTAAACAGAAATGCCCAGCTATCACAATCCTCTGGTCAGGACAGAGGGAAAAGAAATGAAGATTCCAAAGGTGGTTTGGTCAGTTGTTATTTTAAAGAATCTCATGGCTTAAACTATCAGGGTTAACATCAGCCTTGTGGTCAGCAACATTTGGTCTTGATTCATAGGTGCAAATTGTCACTCCATGGTGATGTGCTTCAGTCCATTCTCCCCGAAGGCCAATGTAAACAATACGGGTTGTGTCTGAGCCAAAATTCCTCGGGAAGTGAAGGGTCAAATGGTACACTGATGAGAATGTCACTACCCTAAAAGAAGATGTAGGTTGTCAATATTAATGGAAGACTGAACACTATATACTCATTGTTTTTAAGTGCTCTCTTTTGCCTCAAAACCTCATGAGCAGGTGATTTACATGCTCAATAATCTTGTCCACACTTGATATATACATTGAAGAATGTGGCGATAAGGGCAAATGTAGATATGGAGTATTAGGTATAATTCCAAATGTAGGCCTTCACAGTAATTCTGGAGATCATTTCACATGTAGAAAATGAGAAGTGGTCATCTAGGTGATTTAAATATTTCTTCACAAAAACATCAAACCAACCGCAAAACAGCCAAAATGAAAATTTAAATGGAAAAGATATGCTTCAGGATTTTTCTTTAAAATTTATTTTTCTCTTCAATTTCATCATTTCACCAAATGTTTTCATCAACCCTTAATCTTTTTTTATACCTTCCATGGGGCTGTCTATTCTTGCTGCACATGCAGGTGGTAGCTAGGCATGGTAGGTATAAAATTAGATTTTGAAATCAATATGTTCAGTGTCAAATTTTAACTTGATGAAAGAAGTAAAAACCAAGGTTTCTTGGGTAACTTTATTGAATTGGTACTTGTCAGTAAGTGAATTTGTACTTAGTATAATTTTACAGTTGGTAAAGTTTTATTAAATTAAAAGATAGTATTTACATCAGTTACAGAAGTGGTTGTGGAAGGTTACTTGGGATTTCCACCGGGTCAGGTTCTCCAACTCCATCTCGGCCGACGTTTCGATGAACGAGTTGTATGTCGAACAACTCGTTCATCGAAACGTCGGCCGAGATGGAGTTGGAGAACCTGACCCGGTGGAAATCCCGAGTAACCTTCCACAATTCTATACGCCGGGAAAGCCTGCGATCATTCTTTACAGAAGTGGTGTATACACCTAAAAATGTGTGATGTTCAGGCATAAGAGCCAAACAGAAAATTTTCCATCTGGGTTAAGGAACATATGAGGTGTTTTATAAATTGTGACTCAACATTTGCCCAACATTTGTTTAAGACCAGACTGTATAATGAATTTTAATCCTGGGATAACACATCTGCAGTGCAAAGGAAGAAAAGTTTTATTTTCTAGAATAATTTGAAATTGTTGATTCAGGATGTGCAAATGCCTGGTGAACGACCATACTTTTGAAAATCACTCTCCCCTGACATAAATCATGCCACCAAATAATGTTATGTCTTAATCCATGCTTTTTTCATAAATAAAAAAGTATTAATTTAAAAGTATTAAAACATATTCCTTCAGAGAATCAAACTTGTTTCCAGGCATTTCTTATGGTTCGGGCTTAATATTTTTTGTACAACAGTTTTCGCTAAGTTCAGGAATTTCTCATTTTCAAGGAAACCTCTTTCCACCGAGCTGCTTCTGTTTCCTCGAACACTCTCAGAATCAATTTAAGTGTCAAAAAATGAATGCCATTTAAACTATTTGGCCGATAAGTTGCCAACTAACATTTGGCTGTACATAGTATCCTGAGTTGTATGCAACACACGTGATGAAGTTACCAATATGGCGTCACAAACTTGGCACACTTCACGCCATGGCCGGGATAGGAGATCAGCACTCTGTGCTCTGGCTGTGGGTTAGGCAAAGGAACATGTATAGGACAAAGAATAAAGCATGGTAGGGGAGGAAAGAAAGCTCCTGGAGAAAAGTAGAATACTGAGCATATATATGGAGGAAGACTCTTTGTTTAGTAATGAAATATGTGAACCCACAGAGGCTTAAGGATGAATATTGAAGCAAAGAGCAGCAAAAATTGCAGAAAATAAGAAAGAAACTTTCAATTAATTGGAATTGAAAAAACTCAAAATTAAAAAGAGCACTGAAAAAATGCATGTGGGTGAGGCTAACAAAATGCAGAGTGGTTTTTAAAGCAATAAAAAGCTATTTTGGTGATGGGTAAAAAGGGTAAAGCAAGGAAAGGACAGGGGAATTAATGCAATGAAGAGCAAATGGTGAGATGGAGAGGAAGGCAAGCAATGTCAGGGGCTGTTGGAGGGAGTATGTACTTTGAAAATGTATACAGTGATCGTACAGATAATGGAGGTGAGCCTCGAAAATTAGTATGCGAGAATGTTAATATGTACTGATGTGGGGATACATGAGAGTGAGGTCATAATGACCGTGAGAATATAGAAAAAATGGGAAGGCTGCAGGCATAGATGGGATACCCACTGAAATGTTGAAGTGTGGGAGTAGGTTACCTACTTATTGGTCATTTGCGTGACTTGCATAATTTATGCTTAAAACTTCAATTGTTCCAATGGATTGGAAGAATTTGAAAATGCATAGTTGCATTGTTGAAGGAAATAGTGATACAACTAAATTTAAAAATTATAGAAAAATTAGTTTATCAAGTTTTCTGGGATAAGTGTGTAGTAAAATATTATGAACTACAAATACAGAGGATGATGACCACTAACAGAATATGGGATGAGAAGTATGGTTTTACATATGGGAGTGGTTTTACTGATCAGCCGTTTACACTTCAGCGACTGCTGGAAAAGTTTATGGAGGTATGAACGAAAGAAATATTTTGTGCACTTAGAGAAGGCACATGCCAGGGCAAATAGAATAAGTTGTGAAAGGATTTGAGTGGCTAAGGTGAATGAGCTGTTAATTAAATTTAGTGGAGGCAATGTATGATAATAATTAGGCAAAAGTGAGAGGGTATGGGGTCTTGAGTGACTGGGTTGAAATAAAACTAGGCCTACAGCAAGGATGCATAATGTCACTGTGGCTATTCAATATTTTTATGGATATGCATGATATATGTATGTCTATGATATTGTTGGGTTAGTGAATGGAGATGTAAATGCTTAAGTTCTACATTATGTGGATGATTCTGCGCTGCTGTCCAAGAGCCCACTGAGATTATACTGAGACAAGCACATGGAAAACTTCTGTGAAGCAACAGAGAGAATGGATTTGAGAGTAAATGCATTATAGACCTATGTAGTAGAATTTTAGTACCAGGGAGAATTGGAAGAAAGATTGTATGATGAGGGTAAATGATGAAATAATTGAACTAGTGGACTATATGGTGTACCTAGGCTTAATGTTAGCAAAAGATGAAAGGATAAATGAGATTCAGATGTGCATGAATGCAGGAAGGAAAGTTGTAGGTAGAATGTTGAGCATATCAAGGAATAAGTGTGTCATTCCTTGTTATTTGATTATGTTGACTTTAATCTTGATCATTTATTGGTGAAATAAAAATTCACAACTAATTCTGAATACCAACAATAAGTTAAGATGTAGTCAGTAAAACACTAGGCTCAGCTCCTTGGAGTGCATTATTTACATGAATAATTCAAAATTCTTAGCTATTCACCTTCGGAGATGGTATGCATTACCAAAATAACATTACAACCTGAAATGTGTTCTATTATAGTCATAATTACTCACTTAGTGGCATACTCCAAAACGGCTTGCGTGTCATGATGTAGATCAAACTCTTGATCTGCCTTGATTCGCGCATCATCGAATGTCATATGAGGCCTGTTTTTGAACCTAAAATCATTAGTGATTATAAATATTAACACAACTTAAATTTAACCCAACTCTAATGAAAGAAGAAAATTAAAAAGATTAATCCAAATGGTAGCCACATAGCTCCAAAAAACAGAATTTCAATTAGCAGTAACCTCATAGCTATGCTACAATGTTGAAAGTGATATGTGGCAGTGCCCTCATGACTTTGTTACAGACATAAAAGAATAATGGAAGACACTCAAGAATAGTCAATTACGTAAATACATTAGGTCTGGGGACTCTGGCAAACTTTTCCAAGAGGTCATTTTTAGTTTAAATCTTAAGCTTCATACCCACAAATTCACAATGCAATTAGGATTAGTACGTACAACCTGATTTTTGAAGGGTGGGAGTCGTCGTCACTGCCAGCAACGATTAATCCTTTTAATTTTATATTGCCGGTAAACCTATAAGGAGTCAAACAGCCTTGAGTACAGGATTTGAAATATTATCGAATTCATTCCATTACTTGAATTTCTTACTCACGGGATGTTAAATAGAAGTTCTTCGTCGACATCACTTTCAACTATCTGCAAAGTTTAGATTTAACTTGCTTACGACGCAATCCATGACAAAATATGCCGCGATATCAGAACACACTCTTACCTTTTCTCCATTTAAGCGATCTTCCCACGTTTTGAAGACTTCTTTCCCAGCCCCTTCTACTGATTCATTCAGGCATTCTAGATTTTCTCTGTCAATCTTTTGGTACAGACTATATTGAAATCCCATTTCAGGGGTGTCATCATGATCATGATCACCCGCACAGCTGTGGCCATGTCCATGATTATGGCCTGACATATTTAATCGCTAGCTTGTAATCTTCTGACTTTTTCTTGATGCTGACAATTGCCGGTCGGTGTAGGTATGTACAACTTAAATTTGCTGAATCACCCTATGACGATTTGAAAAGGTATAGCTTCGACATAAATGGCAATTCAAGCCTTGGGAAATTTCAAATAAATAAAGTTTAAATGAGATGGACGCATCCAAAACTGCTACTGGGAGCTAATTCTTTGAAGAGACAGGACAACTGCGGCGCACCTACTTGACGTTTGCCAAGAGTAGACTATTCGCACGAAGTAGTGCAAAAGCAGGCCCACTCACAAGCAAGTATTTTTGCAAGTCGCAGTTATCGCTACAACGTCCGTCTCACCGTTATTTCCACCACGATTTCCTCCTATTACTTTTGTCGAAATTGTTTACATTCGCAATTTTAAATTCGTTCCTTTTTTGTGTAGATTACGATAGTCATTTGCGGCTTCCGCTTCTGCGAAATTTAAATAAGGAAAGCTGTTATGCTGTTATATTGGCTGTTAAGAAGGTTAAGAAGATTGAAAACGTAACTGTACTTACCTCGAGCTGAGCTGCATCGGCTGGTAAGTAGTGGATTTGGTCATGTTGTTTACAAATACTTGAAATTAATATTTGACGAAGATGGCAAATCGTAAGAAACGAAATCCAGCATGGCTTACCGTTCTTCGGACATTCCCTGCCAGCTGTTTAGTTCCACAATAAATTACTGTAAACGTCAATGGGTATAACATTTGTCTAAATCATCCCGAAATGGGAAAGCTTAACCCATTAACGCCCAATGGGTGCTTAGCAGTCCATCTTGAAAAAAATATAGCTGGAATATGGATTGGGATTTACTCAATATTTATATTGTCTTTTATTTGTGATTGTTTAATTTTTTATTTTAAATAACGGCAAAGGTGAGCTTTCGTCTCGTCAGCTCAAAACTTTCTTTTACCTATGTACTTAGAACAGCGTTTTTCAGCGACCTATGCGCATTCTAACGCGCAAACGTATTAGTTATTGTGGTAATTGTTTAGGGAAGAATTAATCTCTGTTTTGAGTGCATGAGTTACATGTACTGCTACCGGTGGGCACTATAGAGGTATACCTGTGGTGGCAGAAGGCCCGGGTAGTGCCACTCTGTATTCTTATTTTAATTTGAATAGATGCCAAGCTTAGATGACTGTTACCAGATAACAATGCAAACTTGTGGCAACCTTGCTGAAAGTTTGTCACGTCAAGTCTGCAAGCTTGCATCAAGTTTGTTATGATAAGTCTGCAGGCTTGATTTACCCTTGTTATAAGCTTGCTAGTTACATGGCATCAAACTTGTGGCAAACTTGTTACGTCTAACATGTGGCGAACTTTTCACATCAAACTTGAGGCATAATTGCCTTGGCAGACCTGTGGCAAACTTGTTCTAGACTTGTAAAGTCAAACTTGTGGCAAACGTTTAATGCCAAAATTAAAGCTAACTTGTCACATCAAACTAGAAGAAAAATTTTCAATTCATCCTTAGGCAAACTTGTCCTATAAAATGTGTCATGTCGGACTTTCAGAAAACATTACACATCCAGTCATAGAAACTGGACATTAGATATTCAACTAGGTATAGCCCCTTACTACTATGCTGCTACAAGAAACCTGAGCAAATGATGAACTCCAGAAAAATGGTAAAGTCCAACTACATACTATCGTTTTTAGGGGGCAATTATGGAATAATAATATTGAATCAATGGAAGCTGGAAGGTTCCAAATGTAATTTGCAGAGTTATGTATCAGACTATAGACCAAACACCATCCTGTACGACGCATTCGTTGAAGGGATTTTTAAGAAAGAGCATGCTGAAATTCCACTCTCATAATTATACTATAAGTGTTACTTATAAGTATTACTCTCAAGTGATTTAATGATGTAAGGTTTTATTTAAACATGTTTTGTGCAAATTTGTGTGCAAATTTATTTGGTACTCTCATTCTACAGTAGCCTCTTATTTTTTTTGCTCCCCTTCCAATTTATTTCTTTTTTCATTCCTGGTAAAAGAAAAAGAACATTTAATACATGCAAAAAAAACATATTAGGTTAAAAAAACATTTCACTATACAATTTTAATGATTATGACGAAGGAAGACTGGGAAGTGGACAAAATGAATGCTGGAGATTATTATAAAGGTGCATCTTTGACATTTAACCATATCTTTACACTGAAATGAGGTAAAATGTGGTGACTTCAAACTCTCCAGGCTTATTAAATTACTTATATTGATGCAGTAATCAAAAATAGAATTAATGGGCTTAACTTACCAATTGCCAAGTCTGATGACGTTTTAGATCACAAAGAAATCTCAGCATGGCAATCCAATAAATGCTCTCATGGGGGATGTTTACCCCTCAAGTGTCAAAAACGTTCTGAGAACATCATGACTAGCATCCTCTTCCAAACCTGGCTCCTCCGTCCTCCGAAGCTAGCGTCCCTCTCGCATAGTTCTCAGGGTCGCTACAGACCTGGAAAGCCTGGAAAAGTTAGGGAAATTGAAAATGGCTCTGGAAAAGTCAGGGAAAATGAGATCTTACCTGGAAATTTGCTTTCCCAAGTCCAAATTCTTTGTTTTCAATAAGTGAGGAGTACCATTTTAGGCACTTTCTATGTGTGTGGTGGCTTAGTGCTTTTAGTACCTAACCTAAATGAGGCATTGGAGCTCGTATTGGTCTTTATCAATTACTTATATGCAGAATAATTATAAAAACTTTGTTAACTCCACTAATTATATAAATTAGTGGAGTTAACAAAGATTTTATAATTATTTCATAATGAAACAATTCCACGAGGTCAAGCCTACAACCATTTCCTTCGTGTAATAACATGCACCTAAAAGTGAAATTCAGGCCATATTTTATGCAATCATTCTGAGGATGATGGAGTATATGTTTCTTCTCAAATTGTGTACGAACAGGTAATTGCGTGCTAGTCACTCCCAAGTCATAATGACCTCCATCATGAGTCAGTAAAATCAAAAGGAATGAGCAACAGATTTCTGGTCCATAGAGTGCCATTATTTCCCTTTTTGTGAGAGTATTAGGTCTCGAATGTCTGAGGAAACATGATTTTACCTTCAAAAGCCTAACTTCACATAGTGAAGAAATTTCTTCATTTAGAGGTCAAGGTGCACAGGAAATGCAGGAGTTGTATGAATGGAGGTAGAGGGAGGACTCAAGTTGTTTTTGTGCATACATACCTCAGAATATGTATCATTCTTTGTGAAATGTCTATTCTGAATGTGCTCTTATACAAACTGCCTTATTTCCCGTTAAATCACAATTGTGTCTTTGTCATAATCATCATTGCTGGTCATCAACCCTAAGGTTGGTTTGACATGGCTTTCCACTCTATGCTTCTATCAGCTTGACTCCTCACCTCTACATATTTCATTGTTTCCTCATCATTCATTATTTGCTCCATGTATCTCAGCCGAGGTCTTAACTGTGCTTCTGGCTGTCTTCATTAGACACTTGTATCTTAAAATATGCCGAAGTATGTTGTCCCTCCTTTTCTTTCGAGTTCTTATGAGATTTCAATCATCTCCCACTCATCTCAGTGCCTCTTTGTAAATTGATTGATCAATCCACTTGTAAGTCCAATTGTATATCCTTCCATGCATAAATTTCTTGTGGATTATTTTTTAAACGGCTCCTATTAATTTGTTTGAAATTCGAAGAGCGGTTCTCCTCATTCATTATATTGTCCTAATCCGTATTTACCCTTAGTTCTTCCTTCTTGGCTCTGTGTGACAATGGCATACTGTTGTCCAAGCATTATTCTTCTTTCACTTTTTTAATTCCAAGATAATTTTCTTGGACTACTTCGATTTCTTCATAGTCCTTCATAGGCATGTAGACTTGTACAGCTATTGTGTTGTTCAGCTGAGTTGCTATCTTAACAATGACTATCCTTTTCATACACTGAAGGAAAGCTTTCACGTGCATTCTAGTGCTCTTAAGCATAATTCCTACCCCTGCATGTTCAATGATCCAGTGTGTATGATCCTGTTGCTTCGAGGAGGTTCCATTAGTTTGTTGGTGGATAAAAAATTTAAAAGAAAGTGATGGTTAAAGGCATCTCCTTGGAATTGTAGTGTGGTGGTTTTTCCTTGCCTTCCACATGTCAAAGCATCACAAAGTTACAGGCAAGGTAACATTTACCTTGACTTTGTTCAGGTAAATGTTACCACACCTGTAGTAAAGTGAGTTGCTGTACTGTCCATTGTTGTGTCCACATTTACTCGTGAGGAAGTGTCACCACCCTTTTTACCACACTTATTTTAACTTGCCCTGTTTGTTTGTTGTTTGTCTGAATAGAATCTTGCTATCGAAATCCAACCCACTTTCAATAGTTCAATCGAGCTTAAATTTGGCATACTTACTTAATCTCGATGACATTAAATGAAGCAGTAATTTACTTTACTAATTACCCAGTTAATCTACTAAAATGAAATCGTTTACATTTTATATTCCTTTATCCTAACCTGATGAAACCCGCATTACATTGCCTACTCGTAGTCAGAGCTGTTGCTGGCGCTGTCGAAATCTAACCCACTTCCTATCGTTCAATCGAGCTGAAATTTGGCACACTTACTAACTCTCGATGACAATACATGAATCAGTCATTTACTTCACTAACTACCACGTTAATTTTCTTTTTAGTACCCTTGAATATAAGCATGGTTAAAAAAAAAGTATTTTATTCATATTTATTTCTGCTTATTCCCCATGACTCCTTGTGTGATGAGTATAGATGATTATTTCGCAACTCACCTGAAGGCTGGCCTACCATACGTCTCCTGGTGGACTCCATTAAGCATAGCCCTAAGTGTGCCTTCATTCTGATGTGAATGTCGTGTACAAAATAGAATTTGGTATTATACATTCACATTGCAATGGTGATACTTTGACACTTGGGTGATATTGAATTAAACCCTCGAGCATGTCTTATTTGCAAGTATTTTATTTATACATCGAGCATTGTTCCCTAAGTTGAAGATTTCGTGCATACGTTGACTGGAATATTTTTAATACCCTAGTGGCTCTTTGAAATTATTCCAATAACATTGTTGTAATAATTAACATTAAAAAAACTACCATCATTGCAGTAGAAAATATGAGTATAAAACAACTGCTGACTTAATGAAATAATAATTTCTTTCTGCCATATGGTTCAGAAACTTGGTTATTCAGTACCTTAATGGAAAAAGATTTTGTAGGTATTCCTGAAATACGAACGTGACGGTAAAAATTTTTTTTTACAATACTAAATTTTCAGTCTATAATTTAAGAAAATTTCAAGCGCTGTATGGAAGAAAACATTAGTACAATTAATTATCCTCAAAAAGAGAGCTATGTGAAGTAAAATACTTGAAGCAACATGAAGAAAAATTCCAAGCATGCGCCAGTGGTACAGTGGCCGATAAGATTGGAAGTAGCCCCCCTGTTGTATTGTTGAATGACTTTGAAATACGATCGAGTACATAATGTCCATGGACATCATAAATGAAGCATTTTTCTGCATAATCTTCAAATATCTATTATTCATTTTGTACATAAAAATGACACGAAATTCTGTTAAGAAAAATTAAATTTCAAGATTTATTCATAAACAATGTTGTTCTTTAGTTTATCTAGTTATTAGTCTACAACTGCGATGATTTTTACATCATGGATGTAAAGGCAAAGGAGATGTTTTTGTTGATGGGTATCTTTTTTATCTTGCCTTCAAGTTTTGGTCTCAGCTAGAGAGAGAGCATGTGGAAACACCCTCTCCTTGAATTGTCTCCACTTCTGCCATTGGTAGGTATGCTGGGGGCCGTCGTGTAGCGCTAGTGGTCATAACCCATTGATTAGATTTGGATTTATGTTTAATGAAAGGTTCAAAACCAACCTGTTTTTCATGTATTTCACTATAATACATATTGTCATCTTTACATAGTGTGCGTATGTTAATTTGTTTTTCTCTTATTCTTGCACTTTATTTAAAATACCCGCTTACGATAGAATGGATATTTAAACCTGGAAAAATGAACATTTTGGCCTGGAAAACCTGGAAAAGTACAGGAATTTCATAACTTCTGATCTGTAGCAACCCTGAGTTCTCAACATCTGGTAACCATTGACTGAAGCCCTTCCTCCCCCCTTAAAAGTGGACTGAAGCAACCCGAAACCCTGCTTGCCTCTGGCAGTTACATGTGCCCTAAGGGTCGTGGGCATTGCCGAGGCCAGAGGGAGGGGAGTGCCTTCCTCTGACATCGATAATGCTGGTGTTCAAGGGATGGGAGGGTGAAGTATCTGGTAAAGAAAAACTTACCTAGATTCTTAATTCAGTAGATAGTTTTTTGCTGTGTGCAGGGCCGTAACTACCGCCAGGGAAAATGGGGCACAGCCCCGGGGCCCCCAAGACACAGATGGTTTATTTTTTTAAATACTTTTTTTATTTGTGTGTAAACACGGCTTACTCTAATTACTGTTAATTAGCCAGCCTAATAATAAAAATATAGAATCGAAAACAAACTTTGTAAATTTTACAATCAATTTTATTCACTACGACCGGTTTCGACGCATAGGCGACATCTTCAGGCAAATTTCATATCAAGCACAGAGTATATATACATGAACTGGGGAGGTATGGGGGGGTAAGGGAAGGGAAGGAAGGTATTGACAGGAGGGGAGGGGAAGGAAAGACAGTGGGAGAGGGTTTTGGTAGGAGGAAAGGTGGAGTATGTTTTGGAGGATGGCGGGGGGGGCGGTTAAGGGAAGGGTTCATCTACATCTACTAAATACCCTGCAAGCCACCTCAGGGGTGTGTGGCAGGGGGTTAGGGGGGGGGGGCAGGGGGTTAGGGGCAGGGGGGAAGAAGAAGGAGCTGCATGGATGGACTTTGGGTAAGCAGTGTGCCTCACTGCAGGTGGGGGGGGGGGAAGGGAGGTGGGAAGGGTTGGGAATATGGAGAGGTAGCAATTAAGGACGTGTTTTGAAGGTATGACTAAGATGGGAGGGGTTGCTTTAAGGGTCTAGGTAAGGAAAAAGTGAGACATCTAAGAGGGGAGAATAATTTTCAAAAATGTTCTCGTTTAGGAGGTGCTCTTCTTTCAGGAGTTTTCTTATTTCCATCTGCTCCAGTGAGTCCATCCTGCGTCCTTTTCTTTCCAGATGAAGAATCTCGGGCACAAAGTCACTTTTGTGGTCATAAAAATATAAGCCCCATAATAAGGTGAAAACCCCTTAATTATTTAAGTTGTTATAATATTAAAAA
This sequence comes from Pyrrhosoma nymphula, assembly GCA_963573305.1. Taxonomy (NCBI): domain Eukaryota; kingdom Metazoa; phylum Arthropoda; class Insecta; order Odonata; family Coenagrionidae; genus Pyrrhosoma; species Pyrrhosoma nymphula. Next base: position 74,099,315 of record OY754338.1, on the reverse strand, counting down.
AAATAATTTTTCCTAAATATTGGGAAAGGTGGGGTATTGACGAAAAAAAAATAATTTGAAAGCCAGACTTCTTGGAAAAAAATATCGGCATTTACAGGTTAACCTTAAAATGGGTGAATGTTATGAGAAAAAGTTAGTTGTTGATGGAATACGTACACCCCATCAATGACACTTGTTACACAGTCAAGTTCCATCTTCTGGTTCAGCTGCATTGGTCATTGTTAAGCAACATCAGTTTCTCCCCTGCTACAGTAGGTGTCATCAGGTCGAAGTGGCTTTTGCTAGATTTTTTCCAGTAAATATAGGCAGTCCCTGTGTGGCTCCTGCACTCTGATTGGTGGAGGCATTCAAGTCTTTTCCATATCATGGCCAGTGCATATCTATCCTCCCAGTTAAAGTTGTCGAGGGTCTTCATGATCTCTGTTGGTTCTCGAATGACTCTTGGAAATTAGTTTTCTTTTTTAATCACTAATGTACTTTCGAAATCATTGCTGGGGCCAGGTTCTGACCAGGCATGTTTCTGCAATGACTGAATTACTGAGAGTTGAAAATGCTTTTTCTTCAGTGCTCTTTCATGTTCCTTTATTTGGAATTATTGCTTTGCCTCTATACCTAATGTACTGGCTCTTGTACCTCATCATGAGTTCACCACCCTGCTTCCTTCCCCTTCCCTGCCCCTCAAGGATGCCTCCTGGAGAAAGATTGATTTTCCACAGTGTGACCAAGGACCTCATGGCCCTTATCAAAAAGCACCACTCCTGCTGCTGCACTAATCCACAAGAGGCTCTTCATGCCCCCCGCCATGAAATATGTGATAATGCGATGCCTAAGTGTGTGAGCTACCATTAACCAGCTAAGGTGACCTACCATTCCCTTCCTCAGTTGTTCCTGCCTGATTCCCTACCCTCCCTTTCTATGCCCGTCTTAGGGGTGACAGAGAAAGCAATTGTTATAATCGAAAAATCTTCCATTCATCAAAACCCTGTCATTTTCTTCTCATTGGGTCTGTGCCCTAAAGTCTGCCTCTACTGTTCCTTATACTCAGAGGGAAAATGAGCCTACCATCCCTTTATTTTCAGTGGAGACAGTTTACAAAGCCTAAAGCATACCTGTACTGATTAAACTGTTATACTTGGTGAATACATTTTATGCACTCTGTAAGGAAAAGTCTCCACTCTGAGTCATTGTAATGCCTTTTAAATATCTCCATGTAGTGCACGTATCATTATTATATGTGTATTTGTATACTGGTGACATCAGAATCTATATGAATTTATATTTGATGCATAATATTCCTGTGAGATGAAACTATGCAAATCTGCTTTTGGTGAATTAAGTACATTATTAATTTTATTATTTCAGTCCCAATGAATTATTTTGTTATCAATCTAGAATAGTTGCAAAGGGCACTAAAACCCAAGCTATCAAATGTATTAAGGCAGAAAGTGGATTTTTTGAAAATCCATTGTAAATGCACGGCATGTGATTATTTTACAACTGTATCACTCAAGCAAAAAAGCAAATTTAAGTCATCAGTTTATTGCCTTTTTTATTTCCTTAAGACATTACAATATAATAACATGAAAAAGACTGTGCTATGCTGCATTTAGTCATAAGCTCTGATCACATCAATAGCATACTCTTGAATTATTAATGAGATTGAATGGCTAAAGTTGAATGGATAGATTAGTTCAATCATCTACTCACAATGATCCACAATGCATGTGATCAACATTCAATCCATGCTGATAATTCCTGCTTGAGGACTTTTCTACTATTGTTTATTTACTGTCTTTAGCTTGCACAAATGCAATTACATTCTCAAGTTTAACTGTGTGGTATTCCATCATAACGGAGAAAATGACAACTTTTACATATGCCACTGAATTTATTAAAAAACGACCCGGGTTTCGATGTAAGTTCACATCATCATCAGGCAAAAATTTAACAGAAGCGCAAGCCTTATATACTAGACAAAGCCAGGTGAGGGAGGGGGGGTGGGAGGGGGGGGGGGGGGGGGGGGGGGGGGGGGGGGGGGAAAAGGAGGAGGGGGGGGGGGGGAAATGGATACGGGAGGAGAAGGGGGGGGACAAAGGGGAGGGGGTTAAAGCTTTGAGAATGGGGGAAGAGGCCGGGAACATACAGTCATTGACAAGGAATTTATCAGTCAAGTTGTTTCTTAAAAATCTCCAGCTGTTCTGAAGCATTCAGCTTTCGCTTGTCATTGGTAAAATGGAGAGGTAACATAGTAAAATCACTTTTATGTCCATGGGTTAAAAGATGTTTGGCGAAGTTGCTTCTGTTAAAATTAAAATTTTTAAAATCCCTTGTATGCTCCGTTTGTCTAATTTTAAAATTTCTACACGTCTGTACCTTTTCTACCTTGTAGTGAACTGTAAGGACCCGATTGACCCTCAGAAGAAAAGTGGTGTGTATTTAATGGAATGCAGTGATTGTGGTGGATGGTATGTGGGACAGACGTGTAGAAATTTTATTATTAGACAAACGGAGCATACTAGGGATTTTAAAAATTTTAATTTTAACAGAAGCAACTTCGCCACACATCTTTTAACCCATGGACATAAAAGTGATTTTACTATGTTACCTCTCCATTTTACCAATGACAAGCGAAAGCTGAATGCTTTAGAACAGCTGGAGATTTTTAAGAAACAACTTGACTGTGATAAATTCCTTGTCAATGAATGTATGTTCCCGGCCTCTTCCCCCATTCTCAAAGCTTTAACCCCCTCCCCTTTGTCCTCTTAGTCCGTCACCCGCAATCAACCCCCCCCCCCCTTCCTTCCTCCCGGTTCCCTTAACCCTCCCCCCCCCTTTCCGCCCCTCCCACCCCTCCCCCCCCCCCTCCCTCACCTGGCTTTGTCAAGTATATAAGGCTTGCGCTTCTGTTAAATTTTTGCCTGATGATGATGTGAACTTACATCAAAACCCGGGTTGTTTTTAATAAAATCAGTGGTATATGTAAAAGTTGTCTTTTTCTCCGTTGCACAAATGCCTCGAAACGAGAAGGAAACTGAGAATTAAAAATGTCAACCTGATTTTATTTTTGCAGAGCGGGAAACCTTATCCTTTCACTCCGTGGATTCGAAGAAGATTGATCACGATGCAGAAGTATCACAAGTTCGTGTCAAATTTTTTTTCCTCCTCTGGAGCACCTGTAGCAATTTTCTGGAAGACTAAGCGAATCCATTACGTGTTGGCGGCATCTAATGTGCAGGTAATTGAACAATTCCAAATGTTAGGTGGGTGTCGGGCGAAATAGGACTGGGAGAAATGGGTGTTGTGCATATTTGTAGGAATGATTATGAAAAAAAACAATTCATGTAAGAAAGGAATTATGCCTTTTAGAAAATTATTTAAAAATGATCTAAGTAATTAAATTTGATTAATCATCTGTTGGAATCTGAATTTAATCTATTAAGGGATGGCATTGGTATTGCACTTTTGATATGCCATCTATAATAACACAATGGTTGGTTGAAATTTCATTTTTTGATACCTTATAATACATAGATTTTCCATTTTGGCCTATCCATCAGTGGCTGTGAGAAGAATATTATTTTGAATCTCCATGCATTGCCTTTTGAGCATTGCTTAATGCATTTTATCTTTGACTGATTTCTATGAGAGTTTCTGTGTGTAATTTTCTCATTTTTTGGGTAAATAGTGTGATAATCACCTTTGCAGCCTACAGGCTGATCTATATGAGCCTTTGTTGCCTGTGTGAAAACTGTTATCAACTTGTTGGCCAGAATATGTAAAAAATTTGCTTATTTTCATTTCCTTTAGCATCCAATATAAATGAGATGCTCTTCACCTTTTAATTTCCCGGTGGATATTTAATCTTTGATAAATTAACCCTAGTAGAATAAATATAGTACAAATGCACTGATATTTTAAAATTTTTAAATGAAGGCATTAAAAACGGCATTAAAATGGTTTTGGCAGTCTTATCTCACCATACTTGGAATTTGCTGGCTGAAGTGTTAAATTGAGTACAATACTAATTGCCTTAACCTTAGCTTACTTAATTTATTGTTTATTGTAATAGCATAGTGTTATATTAGACTTCTATACATAATGATTAAGCTGCTGGTTTTTGGCCTCCATAATTAAATATGGAGAGGTGTAATATTATTTTAATAAGTGCAATATCTCTGCTGAGATGATTATACTATGCATTTGTTTTATCTTCGTTATATTTGGCTATTAGGGACAACAACAACTACTGGTACAGGAGGATTACAATAAATATGGATTTCAACTTTCAAGGACTTCTATATACATATTTGTACTGCCAGATTACAACAGAGCCTACTTTCGCTCAGGCATACCAACCTTGCATCAACGATGCAGGGTTACCAACCTATAATATCTTCCCCTTTAAGAGACATACCTTGGGGACAGGTTTACTGCTCTACCAGTGCGAGTTACATATTTATTTCATTTATTTTTTTTATGTTCACCATTGGCAAATGCATGCATAGGCTACATCATAAACAATACATAGTACATATGCACGAAAAGTAATTCCGAAGAAAAAATAAATAAACACATAATTATAACACAATATGAGTATCAGACTCATATAATCACAACAATAATAAAGAATCACAATTTGAGATTATCATCCAAGTATTCATTCAAGCTGTAATATAGTTTGCTATAAAGTATTTTGCATAATCTGCTCTTGAAAATGGCTGGAGAAGTGACGGATTTCAGAGAACTCGGGAGCTTATTGAATATTTGTGAAGCTGGGTAGAGAGGACCTCGCCTAAAATACTCCGGATTGTGCCCAAAGGCATGAATATTACCTCTACCACGTGTCATGTACACATGGTAGTCACTGTTTGTTGGGAATAGAGAGGGATTGGTTTTAACCAGCATAGAGCATTGTAAAATGTACATACATGGGAGTGGAAGAATACCAAGAGCTTCAAATATTGGCCTTCCTGGAGTCCTAACTGACACACCCAAAATGGCTTTCACAGATTTTTTTTGCAATGAGAAAACTTTAGCAGCTGCCCTTGTATTTCCCCAGAAAATTAAACCAAATATTAAGTGGGAGTGGACATTGGCATAGTACACCATTTTTAGTGTGGTAGCAGTGGTAATTGGTCTTAGTTTCCTAATCATATAAATACCAGTAGCAGCTTTGTTGGATAGATGTTCGATATGTGTAGTCCAGTCAAGATCTGTTAGGTGAAGGCCCAAGAATTTGACTGAACAGGAACGTTGAATTGTGTGGTTGTTTAAAGTTAGCCATGGACTACTTGTAGGAGGAGATATTTTGCAGTGAAACTGCATGAAAGACGTTTTATTGATATTCAATGACAGATTGTTTTCATGACACCATTGGGACATATGCATTATTGAGTTTTTTGTGTTTGAGAAAAGAACTTCAGAAGTAACTGCAGAATTTAAGGAGGAGGTTTCGTCTGCATATAAAACCACATTACTGTTTGGTAGAGAGAGAGGTAGATCATTGATGAATATTATAAACAGTAAGGGTCCAAGGATTGAACCCTGAGGGACTCAACAACTAACTGCAAGTGGTGTGGATCTAAAGATTTTTGTTCCCATTACCGATTTACTTTTCCATTGGACAATTTGTTTGCGATTTGACATATATGACATAAGCCAAGAATGAGCTACGCCAGAAATACCCATGCCAAACAATTTATGAGATAATATAGAATGGTCGATACTGTCGAATGCTTTACTTAAGTTGTAAAAGGTACCGATAACCTGATGGTGGTTGTTTATTGATTGACAAATGCTTTGAATTAGCTGGAATGCAGCTGAAGTAGTTGATCGGCCTTCACGAAAGCCGTGTTGATTTGGATTCAAGAGGTTATAATGTTGTAAGTAATTTACAATGCGACTAAACATCAGCTTCTCAAATAGCATCAGCAAATATTTTTGAGAAAGTTGACAGAACAGAAATTGGTCTATAGTTTTCTGAGTCATGCTTAGGACCTCTTTTATGTATGGGTGAAACTATTGCTGTTTTCAGACTGGATGGAAAATGTCCTTCCAAAACCTTTGAAGATGATGATTTATCTACACTGTAGCGCTATCGGGAGAAGGAGCAGATTTTCTCGCCGATAACACTCTTGAAAACACAAACTCTTTCCAAGCTCGGGTGAGAAAAATGAGGAAAACGAACAAAACACAAGTATTATCAATCATAAACTTAACTTATCAATATATTTTACAAATCACAAAATAGAACCAAACCAATTACAATAATTTACCCATAGGTCGAGTGCCAGGCGACCGTAATGAAAGTTACCAGTCGAAAAATAGTTTAAGTTTAACAAGTACGAGAGGTTGAACTTCTCTCTTAAGTACAAAAGTGACTTAGTCAGCAGGCTCACACAACGGTGTTACCCGGTCGGCGTCTCGGAAGCAATAGAGAGCGAGCTTAGACACGAGTCCGCTGAGGAGGGGGTCTGTCGACAAGGACGAAGGTGGAATGGGTAAGGTCAGGAGGTTGGCGATTGGTAGCCTTGGAGGGGAGGAAATAATGGGATGGGTGATAGATAGGGTGGCAGTTTTTAATTGGAGCGCCAGGAACTGTTTTCTGGCGTCGGCCGCAGAATACAGGATCACAGCCTTTTTGCCTTGGTCAGGATGACCGCATTTTTGGTATCCTTCCTCACTTTACTGGCTATAAAAGCGGGGCAGGACCTGGTGAGGGAAAGGTGCGGCGAAAGGTGCGGCGAAAGGTGTGGCAGAAGTCGTGGCAGAAGTCGCTGGCAGTAGTCGCTGCATTTTGTAGTCGTAGGCATTTTGGCCGTCGTTGGCGCACATGTCGTTAGCGCGCATGTCGTTCGGGCAAGTCCTTCGGCTAAGTCCGGAGGATAAACAGTCCGCAGAGGAGAAACTGTCCAAAGAGGGGAATTGACCAAAAAAAACGGGGGGGGAAAATGCCACATCCACTGGGGGAAATCAGGCACAGAATTGACTCCCGGATGAGGAATGATGATTGAATCAATGACACCTTTTTTCTTGCTCGAGGGACACTTTCACAGAATTCACAATGCCAGTTTATGGCTTAAGAGGCAATTTACTGAACAATATTGCCAAGAAACTGAGCACACACACCCACAGACAAGAACCTCCTCTCCTTTCTGGACCACAAAGGTGGAACAGCTGATAATTCAGTGTAGAAGGATAATCACTAATAAACATGTTGAAGTTAATAACCCAGTTTAGTAACATTTCAGATTCATGCAATCTTTCAGTATGACACTGGTTCACACAGCCATAGCCAACCATAGAGGGAGAGACACTCCTCGAAAGTTGCCGAGTGCAGGAAACATGAGAGCAGTATACCACAGCTGTGATTCCAGGCGACAGGTGAAGATTGCAGATAAACACATTAAACAATAGATTTTAAGTATTCAACAGCCTTCAAACAAATGATGAAAGTATATTCTGACTGTCACAAACATGGACCAGTAGAATGATATGATAGCATCTTTGATATCAATTATCATAAATAATTTGGATGTCCAGCTGGCAACATCCGACATATGAGAAATAAATCTAAGTAACAAAAAACCAACACCCAGTAGACGAAACATCTGACTCGTCAGGTGTAATGAATTAATAAGAATGAGAATATTGCACAAAACAAAGCAAATATTCTAGAAGGCAGGATTATACAATTGTTCAATGAAAGTAGACTTGTATTCATTGAAAGTAATAGTATGCAATTGTGTGACACCAGTTAAATATACTTTAGAAAATTATAATAATCATACATATATACCAATATTATTTTATATTCAAAGTTCACCCTAGTATTAATAATATCAATGATCATTTAAGTATAACAATATCTTTCTGTATTCCAAGTTCACCCTAGTATTAACAATATTAATGATAATTCAAGTATAACAATATCTTTCAGTATTCCAAGTTCACCCTAGTATTAATAATATTAATGATAATTCAAAATTTGTGAGTGGATCCCCCATAATCATGAACCTTAAAAACTAATTACATGGTTTTATGCAACCACTTGGGTTGCACTGTTAAGCATAAACACAGTCATTGAAAAAGTTGGGTTGATAGAACGACTCAGAATGAGAGGTCAATCAATTTCATGGACCTTAAAACTAATTAAATTTTTTCGCACAACCAATTGGGTTGTACTGTTAAGCATTGATAACTCAATGAAGGAATTTGGGTTGATAGAAATGACTCATGATTGGAGTCATTTTAATGACAAATTAGATTGATATCTCTCCAATGTCACTACCCATATGTAAGAAATTGTTTTCCATGAAAAAACAGGAAAAAAAATGGAAAATTAATTTGGGTAAGATGAGAGATTCAATCAATTCTCGGGCCAGGTTAAGTCAAACGTGTTAGAAAAAGCTAATAAATAGAAAAATAATTTAGTGGCCACCGTCATGGATTATTCAATTCAAAATTTGTTGGGGGTTGGAACCCCAGACCAGCTAAGCATGATACAAGAGCTGGGTGCTGTTTGCGACAATCATTATAATTGCCGGGCGATGGGATCGCACCCCCTACGCCAGATACATGACCTAACAACCCAATATTCAACATACATAACCTGACTACAGGAATTAGATAGCCAGGTAGAGACAGAAAATGATAATGTTTGCAATTACACAGTTAATCACCATAAAGAAAGCACTAATCACCCTGGGAGGACAATGGATATAATCACTGTCGATGTCACACACATGAATCTTAACAGCCATTGACCCTCCGCAACTTATCTGGAAGCGAGTCACCTCGGGAATGTTCCTGGCTGTTCTCCCCACATCCCATTCCAATCAGACCATTCGTCCTCCAACTGATTTCACAAATTGCACACTTTGAGAGGAAGACAACATTAAGTATGGTGATAACTGTGTTCACATTATTAAGTATTTGTATAATAATATATTAATAGAATAGTACATATTGATCAACTAAAAGGCAGAAAATAACAGTGTGTTTAAATAGAATCATAGTATTTCATTGAGTTAATTTGAAAAATGCAATAGTCACACCATATTGAGCTAATGAGAATTCACAGAGTCACGATGATAAATTTTTAACTGAGAGACATGGCATATTTTTTCTTTATCATGTGATAGCTCAAGAACAACTGTTACAGGAGAGACAAATTTTTTAATAATGAAAGGACCTTCCCAAGGAGGCATTAGCTTGGCGGTTCTCTTGTCTGCCTTTGAGCTAATAGGATGATTTTTACAAAGAACTAAATCTCCAGGGGCAAAATTTACTGGAGAGTGGAGTTTGTTAAAAGCCTCCCCATGTTTTGCCCTTGCCTTTTTGAGATTGGTGACCACTTGTTGCAAGTAGGCTTTCCTCTGATCATCCTTAATTTTATCCTCGAACAGCTCAATAGGAATTGACCACTGATTTGTAAGAGGATGTGGCAGTTGTCTACCAAACATTATTTTGGCAGGAGATTGGCCAGTGCTACCATGTATAGCAGTATTGAAAGCAAAGTTTAGATCATAGAGGAAAAGGTCCCATGTAGAGTGAACATTGTTACATAAAATGGTCAAGGCAGATTTTAAATTTCGATGAAGTCTTTCGACTTGGTTAGCACAAGGGTAATATGGAGATGTGAAAACTTGTTTTATACCAAGTTGTAAACACATCTCCCTAAGCAGGTGTGACTTAAAAACTGAAGCATTATCAGAGACCAGATATTTTGGAAAACCAAACTTTGAGAAAACTCTTTGAGTGAGAACAGACACAACAGCACCAGCTGTAGCCTTTCGTACAGGCTCCAATATACAAAATTTAGAGAACCCATCAATCAGTGTTAAAATATACTGATTACTACCCTTTGTGGATGGGAATGGGCCGACAAAATCGATATAAATTCTTTCCCAGACATCAGAAGGGATGTTAGAAGATAACATGCCAGGCGAAGAACAATTTCTAGGTTTACATGTCTGACATAAGTGGCAATTTCTGACCATGTCAAAAATTTCCCTTTTCATATCCTTCCACCAATATTCCCTGCTAATTTTCTCATAAGTTTTGGACATTCCCAGGTGAGCGCCAAAACTAGAGCAATGAAAATATTGGAATATCATTGGTCGAAGCACGACAGGTAAAACAACCTTCCCTCTAAGAGTTTTTGAATTGCCAAAACATAGCAGCTGGTTCTTAACAAAATAATTTGCACAAGACAAGGGATCTTTCTGCAATTTCTGGAGAACATCCCTCAAAGTAGGATCTGACCTTTGATGGTCTCTAATATTAACAAATGATAAAGGAACATTATTCAATACACAAGCCATTGGTGGAAATAGATCATCACCAACTTTAGATGAATCAATATCACTAGCAACATTATCACCAGACACAGGAACGACACGAGAAAGGCAATCAGCTACATTATTGGCAGTTCCCCGTACATGATGGATGGTGAACTTATAAGAAGAGAGTTTAAGAACCATTCTACCCAACTTTCCCAGCTGTTTGGGATGTGAAAACAACCAAGACAATGCTCCATTATCAGTATACAAATGAAAAGGTTTTACTTGAAGGTACACATTGAATTTCTCGACACCCCAGCATATAGCCATACATTCCAGCTCGTAAGTCGAAAACTTTCTTTCATGGTCCAATAATGCTTTACTAGCGAATGCCACAGGTATGAAATCACCGTTTACTTTATGGTTTAACACTGCAGCTAATGCGAGGCTACTAGCATCAACAAATAAGTGAAATTCATCCTCGAAACGAGGGAAAGACAGCACCGGGGGCTTAATCAAAGCTTGCTTTAACTGAATAAAAGCTTCATTCTCTGCCGTGGACCAGTAAAAGGGAACATTCTTACGTTTAAGGCGATTTAAAGGAATAGAAATTTCAGAATACCTTGGAATGAACTTGGAATAGAAACCACATAACCCCAGAAATCTCGCTACCTCCTTCAAACTCTTTGGAGCAGGGAAATTTTCGATTGGCTTAACTCTATCAGGATCAACTTGAAGTTTTCCATGGGATATCAAGTGGCCCAGGAAGGTGAGAGACGTAGTGCCAAGTTTAACCTTCTCCTCACATACAGTAAGTCCAGCCAAACGAAGTCTCTTAAGGACAGCATCGACGTGATTAATATGATCCCTGGAATTTTTTGAATAGATACACAAATCATCGATATAAGGATACACACAAGAATACTTTAGATCTCCCAGTACCTCGTTAATTAAGCGAGTGAATACTTGGGGAGAATTGGCAAACCCAAATGGCAAACGAGTATATTGATATATCCCGAACGGTGTGACAAAAGCAGTATATTTCTTCGAATTTTCAGACAAAGGAATTTGGTGAAAAGCAGAATTAAGATCAAGTATGGTAAAGTATTTCGCGTCAGCTAAATATTGAAATGCATGTTCGACCGACGGAGTGGGATAACCGTCTATTTGAACTTGCTTATTAAGCTTACGATAATCCACAACTAACCTCTCCGTACCATCCTTCTTGGGAATTAAAAAGGCTGGAGAAGACCAATTTGAGTTAGAATTCTCAATAATTCCCTTGTCGAGCAGCGACTGCACATGTTTTTTCATGATCTGTGCCTTAACGGGAGATAAAGAGAACGGATGACTCCGAATCGGGTTACAGTCAGTTAATTCTATTTCGTAAGTCATAAGCGATGTGGTCCCCAAATCGTGGGTCATGACATCGGGATATTGCGACAACAAATATTTTAACTCACTTATCAAATTATCCGAAGATTTCGATTCATTTTCAATGAGAAAAGGATTGCTGCAAGACTCTGTCGACCGACTGCTGCTTGGCACTTCGGGATACGCACTCGATGCGCAATTGTCAACTGAATAAGCGATAAAATTTAACTTAGTAGCGGGAGACGTTTCAAAAGAGACAGCTTTCGGATGAACAATCATATTAGATTTCCGAATAAAATCAAGGCCTAGAAGAATTGGAAATGGAATATTGGCTACATAAAATGTATGCTGCCAGGAAAATTTGTCGATTTGCACCTTAAGTTGGATCGACATCCTTAATTGAAACGGTTGACCAGAAACTGTCAATAGCTCGATAGAGTCGGAAGACTTTTGAGATTTGCCACCGCGAATTTTAAGAGTCTTGAAGAACTTTTCGTCGCAAATAGAAACGGAACAACCAGTATCAATGAGGGCATTGCAAGAAACAGACTGAAGTTTTATCGGAAGAAGGGGCAAATTACTGTTACAATTTTGACGTACGCTCATGAAACTCACGGCTGGTTGGCGTGTTTCACGGGCTTTCTTCCGACATTCCCTTGCATGATGCCCAATTTTACGACAATACGAACAAATTATTTGCCTTGCGGCAACTGGGGAGACATTAGGAGAAATACTATGAAATGTATTGGCGTACTCGGCACAATCCATCAATTGCTTTGACGCCTGGGTTATGACAGAGTCTAACTCCTCAAAGGTCGTGGGCTGGCGAGCAAACATTATAGCGGATTTCGTGAGAGGATTTAACCCTTGAATAATTAACCGAACGGTTTGGCACTCGGTGAACTCTAACGCCAACACTTGAATCGCGTTACGAACAGAACATACAAAATCATTAGGAGTTTCACGGGGGAACTGAAATCTCTTTACTTTAGTGGTAACAAGACGGTCAAACTCTCGATCACTTACAATTCTTTCCCAAATTCGTTTGGTAATTTCGGCCCACGAAAGATTCTGATTTAACATAGAGAGCCAAAACTGATGAGAACTAGCTGGCAGCTTGGTAATGACTAAATACAACAACGTAGACAAAGGAACTAGCGAAAGAGAGACAATTTCTGTCAGTTTCAACATAAAATTATACCAATTTTCTGTATTGGAAACCTCGAATGGTGGGAAATCAGCGATCAGCTGCTTCACTATGACCAGACCTTCAGACAGCGGCAGAACAGGTTGCATTGGGACTGGCGGTGCGACATGGGTTGGATTCTGCTCGTTCACCTGGCCTCGGGGAACCACGTTGGGTGTGGATTCCGCCGAAACACCAGAATTTTCAAGAGTAAGCCCAGATCCCCCATTAGATCTAGCACGCCTGTCCTCGGCCGTGGTCAAGTAAGCCCTTGCGTACTGATCGACTGAATCACCAGGCATACTGACGAAACTCCACTCAAATTGCCGGAAGATAAAACGAAAATACTTCGTCACACAAGAATTTACACACTAAACTCCGACAGGAATTTACAATGACCTATTATAGGGCCTCGAACTGGAAACCAGGAACACGAAATAAATTACGAAAAAGAAAACCCTTGCCGATTTAGATTGCCGTTAGCGGCAGAGACAAAACTTCCGTGAAGGAAGAAAATGAAATACCAGAAATAATGACGATCACAGATCCTCATACAACACTCACCAACTGCGTTGGAAAGACAGGAAAAGAAAAACCATGCTCTGCTACCAGTTTGTAGCGCTATCGGGAGAAGGAGCAGATTTTCTCGCCGATAACACTCTTGAAAACACAAACTCTTTCCAAGCTCGGGTGAGAAAAATGAGGAAAACGAACAAAACACAAGTATTATCAATCATAAACTTAACTTATCAATATATTTTACAAATCACAAAATAGAACCAAACCAATTACAATAATTTACCCATAGGTCGAGTGCCAGGCGACCGTAATGAAAGTTACCAGTCGAAAAATAGTTTAAGTTTAACAAGTACGAGAGGTTGAACTTCTCTCTTAAGTACAAAAGTGACTTAGTCAGCAGGCTCACACAACGGTGTTACCCGGTCGGCGTCTCGGAAGCAATAGAGAGCGAGCTTAGACACGAGTCCGCTGAGGAGGGGGTCTGTCGACAAGGACGAAGGTGGAATGGGTAAGGTCAGGAGGTTGGCGATTGGTAGCCTTGGAGGGGAGGAAATAATGGGATGGGTGATAGATAGGGTGGCAGTTTTTAATTGGAGCGCCAGGAACTGTTTTCTGGCGTCGGCCGCAGAATACAGGATCACAGCCTTTTTGCCTTGGTCAGGATGACCGCATTTTTGGTATCCTTCCTCACTTTACTGGCTATAAAAGCGGGGCAGGACCTGGTGAGGGAAAGGTGCGGCGAAAGGTGCGGCGAAAGGTGTGGCAGAAGTCGTGGCAGAAGTCGCTGGCAGTAGTCGCTGCATTTTGTAGTCGTAGGCATTTTGGCCGTCGTTGGCGCACATGTCGTTCGGGCAAGTCCTTCGGCTAAGTCCGGAGGATAAACAGTCCGCAGAGGAGAAACTGTCCAAAGAGGGGAATTGACCAAAAAAAACGGGGGGGGAAAATGCCACAACACTAACTGGAACACTAATACAAGAATTATATACAATGTTCGACACAACCTTTGAGTTACTTGTCTTGCTTTGGTCAAAGTCTGGGAAGTCTGTTAGCTCTCTTCAGCTCTGCTTTGGGGAGTTAGAATAACACTTTCGTAAATGCATAACATTTCTACACTCCCACGTCCAGTTTGAACCAGGTAGAATCTAGGAGAAGCATGTTTGTCAACAACTGGAGCTTTTTCCCAAATGTCACTGTTTCTCATTTTTACCAAAGCATTCTCCCCTGTTTGAAATGTTATTTCCCCTCATCTAGCATGTACATCATCAAAGTGTTTCATTTTGGAATTAGCCTCAGAAAGGGCCTGGATAACAAGATGTGGGGAGATTACTTAGGGTTTCAGGGATGCATAGGACACAGGGAGGTTGGTTCGCAGTCTCCTATTGAACAACAGTTGAGATGGAGACCAATCAAGCCCTGGCAAAGGACAATTGCGATATTCACTAACAATAAGTAACAGCAGATATGATGTTTTTGTTTCTGCTGCCTTTTTGAGAATCATCTTACTGATTTTTACTGCCATCTCAGCCAAACCATTACTCCTAGGATAATTAGGACTACTTGAACAGAACTTTATCTCTTTTACTTTATAGAATTCCCTACACATGAGAGAGACAAAGGGCATATTATCTGCCATCAGAACTCTAGGAAAACCATGATTGCCAAACACAGTGAACATGGAGTCTATAACACATGCTGCAGACTTGGATGGTAACCTACAAATATCAAGCCATTTAGAATATTTATCAATTAAAACAAGATAGGAAGTACATACTTCCAAAATCAAGGATATCCGAACTCACTTTTTCATAAGGTAAATTAGGCAGAGAGTATGGCAGCAAAGGTTGTTTGAAATTGTCTGGGCGGAATTTTTCACAAGCAGTACATTCTCTTACAGATGAGACAATGTCAGATAGCATAGAGGGCCAATAGAAAAGCTGGCATGCTTTGAGTTTTGTTTTTGTCTCACCAATATGACCCTTATGTAATATAGACAACACACATGATGTAAAGCTTTTGGTACCACTATTTTGTCATTCATAAACAAAATTCCATCCTCAAATTAAAGGCAGTTTTTGCAGGAACAGTATGGACATAAATGTGGAGCAAGTTTTTTTGTAAACAGGCCAGCCTTCCCGTAGAAAAGTCAACACCTTTCTAAGTATGGAATCAGCTGCAGTCTCCTTTTGAAACTCAGTACATTTTTGCTCAGATATGGGCAAATACTTACTAACAGAGTGTACATACAACATCCAACATTTGGGGATCATCCTCTACAACATCTGTCAGATAACTGCAAAATACATAAACTTACCTGGTAGATATGTAACCTGTAATGAATACTTAAGAAGTTTGAGGCGAAGCCTCTGAAGGCGGACAGCTCTGATGAACTGCCTTTGTCATTACACTCACTAGTGGCTTGTGATCCGTTTGAACTTTAACAGTTCTCCCATAAATATAATAATGAAATTTATTTATGGCATATTGAACTGCCAATAACTCCTTTTCAATTTGCGAGTAGTTTTTTTCAGAACAAGTCAATAACCTTGACGCTCTATGAACCTGCTGTAAACCATGGATTCCTTCTTGAAATAAAACACAACCAAGCCCACTTTGAGAAGCATAACACTGAATTACAAGTTTTAAGCTAGGATCTAAAGTGGCCATTACAGGGGCATTAGCTATAAGATGCTTCAACTGTTCAAATGCCTTCTGATGCATAGGCAATCATTCCCAAATAATTGATGATTTCAAAAGCTCTCTTAATGGTGCACTTACTGATGCCATGTTTGGAATATAGGACCTAACATAATTAAACATACCTAAAGTTCTCTGCAATTCTTTAACATTTATTGGTGGGGGCAAACTATTCAGGGCTTGCACCCTTTCCTGATCAGGGGTTATACCCTCTTTTGAAAAAACTTGCCCTACATACTTCACTTCAGAAACTTTATATTGTACTTTCTCAGGATTAAACTTTACCCCTAGAGACTTAGCCCTTGCCATGACCTTTGGCAAACATGCATCATGCTTGCTCTCTGTCACCCCAGTACACAGAAGATCATCAAGGAATAATACCACACCTGGTTTTTCCCCAAAATCTTGTTCCATATATTTTTGAAAAAATTCAGGTGCACAGGAAACACCATAGGGTAATCTGAGATAGCGATAACAGCCAAATGGGGTCGAGAAACTACATGTGTATGATGAATATTCATTCAATTTTATTTGATGAAAACCCTCCTTTAAATCTAAAACTGTATAAAAACTTTTACCTGTCAGTTTTTCTGACAACTGTTCCAGGGTTGGAATTTCATATAAATTTCTAATGATGGCTTTGTTAAGGTCCATAGGATCTAAACACAAACGAAGTTTGTGTGATGGTTTCTCCACAATTACAAGATTGCTCACCCAACATCTGTTATCTAGGTGCTTAATTCTCTTAATGACCTTCTTTTCCTCCAACCTTTTTAACTAATTTAAAAGTGGTTCTTGCAGAGCCCTGGCTACTTTGCGGGGTGGTTTGTTTATTGTATCTACATTATGTAGAGTAATACAACATTCTTGGGGAAAAGATCCTAAACCTTCAAAAGTATTATGGTGATTCTTAATAAAATCTTCTCTCCCGAGCACAGAAATATCATTTACTCTATGAACCAGGTTTAAATGCTCTCAAGACTTATTTCCTAATAAAGTCTGGCCATTAGTATCAACAATCACAAATAATATGTCACAAATAACGTTTCTCACAATACATGGCAATTTAGCAATACCCACCGTGGGAATTGTGCCACCTCCATACGCCAGAAGTTTCAATGGAGTGGACCTTAGTGGAGAATTCAAGTTTAACCTTTTATAAATTCTATATGGCAACAAATTCACTTCTGCTCCTGGGTCAAGCTTTACATTCACTAGCTTTCCCCTAATTCTCATAATTTCACGCCATTCATTTATCTCATTACGTTCAACTTTGGACGATGTTACTGATAGCCCTTTAACAATATCAATAACCACGGACTCATCAGATGAATTTGTAGCACTTTCACTTTCAAGTGAATGAGCCTGCTTAACTATGCACGACCCTGCAAAGTGATTTAAGATACCACATCTCTTACACTTTTTTCCATAAGCAGGGCATTCTCTCACTTTGTATACTAAGTTACACCGTTTGCAGTGGAAAACTCCCTCATCCACTTTATGATGAGTGATCTCCTTTAACTTGAAGGATTGGTCTCCTCTACACTTAGAAGACCTGTGTATTTCCTTGCTGTGGGTGTGAGTTTTACCTTCCGTAACCGCATCTACGAAGGCTGCTATTGACTGCTGTCCGTTATATAGGCGGGAGTTCATCTCTTGTGCCTGTAGACGGCTAACTTCAACTATCCTGCATTACTGCTCTACCTTTTCTAAAGAAACATCTTCCATCCGCAATATACTTTCTCAGACAGCATCATCACGAATGCCACGTAAAATTTGGACGACCATGAGATGGTCTTCTTTGGCTTCTGCTTTATCATATCCACCATGCCTTACCAAGCGTCTAAGATCAGTCAAAAACTGGTCAAACATCTCTCCTTCCTTTTGAGACCTCAAAACAGAAACTATCGTATATATGATTCCTTTTAGGTTGCACATAGGAATAGAATAGAAAAAACATTTATTGACCTAGGAGCGAAAGCTCCTATGGGGCAGTAGTTTACATCATCAGGCAGTAGTTTACATACATAAAATTTTCTTGCAAGGAACAACAACAATCTTACAATCTTAACATATTAGATACCATACATTTTAAAACAATCATACCTTAAACCTAAACATAATACATATATGTAAAAAAAAAGAAACCTGTGAACCTAAATATACCAAATCATAACATAACATCCAGACAAATATACAAGTGATTAGGAATACATATTTTTAAAATTTTTTGTTATTAAATCAATTTCAATTTTCACTTTTCAATTTGTTATACAATGTATCATACATAATGGTTGCTTGTGTCTGATTCCTATTCTATGTTTTCATTTTCAATTTCTTTTACATAGTTAAATATGTAGTAGGTTTTTGAATACATTGATTGAGGTGGTGTTTTTTATATTGTCTGGTAATTTATTCCAAAACTGACACGATTTTACTATGAATGATTTCTGGAAAATTGTTGTATGGTGCGGTGGCATATGTAGATTTTTGGTTATTCTCGTAGTTCTCACTTTTACATTTTTATTTTAAATCATATTGCTATAGAGGTAGGTTGGTTATCCAGTTTCCAGAAGTTGGTGTATGAAAAGTCCCAATTGACAGAGTCTACGAGATTCGCCTTTTAGAATATTTATATTATTATTTATTCTCGTGAAATATGGCGTTACGTGCTCCCGGTGCCCAATATTGCAAATGTATCTGATACCTGCATTTTGTATTTTTTGCAGTTTTATAAGTTGATCTTTATTTAAATCTGTGAACGCAAAAGAGCAATAGTCAATATGAGGCATCAGGAGTGAGTAGAACATTTTTTGTCTTATCGAAATTGGCATCATGCTCCTAAAATACTTCATTTGATAGATTGTTTTATATATTTTATTGGAAATAAATGAAATATGATCTTGCCAGCTCAGGGTACTATTTATGATCAATCCTAGATTGTTGACTGTGTTTGAATAATCTATTAATGTCCTTGAACTTGAATTTTAGGAAGAGCGTCATAATCCAATTTATTTATATAGTATGGACTACCTATAATTATTGATTTAGTTTTCACTGCATTTAATTTTAGTTTATTATCGAATACCCATGTACATATAGATGAGATATCTTGATTAATTTTATTAATGGCTTCATCAATATTTCCTGGGTGGCAATCAAGATAAATCTGTAAATTGTCGGCGTACAAGTAATATTTACAATTTCGAATAACTTTGGGAAGGTCACAGATAAAGATTGAGAACAACATCGGACCGAGTATAGATCCTTGAGGAACCCCTCGGGAAACCCAACAAGGACTTGAACAGTCACCATTCTGAGCCTTTACCGCCTGTTGTCGATCAGTTAAATAGGAGTTCAACCACGCTACCACTGAATGGGACAGCTTTAACTGGCACAGTCTATCCAGTAGGATGGCATGATCAACGCAGTCGAAGGCTTTAGAAAAATCTAGAAGTGTGAGAATCGTTAACTTTTTGTTATCAATGGAAATCCAGATATTGTCTGTAACCTTTATTAAAGTGCATTGAGTGCTATAACCTCCTCTAAACCCGGACTGGAACTCGTCGATAAAATTGCACTGGAATAAGTCTTGTACCATTGCATTATGTACTATTCGTTCAAGGGGTTTAGATAATGCACACAGAATTGAAATTGGACAGTAATGGGATGGTTCTTTTGGATTAGGTACCTTTTGAATGGGCCGTACAAGAGCATATTTCCACGTATCTGGAAAACTTGAGCATGTAATGGAACAGTTGTAAATATCGAGGAGCATGGGCATAATTGTTGGAAGGATAAGTTTTATAATTTTGATGTTAATACCGTCTATTCCTGTCGAATTAGATTTTATTTTGGAATTACACTCATGAAGCAAGTTAGGAGTAATTTGCGGAAACTAAAGTTTGCTATCAGCTGGATGGGGAAATTTTTCATTGTAATCATCCATAGAGTCAAGTACAAAACCAGTGTTAGAAAGGCTATGATTGGAGTCGTCATTAACTTCCATTGGTGAGAGAAAGTACTTGTTAAGGTCAGGTAGGGAGACATTAATCTCATCCATATTTTTACGCGGTTTTCCAATGGCAAGACGACGTATTTCTTGCCAAATTGATTTGGCACCCCATTTGTTTATAAAACATTCACAATAATATTTATTTTTAGCATAAATAATTTTGATTTCTCAACAATTTGTATTCGTTAAAAATAATTTGTGACTCTGTTTGACGGAACAAATGTTGTTTTTTGTCTCTTTTCTGCATCAGGAAACGAATTTGAGGAGTAATCCACGGAGTGGGAATACGCTTAGGTTGCACTTTTTGCAGCAGAGCGTGAAGATCCATTATCTGTAAAACATTAGTTGCAAATATAGAGACTTATTTATTGACTTCATTACTGAGGAACAGCTCTCCCCTGGGGAACTCGTCATAGGCAGGCATGAATTTATGCATATCAAATTTACTGAAGTCTCGAAAAATAAAGTCCTTGGGATTCATTACAGGTATTTTAAAATGATAATTGACAAATATTAGGTCATGATTGGACAAAAATCTGATAGGGTGCTGTCCATAGTTCTTAACTTTGTTCATATCATCCACTATAAATAGATCTAACCAAGTACTACTGCTGTTTAGATGATGTGTTGCTTGGAGTGGAACCAACGATAGATTATAATTTGTTACCATGTCCATCAGATATTGGCTATAATAACTGTTCCTTAATAGATCAGCATTGAAATCACCGCAGACAATAATATTTTTGTAAGTTACAAGACAGTTGGATAATACAGGTTCAAATTGTTCACTTAAGTAGCCAACTTTAGGTGGTCTATACACTACTGCAAGCATCACTTTATCACTAATACCACTTAATTCAATAAAAATGAATTCCAGTTTAAATGGTGTCTCCATCGATTTCTCAATTACACTAAATGATAAACATTCATGAACATATATACACACTCCACCACCAACTCTGTGCGAACGATCATTACGAACCAGATTGTAACTTTCTAGTTTCACAGAATCTGATGATATATTAGTATTTAACCATGATTCAGTAACAGCAATGATGTGGTAATCACTTTTGAGAAAAAAATCACGAAATTGGTCAATGTGCGCTGGTAGTGACTGGGCATTGACATGACACATTTTTAACTCGAAGCACACGTCAGAACATGCCCGAGCTGGAGTGGGTAAGGTGTTGTTTACCCTCGCGTACGGGTTTATAATATGCCTTTTATGAATGAGAATATTTTTCTCAACTTTTCCATTTTCAGTTTGGAATAGAGTGATTTTAATGTATATGTTTCAATTTCATTTTTACACTGTACAATGTACAAAGTTATGGAACAATTGCTCAACTGTGACTCCATTTCTTGACTTTGGCCCTACAGTCTATGCTACATTGGTTAGTGCCAGGTCCGAAGGCTTATCATTTTCTCCATTTCCATCATTGTTAATGTCCTATGAGAAGAGGAATAATTATTATTAGCCTTGAGTGATGGAGAGATCAAAGCATTGTACCTCTTAAATAAAAGCTGAAATTTGAATAATGAGCCTGATTTTATTGCAAATTTATATGCAAGGGAAATTATTTTCTGTAGCCATTGTAGTTTTTGATTCATTGCTACAGTAGAAATGGGAAATTACAAAATTAACAATTACACATAAATTGGCAGTTTGTATTGTTGAAATTCGTGTGAATGAGTATTATTTTGTAGAATTGCTAAGAAGTTAGGTTATTTTTTTCTCTGAATTTCTATGTTCTCTGGCCACTTATTTATGTATATTATGATGATTTATTTTGCAAAACCATCTTTAAAAAATATGAAAGGTATGTCAACAGGGATCATAAAATGTTATCAATCTGTGGGTCTTTTTATCAATGATTCAGAAATTTATCCTTTTTTATAATACGGAGAGGAAAGAAGGTTTTTTTATATGTTAAAATTGCTGTGAAGGGCTCACGAATTAGCATAATGTAATTGTGATGTAGGTAATGGGATTCAAAATTAATTGCATTGTTTATCTAGGCTCTCTTGAATTGGTATATCATCAGTAATACTTATTATACTTACACAAACAGCATCTTTTCCTTTCACTTCCTGGTATTTTTTGCTTTTTAATAACTCTTTGTAATCATATAGTAATAGCAAAAGATTACAGACAACAGAAGCCTGAAATAATATTAATGTAAATTAAATTTTCATTAAGTACTTATTTTTACTCTGAGAAAGTTGTATATAGTGAGGTGGTGTATATTATTTTAATGGAATGAAACTCTCACTCAGTGATATGGTAAAGCTCTGTCAAAATAATATATGTACTATTAGAGAGACTGCTGAAAATATGTTGTTTAAAGCTAATAAAAGGTTACTCTTCAGAATTGCTTATGCTTACCATTCCCATCAGTGCCACTCCAGCTCCAATGTTCACCAACATGGGCATATAAGCAAATTTGCGACCTTGTGCATTAACTTCAACTGAAAACCTCACTCCATAAATCTTAAGTAGCGTCCTTCTGTCAAATTCATGGTGGTATGTATGCCTGTTGTGAAATAATTAATTACATTAATTATCAACATTTATGGACTAGCTTATGTATTTCAGTGCTATAAAAATAAAAAAGTATTTTTATTTTTGATCATATACACACAAGTGTATACATAGGTGGTGTAACTCATGCGTATGTTTTACTTGAAAGATGATTTTTTCGTTGGGTACATATGTATTTGATATTATAATTATTGATGAGACCTTCCATGATATGTTGAGCCTAGGGATAACCACCAATGCTATTTTCCTTAGGGAAATTTCATTTTGAGCATTGCTCGGGCAATAACATTCAATTATTATTGTTTGTTACAGTTGTAACATGACCCTCTGAGTCCCCGGCAAGCATCGGGTTTCATTGCCGTCATAATGGCCGAAGACTCGAGAGGGGTTGGGCAGTAATCGCAGCCACGTCCAACACCCATCGGATGAGTGGCTACGCTGCTGTCGGGTCATGCGTCCGCAGTAGACGGAGTGACCCCAGGATGACGGCCTTCTGCATGCGTGCAATTAGTGATTCCGCCTGTGCCACGCAGGACGGAATGCACTTGATGTTATTCATCAGCGAGCCCTTAACTCCACCGAGCACACCTATAATGAGGACCACCAGTTTCACAGAGTGTCCGGGGTACATCTGCCGAAGTTCGGAAAGCAGGTCTTGATATTTCGTCCGTTTCTCCACCTCTTTCGCATCCATGTTAGTTTCAGCCGGAGCCGAAAACTCGATCACGAACATGGAGCGTGTGAGGTGGTCGAGGAGAACGATATCAGGCTTGGTCGCCTCCAAGTGCCTGGTGGTGGAAAAGGAGTAATTCCACCAGATTGTGCATTTATCGTTCTCCACGACGGACTCAATATCTCCAGGGGCATAGGGCAGCACAGGTGTTTCGTCGATGCCATAATGGTGTCGAAGATGAAAGTATAACACTCATAGGGTCGCATTGTGCCGAGCTAAATACGCTGACTTGGCGTAATAACTACAGCCGGAGAGAAGGTGACTCAAAGTCTCCGGCTGGGCTCGGCACGCCCTACATCTCGTGTCCGCAACCTCCACCTTGAATATAATGCGGCGGAACACGAGTGTGTTTATGACACCATCCTGGCACACAAGGACAAAACCCTCGGTCTCGGACTTCAGACCAGCGGAGCGTAGGAAGGCAAACGTCAGCTCCTTCGATAGCCCATGCATTTCGATGTTTCGATAGAAACCTCCATGCATGGGCTTATCGGTATGCACCTTGAGCAAGGCCTTCTGCTCGGGTTTTTTTATTTCGAGCTTGAGGACGTCTGCCTTCAATGACAAGATGGTCGTGTCATTGTCGCTTCCGTCGGATGACGGGTCGAAGTCGAGACCGGTTTCGTCCGCTGCCCTCTTTGCCTCCTGGAAGAGAAACGCCCCTGCTCCTGCACTCTCGTGATCTCTCACGAGATTGAGCAGGGGGTCCCTGCTTTTCAAAACTCGGCAAGCTGTACCCAGGACAACTCTGTTGTGGAGACACTCCAGACTCAATAGTCCTCTACCACCTACATTGCAAGGGAGATACAATCTGGCGACGGAAGATTTCGGATGAAGACTTCTATAGATGGTCATCATCTTCCTCGTTCCCCTATCAAGGTTCTGCAACTCGTTGACGTTCCACTTCATGCATCCAAAGGTATACAGCAGTGTAGGAACCGCGAACATGTTCGTGGCAAGAACCTTGTTCTTGTCTGACAGCTCAGAACTCCAGATGTTCCTGAGAGTCTGTCTGTATTTGGCGGTGATCCTTCCCTTCACTGCTGCAACCTCCTGCATTCGGCGCTGGGGGACGCCGAGATATTCGTAGCTGTCATCGTCCTCGAGGTGATGAATGACGCTCCCGTCAACAAGTTGCACATCTTCTTTGATCTCCGAAAATCTTCCTCTCGCCAAGTGGATGGATGCACACTTGTCCAATCCGAACTCCATCCCTATAGCCTCACTGTATTCCAGTACGGTGTCCAGGGCAGTGCGAAGGTCTTTCGCATTAGAAACGTACAGCTTCAGGTCATCCATATAAAACAAATGGGTGACCTTATGCTTCCTGTCACCTGGAACACCGCACATGTATCCTTTACCTCGTCGGAGCCTGAGGGATAGGGGTAGGAGGGAAATACAGAACAGTAAGGGGCTCAAGCTGTCGCCTTGAAAAACGCCACGGTGGTATGTTACCAACTCTGTGGAAACTGACCGCTTGCCTGAGGTCAGAACGAAGCGCGTTTTCCACAGTGGTAACAGGCGTTGGATGCAGGAAACTGCCTCTGGATGGACTTTCATCAACTTCAGCATGGCGATCAAAAGCTCATGCGAAGTGGTGTCAAAAGCCTTCTTGTAGTCCACCCAGGCCATTGATAGGTTTCGCTTATGCCAGATGGCATCCTGGCATATGCACCTATCAATGAGCAGGTTGTCCTTGCATCCCCCGACTCCCCGCTTTGAGCCCCTCTGCTCGTACACCTCCTCCCACACCGGCTGGACTTGGTGTTGGATAAGGTCGCTCAAGATCGAGGTGAACGCCTTATATACAGTGTTGAGGCAGGTTATAGGGCGGTAGTTCTTTGGATTGGACAAGTCTCCCTTCTTAGGTATTAGAACCGTGCGTCCCTCAGTCAGCCAAGGTGGAATTGGTTTTCCACCATTTAGAAAGGACGTGAAGATTCTGGCGAGGTGTTGGTGGGTGGAAGTAAATTTCTTCCACCAGAAGTTATTCACGGCATCCATTCCTGGAGCCGAGAAATTCTTCTTGCCAGAGAAGGCCTTCTTCATGTCACTTTCGGTGACTGAAAGAGGTCCATCCACATCTTGTAGGTGGCGGTCACAAACCTCTTTAAAGAGGCCTATGGCCGGATTGTCTCCGTTGAATGGCTTCGACGTTTCATAGATTTCCTTCCAGAAACGTTCAACCTCTTGGATGGGTGGCGGAGATTCAACGACAGGCGGAGGTGGTCGAAAGAGACGGGACGGGTGAAGGAGAAAGGTGGCATTTTCTCTCACGCCCCTACTCCTCTTTAGGAGTTTTTTCCGGGCCGTGGTGAGTGCCCGTACTCTGTCGACTGCGTGCTGCTTAATGGTAAGCAGCACACTTTTATTCAGGGTGTGATGGTTGTACCTGAGACTGCGCGCTATGCGCCGAACTGTAGGGGTGAAAGTTCGCCCAGATAAGATGTATTCCGTCACACACTGAATTCTCGACGCCTGTTGTCTCGCCTGCATGATCTTGGCCTCCAACTGTTCAAGCCTCTTTGCTGCTTTGTCCTCCCAAGAGGTGTTCTTTTGGGAGTGAGCCATAATTTTGGCAGCAGCATAGAACACGCAATTTACCGTCCAAAGGTCCGGCGTTTCCGTTAGGATTTAGTCGATAAGACCATTCAACTGGGGCAGGTGGTTACCCCTCAGAGAGATCTTCCGGTGGATGTCTCTCTGCCTAGGATGTCCTTCATCATAGATAATGGTGCTTAACAACCGCGTTCGTAGATCAGAGACGGCCTGACCAGCTTCTTCCCCATTTGGCCGAGAGACAGACACAAATGTCGTTCTCGCCTCAGGCAGTGGAGAGGCTGCCTGTGTCGGGGAGGGTGGTCTGGCCGGTGGTGTATTCCTCTGAACTGGCGGTTGGTGGAGGTTTTCCTTTCTTCGCAGGTGGTTGGCATAATCGCGCAGGTTTTGCTGCGATTGGTGGTCGTGTTCTGGATGCATCTCACACCACAATGAGTGCATCCTTGTCATATACCCCCTGCGATCAGGCTCGCTGGCAGCATGGCATGCAAGAAGGTCGCCCCTTAGGGCTTCTGTCAACTGCATCCGAGCTCCCGTAACGGTGGTATTATTATTGCCACACCCAACTCCACTAGGACCCCCAGAGACCCTCCGAGGACCCACTAGGACCCTCCGAGAAGGGCCGGTTGTGGGTGGCATTTCTGGTATCTTTCCTTGGAACCAGATTTACTGCGTGTGGGGTGGTTAGCCCCTCACGCAGACGTCCACCATTAGCCGGCAAAAGCCATTACCAGGTACGCTACGGGGAGGCTGGTGGTCCCGCTTTCGTACACATTCAATTATTTTTATTTTTGTTCATAGTTGAAATGAGAAGTTTTATGAATGAGGAACGCACTTTCAATATACAGTTGTTACTTGCTGGAATTATTTGCACTATGAGACATAGCAGAGGAAATAGGATCCATGTTTTCTCCTCTCCTCTCACTCGTCTTGTCCATATATGTACAGTGAAACCTCTACCTAACGAACTCCCGATAAACGAAGAACTCCGATGAACGAACAAATGCTATTGGTCCCGCCAAATTCCTATTTAAATGCATTGGTAAATACCTCTAATGAACGAACTCCTGCTCTACGAAAACTCCCGATAAACGAAATGAAAGATTAGCCCTGTATTATAATATTTACCTCTTCTTAACGTATTTTCAAAAAAAAAAGGCTAATTTTGAATATTTTGCGAGGTTTTTGCCGTTTTTGCTGCTTTGAAAGTGACTAGGACCAATCAGAGACTCCATACAAACAAGCCAATCAGAAAGGTCCTTGTTGTTTTTCCAGTTAATTGCATTTCCGGTATTTTGCGTCAGTTTAGCGGCGTGGTTAGTGATTTGGCCGGCGTTCTTGAGTTTTACTGCGGTTCATCATCGTGAGTTTATAATTTCAATCTTTCCGAGTGAAAACTGGTTGCTCTCGAGTGTTACTGCGGTTCAATTTCGTGAGATTGGGATGCAGAATTGGGACTGTCCAAGTGCTAAAAATATTTTTGGTTGGTAATGAAAAGAATGGAACTTATAGGTTGGCAGCGCAAGTCACGCGAAGTGATTTTCATTTCTTTTTTTGTGAACTGGATTGTAATTTGAAATTGTGACAAAAGTGTTGTACCAAAATGAACTGGTCACGTGAATAAAATCTCGTTAAAGTTAACCGGACGTTTTTTTTCTTTCGCTAAAACTACGGACCTCAACACCAAGAACATACCAATCAGCTGGTAGAATACTTAATTGAATAATTACAATCTTTGCGAGTGAAGCCTGGTTTTTCCGTAAGTGTCAATTATTACGTCTGGTTTTCTACTTATTTTCAAGGTAAGTTCGTAATTTATTCTCCACGCTTTTGCAAAAATTGTTATCCATTCTGGATTTATAAAATGTCAAATGTTGACTTTCATATCGCGGGCTCGAAAATTTCTTTAGTATATTTGAAACACATCTACTGCAATGAAATCTCGTTCAGTGGTCATTTACGTTGTGCGCATTCCTAAATATTTTTATTGCTGTAATAACATGCATTTTAAAGCATTTTTTTGAATTCGAACGTTTCAAATGTGATAATTGTTTTTTTCGCTCGCCGCCATCTTGAAAATAATTATCGAAAAAAAGTAGCTGGCGGAACGAAAACCAGAATATATCGTGCTGTATTTACAGAGCAGTTCTCAAAAACCTTGAATGCACCGCGGATGTGACCGTGTTAAGTTGAAAGTGGCGGCATAAGAAACTACTATCATTAATTCTAGCGTGTTTGTGATGCATTGGGCGGGAGGTTAAGGTCAGGTTACGATTGGCGTCAACGCCTACTTCACCCTCGAGCTGAATACACAGGTTCCAACCCACTACTACAATTATCACAGCAATTACGAGTTGATAATACCCGTACTCGTCCATGTTCTCGCTCTGTTGTACATAGTAAACAAATCAACACATGTTGGCGATCGGCTGCATGTAAACATCTGCATCCAAGCAAAGATGAATGAAGGCGACCAATGTTTACCGACGCACATTCTACCTGACGGCGATCGTAACAGGATGGCGTCAACGCGAAAACAATTCATGGTTAAAGTTTGACGTTCATGCCAACTATAAATCGGCCTTTAGAAATCGCAGTAAATGGTATAATTAGTAGGACTTGCTGAAAGACCTGTTCGTTGTTATTCCACGGTTTTTTATAAGGCATGGGAGCAGTAAGTATAAAAGTATGCGATCCTCTGTGGAAATGTTACCTTTAATTGAGTTCTGCAAACCACATTCCCTGAAATTCAAGGTACATACACACGAGAAGTGGATTATTTACGTTGCCCCTGGATTGATGCAACGTGCAAAACACCTCCGACGAACGAACTCCCGATGAACGAACTGGAAATTTTTCGGTCCCTTGAATTTCGCTAAGTAGAGGTTATACTGTATATAACATTTGAGTTACCATATACATATACATAGAATATGCTTACTCTATGCTGTCATGTATATAAAGATTTTAATGTTCCTCATTATCGAGCCAGATTGTGCATAAACATATCCTACAGTGTGTCATTACTTTTAAACACTTTAAATGAGATTTAATAGCATTTCACATGTGTAACATGGTCATTTGAAATAGGGATGATTTTTGTGCTTTGCCACAGAATTGATGCATTTTTAAGTTTTTTACTTGGCTGTATATTTGTAACCAGATAAGTCTCAAACTCAAACTTTATACAGTGCATACCTATCTTAGTCCTTTATTTTAACCAAATTAAAAATTTTTAAACAGACACTCACCAGAGATACTGGACCTTGTAATAAGCAAAATTTTGAAAAATTACATTTTTACAACCTTGTAAAAAGAAAAATACTCAAGTTACCAGTTTCAAATCATTTTGACCAGGAATATTAGTGCAAGGGTACATACTTCCTAAAAAATTTGAAGAGTTTGGCAAACTACCTATACTCTCTAAATAATTCCTAAAAATGTCAACTTTTGTTATTTCAATTCCAAACTTTGGTAATAAAATTCATAATGAAGCATATGTAGTTCCAGAATGTTAGATACATAAAATTGTATCCCCTAAAATACATAAGACACAAAATGTTGTCTCATTGCCCTAAAACTAACTACAGCTGAGAAAAAGGGGTGAACTGCAATTCTTCCAAGTGCTCCTAAATGCTCTGAACCAATATTGAAAACAGGCCTCAAAATTGTAACCAGAAAACAAAACAAATGTGGTTTTGAACTGCCAAGATATCTATGGTGTATCAATGCTCCAAATACCTATGACATTTTTCCAAAATGGTCAAGCTACCCATAAATTGTTTTTGGACCACTTGATATGGATTGACATTTTAGCATTGTAGGCAGTACATTCAATGAGGTAATTATAATGAGCATATGTATTTTTGAATTATTGTATCTCAACGTTAGTTTATGGTAAAATTAAGCTCACCAAAATAGAGAAAAGTACAGTAGGCCCTCACTAATCCAGATAGGACTCTGGCAGTGACTAGTGATTTATCAAGGGGTCATGAGATGACATCGACTACTGCATCAATGAAAATTATTCCTTGAACCAATGTTTTAGGTTCATATTGTTGACCTTCCACTGAATAAATGGAATGCTTAGGAGTTGATTCTCATACTTGTGTTTTTTTCACGATACAACTAACACCATCGAGGGAAGTGGATACAGTATGTAGCAGCAAAATTTCCTCGGAATTTCACCAGGAGTCCTAATTCCATTGAGGATTAGATCACAGTGTTAGCAAGACTAGACTTATATTCTTAAGTAAAAATGTGGCTCATGAAAGAAAATTCGAACTTTCTATAGTACATATGAAAGTGAGCCACACAAACTGGCAGTAATCTGGAAAGGTATCATTTTTAACTTTGCTACTTAAATATTGCTCGCTATAATTTTTGCATTACTCTTTGTTTTTCGCCAAGGATACTGTTTAGCAGCTGTAAAAATCTTTCCATGCGTTTTTATGGGGAAAGTCCAAAATTGCTTTTCACAGTGTGGAGGATGAAACTTCACTTGGTCACTCACAATTAGCATAGGCTCAAAGTTGAACAAACATGGAAAACGTCCACCAATGATGCGCAGGCTATATTCTCAGGAATGTCATGTTCTTTATTTAAGAGTCACAGCAGTTTCACCAGTGTTGCAATGGTGTCTTCAGGTTGAAGTGACAAAGCAGTTTTGGTCCTGTTTATATAGGGTGGTTGAAGGTGCTGTAGGTCTGTGATTGGTCCGAATTTTGGCAAAAAATTCTTTTCCAAGTGCTATGGAGTTTATAGCCATCCTCCCAATTGAAATTGTTTGGATGCCAGCTGCAACGCTGGTGATACTGTTTTCACTCTTAAACAATGCATGCGAAGGATTCTCGAGAATGTAGTCTGCACATTCCTGATGTAATTACGTTGTAATACCGTGATTCGCCCGATAACTTTCGCTTAGGTACTCGATCGACAGAAAAATAACACGTCCGTCACGTTCAAAGGCATACATATTTATTTATTATACAATAACCATCAGGGCGCAGCACATACAAAAAATACAAAATACTGTCGAAATACTGCCGACCTTGAGTTGCATTTTTGCAATCAACATTATTCCAACACCTCTCCTCAAAAATCAACAAAAGGTTCTCTGAAAAAAAGAAATCCACTTAAAGCACAAAAGAGAAAAGAAAACTCATTCATGAGATTCCCATTCCCAAAACACAACTCCTAGTCTTAGGTTGAGGCAAAATCTTTGTTAAAATGTCCAAGATATTGGATGAAGAAGCCACATACATCACCTTGACTTCACCATTGTTCACACAGTCTCTCACAAAGTGATATCTGATCCTGGTGTGTTTGTTTCTCTCAGTCAACTTCTCCGATTCAGCCTGACTGTTAGCTCCTTGGTTGTCTCCGTACACTCTTAAAGCCTCACTTACAGGGTGGCCTAACTCTTCTAACAGGTCCCTAAGCCGCACTACTGTCTTACATGTCTCAAATAAAGAATAGTACTCGGCTAGCATAGTACTAGTGGTGACAAAATTTTGCTTTTTGCTCCTCCAAGCAACTGCAGTCCCTGAAATTAGAAGCACATGACCTCCAACTGAACGTGAGTCACTTGTATCATTAGCCCAGTCCGCATCACAGAACACACTTATATCTAGGGAACTTCTCTTCCTGAAAACTAACTTGTACGCAGCTGTTTTCTTTAAATATCTTAGTACCCTTCTCACAGCTTTCCATTGCACAAAAGTAGGGAATTGACAAAACTTACTGAGGCATCCCACAATGAAAGCTAAATCTGGGCGGGTGCTAGTGCTGATATACAGCAACCTCCTGATAGCCGCACGATGGAGTTCTTGGTGCAACGGTTCACCTAGTTCATTTAAGTCGACACCAGCTACTCCTGGTGTGTTCACACCATTACAATTTGACATTCCAAATTCATTTAACACATTGTTAATGTAACTTTCTTGGTCAACTTGTAAGATACCTATCTCTGGCCTAGTGAAACGTAAACCAATGAACTGTGAAATGGGGCCCAACTCCTCAATTTCAAAAGCTTCACCCAGTCCTCTTTTTACATGAGCAATGAAATCAACAGTTCCACACTGTTATATAGTCGTTTATTGACTGAGATGTTACAGTGGCGACTGTCCACATAAGACTGACAGCTGACTGAGTAGTGCCACAGACACACACCATGTAATAGATGGCAGCACATGTACAACATGACGATACATACATAGCATCTCCCTTCCTTTATTCAGACACAATAATTCATTACTATAATTGTGTCTGACAGCCATTAAATATGTGAAAACAGACATTGTATATATGAAAACAGACATTGTATATATGAAAACTCAGATGAAAAACAATACAATAAAGACTACTTAATTACATAAGTATAGTACATACACTTGGACAAATTATATACATGGAAAAATTACACAACAATTAAATACCTTTGCATCCAGTACATTAAGGAAAGTCAGAATCAGAGTATCTGTTTGGGGGCTTAACCAGTCTACCTGACCTGGACCTAACAGCGTGAGGTGTTTGATCCTCTCTCTGTCCTTCCCTTACCCTATCATTGGTACCTCCTGACAGTGGCTTAGGAGTTGGGGGTTCTCCCAAGTTACTTGAAACAGGTATCCAATGAGTATATCGTTGAGATCTAATGCTTTTTAGCCTCAAATGACAGCAATTCCTTCGATAAACACTTCCATTTGGAGTCTTAAGGTAGTATGACCTGGGGCAGTTGTCTACTAAATCTGTTATGACAGCTGGTTGCCAATAATCATTTGGAGACTTTTTAAAATACACGTCATCCCCAACCTTTAATGGTGGCATTTCTTTTGTTTTTTTTGCATATGTTGTCATTTGATTTCTTTGTTTTGAAATACCCTTTTTATATTCTTTAAATGTTACTGTCTTGGGTAGTAAATTTTTTAACGAAATTGGCAAATTGAATTTTAGTTGACGGCCCATTAATAATTTAGATGGCGAGGGCAAGTTAGTTTTAGAAGTGGCCCTGTAATGAAGTAATGCAAGATAAGGATCTGTTCCTTCTTCTCGACTCTTTAATAATATATTTTTTGCTATTTTAACAAAACTTTCCTCTTGTCCATTTGATTTTGGAAAGTATGGGCTAGTAGTAACATGTTCTATTTCCCAATCAGAAGTAAAAGAATTAAATTGTGCTGAATTGAAAGGAGGGCCATTGTCACTCACCAAATAGACTGGAATACCATGGCGAGCAAATATTGACTTGAGTTGAGTGATTACTTATGAGGCACAATATCCAGATGTTAACAATGACAACTCAAAATACTTGGAATAGTAATCTCCAACCACTAAATATGTTGACCCTTGAAAGGACAACAAATCAACTCCAACTCGTTCCCAGGGAAAAGAAGAAATAGGAAAATTTATTATTGGTTCAGACGGATTATGACATCGAAATTTTGCACAAATTTCACATTGACTAATTATATTTTCCAAGTCAGTGTTAATGTTCGGCCAGTATATGATACCACGGACTAAATTCTTGGATTTAACTAACCCTTGATGACCCTTGTGGACTTTTTGTAAAATTTCTTGACGTAAAGCAGTAGGGACAAGAAGACTAGAGCCTTTAAAAATTAAATTACCTGCCGTATGTATTTCTGAACGCATACTCCAATAAGGTTTAGTACATGGTTCTACTTTATTCTTGGAACTTGGCCAGCCTTCAAAATAATATTTCTTTAGAATTGACAGTGTAGGATCATTATTTGTGACAGCAATAAATTCTTGACGCTTTTTCTCCAACATGGCTAAATTATTCAATAACAAATTAATATGAACTTCTATTTCTTGTTCACTGTCTGTGACTTCAGTGTCCGGAAGCGGTGCCCTTGACAACGCATCTGCAATATACATATATGTTCCAGGGACATAATTAACTTGTAAGTGATATGACTGCAGTGCTAACATAATTCTTTTTAAACGACTAGGCACTTCCGCTCATGGTTCTTGAAATAAAGTAACCAAAGGTCGGTGATCTGTTTCTACTTTTACCACATGGCCATAGACAAATTGATGGAAGCTTTGACACCCGAATTGAATTGCATATAGTTCTTTTTCTATCTGTGCATATCGCTGCTGACTTTCTGTGCGACTTTTTGAAGCATACGAAACTGGTTGACCCTTTTGCATCAAAACAGCTCCTACAGCTGTACTAGAGGCATCAATTGACAGAGTAATTGGCATATTAATATCAAAATGTATGAGAACTGGAGTAGTGGTTATTATTTGCTTCAACCTATTAAAGGCATTGTCATGGTTTGTATCCCAAGTCCAGACAACATCTTTACTGAGAAGAGCTCTAAGTGGCTCTGACTCTTTGGCCAAATTATTGATATAGGGACTTAAATAATTAATCATGCCAAAAAATCTTTTTAATTCTTTAGGGCTTTGTGGTCTAGGCATTTCACATATGGCTCGTACTTTAGAATGATCTGCCCTCATGCCATTCTCATCGAAAGTGTGACCGAGAAAGTTAATTTCCTTTACTCCAAAATGACATTTGCATTTGTTAAACTTGAGATTAACTTCTTGAGCCCTTTGAAAAACTCTTTGAAGTCTCTCATTGTGAAGACTTTCATTTTCTGCCCAGACTAATATGTCATCTGCATATACTAAGACACCAGGGATATCTGAAAAAATTTCTGTCATGATTCTGTTAAATATTTCTGGTGCTGAGTTAAGACCATAAGGTAACCTCAAAAATTTATACCTACCAAATGGGGTTTGAAAAGTACATAAATTAGCACTCTCCAGATCTAACGGTATCATCCAGAAGCCGGAGTATGCATCAAGATGAAAAAATAACTTATCACCCTTTAGTTTAAATCGAACTTGCTCAATCGTTGGCAATGGATAATGAGACCTCATCAATGCACGATTAAGGTTTCGTGGATCAAGACAAATCCGTAACTGACCAGTCTTTTTTTCAACTACATATGACTACTGAGCTTACCCAAGGTGTAGGCTCAGACACCTTCATTACTACTCCCAGTTTTTCCATTCTATTTAACTCCTCTTTTAGCCTTGGATAAAGAGCAAATGGTACCTTCCTGAGAGGTTCAACCTTTGGTGGTACATCAGTACGCATAGTCAGAGTACATGTATGTGGTAGACATCCTAAACCCTGGAAGAGATTAGAATATTTTTGCAGTAATAAATCAACTGTTACACATTGTACAAACACATTAGACACTGAGGTTGTGAAGACTCTCTTGATAAGTCCAAGTTCTTGACATGTTGAGAGTCCTATAATAGAAAAACACGGCTGGTCGGCGACTACTAACTTAATTGACACAGCTCTCATTGAATCAAAAACACACTTTAAATTAACTGTTCCTCTGACTTTTACCTTACTGCCTCCAAAACCAGTAGTTCTAATTGAGGTTGGTGCTATGATAGACTCTGGTAAATTTAACATATGGAATGTTTCATATGATATCACATTTGTCATGGCACCAGTATCCAAAATAAAAGGGATTTTAATACCATTAATAAATAAATCAATTTGCCATGCTGAAGACAAGACATTGGAAGACATCACTGGTATGTCAGTACTTAAATCTGACCCGTTCTGACAGTTAATAATACCCAGAAACATAGAATCATTTAGACCATTTATACCAATAGCATCATTTTGACCATCAATACCAACTGCCATTGCTTTAATAGTGTTAAGGAAAAAACAGCATTTTCCATAATGACCCTTTTTAGAACATACGCGACACTGGACATTTGCCGCTGGACACTTGTAGCGATGAACTTGACCACATTTGGAGCATTGTGTCTGCCGCTGTGCTGTGTTGAACTGCCGCTGCGGGAAGTAAAGCTGCTGCTGCTCGGTCGGATGACGTTGCTGCTGCGCATGCGCTGGCGACTGCTGACTCCCCGAGCGCCGTGGAGTTGCCGATCTCTGCGTAGCTGGTCGTCGTGATGGTTGTGTTCCGGAGCGGGAACGTTGAACATAGCCTACGTCAGCCACCTCCAGTTTTTCTGCATCTCGCTGTGACGAGAGTATAACTTTGGCGAGATTAACTGCTTTAAGGAGATCGAAGTCCGGCTCTTGCAGTAGTTTCTCTCGAACCACGTGATGCCGTCTATTCATATTTAAAATAAATATGTCCCTCACAAGCGACTCACGTAAATTGCCGAATTCACACGCATGACTAAGATTCTGCAAGTCGGTCAGGAACACGTCTAAGTCATCTTGACCTTGGAGTCGTGAGAAAAAATTATGCCTTTGCATTGTCAGGTTCTTTTTAGGAAGGAAATGGTCATTCAGTTTCTGCACTAACTCGTCGAATTTCACTTCCGATCTGTCAAGGTTGAAGGAGTTGAACACGTCCAATCCGTAGGGACCAATATAATGGAGTAATAAGGCTACTCAACGCTCTTCCTTTTCCGTCACAAGACCACTGGCAATTAAATATATTTCAAAAGACTGATACCAGCGTTTCCAATTAACTACGACATTTCCTTCTGTCTCCATCGGGCGCACGTGGCCTGGCATGCCGATCGAAGTTTGCGATCGCGTTAAAGTACCCGAATTTGATTGAGATTGTTCGTTTTCGTCGTCTAAAGGCATCTCGAACTATTCTCACTTAAAACTGGAGAGCCGATTAATAATATTTTAAAAAAATACTTAAACACGTAACGGACGGAATCCCGGCACTTCTGACACCATGTTATATAGTCGTTTATTGACTGAGATGTTACAGTGGCGACTGTCCACATAAGACTGACAGCTGACTGAGTAGTGCCACAGACGTGTGTGTCTGTGGCACTACTCAGTCAGCTGTCAGTCTGCTGGTTTGGGGATTCCTCTGGCAATGTCCTGAGGATTTCTGGTTACCTCTCGAGGTCTTCAAAACTTGATGGGAGGAATCACCTTTGCTCTTCAGTTCCTCCTCCTGCTCGAGTAATACTTGCTTCACTGTGGCCATATTCATTTTGTCATCTTGAGTTTCAAGTGTCTTCACTGTTATTTCATAATCGGAAGGTAAGCCGGACAGCACTAGATGAGCTAGCTGTTTCTCCGTAATATTCAGCATATTTCTAATTAACATTCTATTCATATTCACCATTGAATTGATATAGTCCAGCATGCCCAAATCACCTTTGACCATTGCGGCCATTTCTCGGAACTTCATCATTGCACCGTATTCGGTATTCTGGTTACACAGCTTCTCAAGGGTCTCCCATGCCCCCTCGGACCGGTTGAATTCGATGATGTCATTGATCAAGTCGTCGCCCACCGACCGCATGATGAGGGCCAACACCATCAGATTATTCTTCTCCCTCTTCCGAGTTTCACCCTGTGACAAGGACGTACTTTCTGCATCGAAGTACCCGATAACTGCTTCCCAACAATCCCTAAGAAGCATCTCTGACTTTATTCGTGCCCTCCATGCGTTATAGTTGTTCCTAGCCAACTTAGGAATGGTAAAGGTCTTATTCTCGGCCATTTCTCCCATCTTAATGCACATGAGTCAAATTGATTCCGACAAAAAAAGAATATGGGCTAATTACCTCACGATTAACTACAAATTAATTCACATGTAGTTCTCTCTTGCATCTGGGCCCATAACCTGATGTAATTACGTTGTAATACCGTGATTTGCCCGATAACTTTTGCTTAGGTACTCGATCGACAGAAAAATAACACGGCACGTTCAAAGGCAAGACTGCATTTTTGCAATAAACATTATTCCAACAATTCCACAGGTCACGAAATCCTTCGAACTTATGATCTCATCTATCTAATGGCGTATCGTATGGGTAGAAAAAGAGATCTTCGTCCGCTTATGATCCCATCTAGAAACCAGTGGAATCAAGCGGTCACAGTACCTTTGTGAGTTCCATTTTTGTATAAAAACCTGTTTATTCATATGAAAAGTTTATTGACTAAATATAAAAATAATTTGTGTTCAATTTGAGTTGTATTTCCTAACAGTCGTTATTTTGCAAAGTGAAGTATGCTTTTCATGGTCAATTTTTTACCTTATGAAGTTAAAAAGTTAATTTACAGGCCTGAAAGAGGAAATGTGTTAATATCACAAGACTACAAAGACTCAAATATGTGAATCCAAAGAGAAACATCTTTGACTGTCGGTGATGCTTTAAATAAAATCAATTTTTTTAGTGTGTAGCGAGTTGGGGTCATCCTGCCAACAGCTTGGCATGTAGTGATGCCACTGCATTGATACGTTTCTGACACATGGTATTGCCAGATCAACATTTAATTGCTTTGATTGAAGTTTCCCCAGTAATTTTAATGCTATCTACAGTCCCGCGAAAGCTTATGGCGTTGCGCAGTAGACGATTTTGGGACTGGAAGGGTCTATTTTCTAAAAACCGGTTGCCGCGGGTGGGAGGGTAGCACCAGCGGGCTATAATGTTTACAATTTTTGTTGCCAACATTGAAATTTGTCATATGCCTTCAATGAATTTGAATGCCCCCAGCTATTCGCCGCAGTGGGTTATGGAGTGGGCGGAGCGTCGTCCCTTTGTACCTGAGCACGCGCCAGGGGGTCACGGCCAGGGGACCTCAGGCCGATGACTCGAAAGTGGACTTATAGTTGCAAAAAGTACTAACTTTTTTCCGAAATATTATACAAAAACAAATATAAAATTCGTGTTACTTGCGATTTTCGTTTAAAAAAAATAAATTACGGAAATTATCCAATTTATATTTGCATTTATATTTGCATCTACTCTTTGGTGTTCTCAATGTCCCATTTACTCATCGAATATACATTTTCATAGTGCCAATTTATTGAATTATCTCTTCAAGTACTTTTTATTTTCTTATTTCAGTGACTGCGACATTATAGTCTAGTGGTAATCCAAGTCCGATTCCATTCTATGCATTAGCTAAACAAAATAAGAATATAGAATGCACTTTTATTTCGTAATTTTATGGTGTATGTTTCAAATATGGATTACAGAATTTCACGCGGCTGAAAATTTTATCAACGTTTCTGAAAATCAACGGATTTGCACGAAGTTTGGTGTCTACTTATTCAGTGTTTCAGCGGAATCACGAATACACATGTTATTTTTTATTAATGTTGAATAAATGTTAGTGCATTTAAAGTAATTGAAATGTCCAGCTGTGAGTCATCGCGTAAGACTATCTATTCCACAGCCCCGGCCGCGGAACGAGGTATGGTATGGAAGGGTCGGCTACCTGCTCCATGCTCCGCGACGAGTCGAATTGTCCAATACGGCTCGGAATTCTACGCTGAGACACTATGTTGGTCATTCTGCCTACCACGCGCTCACTTTCCCCTCCGTTCCTTTCTCTTACCCCTCCCACACATTTCACTCCCTCTGTTCTGCGCATCTAAAGGCCGTAAGCTTTCGCGAGGACTGTACTGCGGGAAATAGAATCATACTCTTGCAAGAGATTTCGATTTAATAATTGCCTTAACTAAATGGGAGTAATATATGTAATATATTTTGCTCACATATGGTTGTCATATCTAAGCCAGTATTTTTACTCTGGAAGGCTTTCTACTGCATGAAAAGTGGTAATCTAAAAGTATGTAGTTGGTGATGGAGTCGTCTCTGAAAATCAAACTTTCCCTTTGAGAAATCGCTGGATAATCATGACCAATTAATTCAGGCAACCCTATACCCCATATATTCTGGATTAGCAAGGGTCTAATGTATGTATTAGGTGATTATAACTTGTGATTTGGTGCGTAGATATAGTTGTATAAAGGAACAATGATACCCTGAACTACAGATTTCTTATGTTTTATTTTATGGTGCATTCAATTTATCTGTAGAGCATTTCATTCTATGTCATTATTTAATCTTTTATGCTGTTTTTTATGTTGTTATTTCTTTTACTGAGTATCACATTCTTTTATTTTAATATATACTTCTAATTTTTATTTGTACTTGTATTCATAATTTTTAAACAACACTAAATGGGCTATGATCATGAATGTATGTATTATTAACATAAGAATTATATCAGTTCATGGAGTGTACTGCAGTTTGCTTTTTAGATGCACAATTTGTCAAACACTCGGGGCTCTGAAAGCATACAGCACCATGGAATCTTATTAGCTATTATGTGCAATAGGCAAAAAATAATCATTTCATTATAATGCTTTAAGGAAAAAATATTGATTTCATTCATTACCTGAAATTCCAGCCTTCAAAATGATTGAAGATAGAGTTGTCAACCCTTTTAAATTCATATTTTGGAATGCAGTATTCATTGAAATCATAGTCGAGGTTGCAGTCCCATGTTATTGTTATTACCATTATAGCTCCCTGCCAGGTAGTAAATTCAGCATTAGCAAATAAGACCATTTAAATTGAGTACACTGAACAACATTGTTCTTATTACTTCCATATAATTAATTTTAGCTGTACATAATTAATTAAAATACAATGCGTGTTATGTGAAGTGGAAAGGAAAATATTTATGCACAATGAATTGAGTAATGAGCAATGGTCAATATCAAATCATTGAGTAATAGGATACTGCTATTAGAAATCAATTCATATGCAACAAAAGTACAAATATGTAATATTATTATAGAATGATCTGCCGCAGAGTTGTGTGGCAGGGGGTGTTGGGTACCAGCCATTAATGGGGAGGGAATAGGGAAAAGCAGGGGAAAGAGGACAGAGGCAAAGTATATGTTAACCATGTGTCTTACTTTAGTGTCATACTGTTTTTGTTATAATCACTAGTGGTTGGAAAGAAGGATTTTTTTCAGTTTGGCTGTGTATCTCTCTTATTTTGTGGCTTCTATCAGTTCTATGATATAGAGAGAGGTCATAATAACATCCTCTATGCTCTACTGAAACTAATCTGAAATTTTCAAGTTTTCCATTGGGAGTATAGACGTTAGGGAATGGAAGATCTAGGAGGGGGGAGTGGGAAGCATACAAAAAGTCTTTAACCATGTCCTTGTCAGAGTGTGCTGTTAGAAACCTAATAACTATATACATATATATTGATTTAAAATGCTTTCCGGCATCTTCCGATTTGCAACCTCCACCTATCTTTATCCTGCCATAGATATCCTTCCCACTCCTTCTCCTCTAGCACTTTGTTTATGCCTTCTATCCAACTTCTTCTTGGTTTGCCATGTGGTTTCTTCTTCCATGTGGTTGCCAAGTTAGCATCTGTTTTGGGAGCCTATTTTTGTCTATCTGCTGTACATGGCCATAAATAGAGATGGATTGATTAGGTGGGTGAGGGCCATCTGGAGCCCTCCTGGCACTTAGATCCCTTTGGGTGCAATGTGCCCTCCCACATTTAACCTGCCCCCCACTTGCAGATAGGAGACAAGTGCACTGGAGTAGAGGTATGGAGGAGGGTCACCCCTCCAACTCCAGTCCGGGCCCAACATTGCTTAACTTTGGTGATTTGATGGGAACCGGTGTTTCAACGTGGCTGGGCCCTTGCCCGTACATGGCCATACTAATTGTTTATTCCTTATTTCATCTGTTATTGTGAAAAAAATCATGAAAAGAGCGATCACATTGTGTTCCATGTGTGGCTTTATCCTCGTGGACTGTGGTGCTATGCACACACTTTGGACTGCTTTGTGATATCAGATGTCCTGCAGTCTAGAACAACTTGTTCCAAAAAGTACTCAAAAATTTACTGGAGAAAATTATCCCTTGGTAGCTTAACTGGCTGAAATCACTCGGTGCGAAATCAAGGGATCCGGGTTTGAATTCTGGTCAAGGCGAAAGATTTTTCCTCTGTGGAATGTCACACTTTTCACAATGGTGTTATAAATGTGTTTTTCTTTTTCTTTCATGATGTTCCGGTCCCAAAGTACCCTGTATAGTAAGGATATTGGTTTTCTTCTTCCATTATTCCTGTCCTTAATCATAGCATCCATTATTCCTTCTTTTGAAACTTTTATCCCCAAATATTTGTATTATTCACATTGTTTTACGTTCATATTCTCCATTTTCAAGGATAAGGTTTTTTTGTTGACATCCAATACACATATTGTCTTGTCTATGTTCACCTCTGGACCCCATATTCTATACTCGTTGTTAAGCTTCTGTGTCATGTAATTTAAGTATTTGTAATCTTGGGCGATAACTACTTGATCACCAGCAAAGCATAAGCTGTGTACAGTGGTGTTTATTAATGGTATACCCATTTATCTGCATTTGCTTTTCCATTTTTCTAAAGTTGCTTTAAGGTAGATTAAATAGGGTTGGTGAAAGGCAGCATCCCTGTATTATTGTTAGTCCTTTTGTTGTAGTAAATCCGTGTTAGCAGTTTTCCAACTTTAGTTTTTGTGACTGACTCGTTATACAGGGCTTTAACGGCTTTAATAATGTCAATGTTCGTGTTTGTCTTTTGTAATGCTTGCTAAAGTTTCACTGGAGGAACACTGTAAAATGCTTTTTGAAAAATCCTTTAGGACTTACGAATTTATGGGTATTAATATTAATGATATTTGCCCTATGAGAAAGTAATGCTTAACTTGACCCCAGGAAGGATAGCAGATGGAGAATCAGGATGGGTGAGATAGGCAGGGGAGTAAGGCATGGTTGCCTTCTACCTCTCCTGATTTTAGTAGTGTCCACAGGAGTGGATTGAGGACAAATGTACTGAGGTAATGACGTGTTGAAGACATTTTTATTTACTTTCGGAAAAGATTCGTTACAATCAAAATTATTAATTAGTGCACAAAATCAGTGGATGAGGGAACAATTATTCGTTAATGGGAGGTTTTATTACTTCATTGAGCTCTCCTACTACTACTACTACTTTCCTACTACATATTACTACTTTCCATAGGCATTGAAAAATACTATAAACCTATTTGTATGTATTAGCATTTCTGTGAAGAGTCAATTCTGATGACAATCCAGGTGATTCTGAGTATAAATTTTGATATGGCCATCATTTTGAGTGACTGCTTTTTGTACCAAAATTACTTGAAATGTTTAACTTAGATTCTCATGAATTACTTAAAAATCCTAATAAGTTTGTTTATCCATGAATCAAATTTCTGAAATGTGTTAGCAGAACACTAGCCAATACATATTCTTTGATTTTTGGCCTATAATTGTTTCTAACCTTAGTTCTTCTAATATAGATTGTGAATGTACATACAAGTTTTAAGTATTAAACTTATAATATGCATATTATATGTTATGATGGAGTTCCAAGAGCTTAATGATATGATGTTAGAGAACATAAATATGTTGCAAACTGAATGAATAGTAAGATGTGGTAATGAATCAGAAAAGTCTTGTAAATATGTTATATTTACCCTGTAGGCTACATCTGAAAAATTTTCTCCAGCCTGCTCAAGCATATATTTTAGTGTGAATATGGGACATAGTGGGTCAGTTTCCTCATGGTACTGGCATTTCCTCAAGTAGCTTGAATTAGTATTTGAGAGAATGTTATTCCTGAAATTGAAAGAAGACAAGCAGTAACATAACGTGAATAAAATTACCATAATTAGATAAAAAAGTCTCCAATTGCCAAATACAGTAAACATTTCTTCTTTAATCATTAAGTTGTTACCTTCGATATGTTGGGCCAAATTTTTGGAAATGAATGGTATTCCTGATGAAAACAGTGAAATTTTCAGCTCCCATTAGTACTGGCCTTTTGTTCTTCCTAATGAAATGAGAAAAGAAGTAGGGGATGATTAAACTTTTATGAATTGGATAAAATTTCAATAATTTAAGCACACTGTTTAATACTTACCTATCCACATCATATAGAATTTCCAAAACATTACTTAATATATCACAGAATGTGTGAATGTGTTATGTCATGGCTCAAAGTTTAACTTATGGAAATGTCAAATTTAAAAATTGTGAGGATAATTCTTTGGTATAAGTAGAAAGACAGTGGAAATCATTAGGAAAGGTGACCTACAGCTGAGGTCATTTGCAGCATGAGGGAGAAGTGGGTAGGTTGTCGTGCGTAGGAATATGAGGAGTGGCAAAAGGAAAAAGAGAGACCTGGAATAGCCCAGGTCTTAACAGAATTAAAAGCACCGAGTATATCCATTCTCTATCTGTCAGGAGGGATGTAAAACTCGCCTTTCATGATGGGTGGACTAATGTTGAAGCCATTTTTTTCTCCTCCCACCATATCCTAAACAATACCAATCATCATTCCTTATGGTGAAGATCACCTTAGTAGCCCAGGAAAATTAGGTTTTAACCCGGAAAAAAATAATAACAAAGCCGGACCTTTTTAGCTGTATTCAGGACCCCTTTGAGATGAACATATCAAAAGTCCCAAGCTCTCCCAGGTGGGATAACGAAAATATCCTGGAAAAACCTGGAAATACTGGAATTTTCCTGGAATTCGTGCTGTTCGGTAACTAGAAGAGCTAGACAGGCGTTCTTTTTTTCTGCCACTCCTGCTTTTAGTGCTCTACATTAGTGAAAGGCGTTCGGCAGCCTCCCGAGGCTCCCGTTCTGATCCTGGTCCACTATAAGGTCATCAAGTACCACATAATGTACTAAAATCGCCTTAAACCGATATTTGCCGGACTAATAAGCTGCGAAATGGCATTACTACAGCTTGCTTTGGTGCTTGACACAAGTACAACTTTTCTGAGCTCCAATAACTGCAGCTGCACCCCGAACCTGCCCGCCTACAAAGTGCGAGAGGTGCCCGATCGTCTGCAAAA
Organism: Pyrrhosoma nymphula; assembly: GCA_963573305.1. Classification (NCBI taxonomy): domain Eukaryota; kingdom Metazoa; phylum Arthropoda; class Insecta; order Odonata; family Coenagrionidae; genus Pyrrhosoma; species Pyrrhosoma nymphula. Next base: position 74,054,709 of record OY754338.1, on the reverse strand, counting down.
ACAATTTATTAAATTAAATTTTTAAAATTACACTCATGGTACCCAGGAATGACTTAAACAGATGAAAACCACCCAACCTAATTATTGCTTTTTTTCAGAGGATTTTGACTAGACGCGGCAAGCACCATTGGCAATGCCTTAGTATACAGCTTTAGGTCAAAAGTCAACTGCAATGAGATTTAATAAAAATCTATTCGGTACAAAATTTCTAAATTCAAAAGTTTGACGAAAAATTGCTGAATTTAGTTCTAGCAGATCAGTGATATATGTAGAAAATTAACTCACCATATAGCGGGCTTGTCCTCGCTTCTCACATATGTCTGCCGCATTCAACAAAGCTATGTGCAAGCTGTCCTCACATATCACCAACTCTTTCCTGTTCTCTGGTGTGACCTTAGAAAGCCCGTTTATATCTGGCGCAAAGTACTGGTGTACTGTGCTTTTCTGAAACCATTTCCAATCATTTCTGCACGCTTTGGGCGCAGGATTTTTACATCTATATGCAATGCAGACTTTGGTGTATTGTCTGAATCCCTCCTAAAGTATGAATTGTGCCATGGCCATCAAGACTTCGCAGATTGTGATCTCCATTGTCGTAAATAAATAGGATATAAGCATCCATATCCACTTCAGGAGGTGAGCATAGAGATAAGCACGCTTCATATTTTTCACACTCTTGATACGAAGCTGAAATGCCTAATTTATGGAGCATATCAATAAGCCACCTCGAAGCGAACCAACGATGAAGGGCCACACCGAGTCCTACTTGGATTGGTGATAGGAACGAGCGAGGACGTATTACTACAATTATGTCATGTTCAATCACTGTAGCCATTTCCTCACAGTATCTAGATTTTTTGGCAATAGCTCTGACATAAAAATATCAAGAAGCTTTGGCGTAAGGTTGTTACCTCTGGTAGTCTTGTCTTTCTGTGTTGGGTACACAGAAGTATCTACATCTACATACTACCCCGCAAGCCGCCTCAATAGGCGTGTGGCGGGGGGTGTTAGGACACCAGCCATTTACATATAAAAAGGAAATGCTCTAATTGTGCCTAGAATTTATTAAAGTCCCTTATTGTTCGGGGGAAAAACGAATTCCCATACCTATCCGTTCGGCAAAATATCTCTCTTAATTTTTCGTTTCTGTCGGACCTGGAAATATAGTGGGGTTCTAATATGATGTTCTCCGTGTCGCTCTTAAAGATATCTATTCTTAATTGCTCAAGTAATTTAAGCCTAGCGCGCAGCCTCCGAGTCTCTAGCGGCTCCCAGCCTAATTCGTTTAACATCTGTGTAACAATGCTGTCTGTACGCCCGTAGCAGTTTTTGACGAATCGCGCAGCTTTCCTTTGTATTTTATTAAGTTGCCGAATTAAGTCTTTCTGCATCGGATCCCATATGCTCGCTGCATATTCAAGGCGTGGCCGGACGATTGCGAAATAGCACCTCTCTTTTACTTTTTCATCTGAAAATCTTCCCACAATACGCTTGACGAATCCTAGCTTCTTCAGAGCTCTGCCACAAATATTTCTTATATGTGTTCCCCACGATAGGTTCGAGGTTATCGTAACTCCCAGATACTTCACTTCATCTGTCGCCTTTATGTTAACACCATCCACAGCATATACATGGGGATAGTTGGACGACCTACGCAATAATTGTACCGCCGTGCATTATTGTATGCTTGTAACTTGATTGGGTGCTTGATAAGTTGTGCAGCAAATTTTACTATTCTTGTTTCCTCACATTGGCTATCCACGCACCCCTCACTGTACCGTTTCGTGCTTAATATTTTTTGCGCAGCCCCTGTGAAACACATCACGCCCCTGCGTCCAGGCAGTTCAGTAAAGGTGATTGAGTCACCTTATCTTTCTTCCAGTTTACTCCTCAGCCTTTTTTCAGTGTACTTTTCTCGGTTACTCTTTGAATACTTATCCAGTATTGTTATCAATTCTTCCATGCTGTACTGGCTGTCGTCTTCACAATTTTCCTCAAGTTCCTTATGTAACAATTCAAAGGCAGCACTTTTTGACTCAACTTCATTACGACTCTTGCCACGTTCTGATGTGATTTCTGGCTTACAGGAGCCAATTTGTTGAAAGTAAGTATAGCAATCTCTGAGATACCTGCCTTCTGCCACGACTAGATCAGACACTACGCTTAATCTCAGGATTACTTCAGTTCCCCACTCATCCCGATCACCTCTTTCTGCATCTGCTTATGGTACGTATAGTCTTGATCACTTCGACGGTCCCAACTACACTCCATGGTTTTCTCTCAGGGTGCTTTTCATCCACATTTTTGGCACAAAAAATACAATGTACTTTAAAATCAAATGGCAAGTCTGTGGATGATCTCCTCTTCAGATGATCTGAAAGTTCCGCAGAGGGGGATGTCGGTCTGCGTGTGTACTCCCTTCTGCACTCGCTATGCAAAAGCACCAACATCTTGTCCTTAAAAAATACCTCGGCACCATCCTTTCTCGTTTTACTTGCATTCAAATTTTTTTGTAGTCCTTTTTCACCACATTTCACTGATTCTTTGCATCCACATCTGAGGTCCGTGGATGGTCGAACACTTCCCGCACCTTGTAGGCGGGCAGGTTCGGGGTTCTGCTGCCGGTATTGGTGCTCAGAAAAGTTATACTTGTGTCAGGCACCGAAGCAAGCTGTAGTAATGCCGTTTCGTAGCTTATTAGTCTGGAAAATATCGGTTTAAGGCGATTTTAGTACATTATGTGGTACTTGACGACCTTAGAGTAGACCAGGATCAGAACGGGAGCCTCGGGAGGCTGCCGAACGCCTTTCACTAATGTAGAGCACTAAAAGCAGGAGTGGTAGAAAAAAAGAACGCCTGTCTAGCTCTTCTAGTTACCGAACAGCACGAATTCCAGGAAAATTCCAATATTTCCAGGTTTTTCCAGGATATTTTCGTTATCCCACCTGGGAGAGCTTGGGACTTTTGATATGTTCATCTCAAAGGGGTCCTGAATACAGCTAAAAAGGTCCGGCTTTGTTATTATTTTTTTCCGGGTTCGGGTCAAATTTTGCTTATTTTTCCTGGGCTATAGCTGTTAATTCTTTTTTTGGGTTGGGTTGTTACACTTGGGGACATTCCCACTTGTGTGGAGGTCATCTAGGCACAACCCTGGGGATTCTACGAGTTAAAACGAGATGGATTCAGCTAGCATGTTTTTACCTGTTTTCAACTCGGTTTAACTCGTTATCTCAACTCGTTTGAGGTCGGTTATGGCCGCTTTTTGCTTGCTTTAACTCGTACATTGACCTCGAATTACCTTGAGTGACATCGTATCAACTAGTAGCTGTCGTTTCTGGGCAGCTCGATTCTTCTTGAATCACCTTGTTTTACCAAGAGATGTATAGGTTGTTTCATCTCGTATTAAATGGTTTCAGTTAGTAACACGCTACCTCGTTTCACATTGTATGAACTCGTTTCATATGGGCAAGAATCAACTCGTTTTATCTAGCATTAGCCCGTTTTATCTAGAACAGGCTACCTCGATTCATATCGTATTACATCGTTCGACCTGTTCAAGAAGCAGCTCGTTCGATCTAGCATTAGCTTGTTTCAACTGGTTTCAGCTAGCATCACCTTACCTCGTTTTATATCGTATTAACTCGTTTCATATGGGCAAGAATCAACTCGTATTACCTAGCATTAGTTCGTTTTATCTAGTATACAAGCTACCTCGATTCATATCGTATTACCTCGTTTGACCTGTACGAGAAGCAACTGGTTTGAACTAGTACTACCCCGTTTCAACTGGTTTCAGCTAGCATCACCTTACTTCGTTTCACATCGTATTAACTCGTTTCATATGGGCAAGAATCAACTCGTATTACCTAGCATTATACCGTTTTATCTTGTACAAGCTACCTCGATTAATACCGTATTACCTCTCCACTGACTTTGCTGCTCTCTCAAAATTAAAAAAATAATTTATCATTGATCAATTTGAATACGCTACTGTACAATGGCATGTTATAGTACTTCGTGTTATATTACCTCGTATCTACCTAACATTATAGTACCTACTATGAATTAACGACCTATTACGAATCCTACGACTTTACGCACCTATTCTCGCACTCATTATTAAAAGACAGGAGTTGAGAAAGATGTATATATCTAGTCACTTCCGTGGATAAATGTGACTTCGATTACTATAATTAATACATGATAATTCCGTGATAGTTTGAGGAAAAACCATTAAATATTAATAAAAGTTATTTGCCATTAATTAATGCCAGATAACTGTTATCCTATGTTGCACATGATATGAATATAAATGCAATATTACTTTGAATAGACAATATTTTTCCAATTCCCGAATGTTAGCTTCGGCGACGTAGATAGGGGCTGTACAGGCGGGCGGCTGCCAGGGGCGCAACCCTCAGGGGGCGCACTTTGTAGACCCACAGCCTGCAGGCTATAAATCGAGGTAGGTAATATTACCTCGATTTATGTGGTATCAACCAGTAACTGACGTTTCTGGCAGCTTGATTCTTCTTGAACCACCTTGTCTTACCTAGAGAGGAATAGCTTGTTTAATCTCGTATTCTATAGTTTCAGCTAGTAACACGCTAACTCGTTTCACATTGTATTAACTCGTTTCATATGGGGAAGAATCAACTCGTATTACCTAGAATTAACCCGTTTTATCTACAACAGGCTACCTCGATTCAAATCGTATTACCTCGTTTGACCTGTACGAGAAGCAACTGGTTTGAACTAGGTAGTACATACTACCCCATTTCAACTAGTTTCAGCTAGCATCACCTTACCTCGTTTCACATCGTATTAACTCGTTTCATATTGGCAAGAATCAACTCGTATTACCTAGAATTAACCCCTTTTATATAGTACAGGCTACCTCGATTCATATCGTATTACCTCGTTTGACCTGTACGAGAAGCCACTCGTTTGAACTAGTACTACCCCGTTTCAACTGGTTTCAGCTAGCCTCGTTTCACATTGTATTAACTCGTTTCATATGGGGAAGAATCAACTCGTATTATCTAGAATTAACCCGTTTTATCTACAACAGGCTACCTCGATTGATATCGTATTACCTCGTTTGACCTGTTTGAGAAGCAACTGGTTTGAACTAGTACTACCCCATTTCCACAAGTTTCAGCTATCTTACCTCGTTTCACATCGTATTAACTCGTTTCATATTGGCAAGTATCAACTCGCATTACCTAGAATTAACCCGTTTTATCTAGAACAGGCTACCTCGATTCGTATCGTATTACCTCTTTTGACCTGTAATACAGAACCCAAAAGAGTCGTGCATAGCCAAGGGGGTTACAGTGGATGGTAACAACGTGTTGTCGCCCAAAGGGATGCGTGGGATACGAGGTAAAACCAGTTGATACGATATCCACATAGGACGAGGTGAATCAAGTTACAACGAGAAGCTTGGGATACGAGGTAAAACCAGTTGATACGATATCCACATCGGACGAGGTGAATCTAGTAAAAACGAGAAGCGTGGGATACGAGGTAAAAGTAGTTGATACGATATTTACATCGGACGAGGTGAATCTAGTAAAAACGAGAAGCGTGGGATACTAGGTAAAACCAGTTGATACGATATTCACATCGGACGAGGTGAATCTAGTAAAAACGAGAAGCTTGGGATACGAGGTAAAACCAGCTGATACGAGATCCACATCGGACGAGGTGAATCAAGTAAAAACGAGAAGCGTGGGATACGAGGTAAAACCAGTTGATACGAGATCCACATCGGACGAGGTGAATCTAGTAAAAACGAGAAGCGTGGGATACGAGGTAAAAGCAGTTGATACGATATTCACATCGGACGAGGTGGATCTAGTAAAAACGTGAAGCTTGAGATACAAGGTAAAACCAGTTGATAAGAGATCCACATCGGACGAGGTGAATCAAGTAAAAACGAGAAGCGTGGGATACGAGGTAAAACCAGCTGATACGATATCCACATCGGACGAGGTGAATCTAGTAAAAACGAGAAGCGTGGGATACTAGGTAAAACCAGTTGATACGTGATCCACATCGGACGAGGTGAATCAAGTAAAAACGAGAAGCGTGGGATACGAGGTAAAACCAGTTGATACGAGATCCACATCGGACGAGGTGAATCAAGTAAAAACGGGAAGCGTGGGATACGAGGTAAAACCAGTTGATACGAGATCCACATCGGACGAGGTGAATCAAGTAAAAACGAGAAGCGTGGGATACGAGGTAAAACCAGTTGATACGAGATCCACCTCGAACGAGGTGAACCGAGTTTAGACAAGTTACCTCGTCTACAAGCTGAAACCACTTGAAACGAAATCCACATCGAACGAGTTGAAACTAGGTATTTCGATTTTTCACCGGGACTGCTTGTCATGCGTGTTGAATATGTTTGCGGGGCTTGAGAGTTAAAACCATGTCAAACGAGGTGACAGCCCGTACCTACGAGGTGATCCGAGTTCAAATTCACCTGGATTTACCTCGTTTTAACTCGGCTTTTTCCTCAGGGAAGGCACTTGAGTGCCATAACAGGTGGATTTTAGAGTTGATGCTGAGATCATTCTAAAGCTTCTTATGAACTTGCGAAATTGTCCGCTTATGGCCATAGGCATATATTTATTTATTACATTTAATGTTAATGTTTCTTTTGGATATTTTTCATGAAAAATACTTGGGTATTTCTATTATATTCTAAATTACTGTTCTTCTATGTTTGTGAAAATTCAAGAGATCCAAGTTTGGGATGTTATATACCGATAACTGTTCATCTAATTGTAATGAGATAAAAAATGCAAATAAAAGGTAATTGATAGCTATCTAGATTAAATTCATAAAATTACATACATGCATTGGAAAATTATTCTTACAAGGCTATATATTATTGATGTTGATACTTTTTAATAATATTTATTATTTTTATGGGACTTTGAACTTCCTATGCAATATTGATTTTTGTTTTATCTTAAAGTTGCATTTCATTGCCTTGTGAGTGAGTGAAGTAGCGACAGGGGAAGGAAATGGTGAGGCTGCCACTTCTCACACCGCGAGATGGGATCTTGGAATCAGTGAATTACAACTAACATCACTGTGGAAATGCCATGCAACTTTCGCTTCCTCCTTTGCCTCGCTCATCATCCTGGTAAGAGGCTTCCACGAAGCATAAACTCTATGATTACTTAAACAAAAAACAGTACATAATAGAAAAATGAATGAAAAATATTTTCATTAATATATTCATTGCCTTGGCTTTCTTCCAGTGCCCACGGGGCTTTGAATTTTTCAGAAACTGATAAAAAACGAAAATAGCCGAGTTTAAAAAAAATTGACAAAATTGAGCTTGCTTGAACGACATTCTGCTTCCATATAAATATCGATAATAGATTATTTTAACATTCATTTATAGCTCATGGTACTATGATTTGTAGCTCTCAAGTTTTTAGAATTCAAATGGGTGCTACTATTTTTCCGACGGAGGAATAAATCATGCCTATTTTCATTCTCATAAAAAATTAATAAAGATTTAAAAAATTTCTGTATCAATGAAGGTAGATAAAAATTACATTTTACATGTAGATTATTTCATCGTGATTGGTTCTTTGGTTATCGAGATGTAACATCCCAAACTCAGGTTTTGTGAGTTTTTGCATGTACAGCAGAGTAGAAATGTAGAACAAAATTTAAATAGGCAAGTATTATTCTTGTCAAATATCTAAAGAAATGTTAACATTAGATGTAACAAGTAAATGTAAGCCTATTCTCATTTGTGGGCAATGCCATAAGTGAAAATGAAGCCAGTGATATCTTTACTTCACCTCTAAAATTCATCCATTCTTAATTTATTTATTTATTTACGGGTATAAATAACCCATTTAAAAAAACTTACATTACATAATACAATGTCAAGATAGACTAAGTTCAAGATTACACAAGAAAATACATATAAATATATATGGGTCATTCCACCTCAATTCAACAAACGTTTGTCCCTTAGGGTCTCAGATTTTGATAAAAATTGGTGCATGGGTACAATATTACCTCAAACTGAATACCCTCAAACCGTTTTGTGAAAAAAAATTTTTTGAGTGAATTATGCATATTTTAACCTTTTCGCATTTTTAGCAAAAATCCGAGCCTTAAATCATGTTATCACTTATATCTCCGCTTTTAATTGTCATAAAACAATGATTAATAGCTTTTATTAAAGCTAAATCTTTATTGAATGCAAATATATCAATAAAAAATTATTTTCTTCGAAACCCTATTGTTGTAAATTACTAATGTTTAAAAAATTGTTAATAACCTTTTCTCAAATACTCCATCTCAGAATCAGCCGAAACTTTTTTTCCGTAATCTAAACATATTTAGCTAACTATTCCAAAAATAAAATTTAGTGGCAATTCATAAATGCGCTTTTTATAAATATTTAAACATTTAAAATTTTCTCTCGCGCGGCCCGGCAGCTTCCCATTTGGAATACATGCAGCAGACACGTGATGCAAGCCTAAACATTTCCCTAATTGCTCAAGATCGTGGCTATATGAGATAAAAATATATTATAAACTATGAATGTTGACAACAATTGTTATTCGTTCTGTTAAATGGATGTTTGCAGAGAAATTTACCATTGAGCCCCACTTTCTCTGCGCGAAGTTTTTTCTAACTACTCCGACACAATCGATTGAAAACTCTTTCACGGCGTTAATGACAATGGAAAACGGACACATAAACAGAAGACTAATTTTAGGAAATTTGAAAGAGATATTTAGTAATTTATGGAAAAATATCCCGAAGATACTGTTTCATTTTCAAAATTTGCAGAGCTCAGACCTAAGAAGTGCGTTCTTGCGGGAGCATCAGGAACTCATACCGTGTGCGTGTGTCTGGTGCATCAAAATATTAAATTAATGATTTTAGGTGCAAGGTTTTCACCACTAAATCTAGGGGATAACACCGAGCCGTTGTTGTCATATAAATACTATTTGTCAGCAATGATGTGTTTCCCTGCGACCGAGGCATGCCATTTGAACGAATGTAAAAACTGCCGGGCCGAGCAAAATTCGGAATTCAGTAGAAGAATACTTTGATGGAAATTTAGTTGATAGCATTACTTACCACCAATGGGTTCAAGCTAACCATTGCTCCCTAGAAACTTTTACAAAATCTACCGATAACTTTTTGAAACGTTTATTGAAAAGTTACAGAAACTTCAGCCACATGACTACATTGCTAAAAATCAATGTGATTTTCTTAGAAATGTAAAGCATAATATCCAAGTGGGGCAGGTTCTCGTCATTGAAGATTTTCCAGAAAATTACGCTTTCGTTTTACAGGACAGCATGCAAGGTATGCACTGGAATAACGACCAAGCAACAGTTCACCTCTTTGCTTGCTATTACAGCCCTAAAGTCCAGGATAATGTAATCCCATTGAACTTCGTAATCATATCAGACAGCCTGAAGCATATAACATCAACTGTACATTTTTTTCATAAACTTCTCCTTAAATTCTTGAAATTGAAAGTTCCGAAGCTTCAAAAAGAAAAATATTATTCAGATGGAGCAGCTGATCATTATAAAAAAGGTAAAACATTCAGAACTTATCTCTTCACAGGAAAGATTTCACAGTCTCTGAAGAATGGCATTTCTTTGCTACATCGCATGGTAAAGGGCAGATGTGACTGACTGGGGGAAACTTTGAAAAGACTAGCAGCAAGAGCAAGTCTTCAGCTTCCATACGAAAAACAAATACGTACACCTACAGAACTCTTTCACCGGCAAAAGATCATATTTTAGGAGTGGATTTTGGCTACGCAAAGAAAGAAGAAATTGGAAAACATTCCGATATGCTGGCGAAAAGATTTCGTCAGGCAGTTAGTATACCAGGCATTAGGGAGTTTCATGCAGCAATACCCGAATCAAATGGAGTGGTTAGAATGAAGAGACTCTCTTCGTCCAGCAAGGGACGAGGATTCAGCTGTAGTTGCAGGCAGGAGTAATAGGATCCTCAAATAAAATATTTCGGAGAGGACCCCTTCCTACAAGGTCGGACATCATATGTTTACGGAAAGCATGCTAACTTAGCCATTTTACATTTGTTATAAATACAAGGATTTTGCTTTCTCGTTAGTTTTCAATCGATTGTGTCGGAGTAGTTAGAAAAAACTTCGCGCAGAGAAAGTGGGGCTCAATGGTAAATTTCTCTGCAAACATCCATTTAACAGAACGAATAACAATTGTTGTCAACATTCATAGTTTATAATATATTTTTATCTCATATAGCCACGATCTTGAGCAATTAGGGAAATGTTTAGGCTTGCATCACGTGTCTGCTGCATGTATTCCAAATGGGAAGCTGCCGGGCCGCGCGAGAGAAAATTGTAAATGTTTAAATATTTATAAAAAGCGCATTAATGAATTTTTACTAAATTGTATTTTTTGAGTAGTTAGCTGGATATGTTTAGATTACGGAAAAAAAGTTTCGGGCGTTTATGAGACGGAGTATTTGAGAAAAGTTTATTAACAATTTTTTAAACACGGGCCGCGCGAGAGAAAATTGTAAATGTTTAAATATTTATAAAAAGCACATTTATGAATTGCCACTAAATTTTATTTTTGGAATAGTTAGCTAGACATGTTTAGATTACGGAAAAAAGTTTCGGCCGATTCTGAGATGGAGTATTAGAGAAACGTTTAATAACAATGTTTTAAACACGGGCCGCGCGAGAGAAAATTGTAAATGTTTAAATACTTAAAAAAAACGCATTTATGAATTGCCACTAAATTTTATTTTTGGAATAGTTAGCTAAATATGTTTAGATTACGGAAAAAAAGTTTCGGCTGATTCTGAGATGGAGTATTTGAGAAAAGGTTATTAACAATTTTTTAAACATTAGTAATTTACAACAATAGGGTTTCGAAGAAAATAATTTTTTATTGATATATTTGCATTCAATAAAGATTTAGCTTTAATAAAAGCTATTAATCATTGTTTTATGACAATTACAAGCGGAGATATAAGTGATAATATGATTTAAGGCTCGGATTTTTGCTAAAAATGCGAAAAAATTAAAATATGCATAATTCACTCAAAAATTTTTTTTTCACAAAACGGTTTGAGGGTATTCAGTTTGAGGTAATATTGTACCCATGCACCAATTTTTATCAAAATCTGAGACCCTAAGGGACAAACGTTTGTTGAATTGAGGTGGAATGACCCATATATATCCAATTAAAAAATGGGATAACAATACTAATTGCATTGGTATGTACCTTAATTGTATCTTTGTATCTCATAACAGCTTGTTCTTAAATACTACACAATATTGCTCAGATAACTTTTGATCTGCGTACTCGAAGATCTGTATATATCAATATCACAACAAGTAGAGTTTGTGTCCCGCATAAGTCTTGATAATGGCGAAAAGAAAGAATAATTAGTAGGGTGATGTGGGATGCAAAAAATGGTAGGATTTCTGATACCACTTGTTGGAACCTTGAAATTGATGGCCTGTAGTAATTCAGGTGCATCTATGGAATTTGTTATTAGTTTGTGCAAAAATATAATACCATGATTCTTTCTACGAACATAAAGAGGTTCTAAATTCAATATGGAGAGGATACTCGTACTGTCTAAATTTTGAAGTCCAAACCTGTACCTCAAAAACTTAACAAATTTACATTGCACACTTTCAATTTCCTTTACATGAACTCTGTAATAAGGTGACCAGACACAAGAACAATATTCAATAATGGGTCTGACTAGAGAAACAAATAACAACTTCAAACAGTATACATTTTTAAAATCACGACAAAACCTGAAAATAAACCCTAAGGTTTTTAAGGCCTTAGCTTGAATTAAGGAAAAGTGTAAATTAAATTGAAGCTTGGTATCGAAAGTGACCCCTAAGTCCTTTATGAAATTAACCTTCTTCACAGTCCTTCCCTTTATGGTATATGGGTAATCAATAGATTCTAGCCCCCGGTTAAATGACATATAGAAACATTTATTAATATTCAAGGCCATTGCGTTTTCTTCGCTCCATGCTATCAATCCTTCCAAACTCTTCTGTAACATATAACAATCATCAATTGAATTTATAGTTGCAAAAATTTTTAAATCGTCGGCATATAGCAAGTATTGGGATGGCCTAACACTAGAACCAACATCATTGATAAATATGTTGAACAACAAGTGCCCTAAGTGGGACCCTTGTGGTACACCAGAAGTTACATTGAATTCACTCGAATTTACTTGTCTCATCTTCACAAACTGCTGGCGATGTGAGAGATAACTTTTTATCCAATCTAGCAATTTACCAAATATACCAAATGATTCCAATTTGGCTAACAATAACCTATGATTCACTGTGTCAAAAGCTTTACTGAAATCAGTGTAGATCACATCAGTTTGACTGCCCTTCTCAAAATCAGATATAATGCTCTTCTGCATTAGTAATAGGTTAGTTGTAGTTGAGTTACCCTTACAGAAACCATGTTGACGAGGGTCTATGATATGTCTAAGCAAGGGTTCCAGGTTGTCAACTACTAAACTCTCCAGTAGTTTAGCAAAACAGGATTGAATCACAACTGGACGATAGTTTTTAATATTATCTCTTTGCCCGCTTTTAAAGATGGGGATTACAGATGATAATTTGAGTATTTCTGGAAAAATCCCACTTTTTAAAGACTTATTGAAAAGAATTAAAAGTGGTTACAATAGTGATACGTGACAATTTTTAATTAAAGTTGGAGGAATGTCATCAGGACCATGACCCTTTGTGATATTAATAGACCTCAATTTTGTATTCAATTCCTCAACAGATACTTGCAGGTTTGACACAGAAATGGTGTTATTAACATTGTAAGCAGGAATGATACAAGGATCAGAGTGACTGAAGACTGACGAGAAATGTTTAGCGAATAATTGCGATATATCATTCCAGTTGTCTGCAACAATATCTCCTAAGAACATACTTTCAGGGAAATCAGATGTGTTCCTAACTGATCGAACATAAGACCAAAAATGACATGTATTCTCAACTAATGATTCGCCAACCTCTCTGATGTAATTGTTGTAACATTTGGTAGAAAGTACTTTGCACTGTCTTCTTACTAACATGAACTCATTGTAATCCTCATGAGCACCAGTAATTTTAAATTTCAAGTGAAGAGATTTCTTAGATTTGATTAGAGACCTAAGTTCATGAGTGAACCATTTTGGATAGCTCGATGAGTAAATAGATTTCAAAGGGGTGTACTGAAAAACAATATTATACAATATATCATAAAATTTTTGAAAGGCTTCATCAACAGTAAGGTCACACAGAACTCCAGCCCAATTTACAGACTCCAAGGACAAATTAATCGAGTTATAGTCACTTTGTTTGAAATCATAATAAAATTTAGAACAATTATTGTTAGAGAGAACTTCAGTGGGGAGAGAAATGCACAGAGCTGGATGATGAGAGTCACAATCCACGAGAGGTAACTGTGAGTAAGTGACATCCGCACAATTATTTTGAGTAAATACTAAGTCAAGGACCCTGCCTAATGAGTTATGGTACTTGTTGAGTTGGTTACATTGCAATAGTGAAAATGATTCAATAATGGGCCTAGCCGCAGGTGGGTAGGTCAAATCACAGTCACTGAATCTGCAGGCACCATTTAAGATCTCCCAGTTCTTGAATTCCGGTATATTATAGTCATCTAAAAATATAACATCTGAGTAGGAACTTAATGAAAATGCTTCTTCTACAGCCAAGCAGTGATCAGAATACACATCGAAAGAGGAATTTGGTGGTATGTAAACAGCAACAATAAGGATTTTAGAAATTCCGCATCCAACCGAAACAAACAGATGCTCAATGTTACACATGGAAGAGGGAAGCGAGATGCTAGACACATTGGTTCTAACTGCAATCAGGACTCCACCACCTCTCTTCTTGATGCTCGTTTGTTCACTTCTATCGCATCGAAAGACAGTAAAGTCTGTCAATTGTAGCTCAGAGTTACTAATGTCTGGGCTCAACCAAGTCTCGGTTAACACTATTACGTCATATTCGTCAAGGCAGGCAGTGGTACTAAGTTCAGATAGTTTTGTGCGTAAACCACGAACATTTTGGTAGTAAAATCGGAGAGATTCTACTTTCTTAGTGTGGGAGACTCCTCGTTTTTTGACACTATTTTTGGGAGACCTTTTATAAACCTGATCGTGAGATCCGCTTCACCTTCATTTGTTCTCCTGCTCAGTTCCTGTTTAAGTTCTTGCAAATACTTGCGCTCGGCAAAAGTGCGATCACGGGATAAAGATATATTGAAGAGCGTAGCACCATTATTAAAGACACTATCATTTGCCCTCTTCAGGTCATAAAAGCGACGTAGGGCCTCGGAGACTTCGGCATCTGATCGCAAAGTATACTTCAATGGCCGTGTCTTACCCAATTGCTTTCGACCAATACGAAAACAGTGATTATAATTATTGTTGGTGTGATTCGGGAGTAGAGTGGCCAATATCAGCGCCACCTATAGCTGAGGAGCGAACCGAGGCTATATTAAGTAATACTTTCAAACAATAATGTTAAAAGTTTCTTAGTTGAAATATTTAAATCCATTTCGTGAACCTTTAGGTATTATAATTTTGTTTTAAAATTATTATTTCAAACCATCTATGCCCGCCATGGCCCAGGAGCTTAACCTTGCCAAATCATGTTGCAAGTGGGCTAGGAATGCAATTTGCTGACTTGCAATACTACCCTTTACTGTTCACAGCTGTGCATTTCAGTTCGACCGATTAAGGGTTAAGCGACTGATTACTGGGATTATAACCATCGCAGAAATATTCCTACCGACCAATCGTTCCAAGTCAGACATAATGAAAAACTACAAATACTTCTGTGACAGCTCCCTACGGCAAGAGAGCGGAAGACTAGGGGTAAGTTGGAGGGTTGAGGAACAGAAGGTCTGATGTTCGGTGCACTGCTACGGAAAATATTTTTTTATATTTTTTAACAGTTTTTTTTTTTTTACATCTTTGGAAATTGTGTTTCCATCATCGTAAATGCCATTTAAAATATTTTCATGTTACTCCCATTAAAAATATTTTCACATTTTAGTAAACAACTTTTATTAAAAGTTCTTTACTCAGTATTTGTCAGTACTCCTTTTAACAATAGTTTCCAGTGTTCCTATGTATTCTGATTTTGATGTTTAAGTAAAACTTAAAATTTTACAGTGATAATTTGCTTTATATTGTATTATTAACCACATTTACCATTTGTAGTACCTAAGGGAAATTGTATGGAAAAATCAAATCGCGCGCTGCTACTGGGGCGTGCCTCCAATGAAGATATGAAGATATCGCAAATACTTAGCTGCCATCTAAATGTGAGGTATGCAAACATTATTGACGTCACATGCTTTTGCGATGAAAAATAACGTTGAGTTAGACACCCATGGTTGGGCCATTCACTGGCTACATCTGAGTGAAGACTCATGTTTAAATCATGAAAATTGAAGATACACCATGTTATAAATGGTGTGAAGAGGACAAGGAAATTATGTCCCATCTGCTGAGCAAATGCCCAGCAATAGCTAGGATTTGAAATTGCCTCTGTGGTATTCCATTTCGAGAATCTAAGGATGTAAGAGGTTTACACATTGGAGACATCCTGTACTTCAAAGTGCAAACAATTGGCAAGGTTATAGGTTAAACAGATAAAATATTTCTCCAATGGCCGTAAAATATATGCACCACTCGTCAAAAAATTAAATACTCACTGTGTTGGTTTGCGGGAATGAGGTTCCACAACAGGGACCAACCACAGCCTCTCCACCAGAATACCCTCCTGTGGTAGTTTACGGGAAAATAATTTCCTCGCCAGGGACTACCATGGACACACACACACAACCCAATTGGAATCCTTTGTAGGCTAATGAGACCTAGCTCAGGATTCCTGGGTTATAACCTGGGATCCTTCGGAGAGCTGTAGTGACTCTACTAAGGCGTGAAAAGGGTGAAAACGAATTTCACCCTCGTTCCCTGTTTGTTGTTTTTCTATTTGACAACGCTCTTTTTGAGCTGTTCTCCCAGAAATCTGGGACCCTGCTGTGTGTGTGAGTGAGTGTTTTGTGTGATTGCGTGTGTGGTTGTGTAAATAACTTGGCAGCCTTAGTAGAGTCACTACAGCTCTCCGAAGGATCCCAGGTTATAACCCAGGAATCCTGAGCTAGGTCTCATTAGCCTACAAAGGATTCCAATTGGGTTGTGTGTGTGTGTCTGTGGTAGTCCCTGGCGAGGAAATTATTTTCCCGTAAACTACCACAGGAGGGTATTCTGGTGGAGAGGCTGTGGTTGGTCCCTGTTGTGGAACCTCATTCCCGCAAACCAACACAGTGAGTATTTAATTTTTTGACGAGTGGTGCATATATTTTACGGCCATTGGAGAAATATTTTATCTGTTTAATCTATAGAGGCCGTAGAGCTCATCTACCTTGATTTAAGGTTATAGGTCTCCATGGGGTGACATTTTAATAAGAAGGAGGGCACCTTGGACCAAGATATGGACTAGGGAACTCCAGAAAAATTACATGCATGCATCAGAAACTTATTCTTACAAGGGTCCATCATTTTGCTCGACAGGGCACCATCCCTCAACCTTGCAAACTTGGACTTCTGGCTTGTTAGTGCTTTCAATGCAGTTTCCTGTGAGTTTTTCATTATATGTGATTGCCCCAGTCTCACATGCTGGTAGACCTTCTCCACAGCTTGCTTCTTTAAAATTTGGATTCTAAATGAAACAAAATAAAAATCGTGAAAATCCCTGGGATGACCTTAGTGGAAAAAATATGCCAATTTTGTTGGATAAGAATCCAAATACATAGACTCATAATTGAATACATTAGTGGCATTCAAGCATCAGAGGCTCAGAATAACTTCCTTCATTGGTCTAATGAGAAAGGTATAATTCAGTTAATTTCATTTTGAGGCAGCAGAGTGATTTAAAAAAATTAAATATTGAAATTCCTCCTTAACCCTCAAACCATGTCATCGGTCTTGCTGTCTGCTATTCCTTATGAAACCTTATTCATTTCCCCAGACCATTTTGTTTGCAGCATTCCCTTCAAACCTTCCTTTCTTAATTTTCCTCCTACGTGGCAAAATTCTGTGGTTAATAGAAGATTTCTTTGGAAATTTTTTCTGGATTCCTGGTCTGATACCATATGTACTGTAGCAGATGACAACCTATGCCACTTAGGTTGGCATCCCTCAACTTCCGGTTTCAGGGTGGCCTGTCCAACTATGATGTTGGCAGCAGTGAGTTCTGGTTGAGACACTGTGAATTGTAGACATATGGTCACTAAACAATAAATCCATCTTAATCGAATTTTGAGGGTTTACCTAATTATTTAAATTATAAACCCCATCACTCATCTGACTAGTAATTTATCTGAACTGCACTCAATATTGACTGCAATTCCTTGGCTGACTGTTTGATTCATTCTCAATTGTCATAAATCTAACAGGTGTTATCTGCTGCCCATCTTCTTTAATTCTCACCTCCTACTCTTTCCATACATCTCATTATAACTACTATTACATCAGTTTAACATTGAAAAATTCCACTAAGTTTGAGGCATTCATAAATTTAACAAAATGAAAATGCTTCACCGTAGCCAAAAAGAACTGATAAGCTAATGTTTGAAGCAAATACAGGAGGAAAACTCTTTTCATTAAACTTAACTAAGAGTAGTAGATTACAGGCAGTCCCGGAGGTACGTAATAGATGCGTTCCGACACTAGCGGTGTAAGTCGAAATTTACGGAAGTCGAAAAAAAAGAGTCGAAAATGACTTCGTAACTGAGTCCGTGCTCTCAAGATTACGGTCGATTGGGAGAAAAACGGGGAAGGCCAGCTCTTACTAACATTACGGCACATGCGCTCCTTGAAAGTAGGCAACCATCCTTCCAAATCCGTAACTTTCGTTATTCTCACAAAAAGGTGAGGAATCAGGCGAGATGTTGTGGAATATGAACATAATAAGAACTAAGATATTACAATGATGATGATGATGTTGTGCATCGAAACCCGTGTCGATTAAAACTTTATCTGTGGAAAATTGTAATGTCTTTGTTCTTATTATTTCGTTATTATCGTATTTTTTTGTTGAGGTTGCCTCTTACGTAAGTACGGATTTACGTTAGTCGAGGTGTACGTAACTCGGGGACTGCCTGTAGTTCTATACATAAACAGAAATCTCAGGCAATGGGAAGAAAATTAAAGCAGTTGCTGTCTGGAAAAATTAAATGAACTCAAATTGTATCCCAAAAAATACGTAAAATGGGTATGTCAGCAACACACAATTGTCATCAACCCCATTACACAGGAGGTAATGTTTCAACACAAATTTGTTTAACTTGGTAGTACATACATATGCTAACTTTTATGATTTTAAATTAATTTAAATTAAAATTAGACCTAAATCCTGATTCAATTATTAATTAAGCTGTCTGTTATTGTGATTGCCTATTCATTGTGTAAAAAAGGATTTTTAAACTTCTTCCTAGTGAAATTGTAAATCTTTTCCACTTCAATTTCTTTGAAAGGAAAATTTAATTAATTTTCAATTGGATAGATTAAGCACATGATTGGGAAAGGTATTCAAGTTTGGCAGGATTTACTGAATGAATATTTCCCATTTTTGATTGATTACATTCCCACTCACGGGAGTATTGTGTAATAACAGGATCTTGATAATCCTATTTTTATACAGCGTTCATTGATCAAAACATTTTCTCAGTTGCTTGCTAAAATAGGTGTGCTTACCGAATCACATTTCCCCAAGGTTTGGTTTGGTGTTATAATGACATTAGTCATTATATAAAAATCACGACCTGACAGTGGGATAATGTTGTGCTCAGGGGGATCCCATAGCCTATTGTAGAGGTGTGTGAAGGTCTCTTTAATCTGAAAAGGGAATGAAATTGTGTTATTATCTAGGTTGGTATTGATTCTAGTTGTCAAAATTTTAAACTTTGCTTAGTTTAAACTTTGGTTAGTTTAAATTAAACAGAGCTAAAACAGAAAATTTTAAATTATTTCGTAATGAATAGAGCAAGTTTTACAAAGTGATACCGGAAGTGATTTCACATAGGTACCTTTTCCTATAATTATAATTTACGTTCCTCGATACTTGAGAAAAATTATTCATCAATCGACAATTTAAAAAATTACAATTGTAGACATGTTATACAATACTATTATTAGAACAGCTACTATTATAAAAAAACAGCAAAAGGAAGACGCAACCAATGTTTGATCTTTGCTGATTATTAATTACTTTTCGTCGCAGGAAGTGCATTCTGTTTATTATCATTTTCATATATTGTAGTGGCTTATATATTTATAATCATTTAAATATATTTTCATGCTAAACAGAGATATGAAGGGTAATTTATGTAGAGACATATGATAATAGTTACACAGTTCTCAATATATATATATATATATATATATATATACATGCATAAATAAAACAGTGATACACTAAACAAACACAGAAACACGCAAAAAGGACACTCACAAAAGAAAACTTGTACGTTTCGGCGTCAGGACGCCATCGTCAGCGGTAGAGGAATGATGAGTCCGCTCTGTTCCCTTGGGAAGGAAAGGGCAGAGAGGAAGGAAAGGGGGGGTAAGTGCGAATGGATAGTGGTGGGGAGAGAGAGGTGGCTATTGGGCTTTTAATTCAATGGGCTAGGTTTAGCACGGGCTTTTCGAATGCTCTTGTCACCCAAATATGGGCGTATTCACGAATTTTCACGTCAACATTACCGGCGGATTCAGGAAGGGCTTCTATGATCTCTAGGGAGAAACAATCGTCAAAATTTTGAGAGTGGGAGGCGGTATGTTTGGGAATGGGATCAAGAAAAGGTGGAGTTTTGGTGGCATGGCGGTGATTGTTCATACGGACATTGAGCGAATACGAACAATCACCGCCATGCCACCAAAACTCCACCTTTTCTTGATCCCATTCCCAAACATACCGCCTCCCACTCTCAAAATTTTGACGATTGTTTCTCCCTAGAGATCATAGAAGCCCTTCCTGAATCCGCCGGTAATGTTGACGTGAAAATTCGTGAATACGCCCATATTTGGGTGACAAGAGCATTCGAAAAGCCCGGGCTAAACCTAGCCCATTGAATTAAAAGCCCAATAGCCACCTCTCTCTCCCCACCACTATCCATTCGCACTTACCCCCCCTTTCCTTCCTCTCTGCCCTTTCCTTCCCAAGGGAACAGAGCGGACTCATCATTCCTCTACCGCTGACGATGGCGTCCTGACGCCGAAACGTACAAGTTTTCTTTTGTGAGTGTCCTTTTTGCGTGTTTCTGTGTTTGTTTAGTGTATCACTGTTTTATTTATGCATGTGCATCGTCGCCGAGAGCGATTTTCTACCAAGACATTATATATATATATATATATATATATATATATATATATATATATATATATATATATATATACATGCATAAATAAAACAGTGATACACTAAACAAACACAGAAACACGCAAAAAGGACACTCACAAAATAAAACTTGTACGTTTCGGCGTCAGGACGCCTTCGTCAGCGGTAGAGGAATGATGAGTCCGCTCTGTTCCCTTGGGAAGGAAAGGGCAGAGAGGAAGGAAAGGGGGGGTAAGTGCGAATGGATAGTGGTGGGGAGAGAGAGGTGGCTATTGGGCTTTTAATTCAATGGGCTAGGTTTAGCCCGGGCTTTTCGAATGCTCTTGTCACCCAAATATGGGCGTATTCACGAATTTTCACGTCAACATTACCGGCGGATTGAGGAAGGGCTTCTATGATCTCTAGGGAGAAACAATCGTCAAAATTTTGAGAGTGGGAGGCGGTATGTTTGGGAATGGGATCAAGAAAAGGTGGAGTTTTGGTGGCATGGCGGTGATTGTTCATACGGATATTGAGGGGGGTGGTACATTTTCCCACATAGAAGGCAGGGCAGAAATTGCAGGAAAGGCGGTAGATGATGTTGCTGGTGGTACAATTGGCCGTAGAGGATGATCTTTTGAGGGAGGGGGTGGCGGAGGGGCGGAGGAGAGAGCAGCATTTGCACCTCGGGCGTCCGCATGTTGAGGAAAGTGGCGGAGGGGGGGCGGTGGGTTGCAGGGAGGGTCTAGTGGATTTTAAAATGTCCCGAAGATTTGAGGGACGCTTATAGGAAACTTTGGGACATGAAGGTAGGAGGAGGGAAGTAGAGGTATTGTTTTTTAAGATTGGATACAGGTCTTTCAATATGTTTTTGATCCTGTGTGCACCAGGGAAGAATGTGGTGACAAGGTTAAGTTGGTCAGGTTGGTGGGTCTTGGTCCGAGGGGTATATTTTGCAGTAGGAGACAGGATTTTATTTAAAAGCAACTTCTCTGGGTACTCTCGTTCTCTGAGGGAGTGATGGAGAGTTTCGATATATTCTTTTAGAGAGGGGGCATTGCTGCAGATCCGGTGGCCGCGGATAGAAAGGGAATAAGGGATTGAGCGTTTTGTGTGAGAAGGATGACAGCTGTTAAAATGGAGGTATTGGTCGTGGTTAGTGGGTTTTTTGTGGACGGAGGTGATGAATTTACTGTCCTTAATTTGGATATTAATATCCAGGAACGTAATTAAGGAGTCAGAAATGGAAGATGTGTAGGAAACTGAGAATGAAGAGTTCAGTGTGGAAATGAAAGAAGATAAAGAATCACGGCCGTGAGGCCAGAGGACGAATATGTCGTCAATGTAGCGGGCCCAGAAGAGAGGTTTGCTTCCGACCTTGCTTCCCTTCTTAACCTCCCCCGCCCTCCAAGCGACCGCCCGGTTTTCCCACAGCGTCTCTCCCCGACGCGGAAAGACCTACCCCGCACCTTGGCCACCGCCGACCGAGAGGTAATAAACCTCTCGTCCGTTGTACTGGGCGAAAACGAGCGTGCAGTTCTGCAAAAAGGCTTATCTTTCTCACCCACCCCAAGAGTTAATCCTCTAAATATCCTTACTGATGCCCTGAAATTTTGCCGGAATCTGCGGTGGCGAGCATTCTGGGAAACTCAACCTAAGCCTTCAACCCCCAACTCCGTTCATCCCCTTGCAAAATTTGTTCCACCGTCCCAACGTGAACCCAAACCACTTCCCTCAAATCATCCAGTAGAAATCTTCATTAAACGTTTCCTCACAAAAATATCTGACAATTCATTCCTCCAATCCTTGAATCCACCCAAAAATCTCTCGCGTCCCGAATCCCTTGCCTTAAAAAAATTAATTAATAACGATGAGATCATCATCACAAAGGCAGATAAGGGATCTACAGTTGTCGTTCTTGACAAGCAAAGCTATATAGCTGAAGGTCTACGGCAATTAAATGATTCTTCCTCCTATACCCCTCTTCCTCATGATCCAAATCCTGATTTTCAAAAAGAAATCAGCTCATTCCTCCAGGAATTCGGCCCAAGTGAAGGCCTATCCCCCTCTGACATCGCCATACTATCACCCCTTCATTTCAAAACTCCGCATTTTTACATGCTCCCGAAAGTGCACAAAATCAACAATCCCGGTCGCCCAATAGTCTCCAGCATCAATTCCCCTACTGAGCGCATATCAGCACTTGTTGACCATTACCTCAAACCCCTAGTCATATCTCTTCCCTCCTTCATCAAAGATTCTTACCACTTCCTCGACCTTCTCCACGCCGTCTCTATCCCCCCTAATGCTACTTTACTCATGGCCACTATAGACGTTACCTCCCTTTATACGTCCATCCCTCACGATGAAGGCATAAATTCATTAAAGTTTTATTTATCCCAACGCCCAAAACCACACTTTCCCTCCACAAATTTCATCATCCGCCTAGCCGAAATGGTTTTAACAAAAAATGCTTTCTCCTTTAATAATCAAATTTTTCTTCAAACTAAAGGCGCCGCCATGGGTACTCGCATGGCACCATCTTATGCCAACCTGTTCATGGGCCATCTCGAAACCACTTTCTTAAAAAATCAAACACATAAACCTCTCTTCTGGGCCCGCTACATTGACGACATATTCGTCCTCTGGCCTCACGGCCGTGATTCTTTATCTTCTTTCATTTCCACACTGAACTCTTCATTCTCAGTTTCCTTCACATCTTCCATTTCTGACTCCTTAATTACGTTCCTGGATATTAATATCCAAATTAAGGACAGTAAATTCATCACCTCCGTCCACAAAAAACCCACTAACCACGACCAATACCTCCATTTTAACAGCTGTCATCCTTCTCACACAAAACGCTCAATCCCTTATTCCCTTTCTATCCGCGGCCACCGGATCTGCAGCAATGCCCCCTCTCTAAAAGAATATATCGAAACTCTCCATCACTCCCTCAGAGAACGAGAGTACCCAGAGAAGTTGCTTTTAAATAAAATCCTGTCTCCTACTGCAAAATATACCCCTCGGACCAAGACCCACCAACCTGACCAACTTAACCTTGTCACCACATTCTTCCCTGGTGCACACAGGATCAAAAACATATTGAAAGACCTGTATCCAATCTTAAAAAACAATACCTCTACTTCCCTCCTCCTACCTTCATGTCCCAAAGTTTCCTATAAGCGTCCCTCAAATCTTCGGGACATTTTAAAATCCACTAGACCCTCCCTGCAACCCACCGCCCCCCCTCCGCCACTTTCCTCAACATGCGGACGCCCGAGGTGCAAATGCTGCTCTCTCCTCCGCCCCTCCGCCACCCCCTCCCTCAAAAGATCATCCTCTACGGCCAATTGTACCACCAGCAACATCATCTACCGCCTTTCCTGCAATTTCTGCCCTGCCTTCTATGTGGGAAAATGTACCACCCCCCTCAATATCCGTATGAACAATCACCGCCATGCCACCAAAACTCCACCTTTTCTTGATCCCATTCCCAAACATACCGCCTCCCACTCTCAAAATTTTGACGATTGTTTCTCCCTAGAGATCATAGAAGCCCTTCCTCAATCCGCCGGTAATGTTGACGTGAAAATTCGTGAATACGCCCATATTTGGGTGACAAGAGCATTCGAAAAGCCCGGGCTAAACCTAGCCCATTGAATTAAAAGCCCAATAGCCACCTCTCTCTCCCCACCACTATCCATTCGCACTTACCCCCCCTTTCCTTCCTCTCTGCCCTTTCCTTCCCAAGGGAACAGAGCGGACTCATCATTCCTCTACCGCTGACGAAGGCGTCCTGACGCCGAAACGTACAAGTTTTATTTTGTGAGTGTCCTTTTTGCGTGTTTCTGTGTTTGTTTAGTGTATCACTGTTTTATTTATGCATGTGCATCGTCGCCGAGAGCGATTTTCTACCAAGACATATATATATATATATATATATATATATATATATGTATATATATATATATATTAAATCCCTGTCTGACTAAAGAAACAGTGCATTTTCTCTTCATTCAAGCTGTAGGTAAATAAGTAGCAAACAGTTTACGTGCTAGGGTTCTGTTTACTTAACCCTTCAACGACGAGCGACGTGGTCACTACGTCGGGCACAAACTTCACATGCCGTCGAGCGACGTAGTGACTGTCGCGGCTATTCCATTTAAATCAGCGGAAAACCAGCGATTTCATTTAAATCTCCTATGAGATGGGATTCATTCAAACCTCCTCCGGGCTTGAAGGGTTAAGTACCAACCAATTAAATTCAGGGCGATATATCCTTATAGCCGATTAAGTAACATGGAAACCATGTAGAACCATGCGAGTGGTGAATTGAATACGTTTCATGAAAGGACCTAGCTTAGACATACGGTAGACTCTCGCTGATCCAGAGCCGGGTAATCCGAACCCCCTCATAATCAGGACAAGCCTCCGGCGTGTAGTTCAGGTAGTTTTTTCAAAGGGGGCCTTAGCTGGGATCACTACTGCAGCATTCAAAATATTTCCTCAGTCAACTGTTTTGGTTGAAATGATTTAATTGTCACTTAAATTGATGTATAGAAACTGGTTTTCTAATTAATGTTTTTTGTTTAGGTATAAGTCGGCAAACAACGGCGGGAGACACATATCCGGTTTGCGGTAGCGAAATTCACGTGGAATACGCTGTGAGTTCTAATTTCAATCGCGCGCACCAAAGAGAATGAGGTGGAAGCGGGACTAGAATTGTATTCTTCAATGAAAATGTAGTTTATTTAGGAAAATTGTAACTCTTCATAAATGAAATCCAAACGCATAAACTAGAAGTTATTACTCAGGTAAAATATCATTTGCAACTTCACCATTTTAATGTCTAACTTTTGCATTACTCTCCATTCAATTAGCAAAGGATGCTGTTTATCAGCATACGGACTCAAGTAATACTTAGCCGACGTTATTCCGTGAATTTATCCACTGGGCCTGAGTCGAGGGATGAGGGAAACACCTTGTGGCCACAAGTTGACTCGCTGCCGCCCCGCGCTCGGCCAAGTGGCATTCACTTTGACTTGTGAGCTCCAGTATCACATCATTCAATTTCATCGTGCCAAAATTACGACCTCGAAGCTCAATTGGGTGAAATGGGCAAATACTGGCAAAAAAACAAGCATGCTATTCTCATTGTGGAAGCTGAATTAGTTCGCTTGGTCACTCTAAACTAATTGCTCTAAGTAATTTTCCATCACTCCTTAACGAGTAGCCACGACTTAACACTAGAAGTGCTGGATTTTCCGTATAACTAAAAGCTACGGTGGTGGTCAATTTGACTACTCCTTGATTTCTTGTTTTTTTTGGGGATATTTTCAATTAAATGCATATTAAATAAATAGTATTCTCAAAATTATTAAAATATATATTCATATAAGCCGAAAAATGATTTTATTTATAACAACTATTTAATTACGTAGGTGCATTGATGTACAGTAATGTGGCTTCAGTTTTCCGGTGTTCCATGAGTTCTTGACGCGTGAAATTATACCATTGCAGAGAAAATTATGTGTATTAAAATTTAATGTTAACAATAAAAATAAGCTGTTCTTGTAATTGAGAGGAACACACAACTATTATGGACTTCTAACGAATTGTTTTCATACTAATTACAAATGAGACTTCTTTCCTCCCCTGCTAAACATTAACGAGTCAATTTTTCCACTTTAAACTCTCATCCAATATTTCTCCTGCATATTTGTACTTGAAACTGAGAGTCTTTTTCGTACCCTGCGATGAAGGTTTTTAACATTGATTGTGGTTTTCAAGGCGTTTTGTATATTTCTCGTAATTCCTCAAGTCAACTTCAAAATAAATTTTCCCTAGCTGATGTTTTATGCTGTCACTATTTTGTACGCTACCCATGCTGTCACATCACGAAATCTAATTAATTCGTTATAAAATAATTGCACGGTGCACCTGCTACACCAAGCGCGCGTAGCGGAATTTTCTTCATGTGATCAGATATGTCGACTCCCTATTTTGCGGAGTTAAAGAAAGCGACTGATTGGGTTATTCCATTTCCGGATTGCCTATTTTAATAATTCCGGTCCATGATACATAGTGCCAATTCACTTTTGTTCTTTCCATCAAGAATACTTTCCTCTGTGATACACAGTCCTCGTTGCGCCTTTAGAAATTCACTCTACTGTGACGTATACCATGTAGATTTTGACGGGACTATTTTACATACTTATCGTCTAGTTATGTTGTCTGTTCCCCTTATGTTGATGCAATTTATTTTTTTACCCGAGATATTTAGTTGAAAAACTATCTTTTGTAAAAATCTGCTGGAGCAAGTGCAGGTCAAGTGTTGGAGGATTACTGGAGTGCAGAGATATCATTTGTGTCGGTTTCTCCCTGGCCAGCGTTGGCAGAAGTCGACACGCCCAAGTCATAGACCCTTCTCCTACATGTGTTCTCAGCCCTCTTCTCCTCCGTCATTTCCTTCCTCGTCCATTGATTCTCCCTATTTGCACCTCTCCGACGAATCCCCAACAGGAAAAAAGTGTATACAACCACATTCGTAATAATGCCGTCACAACGCTAGATAGAGGGAAAAATCATTGCACACTCTGGAGAACCTTGCATTTGCGGGCGTGAGTTTCACACTTTGTCTTACTTTCAAACGCCCAATTCCTACAGTTTACGTAGTTGGCAGGAGAGGGCAAGAGAGTGAAGAATTAGTTGACGTTCGTGACGTAAGAGTTAGGAGTGAGCAAGCATGCTCAAAATTTGTTTTAGCAATGAAAAACACGTACTATTTAAAGATCAATTTACCTATACTAGTGGATAATATGCCATTGTGACACCGTAATGTGATTCATATAAAATTATTCTTCCTAACCAAATATAGACAATCAATAAAAATTTAAGGACGTTCGGTGGTTTCACTCAACTTAAAGGGAATTCGACGAAACTTGCTGGAAGCATTAATTATGTTTTCTTAAAGCTACCTGAATTTTTTCAAAATTATTTACCGCAGATTTCTTAGGCTATTTGATGTGGAAGTGGACATGAAATTACATGGGTTCTTATGGGAACGCGAGGTGCGACTAGCTTTATTCATCGAAAAGAACGTTTTCTAGTTAAAAATTAGAAAAACAAAAATAATTTAAATCATCATTAGAATAATGTATGAAAATCATCTGATATACTTTATTTTTATTATTTTTGTTTTTCTTATTCTTAACTAGAAAAAGTTTCTTTTTGATGAATTAAGCTACTCGTACCTTGTGCTCCCATAAGAACCCATGTAATTTTTTGTCCACTTCTTGATCAAATATCTTAAGTAATCTGCGGTAAATAGTTCTGAAAAAAATCAGGTAGATTTAAGAGAACATAAGTAATGCTTCCAGCATGTTCCGTCGAATTCTCTTAAGTTGAGTGAAACCACCGAACGTCCTTAAAAGATATATGAAAGCACAAAAATCCAATAAATTAAAATATTATAAAAATAATACTCCATAATCTAAAGACAAAATTTGAATGTAAAATAAATGAATCATCAAGGATATTTAATTAAGAATTGACGAAAGTGCCACAGCGGTCCAAATGACGCTTTTATGGGCGCAAATGTGTTGCAAAACATTCTACCCATCGCCAAGTAAATTACATAAATAATAGAGAAATAACGATGTCTTGAAGCATTAAGTAAGCACATCACTTATCGATTTTTATGAAATGGCTAGCTATAAGCTCATAATTTCCTTACGACCTATGATTGGCAGAATATTCACAGCGCATAATCAGCATATTCTCATAGCATGAGCTCGGAAGAACATTCTCATTACATGCTCAGAATGTTCACGCAATACATATGTTCCGCAGCACATTCTCCGAATGTTCTCAGAGCATATGGTCGGAAGAACATTCTCGGCACCAGCCAGCATATTCTGGCATGAACTGTTGACAATTAAACATTTGTTGACTGGGTTGTTGTATATATACAATTATATTTTTATTCCATTAGGGAACTCCTAAAGTTACCACGTAAGAGCTAGAATCCGAGGTATTTCAGAGAAAATCATTAGTAGACGTTTTTCGTGGTAGGTATTTTTTAAATTTAAATACTAGAAACGCCAGAGCGATCAATTTAACCGTTTTGAATGTTTCATCGTCTCCATCTACCACAATACTTGATGAAATATATTTCAATTTCAACTTTCAAGGAATTTTCGTTTCACGCATTTACATTTGTTTAAAAAAAACAGAACTAGAAAATGTAGAATATTGATGGGAGCATTATTAAACTGCAGATCTTTGAATGAACAAAGTGCAAAGAACTCCCTCAACCTCTGAATAATCGACTATCACAGAAATTTGAGCAGTAACATCACGGCTGCGAAGAGAAAGCAACTTAAGAGATGCATCCAAAATCCGTTTTGAATATCACATTGAGTACCAAGCATTTTATAAAAAAACGTTCAAAACGTATACATTATAATAAAAAAAATGAGAACATATTCTGCACCTACCTGGAAGTCTTCTTGAGAGATATTTGTCACATAAATTCCCTTAACTTTGTTTGATATCGCGCTATCCGCTCCCGTGGATTCTTGGTAGCCCTTTTTGTAAATGAGAACGTAGCTGAAAGAGATTTTATTTGTAAGATTTTTTCTTCTCCACTTGGAAAATCTCCTCGAAACAGTACCTTACCCGATTATGTAAAGTAGAATTAGCATCTGTAGCAACCGGTTGATCAGTCCCACCCATTTGCTCTTTACACTGATGATCTTCGGAGTTTCGTAAGTAAAAACTTTGTGGACTAATGGTTGAAAAATTCTCGAAGAAGAAGGCATGATGAGATGATGTTCTCAGAAGAAATCGTAAACTGTTGTTTTATCATTGATACACCATCCAAAGCTGGATGAATATCCCATGTGCACGTACGATATGGACATCCTATATGCTCGTGCAATGTGAGTCGCCTTATTTGAAAACTGTGCTTCTTATCATACTGCGACAATATAATCTCTTCAGCTCCAAAATCGTTATCTCTTTGGTTTATTTGCCTTAAGGAGAATTATCAGCTGGTTGTAATTTCAAGAAGACCGTTACGAAGAATAGCTTACAGCGGCATTGCGTAGCGACGCTTATCTTTAGGGTAAATGGTTTGAGTTTCGCATTGGTCACTGAACGACTTGCAACTCAAAAGTTTTCTTTTTTACTGTTTCATCAATAAACTTACGTTGAGGAACTATTCCGTTATACTATACCGTCGAACGTTGGGGAGGGGGTTAAGGCTTAAACCTCCCTAAATACATGTTTACCTGAATTCGTTTTCGTTCGTTTACTTGAACTTGCGTCAATGTTAATTTAATTATTGTTTTGGTGAATAATAATCTAAATATCATTTTATGATGAGTCAATTCTGCGTACGCCACTGTGGATACGCTGTCATTCTCTTTGCTTTTATCTATAGAAAGAAAGAATTTGAAACGGACTGATTGTGGAATCAAAATAAGAATTCAATGGAGGGACATCAATGAATATTGAATAGAATGGATAAGTATTGTAAATAGGGTGCTAAATGGGGTAATGGAAGGGGTCTAGTGGGTAAGGCAGGAAAAGGGAGGGAAAAGATATGCTTTTAGAACGCCATAAAATGGGGTTGAAGTTAATACCGAGCGAGAGAAAGTATTTTTGGTTGGGATAGGATCCGATTGTTTCTGAACTGCATCATAATTATCAAATCTCAATGACTGTTTACTTCATTTTACGATCATGGATGTCCCATTTTCTTCGTAGCTGGCAGATTTTTATTTAATTCTTAGCTCGGCATTCTCTGGAATGTGTAATGAGAAAGGTACATATATAACCAATATCGTGAAAATATTATGTCCCATTCAGAAGAAAGAAGCGATGAAATCAGTAATATTAGCGCATTGCCGGAGATGTACAACTTTTGTAATGTTTGAATTTATGAGGATGTTTTTTAAATGATTGCATGAAGTGGATTACTTCACATTTCCAGAGTTTCCTCTTTATTTTTTAATGTCAGAATGTCACCCACTACATTTGGTTCTCTTTTGCATGACGGAACTTTTATCGCATATAATACTTTATCAGGAAACATGCGTATCAATATTTGGAGAGGGAAGAATTACTCTGCAAACTGGTGTGCTGTTTGACCGTTACGTATTTTTCACGAAGTTAACGGAAAAATCCAACTAGGCAGTGCTGTCAGGTGCTCTGTGCTCTGCAATTGTGTGAGAAGCGGAATCCTATTCTAGTAAACTATTACCGAGGGTGTGTTTTGTAATCATAACCCCGGAATCCTAAACTGAGTGAGTCCCCCAATAGCCCCGTTAAGGATCCCATTGTTGGGTTAAGTGAATGTTTCCTGTGGTTGGTCACTGACGAGGGATAACTTTTTCCGTAAACCACCACAGGTTGGTCGGGAATGATTTTAGTTTCTGGCGTGAGCCTGTTTTGCTGACGCGTGGTACTCAAACTTTATATGCCTATTAGAGAGTTATATCCCTGTGTTCTTACATTGCAGGGCTTACGGTTCTAAATTAAAGAGAGAAATCCACTCCCATTTATCTCTACGGATACCTCTCATTTTCTCCGGTCTCCCATACAACCGACCCTGTAGTTCTTTCGCCGAAGCATGGCCTAATCCGTATGCATTCTAGCCCCGAAACACGAATCCTTCCCCCATTCTATTCCCGTGGAATCCCTCAAGGCCTATAAGATTCCGAGAGAATCCTGTCTGCACTGCTGAGCTAATGCCCACCTGTGAATGCGGGCCTTTTACCGGGATGTGGGGAGAAGGGGGGTTTCTCATGGGATGATCTGGATGTGATAGGAAAGAAAAAGGATAAAACTAGTCAACATGATGTAGGGCCGTCTCCGCTTTTCGGTAAACCGATTTCGGAACTCGGGTTTACTAAGTTGAATGTAAGGAGAACGTGCTGTGACAATCAATTGTGGGAAATATGCGATATAATGGTAAGATTTCTTCCAAAATATTCTTTTCAGTGTTCCATATTTCGAATTAATTACTTTGCATAGTGAATTTTACTTTTTTCAACGTGGATATTGTTAACATCATCCATAAACTCTTGCCTTTACCATTTCAAATTCTTAACTTCGTCAGCTCCGTGAAACTGGTGCTGTGTCGATTTTCTTATGAATTTAACCGATGTCATTCTCATCCCAACCCTCCTGTTCCTTGCTGTTTTATTTGGTTGGTATTGTTCCTCATCAGTCGGCTGGTGACTTTGGGTATGGGTACTGCTTGTAAGAATCATTGAATTTCTTGACTTTCATAGTCCATTTTACGTCAAAAATTGTTCCAACTGTCGACGCACGTCGTTGGATAGGGTCAAATACATTTTTATGGAAATATTTGACACTTTTTCACATCTAAAGTCAAAATAAATGAAAAAGACAAAATTTGATCCTGGACTGGAAGACTGGAAGTTGAGTAGGTGGTCCTCATAACTTCCTATATACGGTGATTCAGTTTTGGTGTAATAAGTTACAAATTTTATTACAGTTTTCACGGTGCATTGTTAGAATTCCATGTACTTCTTTTCTCTCTCCGTAGAGATTCCCAGAGATTCATCCGTCTTCTTACGCCTCTATCCGTTTGTACTCTTCACTCCAACATTACATTGGTCGAATACAAACGCTTTTAAAGAAGTACATTCTACATTGATTGAAATATATATTTTTGGGAAAAAGGCAAGGCTTTCAACGTTCACCATTGCACCATTGCTCTGAAATGTTCCGTTAAAATCATCAAGTAGTGAGCAAGGGAAAAGACATAATGAATGAGCGATATAATTGTTCTTAATGCTTAAATAAACGTCTACTAAACGCGCCGACTACGCCATGAGGTGTAGATCTGCCTAAAGATTACACCGGGAGTTTCAAATCAGAATGAAGTAAGTTTAAATTGTGTATGTAAATTTCTCATCAAAGTTCCGTCTAATATAACTACGGCTTCAGATACGATAAGTGACATTCTATTTCTTCATAAATGTACACACCATCGTAAAAATACAAATAATCAAATAAACGAATTGACTTGACTCCCGATTTGCGAGTGCTGTGCGACATCGATGTTTTTGGGACGCGTAAGGTGTGAAAATCAAGTGTGAGCGAAGATGGCTGAGTTATGAAACTCTAGAAGGGCATGTCTGGAATCAGTGCTCGGCTGTTTGTTTTTCGATGAATGGGTGTCCCCAAACGAAGCTCAAACAATGCAGCTTCGTTAAAATGGGGTCTCACGGCTCACGAAATGCACGACTGTAATTTCTATTCACGTTCTCTCGTCGAAGAAGAGATGCTTCATAATTTGGAACTTTCCAATTAAATCCTTCCCTTCAATGTATATCCTTTATTTCTTCGCGCCGTGTTTCTATGGTATTCGTGATATTAAAGCGATGCACACCAGAAAATGCATGAATTTTAACTCAATTTTTTCATACGTGAACGGAATAGTATTTTTACTGTTCAAATTAACATAATAAGTTCAGTGCAATTGAATATATTTATAATTTACCAAATTGATCCATATTCTTTTATAACTTAACCCAAATGTAATATAATTGACAATGTTTGAAGTTGAAATAATTTGACTAGTTATGGTATTTATTGTAATGTTATTCGGAAGTAAAATAGTATGGTATGCTTAAAATCTTACCAAACCTCTGAAATGTTGTTTTCTAACTCAGGTTAGTGGGCATGACAATAAATTTAGGGTATGTGAAGGTAATAAGGTCACTGATTTCTAAAACCTATTTAAGAAATATTTATTTGTCAGCAGCACCTGGTAATAATTGGCTAGTGAAGGAAATAGTGACATTGTCTACCTCTAGGAGAATTCTTAAAACCTTTTCCAGCCTAAGTTAAAGCTCAGCAGTTGCCGATTGAGACGGAAGCCGGAAAGATCACTCCTAGGGAGTCGTTGAATTTCTCATTCGAGATTTAGCAAATACGAATAATACTATAATCCGAAATACCTAGGCGAGGAAAATAGATATCTTCATGATCCATCGCCGCCGTATAGCACCCCACCGCGATCGGGCCATCATCACACCCCGGGAGAATATAGAGACCTCGCGGTTACCTAGAGTGGCTCAGCGTCTCGCTGTGGTTTCCAACTTCGCGGGGTCATGAGTAAAATAATTGATTCCTTCGCACGTCATTAAGATCATGCTGCCTCTTTGGATAGTGGCCGAAACTCTTTTCTCGAACAAAAGGGAGAACAGTTCAACTCGTATTACGATCCAGTTGAAATGGACACCCATGTTACTGTCATTCTGAACTTTCTCATTCTCACGGTGTATCTCCATTAATATCCCATATTAATCTACTCCGCCGAATACCTTCTCTTCCTACAAGATTATGCGGTAGCTGTGACTGATATCCATTATTTTCTTTTCAACAACTTCGAGAGAATTGAAATATGGCATGCGCATACGTTTGGGAAGAATTTAAGATTAGAATGTGTGATGGGGCTGCCAAAGACATGTTAGATGGAAGTTTGTTGGAGCGCGCATTGGAGTCGATTATTTTAGGTATTCCATGGGCATTGGTCATTTTCACCTTCCTGCATTATGATTCTACTGTTAGACTCGGGTTTTACCCTTTTCAAAATGTGAGATCAGACTATGATTAAGAAGAGGGAGAACATTATCACACAAGGATATGACCGAAGCTATTGGACGAACATACAAAGAGGCAAAATTTCAACGAGTGGTGATAAGCTATTTGAAAAATAAATCAAGTTCATATGATAGCTTATGAACTGTCCCTTTGATCAAAATTACTTCATGTAATCTTGATTAATATATCTACTTCCAAATAATTATAAACATAAATTATTGCTCTTTTCTATTTATTTAATGATTGATGTTCTAAGCGACTACTAGCCCCGTAAAATGTCACCGAATGTTGATGTTAAATTCTACTACTGTATTACTGTGTGAAACCATGCTGGAGGGATCATTTCTCTTATTGAAATGATAGGGTTCCGTTCCAAACTGGAAAAAATACTCTATTGCGACTGTTTTTCAATAATTATTGTTCAGTTTCCTTCAATTTGATAAAAGATAATGCGCATTGATTGCAACTGTGCTCAGTACACAAAAAATCAAATAATCAGTAGGGCCCTTCCGTGGGTGACGGCATGCATGACACACTTCTGTCATTATTTACCTTTTTTTGCGCACTTCGAAACCATCAAGCACATACATATTGCGCGGGCCCAGGCTGGGAATGGCTGCACGAGAGTGATGGTGTTAAAATGTCTAGCTGACCCTTCTTTCAGATGTGCGGAATCTCATTGGTCTAAGGGAGACTTTTTTCAAAGAGGAATAATGGGTATTTAGAGGGGACTATACAATTATACATGACAAAGGTAGTAAGCTGGATTTTTTAAGAACAATTAGCATCTCCTATAAACTGTATTACCATGGTGTTATCCTACTAAATGATTTAGCCTATATGCGACCTTTACCGTTCATGTCATTGCTTGCCCCAACTACTCCCCTGTACCTTAGAAAATAGCACTGCATTAGCTCTTCCAAAAATCATTTCTTCGACCACCCCTTTCCCCCCTCCCTTTCCTCCCCCCTCTCTCTTCTCAGCAACCAAATGAATAAGAGACTTGTGACTCCCTAGTTGTCTCGATAATGACGTACATGCGTTGAAACCGCGGTCGATCTATTAAACCGTGTGGAAATACAGGGTTTTATTTCATTTTATAATAATTTTGCACAAAGTAGAACCTGCAACCTTTGATATTATAGAGGGGAGATGGTCGATTTCTTAAGTTGCGATTATTTTAGCCTATATTCAATTAAAACCACCCCGCAGCGAAGGGAACCTTCACTGTGGGAGCTCCCCCGACGAAAATTTACCATTTTCAGTACAATTTAACGTTTGCAAGCTTCAAATGTTTGGAACAAATTATTGATTTTATCGTGTTGTCGATATTGAGGCAGACAAAGGCGTTTTGTTGTCGATGTTCTTCAGTGAAATTTAAGGAATTCTCACCCTTAGTCACCTATTTAATAGAAAATAAAGTCCTCGACCTTGACAACGATGTAGCCATCAGGCCAGAGAACGTAGAACTTCGCTCAAATCGCTTGTGAAGCTGATTACTTTGTATGTAGTGCCTTGTGAGTAAAAAAGTTGATTATATTTTAAGTGGATTTGATTAAGTTTTTTATCTTTTTCATGGAATCGTTGATAACGAGAGGATTACGGGTGAGAACTTCGCCCGGAATGCTGATATAAATTGGCGCAATGCAGTCTTCGCCAGTTTTCGTCATATTGTCAAAGATTCGAAGAAAAAGATAAAAACGTGAACCAGATCTACTTCAAATCTAATGGTGACATTTTCGGTTTAATTATAGTGGTTGTTGGAAGTAGATCAGGACACATAAGCTTACTTCTGAGCTCGCGAATGACTATGAATGCAACGAGGAGTGCAGACAAAACATTCGGTTACCTGCCGGATGGTAGCATTCTCTTGGTACACAATGTACGGATGAATGTTTTGCAAATAGTTGACGTATTTGTTTAAAGTTCCTGCTCTGAGTGGCAAGCTTTTTAGTACAATGCAATCAAAATATTTACATTTCCAAGTAAACCCAAAAACAACACGTAAATAACAAGCGCGTGTGTGATCATCGAAGTTCTCTTCTTCTCAAACATACTCCAGTGCACTTCAGTAATGCTCTCTTATCTCTTTGCTTTGCGCAGAAATTGATACGAGTGGAAAGAAAGTGCGCTCTCGTGTTGCTAAATGAGCAGTTCACCAAAGCGAATCGAAAGCCCCTTACTGTTTTTACGAAAAAAGCAAAATGGACTTGAAGTCCAAAGGGCCCACCCAGCGGAAAGGAGTGTGGGAATCAGAAGGGTGTGAATTGTGTCGAACAGAAGAAGCTTTCATGGCGTAATAGACAAGGATGCCTCCCAGGTGGTCTAATTTCGAAGTTAAATAAAAAAGCAGGAATGGGGGAGTTTGTTGAAATGTGTTTCCCGAAGGTTGCTCTTTGCTTCGCTTCCCAGTGTGAGTCGATCGCTTTGCCGGTGAACGGGAGGGGAGGGTGTGGGAAAGAGTGACAAAAGCATGCGGTGGAGAAAGAGCCCTCAAACAAAAGGCGATGGAATTGGAATCTCGTGGGACCAAAATCTTTCGCCATCCTATTTGTTTCCCCTCTCGTCTTCCTCGGATTTGCCAGGAGTTTCTTTATGGGCACATGGATGGGGTGCGGTTGGGAATGACCGGAGGGAGAGAGGAAACGAGATGGACGACGTAGACTGTCGAGGAAAAATAGTGACAAGGGCGGGCGCCTTTCAAGTCAAAAGATGTTGAAATTGTCAATTGTGACCAATTGTTGAAACATGTAATTAAATTGTAGTTCTAGTCACTCCTATAATCCGAGCATAAAGACGTACCTTTGAACTATAAATATGTACTTTTGCTTAAATAACACATGAAATAAACTGGACAACATTGAAATTTGGGCTCAGCAGATACTTCTATAAGGTTCTCTCATCGGATTTTAACTACATCTTTGACTTTGAGGTTACACGCTAGGCTAAGATTAATTGAAAAATTCACGCCATGCGAGTGCCAGTATGAACCTGGGGATATTATTTTCAGCCTATTATTGTCAATTGAACTTTTTTCTTTGTTAATTACCAATAGAACTGAGAAAAGTGACAAATTAAGAGAGATACACTACCGAGCTGATCGGTACAAAAGTGCCTTCTTTCCATGCACCATTAATTACTACAACAAAACAGAGTGATAACATAAGACTACATAGTTTGATTACATCTCAATTTCCTTCATTCTCTCTTCCAATTTCTTTTTCACTTTCCCTTCTTTTTCATGACTAGTGTCCCTGCCAATCGTCCCCGTGGCGGCTCGTAGGGTAATAAATAGATGTAGATGTACGTGATTTGTGAATTATTTATTTTCTTTGCCGAAGTTTCAAATTTTTGTACATGCTTCTTCAGGGCAATGAAAATAATAAAATAAAATAATAAATAATTAAAATTATATAATTAAGAAGATATGAAGAAGAATCATCGTAATACCCAGCGAATCCGCGTGCTAGGCTGCGTGGCATGGAGTTCACCAGCTTTGAAACACGAGAGGAAAGGAAACAGAAAGGGAAATATTGTGTCGTACAGGAAGTGTAATCGAGCATGTTTGTCTCTCTATCTCTCGCGCTTTAGTCGTATTTGTTTTGTGAGAAAATAAATATCAAGCCGAAAGATGTCGTGTCAGATGGAGAAAAATGACTTTGTATTCAAAGGCACTTGATTCTAGTAAATTGTCTTTCATTTAACTCTCAGACAGGCCCCTCTGATGGATATGTGCCGCTTTCTATTCTATTGTGGGAGTTTTCAACGGAACGGTTTTTGTATGTCGCCCAATTCATTTTTTCTGCGTTTGGTCTAATGCTTGGGGCATTCTTGACATAATGCCGCGTTGAAGTAAAAAAATCATCTTTCTTTCACCATTTCGTCCGAGGACCTTCCCTCATTTCGCTTCATGAAGCACGGTCTTCTTTTTAAGCGTTTTTGACTTTTAGGAAATACGGGGGATGTTGGAAGAAATAATTCCTTTCGGATAGCAGTAGTCTGCTTGGTTTTGATGTGGTCAGAGAGCTAAGGCTATATGGCACATTTCACCTTCAGACCTTAATCTTAGGACTGAAATAAAGTAGTTCTTCATAGTTAGATGTCTCAGGCGGACGAATCCAGCAATTGACATTCTGATTATCCCTCCGCTCAACATTGCACAATGAACTCTGTAGTATAAGTGCGTTACCGACTAGACTATAGTGGCATTTCCAATCCGAATTCCAGATTGTCTATTCTGGCGGTGACCTCATGATTTTGTTGTGAAAATTGTTTGTTTTCCAGGAACGCACGGGCAGTAAAGAGGGGAGCGCTTGACACCTCGGGCCGAAACACCCAGTTACCTAGGAGGAAGTTTATGTGGTTGGTGAAGAAGATTGAAGTACCCAGGAATGGCCAGAAAGTTTCCAGTGAGGTACGTCATCGCCGAGTTCTTCTCATTAAATTTTTTAGAGTTACTTTCCTTTTTCTTTCGTCTTCCTATTTCTCTCTCTCCTGATTTTATTACTTTCTAAGAATTCCGCCGCTATCCGTGTGGGGGCATTAAAATCAAGGAAGCGGGTCGCTACGCTAATTAGCACGAGTTGGAAAAGGACCATTTTCCCATTTGTGGTAGTTTACTTTTGAGTCCGTTTGTTCATATCGAAGGCAAACTGCGCCATGTGCTCACAGTTGGGAGCCATGGGCGATGAATAATGTGTGCTTAACCCACCCTTGGCTTATCTTTATCATTTTGACGCTTTTGTATCCTCTTTTTCGTTCCATGTCAAAGGCCCACTTTGTTCTTTCTTGCCTGTCCCTATTTTCTGTTCCTATCCGTCGTCTTTTCCTCCTATATTTTCATTCCTTTCGAAGGCTTGTAGTGAAATATTTAGTTGCAAGCCGGTGGAAGAACGGTGGAAGAACTATCATGAAGGCACTAACGTACACAGTTTGTAGCATGCAAAGTTTTGATTGAAAATAATATTTACTCTGGTCAACTAACTAGTAGTTGACTGAGAGGTCAACAAATACTACGCAAAATATCCTGTCTTAACTGTAATGCTGAAGTTGCCTTCAATATCTCGAGTAACAAAAAACTGATTTGACGCAAGTGAAAAGTTTATTCCTCCAGAAAATGTTTATCGTTCACAAGGGGAAAGCTTTATAATTATTGCTAGACCAAATATATGTAAGAATTTAAGTGCATAAAAGCTGCTTTTGCAGTTGCCCGGCTTAATTTAGGATCTAAGTCTTTCGCGGCGAATACTTAGGATGAAGAGTTCTCGGGTTTCCAGCCGGGTTATGGCGTTGAACTGCACCGACGCGTCTCGATGACTATGTCTGCCATCGTGTTCAGGGTGCATTCATCCTGAAGGCGATGGCAGACAAAGTCATCGAAACGTCGATGCAGTTCAACACCATAACCCGGCTGGAAACCCGAGAATTCTTCATTCTAGGCTTAATTCAGTTTCCACTCATTGTCAGATGGAAATGAGGATCAAAAATATCCAATGGACAAGCAAGTGTGGCTAATCCGTCCCCCAAAAAGTTTTTGTGCTGAAAAAGCCGGAAAACTCTTTTATTCCGTCGTGATACTTCTTCTGTCCACCATCGATGTTCTTTCCTAACCGTGTGACAAATATGTAGGTGACTATTTCAAGCATAAGGGTGTTAATTGAGCGAGCGTACGGAGTCCAGACGCTTTATTATGTTTGCGTTAAATTAATCAAAATATGTAATTCATCTACATCTACAAAATACCCTGCAAGCCACCTCAGGGGTGTATGGCAGGGGGTGAGTATTCACCAACATGCATTACACTATACCCTAAAGTTAGTGCAACTACGACTAATTATGCATTAGCATAAATCGCTAATGCTTGCCTCGAGGGGAAGCCTCTCAAGCATGAACTACTACACTACAGATATTATCACAATGGAGAGGGACCATTAATATATATGTATTTTGCAACTACACAAATGGACAGAGACTCAAGACTTAATGTAGAAAACATGCACGGCGTGCTGTTAGTACTAGGTAACAGATAAGGATTCAAGTATTAGGGAGTAATACTACTAAGAGCTACACTACCTAACGACAAACCTAGATAAAAGTCTCATTGGCAGCTGTTATGGTCCCTTATCGTTCGTGGGAAAAATGACATTTTAAATCTGTCCGTTCTGCAGTCTAGTTCCCTAATTTTATTCTCATGAGCTGATCTACCGTAGTATGTTGGATTTCGTAAAATATTATCAACGTCGTCGGAGAATAGACCGGTTTGGAACTTACATAATAGATTGAGTCTAATGAATGAAAAGGACTGGCAATTTTCCACAAGAGTATAGTTTTAATCGACCGGTTTCGGTGTACAACACCATCATCAGGTGAGATTGAGTCTAAATTTGAATCGACGGTCTGAAAGCGTTTCCCATCCCAGTTGCTGTATAAGGTCAGTAACACTAACGAGGTTATCATAACGGCCTTTAACGTATCTTTCCGATCTTCGCTGCACGCGTTCTAACTCAGTTTCCAAACCTGTCTCATAAGGATCCCAAATATTGGCAGCATATTCCAAGTGGGGTCTAACGAGGGAGAAGTAGCTGTTTTCCCTAACTTTATCGTCGCACTTGCCAAGTACTCTTTTAACAAATCCCAATTTACGATTAGCTTGACCGGTAATTTCTCGAATGTTTACTCCACGAGAGATCATTAGTCAGTTTAACTCTGAGGTATTTAACCGATTCCACGGTTTCTAATTTGCTGTTGTTTATGCAATAGCTGTTACAAGGAGCGTTTTTCCGTTTCCAAAACTTCACAACAACGCATTTTTTTCAGGTTTAATTCTAGCTGCCACGCATCGCACCACTCCTGTATTGCCTCGAGGTCCTTAGTTAGCGCTTCCTTATCATTAAGGCTACGAATTTCTCTATACACCACTGCGTCGACTGCAAATAATCGAATATTACTGTCAACTGTTTCATCGATGTCGTTTATGTACTTCCGTCGTCCTTGATAGCAAACGTAGGAATATTCATGATATAAGCTCGGGCCGAAGCTGAACTGTCAAAACTGCTCAAGAATGTTATCAGGCAATCAAAGACTGTTGGTACTAGGGATGTTTCTTTTAAGTACTTTTACATGCATGCACTTAAGAGCAGTTGTCTTTCACAGTAGGATGAAAACCCAACGATTGCCATGCGGAATCCTTATATGCCACTGGATTGGGAGTGGCACGTTATTGGGAGTATCTGAAAAATACCCTCTATTTGTATCTTCAAGTATTGGGTCATGTCAGCTTATATCCATCGTTATTTCTTTCTCGAAAACGTTTATCTACTGATGAAACAAATATATATTTCTATAATGTCTCGTTGGTTCTATAATGTCTCGTTTACGTTAATCACTCGATGACGTAACATTGTCTTTGAATTTCTGTTAACTGAGAATCCGGAGTTCGTATATTACATCACACATTGTCGGTTTGTTGACGTGAGCATCATCGATGGGCGAGCATTAACTTTGGTTTAGATTTTCATAACGATAATGTATTTGATCGGAGATCATAAAATTGGACCTTAGTGAACGTTAAAAGAAATACCGAGAAAAAAGAACTAATTTGAAATACTCTTCCTCTCTCGAAATGTATCCGCAAGCTGCATTTTCCTCCGTTCAAATGGAATTAATATTTATAAGTGGTGCAGAAAAAATGACTCATATTGGGAGCGTTAAATTTATGTATGTTTTTCACTTGTTTGAAAAATATCCAAGTAAAAGCATTAAAAAGATGCCGCTCCGTCAAAAATATGTTCTTTGCCTGTCAAATACTTATTTAACCTTCACGCGGTGCCCCTATCTTGTTTCTTATTCCGCAAGCGTCACATTGGATGTGCGTGCTCCTGCGCATCTTTTCTCGCAGAGCCATTGGGGCTACGCGGATGTCCATTGAACCAAGACAAGCGTCATAAGTTCACGATGCTGCTGAGTTCTCGATTAATCTTCGGCAGACATTAAGGTGGTTGGAGCGATTTTTTATGTAAATATTTGCGTGAAACTTTACGTACGTGTCCTTATTAGTAATACTTACGTATTGATTAAAGTGAAAAAAATGCTTGTTACCGATTAGGTTTTTTTATAATTAAATGCTATTTTAAAACGTAGCCTTACGGCACATGAAATATACTTCGAAATAATTCGATTACCTATGTACAAATTTTCTTCCAAACGCGAAATCATACGTTTAAAATTATTTTAGTGGTTGCTAACAAATATCAAGGTATCATGCCCAGTAAAAACACGTATTTAGGTATTAGTCCAAGAATGTTTTTCGATTTGAAAAGTTACAAAAATGTGCGCTCAATGACTCACGATTACCTCTCCTGCCACGTTAAGGAAATGTCATGCGAGGGGTGCCACAGGGGAGGAAATGACTCACGACGGATCGATAGGCTGGGTTGAGGGTGTTTGCTGTTCATCACGGAACACTGAAAATTTTATCTCTCAATATTGAAAGAACCCATGGGATTTTTGCCTTGGTGCACGAATCTCTTTCCAGATTAGCAACTGCTTATCGTTTTTTTATGTGGGGTGCTTCTCGAGTGCGTGAGTTCTGTACTATCGGCAACACAATTCGTGTGATAATTCCGTGGAAATGCACTGTTTTCAATGATAACACGATAAAGCTGATAGCTGATAAAAATTACCAGCAAGAATTGAATGCGAGGACAAATCGGATCACAAATTATTCCATTTTTTTAAATTTTACTGGATCCATTTTGACGTTAATTACAAATAATATAATCATTTTGCTTGCAATGCTGATACTACTTTAGAAGAAACTTGCGGTCTGTGTCGGATGGGTATTTTCTAACATTTTATTTTCTGGAAAGTTTTCCAATTTTTCTCTTAAACATAATTCTGTCATATTTACAAATAATTAATTTCCATGCGTGTAAGCCCTACGAAAAATCCTGGATATCAATGAATGAACAAGTGATTTTCTACACTTAAATTGATGGTTGCCATTTATTATTACCAGTATCACCAACTGAAAAAAGATAAACCATTTTTTTGACAAACTGACCT
Organism: Pyrrhosoma nymphula; assembly: GCA_963573305.1. Classification (NCBI taxonomy): domain Eukaryota; kingdom Metazoa; phylum Arthropoda; class Insecta; order Odonata; family Coenagrionidae; genus Pyrrhosoma; species Pyrrhosoma nymphula. The sequence continues at coordinate 74,011,535 of OY754338.1, read as the reverse complement.
AATTACACAAGAGCGTTATCAATGAATGAGAAAATGACATCCAAATAATAGGAACCTCAATCACTCTCCACCCGCCCCGACACTGTTGCCCCACCCACATCTAATCGTTAGTTTTTCTCATTAAAGAGCGGAAATGCCTTTAAGAAATGTTCGCGACTCCTTGAAATACTTCTATCCCTGAACCCTTTCACCCTCCCCCACTCCCACCGTTTACGGTTCATCACGACCTTACCTGCAACCGTCATCCCACCAAAACCACCAACAACCCCCTAGCACTCTCTCCTGTTCCATTCCCCCTGTCCTCTACCCCAATCCTTCCCCTCCAAGAAAGAGTTCATGTACAAAATGATTTTACAATCCTGCATGCAATTCTGATGATACTGCCTATGCGATGTAACCTGTCGTACACTAAGTGCATACATTTTGAAATCGTATGGTAACTAGCCAAACTATTGGAGGATGGAATAGAAGAAAGTCCTGTTATTTATCCTGAACACTTGTAGAGACTAAGCTGAGCTAGGCTGTGATGAAGTATATTTTCATTGATTCCTTTCCACTGCCCCTACTCGCCAAGGATGTGGAACGGGTCAGTATTGATCACTCCATGCAGTATTCATTGGGTACTGCATTTTCACATCCATCCGAACGCCAAAAAAACGAGGCTGCACTCCTGCATATCCTCGTTAAAATTCCCTCGTGGAGAATGAATAACAACCTTGGTCACGGGCGTTGTATATGTCGGAAGTATTCATGCAGTATTCTATAGTTTTTCCCATTGCCGCACATTGGCTTTAGTATGTATTCCTGAGAAAGAAATCTCTCTAACCCTTGGGATTTGATTTAAATTTCAAATATTAACTCATATCCCTATATCTCTAACCAGATCTCAGTGTAGTACATCCTGTCGGACTTCCACGAGTGCCGGTTCCTAATACCTTCGCTGCTTCGCTTGTCTTGTTCCATGGCGTTTTCTCATGTTGTGTACGAAAAGACAACTTCTGAAATAGGCAGGTGAGTCGTTTTTTTATTAATTTTTAGTCATTGTGTAGTATGTTTTTGTTGCATCATATGATTGAAAGGGTAATTATGAGTTCAGAGTTAACATTTTTGCTGATATTTTTATTAAAAAAAACATGCGTGGAAGAATTATAAGATCCAAGTCACTAAATTTTCAGTGAAACTACTCTCAGAAACACGGTGGAAATGTTAAATCAATTGTGTTAGAGCGATTCAATTTCAGCTGGGAGGCACTACAGAGAGCTGTATGTGTATGATTTACGCCAAATGGTGTATTGCGGCACTGAAATCGCTACTCATACAGTTTTCATGCAACAGATCATCGACCTTGTTTATTGTGCTGCATTGATCCGTGGAAAATTTGTTTTATACCCAGTTCAGTAAAATGATTAATTGAAAAGCTTTACTGGGCCAGGTGTCTCAATAAGTTCTTTTATGTTGTTGTATCGAGAGTATTACGAAATTTAAGGACAGTGTCAGCACTCGATTTTGCAGTGAAATTTTATTACAAATGCTTTAGATATTACTAGCTTGTATATAATCTAAATACTTTTATTTAAGTTTTCCTGTCGATGTTTAAAAATGTAAAGAACATTTTGTTTTAATTTTCCATTACTATATAAGTATTTTAAGACATAATTATTTTATTTTAAATCCTTCAGATAACTAAAGATGAGCACGAGTCGAGAACGAGATAGAAATAGAAAACAAGTGGTGCTAAAAAAAGAAAGAAATATGAAAGGAAAATAGAAGTAGAAGAGTACCAAAGAGGAAATCTACTTAAATTTTTACATCTGAAAACGATGAGACCGGGAATGCACCTATTGAATATTAATTAATTTCAACAAACAGTGAAGAGTTAAATACTGATCAGGATGATGCGACTTCCTGTTCCTTAGGAAATGAAGATATGGATACAGGCGAAAACAAAGGATCATTACTTACGTTGGAAAACTCAATGAAATTATAATTATAATGGCCAACAAAGTGAGACATGAAATCATGTGTAGAATTTTAAAAAGTAAATATTTCTCTATTCAACTAGACTGTACCAGGAACAGCACTCATGTTGAGCCACTAACATTCACAATACGCATTTTTGAATTACCAGAAAGAGGGAAAAAACCGAAATTCATGAATATTTCATTGGTTTTACAGTCATTGTGAGAATTACATTTTTTGAGTTAAGTGAAGAATTGAAAATTCATCTTTATGATTTAAGGATTGGGGAGGACTAGCCAATGATAATGAGGCTAATACGGTTGACAAGGAAAAAAGCGTGCAAGCGGCTGCTATTTCTAGCTGAATTTACAAGCTGAAAATTCTAGAGATTTCTTTGTTCCCTGCATGGTTCACAGCTTGAATTTGTTACTAGGCTACATGGCCTCAACAGTTCCCTAGCCTATGAAAAACTTTGGCATAATTCAAAGATTATATAGGTACTATGTTTTCTGGCTATGCTGAAACATGGTGTAGCTCTCATATATCATGCGCGCGAGCATCATCACAGTTGTTGATCGTATATACTCTCGTTTATTCTTAGTACCTACTGTCTCTTTGTTCTTGGAAGAATGGTCACGTTCGTCTGCATTGTTTATCAATATAACTGTTCCGGTTTTGGGAACTTTGATTATGTGTATCAAATAAAACATTAGCGCAGTGCATTAAATAAAAAAAACGCGTAACATACAATCGAGAAATATTTTGGCTGTAGCCTCACTTCTAAAACTGATGTTGTACTCCCGTTAATATGGAAGTTATCTCAGAGTGGACTCGTTTGGACCACTGGAGAGCATCTTGTTTTTTGCACTGTTTTCCAATATTGAAACAATGAATCACCTCCAAGCTACCCCGTCCGAGTTAGCGTTCCTTCCCAGGGGGTTGTATTTCTTAAGGTTGAGTAATGTGCCTTAAATGATTTTATTCGTCTTTTCTCCGAGTGGGCCTCTTCTTCCTATGATATCAAATTTCCCGCCTTTCCTTTTGGGTAGCCATGAATATTTGCCTCTTTCATGTTGAAGATTATCTAATTCGAGCTTTGCCACCTCGCCAGAGATGGAAGCACCTGAAGGGCGGTGTGAGCAAGGTCGCTCTAACCCGGGTATAGGGACCTTGGGTGTGAGAAGATACGTGACTCCACTTCACGCTCTTCCAAACTTTTCCGTTCTGCATACAAAGAAAATGACGAAGGTGCTGTCGAAGAATGAATGTATGATACAGTCCTAACAAATTTGGCGCTGGAAACAAAAATGTACACTTATCTGACTGAGCATCGCGCATTTTAGGCCAAAGTATAGAAGTTCGGAAAAATAACTGAGCGAATATTATTTCAAATTACCTTTGCCTTTGATGAGTCGTAATTTGACATTGTAATCCCCTATTTTCGCCATTTTCTTTTCCTGAAATTATTCCTTTTTTGACCGCTGGATTTCTGTAACTGATGACATTTTTGGGAAAATACGCTGCAAGTCTAATTGTTTTTTTTCCGAAGGAGCGATCTCTTAAAAATTAACCGGTAAATATTTCTAAACCTTTTACCCTCCTTTGTGTTTCTTGTACGCAGAATTAATTTAAGGAATGGAAGATTGCTCAAGGAATTATAAAGCACTTCAGTCATTGGTATTTAGCGGACTACTAAAATTTCCTTATTCAGTATTTATTTTTCTTATCGCTATGTCTTTGCGGTAGGCACTACTTTGCTGGCTTTAGGAGAGCGATTATCACGGCGAGGATTCTTTTAGTCATTCAAAAAGGGAAGGAAGATCACCGAGTGTTGCCTCTGTTGTTCCCGTTTCCTGCATTTTGATCTTATACGAATGACTCCCGCTCTCCCGCTCTGAAGGACTTACCAATGGTCAGGTGATCGACCAGCCTTAGCGCGTACATCTCACTCAAAAGTTTACAAAAACATCCATTATTCTAGCAATCTGAAGTAATCTCGCAACCATAATCGTGATCATAATAAAAGGCTGTCTAGTGATGCTGGTACTAAATTATATTTGGACTACTACCGTGAAGTGTGAGCCCAAATATTGACTCCTTTGAAATCGTAAATTAAAAAAACAACAAATATTTGAATCCATGTCATCCTTTCCTTTATCAGCTATACGATTGTTAGGAGTTAATTACCGGCTCGTGCACCTTCTGTTTTTGAATGAAGTCTATTTTTTTTACGAAAATTTACAGTTCATGTTACTAGGCACCACTTCCATTTAGTTTCTACCGGTGAAATAAAGCCAATGCCTGTTATCTTAAGATCACTAACCTTCGCGTGCTCTAAAAAAATGTACATCGATAATGCAACAATGACATTTCTGCAGATATTAGCTATTAAAAACTTTCTGAGTTAAATAAGTTACTACGAAAAACATTTTTACAATTTGAATGGTTTGTGCATGAACTTCTCTAGTGCTACCACCTAAATAAATTTTAATCAATACGCGTTATAAATTCCTAGTTTTTAAAATGCCTAAAAATGTCACTAATATTTACCTTGCATTATTTTTTTCTGTCATGGCCTTCCAAACATCAAATCCCTTCCTCTACTCTGCCTCCATCAGATTTCTTCCAATTGTCTTCCTAAACTGTGCCTAACACATGTTCTTACGTATCTATGTTTTCTTCTTGCTACCATCCCTACCTACCTATGAACCCATTTCTTAAAGCTCTCCATTTGATTCTAACCGTCCGTTCATTAGTTCATATACCACAGCAGTAAAATTCTTCCATCTACGTCAAATCCCTATCGAACTTTTTCATTAATGAACTTTCCCAGTTCATGGAATTCCAGATGGAGCTAACCTATAATTATCGATTGAAGGTTAATTATCAGTTATCCGTGAAGTTTTCCCGATTGACTGTTGTGCTTTGATGGTTTGATGCTTAAGCTTGAATCACACGATCATTTTTTCCGTCCCTTATATGGGATAGCTTCAATGATAGCTCAAATGATGACTGAAAAATGATGGTTTACGCAATTATTTTCAGGGATAGCGGCAATGATAGGGATCCCTATTACTTTTTTCATCATTTGAGCAGGTCCTTTTTTCCGTCCCTGAAGACGTCCCTACTTCGCCATTTAGCCAATCAGAGTGCATGGTCGCAAAGAATGAATGTTATGGTACGCGTGGCTTTCAATAAAACTAGCATTATAGACATTAGAGTATCGCGGAACGTTTGTAAAATGTCTCGCAATAAATCATGCTAGTGGATGGTTGGAAGGAATTACCTACAGCTCGCATAGAAAAAGGAAAATACGACCTTCCTTTGCAATAATAAATTCTCTCATTGCCATTATAAACTTTTAAGTATAAAGAACCCGAATAAAAGAGTGATGAGTGTAGAACCTTTCCATTCTGGAACAACGACGCAAGACGTGAAGTGGAAAAAGAATACCTTGCATAATCAGTTCGGTGGAGAGAGCGAATAAAATCTTCAATGAAGTGCGGATGTTACATGGACGAGATCATATACACGGCTAAGCATTAATTTAAGTTTACCAATAAGTATTTAGGTTAATGTTAGCCCACTCGATGACACGCATTGGGTTCATCATTAGAAACCTTTTTTAGTGCGCCTAAAATGATATGCCCCCAGGCATACAAAACCAATGTTCGCTGCCCTAATTAATATATTAACTACGCAAATGAACTATCAGCCAAATTAGCCGACAGAAATAGCCAATTCAACGGCTCAAATGCAGTTGCCTCTATTTTAAAATATTCTCCAGTAGGTATATCTTGAATTTGTCGTGGTTTTTTTTTAGATTTATGAGCCTACATTTAGGTACCATGACATTTTACATTGTTTGAGAAAACATAAAGCTTCCATAAAGTCCATTTAAACACCCCTTGGCCAAATAAAACTACAGAATGTCGTGGTAGGTTAATTAATAAGATAATGGTAATAAATGACTTAATATTCATTACTCTATTATACTGATAGCTGCTTAGTTTCGAATAGTCACAATTATGGTTCAATTCATAATACGAATAATCTTAATGAGTAGGAAAAGAAAATCTCGGGAGCGGAAATTACGCTCCCAGTGACGGCGCAAGTGATCGTGTGATGCAGAAAATGATGGCTTTAACTATCACTTTCACTATCATTTCTAGCGGTCGCGAAAAGCGTCCCTTAAATGATCCCTGACAAGGGACGGAAAAAATGATCGTGTTATTCAGCTTTAGCAATAGGCTGAACGGTGGACAAAAATATTAATATTGCAAGAGATGTCGACAGTTAATGTCTTTGCCAGTGAAGTTCTAACGCAGTGGTTCCTTACCTGGGGAAGGAGGCCCTTGGTAGTGAGTTGAAACAGATGAATGTTAGCGAAAATCTGACATGGATATTTCCAAACTTAGGTGATTCCTGATGACTGGGGTACTTTCAAGAAAAATCATTACGAATGAGTACCCTGGGAAGTGATGATCTAAGACTATATTCCACGAAATTATGGCAGTTAAACCTAACCGAGATCAGCCTTAAAAAAATCTAGTCAATTTTGGTTGCTGTTTCTAGCTTCTCGGAGTAGAGCGAAACTTTAACGTAAGCCAAATTACTAACATTTTGGAGTTGGAGAACTTACCCATTTACGCCTGTGGTTACTTCGCGCACTAGATTTCAAAATCCTACAGATTTTAGTGGCCGATTGAAGCAAAGCTTATTAGGGTCAATAATTCCTCGTAGAAACTTTGTCATAAGCCACAAGAAACTTTATGTTAACATCTAGACTCTAACTCGAAACTCGAAGAATGTGTTCTCTCGCCACTGAAATACAGACCAAGTCTAGCGATCCTCGAGCTCATCAGTGCAACTAGTGAGCGAGGAAGGCCGCCTGCTGGGCGCGCTAATTTTATTGGGAAAGTTATTAGCAGTATTTAAGTAAGCCATCAGTGGTATCTTTGGGAGAACGATCCCCTTGTAAGAAACATAAAATGTTCTTAATTAATTTTCCTATCTGAACTCGTGACAATTGAAGCTCATCGATTTTTAAAGAGAGAATAAAGAACTGCATTTTTCCCTAGAAAGTAGGTACTGCAATACCTAAATTAAAGATTAATCCAAATTTTCAATAGAAGCAAGCGAAGGACTATCATTGCTTCTATTGACAATTTGGATTAATCTTTAATTTAATTTACTTGTCAATTTCTCCCTTCTTCAATTACTCCTATACCTAATGCGTTGCCATATTAATACTTTTTTAAATTAACAGGAGGCACCGTAAATTTATTTTTATTTGCGAGAAAAAATATTTTAGCAAAGTTTATGACTCTAAAATTTGTTTTTCAACCTGTTCATTGGTTGTTCCAATGTTCATATTCAATTTTGGATGAAGTCACTTGTATATTGGCCGTTTCAATTTAAATTATTCACCGCGCTTTTTGCTTTGAATTTGTAAAAGGTATTTATGAATAGATGAACTATCAAGGTGTATATATTTCCAACTCTAGCGTCTTTTATAGGTTCAAATGCGACCACTTAGCTGGAATAAATGCTCTAAGCGAATATTTTTTGAACCCATGTTACCTCTTTTTCCATTTCCCTTCCAATAATCTGACAAAACTCACGAATTAATAAATATAAATCCAGTCTCCAAGGGCTATTTTCAAATGTTCGAGAATTTTCCTACCTTTTGGATAAATAGTCTTTGGGTAGAAAAATAAGCGGCGGACACATAAAAACACACATAGTACTGATTCCGAATACCATTCCGTGGGTTACCTCGCTTGATCGGCAAGGGACTTTAGGACTGCTACTTTTTCTAACCCTTGAAACACACCCGCAATAAAGCAAAGTTATTTCGTCCTAAAACTCCCTCCATTTGCTTTCCCCGTGAGTATATCAGCCTTAACTCTACCCCTAACATTCCCACGAAATAGGGATAAAGGGTATAAGGGGAGTGTTGTGAGAGACCCTCATTCTGCTCTTTTGCGTGACCCTTTCCTCCACGATTCTCTCTTAACGAATCCTATTCGAACCCAGAGCTGAATTGAATTTCGCTAGTGACTAGCGTTCCCTTACAATCCTGTCCAAATGTGTACGTGAATGGTCTCGTTGCTATCCCTACTCTCAAATCTAGAAAAAGAATCTCACATGGGTTTACAAAGTGAGATTTTTGTTTTATCCAGTTGTGCCACACACGGACAAGCCTAATTTTTCTATCTCTTTCGTAGTGTAGTACTAAATTGGTGCGCTATAATTAAGTACGTAGAATTATTAATTTGGCAGAGTAAAATTTTCCATGATAATGTAACTCTGCCAAATGCTTTGAAGTACTTCGACGACGTAATCATTAATTCATTTTCTCCTGGAATCTGATATATTTTAAATTTATTTTATTCTCCCCGAAAGTTTTGTGATACTTAATTATCAGTTCACTTAACAAATCTGACAAATAGAGACTTGCCCTTGGGCAGTTAGTTTTAGAAATAAACGTTCAACTCTGTCGGGGTCATTCCGTGACATCAACAGGGAGTAGAAAAAATACATTCCCATCGGCAATGAAATGTACGCACGTGGGGTTTGTCCTATTGATTGAGAGAAATCAGCAGTTTCTGATTCGTCATCGTCAAATCTATGTTCAAATTCAGAATTCCGGTGTCTCATTCTCGGATTAATAGCTTGGAGACAAAGCCCAAGGGAGAAAGGGAAAAGAACTGCAGTTGTAGTTTTGCTGAATTTCTTGTGTTTTGGAGACGGGTATTGTAGAGAGGGAGGTAAGTTAGTCAAGTGGAATGGTTAAACCATGGAATAAGAAAAGTGGAATTTGTTCAATTGAATAAAAAAATCACTACGTTCTGGTTCTGTGGGAACATGGTCAACCACGTGTTCAAATTACAGCATCCCAAATGCATTTTAGCTTGTTATTTGGCCTACTTTCTCACACAGAGTTGATAATCTTTGAAGTTAGCCACAATAGCAATGGACTTCCAGTCAAGAGGCCTATGTCCATCTTCCGCAATTTTCCGCGTAGAATTACTAACGGAAATTCCGCAGTACTAATTGTATATCGTGGTTTACAAGCGTTAAAGAACTCGTGAAATTGTGTATCATTGAAGCATGGAATATAGGAAGATAGAAAGGAAGTTGGACTAGTATAGAGCTGCTGAGTCTCTCGTGTGTAAAAAGAAGGTTTCAGTGTGGGTTTAGAGGAAGCACCAAGAGGATTGGTGGGAAGAGAAAGTTTTAAGTGGTGGGGAGGTTTTAGAGAGGAGCCCGTTGCTACGAGTTTTGGAAGTGGGTGGATCTCTCGTTCTTCTTGAAGAGTCCTTTCGCTTGTTTGCACCCGTGAGAATTGAGGGAATTAGTATACATATAGGGGATGAATTTTGGTGACTCATACGCAGGTAAGGGTTTCGGTTAGCGATCGAGGGCGAGGAGTGATAAGTAGTGATTCACTCGAGAAAATGCAATTCCGTGCTCAGGAATAAATCATCTACACCGTTGAGCGATCTTTAGTTCCCAATTCACGTAACTATTCCGCTTCTCACACCCTCAGTTTCCCGATGTCAATTAATAACTAGGGGTGGATAAACTCAACGATGGAAGTATTTTTGACCTATTCCACACTTAATTCTAACTTTCACATTCACGACTTTCTCACATTTTCACTAGGGGAGGCTTGGGTTAGGAGCTCATCACGCACGTAAGTTTATTTTGCTAAATGTATGCTGTCTCTTCGTATTCCCAGATACTGCGTATGAATTGTGTCAAGCAGTTTTGTGACCTGTCATAACGATCAGTCATGTCACCGTCATATCAGAACAAATTATAGCCATGAGCTAGGAAATCGATTTGCCGCATGAAATTAAACGTTCAGTTTTAGGCGCTGCAATGACAAAGATATCGCACTTAGCAAAGATAAAGCACCCATGCCTTTCCTGGGATCCAAACTGTGAGCCAGAACGTCACCGGTCTGGCGCCCGTGGCCGGCTTCCATTGAAGGGTGAAATATTTATGCTAAGATAAAGATAAAAAGGTATGCTATGATGCAATTATGATTAATACTTCAGTATTATGAATTACGACTGTGTTGATACTAGGCAGCCCATCCGTATAAAAGAGGATTTTTATTAAAAAAGTAAAACAAAAACAGAAAGAAAATGTAATATTGCTTTGAGGAGGGAAATGTTCATACTTAAGAAGTTAAAAATTTAAATATTTTCGCCGTTTACTGTTTTTTATAGTTCAAATTAGACTTCGTATACATTTAATAGTTTCTTCAACTCAATGTATAGGTTGGTTGCACTACGGGGGAAGTACTCGTTTTTGATTTATGAAACAGTATTTCTATACTTGGAAGGTGTAAAGTTATAGCTCTATCATAAAAATGAATGATCAAGTTTTATTATTTCATTTTTAATTCCCAGTCTTGAGAACCTTATTGTAACATCCGCTGCAGCAAACTTGCAAAAGTTAACATTTTGAGGTATAAAGTGACCAAAATTTATTTTTCATCCATCCGCCGCTTGATAGCTTGGTTACAATCTCTCCCCGATCCTCATCGTTTTAAGGGTGGCCAACAATGCATGCGTGCAAAGCGCTGGATGCTGCGATAAGGAAGTGAAGAGAACCGTCTTACCTATCTGTCTCATTTTCCATCCGCAGTTCGGAGTAGAAGGTATCTAATTCGTGACATATATCCGCTTTGAAATGAAGGCAAGTGAAATGCATTCCACTAATAACGTTCTTCAAATTAAAGAACTTATTGGTGTCGCAATACAGACATAGAGGAGAGCTCGGTAATAAATCCATTACTCAAAATATTGAATAATACAAAGCAATATGGAAAGAATGTGTAGTGCGGATGCCAAGAGAGAGAGGATTCCAAAGAAAGCTATAGAATATAAGCTGTCAGTAAAGAGAAGAACCGGAAGATCAAGGACCAGATAGAGAAAGCGAAGCCGAAACATTCGCATAGCCTAATTCTGAAAGTAAGAAGAAGATTGGTGGCGCCAGACGGTATACTGTGGTACTGACATATTATTAAACTTGTAAACTCTTCCAACCCTCACGTGTCAAACTAGCTCCGTTGTACCCATCTTTATCGTCATCTCAAGCACTCAACGCATTACATTTCTCCATGCGAAAACGAAGGTTTAATCGCTTCATACACTTGATGCTTTCAAAGCTAAGGGATGGTTTCAAACAAATGAAATCAGTAAATTTTGGTCTGAAAACAACCAGAAGAACAGTGGCATTTAGAATGAGTACAAAGACTTAATTACGCTACATTTGAAATCAGAATAGTAAATTTAACCAATTTTAGACTGATTTCCAGGTTGAATTTTAGAGCCAAGTGTTTTATCGGTGTATTACTCAAAAAGCTGCGTCCCCATTTCTCGGAAGAGAAACGGTAGGAGTATTGTTAATCCTTAATATGGATTGTCATTCATGCATAGAATTAACGATATTCATCTGTCGAGGGTAGAGTAAGGTTAGTTACTACAATGAATGGATTCATATTGGAAATGGAGCAGAAGACAACGTGAAAGCATTTGGAGCGTTGGGATTTTACGGGAAGGACTTCTCTTGTCTTCAAAGTCGGTGACGGTATCACCTGTGTCGATAAACTAGATTCAATATTTAATAATGTAGTCCTACGATCACAGTCACTTGTATTTGAGCTGGAAATGGAGAAACACTGTTCCCGAACTGGAGGAAGGTTTTGGGAAACACCAGATACTCATGTCCCCGTTGATTTAGTTTGGTTCACCAGTATTTGCAGTTGTGGCGAAATTCATTATTCGTTAAAAGGAAAATATTTAATCGAAATATCATAGAAATTATGCAAATGGAAAGATCTATACCACATAATAATTGCTTGGATAAGCAATGGCAGTGAAAAAATGTAGTATTAAGAACTTTTTGGGTCACCACCTTTTGTGGCGCCATTAATACTGTGGGAATATAACCTTCCCCTTCATATTGCCTTTTTTAAAACGAAAAAAACTGAGTAAATTAGAGAAATATCAATGAGACATGTTTTGACTAAGACGACCCTTCATTAATTAACTATCGGCATTCTCTTTGATTCCTCGAGCAGTGGTTATCTTCTGAGACTAGGGCGTGGTTTTTTTTTCACAACTGATATTATTGGCAGACCTCGAAAATTAAGATCGACAATAAAACAGATGGAATTAGTCCTGACATTCGACTCGAAGAAATTTAAGTCTTCGATGCTGTCTGTTTTCTAATTGCCTAATTACGCAATAGCAAAATGTAAGATATAGAAATGGAGAGCTAATCAAAAGTGCCAATCACACGATATGATCAGAAAAGAGTAAGTGGGATACATCTAGGAATTAAGGCCCTATGATTCCATTAATCAAAATTCCAAATTGAACGTTACTATCAAATGAAAAAAGGTTCAAATTGGATCGTGGTGAAACTAAATGGAAGTACGAGGGCGTATGCCTCTGTAATTTATTAGATAAATAGCACTTAGAGAGCACGCCAAAACACGGGTAGAAAGGACTCTAACTGTGGAAGAAGGAAGGGGATTATGGGAAGAGAAGGTGTGGTGACGATACAGCTGGCGCGAGGCGTGGACGACTCAAACTGGATCTCCATTTGCTCGCTATTCTCTCCAATTTCGGGATCACAGGATCATAAGGGGGTTCAATCTACGCCTTACGGATAGAGAAAGTAGATTCCCTCCTATTAGTCATAGCATCTCTCCCGGGTGCACAAATATATCAAACTAAAAGGGGCATAAGCACCCTTATTGAGAGATCTTCTGCAAGTGCAATGAATATCTTCGAGGCAGAGCAATTCTTTTGATCCCACACTTCCATTCATAGGTATTTTCGCAAACGTAGTCGTCGTTTTTATTCGTGAAGAGGTGCCATGACCTTTCAAACGTATGCGGTTTTTGGACAAATAGTGGAAATGACATAGTTTCCAAGATTTTCATCTCAACGGCTTTTAAGCGGAAATTTTAAAGGTTCAATGGCAACAGTCTTTTAATTACAGCCACTGTCAACGCTGACGTTGCCTGTATCTGATTCGAGATGATCCATGGCTTACTTTTTGAACAGGAAGAGGAGTAATATGGAAATAGAATAAAGTCATTTGAAGCCACACTGCCCTCTCTTAAAAGTTGCAGTGTGCAAATTACGAGCACATCACTAACCACGGGAAATTGTAGAATTCTCGTTTCCATGTTGTTAAAAAGAATATTGATAAAATAAAACTCTCAACTTATCGGAAATAGGGCAACGGCCTGCCACGATGGTAACACCGGTTCCCGATCAGTCACAGAAGTTAAGCCTCGTTGGGCTCGGCTCGAGTTTGGAGGGATGATCCTCCGATTCTGCCGAGTGCTGTTGCCCCTGTCTGCGCGTGGCCTCGAAATGGCCTTAGCCGTCGAAGCACGTTAATCAAAAATACAACTACTAATAGGAAATTCTTGATGCCAGGGTCCTCTACAGTTTGCGCTATGGATTAGAAAATTATTGGGGGAAAATACGAAATAAAGATTAACAATGAGAAAACTAAAGTAATGATATATTCTAGGGCAAATAATCGAGGCTGACCATAAAAGTAGAAGCGTACAAACTAGGAACGCAGGTAGAGCAATTCATGGACCCGGATAGTATCGCAGGAGGAACATGGGCGTAGGAGTAAAGATATTAGAGTTAGAATGACATGAGCAAATGAGAATTTCACGAAGAGGAGAGAATTAATTACGGGAACCTCGATAAAAATATAAATAAAACCTGGTGAAGGCTTTATATATTGGAGTGAAGCTTTGTATGGTGCAAAATCATGGAGTGATGAAAGAGGGTGAGGAGAAGTTGCAGGCGTTCGAGGTGTGGAGGAGAATGTGGGCGTGGAGGAGAATGGAGAGCATGCAATGGACGGAAGGGAAGACGAATGAGAAAGTAGTGGGTGAGGAGAGGGAAATGTTTGATGAGGTTGGGGGAAAGCAGATTATGTAGCTGGGACCAGGCCCGTGCTGGCCCCAGGGGAGAGTGGGACGTGTCCCCATGCGCCCTTGCCTATAAGAGAAATGGCGCCCTTGGATTGAAAAAAATAATTTTATTTTTTTGTAAAACTGGAATTTTAATAACGGTTTAAAAATAAAAGCATTGAAGTTTTTCATGGTAGTTTGCAAAATTAAGTATAATTCGAAGAATAATTTATATAACTAAAATGCTTAGCTGGCCGCCCTCGCTTTATAATAGTTTTTGCTGCATACAAGGTTGGTTAACCTGCGTTGTCTAAGCATAGCCAGCTGTCATGCTGGAGCCAGGCGCGTGACGTCGCCCGGAGCGGATACCTTCTGCTAAATAGTAAACAGATGAATTCGCCCTGTTAAGCGAAGGGTGGCACTGCATAACGGATGATATCCGAACTGTTCTTTAGACCCAAATTAGGCTCTTCGAACATCTGGGCGGGATGCGGATTATAACCCAGCTATACAACTGCATTTAATATCCCCAGTGGAAAAATATCCTGTGATTTTCAACTGAAAATTGTGTGAAATAACCTTTGTGAAAAATATGTGAAATGGGACACTTTGGTCAGGTATTTCACTGACTCTAGGGTAACCTGTTTATGGGATTATCCTGTGAATTCTATGGGAAACCTATGACAAAACTGTGTGAGTTTTATGTGAAACTGACTGGGAAACTATGAATTCTATGTGAAAGGTGTGGAGGAACTGTGTAAATTTCACGGGGAATGATGATTAGTCACACAGAAATCCACCAGAACAAGGAAACCTAAAACTGTGAAAATCATGTGAAATTTGTGACAAACCCTGCGAAATCCACGTGAAATTTGTGACTGGAACCCTATGAAATCCACGTGAAATATCATCCTTTTTCACCCCCCCCACCCCCTCCAAGCCTCACCCCTCCCCTCAATTGGCATTAGGTAAATCGTACAGTTATTGGCCACATGGTATTTTGAAGAGCATAGTAAAAATACAGTTGGAAAAAATTTCATTAACGATAGTAAAATTTACAAACCGTACATTTAAATGTACGGTTTACCCTACCATATACTCTGCCTTTTCGGCCCACTCCTATTTTACCAAAAGGGAATGAAAAAAGGATAAAACAGCATCAGTGAATTCATTTTCACGAAGTGTCAATTTTATTGAAAAAAATATCCCATCAAGTATTAAAAAAATATCACATTACTACAACACTGTGTAATACAGCAACTTCTCAATTGAGGAGTGAATCAGCATTTGGAGTTGGAGGTGAAACAAAGGGTGACCTCGAGGATAAAAATTCAGTCCTCTGGACCCTTCTGTAGGGATGGAAACAGGTGGTGAGTTGCCATTTTATTTATTGGCCTCGCTCCCTCGTTTGACGGGTTTCCTTCACTTCGCAGGAAAATGCCTAGAAACAGAAATACCTATGTCAATATAACTGGAAAGTGAGGACAACAATCATATTCGTGGACAAGGAAGGCTCTTGCCCAAGTTGGCAGTAGGCATACACACAACATTATGTCGCTAAGCGGGGTAAGCAGCGTAGAAATGTAGAGAGATGGGATGTTTTGTTAGATTACTTTTCTTTTTATCAATTTTTGTGCACATGACATTTGACTTTTCTAGGGGTGATTACCCAAGAAAAATTCTAAACATCCCTTATAGTACACTCTATGGTTTCAGGTTTTACTTCGTGGAAGTATTTAGTATCCATAGTAAATAATATACTTTATATTTTTGTTCACAGCATTTATTAACGGTACAACTCGTTCCGCCGATCTATCGCATCATCAGGTACAAACAAGAAAGTCTTCTCAAGTCAGGCATTTATGAACTTAATTGCAATAGTTGTAACACTTCATTTGTTGGTCAGACAGGTAGAAACTTATTGATACGCTCCAAGGAACACGATAGGTGTCACAAAAATAAGGATTCCAGCTCCCTCTTTGCTAAGCACCTCCTTGGAATGCAACCACAAAAGTGATTTTGTTCCCAAAATTTTACACATCCTCTCCAAGGGATTAAAAATGGATTCTCTCGAGCAAATCAAGATAAGAAAGCACTTGGCTGACTCTAACAGGACTATTTCTAATGAGCAATTGTTCCCGCAGTCCTCCCCCACTCCTTTCAGAGAAACTAAACTTTCTACAATTGCTGTAGGCTGTAGCTTGTAGGCTGAGGTATAAGTGGTGGAGGATCATTGCCTTCAGGCTCCCTCAGCAGTAGGCATATCCCCAACCAATCCACCGACGTTATTCGGATCTTTGCACACTTTCAATGTGCTTAGTTGTCTCTTCTGTAAATAAAATGAAATCTGTTTAAGTATCTAACCTAAGGATTCAATAAGAGAAGCATATATAATATATATTGAATGACGGCCATAAATCAGTGGAAAAAATTCACGTTCACAAAGGTTCACAAAGTGCCCTTTCAAGGCAAATCAAGGCCGATAGCCAAATCAAGAGTTTCTGGGATTGGGGTTTCACTAATCATTGAAAGTGTTACATGCTATGAGTTCTTGATGGATATCATGATGGGTAACACAGATGTCAACTCTTTTTATACATACTCATCATATTCTCTGCTTACAATCCGTGCGTCAAATTTTTTAGAGAACTAGCGATTTTTAGTGCTGAAAAACGATTGTTATAGATAGGACGGTCTCGCAAATCTGACGGTCTGCCGAGCTTTTTAAGGCTATGGTCTTACCTTGGAATCATTCGCCATACTTCTTCGGAGGCGGAGCAAGATGGCTGCTGGCTGCTTTTCCTCAGCCTTCCATCTTTTTTTCTATGCCTCTCCATAATGGGCTGCAGCTCCATGTCCGTGTTAAGATAGATAGATATTTCACATACTACAAAGAAAAATGTCCTCAAAATCCAACCGTGCATGACCCAAATATCATGAATCTCTTAATAGTCCATGAAAAAACAATATTCATGAAAAACATGAAATTATTTAATCAAGAATGTTACATATACTTACCTACTACCATACTACTACTTCTGGCAATAATTTCGCTCATGAAACACTCGTGTCGTCTCCTTGTAGAATATACAACATTTTGCTCCGGTTTTCCACTTCTCGGACTAATTTCTGCGAATCCCCCATAACATACGTCTTCACAATAAAGAACACCCCAAGGGTCACTGCGAGTCAGCACCGATCTGCTTTAGTATTCACTCCCGTTGGAATCACGCGAGCTTTCGTCATAGGTCGAGTGAAATAATTCCGTGTTGTGTTGGTATACTAAGGTAACAAGTCCAAGCACGGCCAGGGTACAGCATCAGGAACAACCGGAAGAACTACCAGGAGAGCCAGGATAGAAATGACTGTGGCGGAAAGCGTGCGTTCATGGATTCCCGAGACGAACGAACGACGAACATTGCCATTGGCTGAAAATATTTCGGAAAGCCAATGTCATTCACCGTACGAAAGCTGTGACACTACAATAGTCATAATTGGTCATAATAATATATAGGTACTGTTTGCGCGAAGATGCTGAGGTCAACTTATCTCAGATTTATAAAGTTAAATTTATTTTCATAAACTAGAGATGACTATCATAATTCAGCATACGAACATTCTACCACGCCCATTTTGAAAGTCTCTGTCCACGAAGCCGCCTTATAGTCCAATCAATAGGTATAAACCCAATGTTAATTTTACTCAAATTCTAGAGTGGATGAAATGTGCTCAGGGGTGTGGAGGTGGGTGTGAAATGACCCCCCCCCATGTGCGTTCGACTCGAGATTATGGGCGGTTGCTAAACGGTGATTGTTTATAGGGTGCCGAAATGACTTTTTTGTTATTATTTCAATAAATAATGAATTTAAAAAAAGCCCCCCCAGCAAAGCGGGTGGTACAAGCATGGGAGAAGAAGGAGAAGGATTTCCAGGAATTACAGGGGGAAGGAGGCCGCCCCCTTTTATCACCCCCGACTCAAATACCTCAAGTTTTTCAGTCACATAGATTCCACATACTTTTCCCTCAAATGTTCATCGTACAAATTTCACAGAAAATTCACAAAACTTGTCTTGGATTTCACATGAATATCACACAGGGAAGTTTATGAGTGTCACACTGTGGTGGTTTCATAGATATTTCACATAAAACTCATATAAAAGAGAGGTCTGGGCCATTCTCTGCGAAAACATTTCACATGAAATGTCAAAACTTCACATATTTTTCAGATAAATTTCACGTGAAACGAGGATTTCAATTGTCATTCACACTTACATCTGGTAAATTTCGCACTAAAATTTTCACTAGGGATAGAAAACGTTTTTGCTGTGGTTTGTCTGGAAGTTTTTACTGTAACAAATATCTCGAGTGGCACACCGAATATTTCAATACCTTTCAAATATTAATTAATAATTCTACTACTATCAATGATATTTAATAACTTATTTTTAACAAAGAATATGATGCGGTGGCAACATGTCGCGATGCATTCAAACAAGGTTTTTTGGGTCTAAGGGCAGTTTGCATACCTGCGATCCGCCGCGTGGCGTCACCCATCGCTTGACAGAGCGAATCCGAACTCGTGCCTTGCTGAACAGTGTTGAAGTGCTACACACTTTGTCCCAGTTAATTTGCTTGGAATGTTGTAATTGCTGTGTTTTTCTCTAAGCAATAAGGTAAGTTCTCGTACCGCACATTGTTGAAATATACTCGTGTTTTTGTGGTCAAAATGTAGTGAGGCTAAAACTGATATATTTCCAGAATAAATGTTGGAAGTTATTTGGCGATTTTTACGATAGTCAAGATGACTGAAGCAAGAAATATTTTCTTATTTAAGAGTAAGAAAATAACTTTAATTGATCTAAAGTGGTCGTGGAATTTTTTTTTCTGTTTGGTTTTTCCAAGTGATTTGGAAGACAGCCTAGTGCAATACATGTTTTGTGTTAATTTTGTTTTGTGTTGTCTTCATTTTAGCAAGAAATTTGTTTATTGCTGTATGCAGTGTTTTCTTTCTATAGTCCTAATTTATACGCCAGAACTTACAAAAATATTTTTACTTACGAAGACGCTTTTACTTTTATTATACACGATTTTTAAATACAGTTGGCGCAGAATGTTGAATAAATCCGTGATCATTTGATTTTTTCTTCATTTCAAGTTCAATCTATATTTAGCAAAAAAATCATTTTTTGAATATCTTTAAAGGTTTTTGCCCAAATTTCTCCTTATTAACATAGGTACTAGATATTTAAGTCGTTTGTGAGCCTTAAAATGCTTTCAAAATTGCATTTCATGAACCTAAATTTTAAAAATTTTCCTGGGCCCCAGGTATTCCTTACCACGGGCCTGGCTGGGGCAGGTATAGAGAGGCGAGAAGATGCTGATTGACTAGAGGATGTTGGGTAAGCGGGGGAGGGGTAGACATAGAATTGGCTTTATGGATTGGATGACGAAATGTAAAGCATACGCCGAGCTGAAGAATAAAATAATGTTTTGTGACAAGATACTTCAGCTATAAAAGATATATTCTTATTTCTGTCTTAAACTATCTTCGGTAGTACCAACTCTTATAATATAAATACAATAATGCAATGGCGCTTGCAGAGATTGCGATCATAGCTGACGATGGTACGTTACCTTTCAAACATTGGTGACGTTACCTTTCAAACCACGAGTCCAGTGCTTTGAATGTGGAATAGGTGCCCAAAGTGGGAGAAAGAGTTTTCGTGTCGAATAAAAAGATTGCTTATAATGAAGCGCTAATATCAACACGTGTAAAATCACGCTTGCTTGTGCACAAATTGGGTAAGTTCAGAATCATTTTGCTCAGAATGAAAGTACGGTGTGAGCTCTAACTTCAAACTTTGATAGCATCACTTCATTTCACCGAACCAAAAATTGAGGAAATTGAATACCTACTCTGTTTCAAAATGAGAGGTTCATCCGTTTGCGCAATCTTGTGAGACCCATTACCAAAGATGAATTGATAAGAAGATATTAATACTACATCAATGATGGGGTGTGTATAAACTGATAAGGCCTTCGAGCCTTAAACTAACGGTCAGTACGTATGTCGACAGGCTGGCAACACAAAGCTATAAGCGATGCTTTTTTATTAGTAATCAAGCGTTAAGAGCTGCTATTTGGTTCCGTTTGCCTGTCAATTTTTCTTTTTCCTACTATCCTTCTAGGCTTGCGCCTGTTTTATTCAGCACATGCTTAGATTAATTTATCTCTACATGGTCCCATCTTTTCCTTAGTCTACCATTTAAAAACCGCTATACGAATAATTGTCACTGTTCCTTGTCCAATGGACAAAAAAGTTTGTATTTGAGCTGAAACAAATTGATCAATTCATGTCATGAGGAAATTTCATATCCTTTAAGATATAAGGTATGACATCTCATCTATGATAATATGCTGGTACTTAGTATTAAATGTTTCCCAGCGGAAATACTGGGAATTAAGCAAAATAAATTGGTGGTGTGTGGGAACTTGAAATATATACCTATAAAAATATTTAAATCACGGATATAATCCTTTCCCGACATCGATGATAAACCGATGACAAATTGGGTTTCCAAAAAAACTCAGGAAAACCGGTCTGAAATTTTGATTGGAGGAATGTTATTATAAAACTCTGTCCATTAAAATTAAAGGAAGTTCCTCAGATCTTATCATGGTCAAAAGTAATTTGGAGGCACCCAGGAAATTAATGTCAAGGCTTTGATGTTTTATTTGGATCATTAAATTGTCCTCCGATCAATCAAAATCGAATAATATTAGATTAAACATTTTACGGCCTCTTGCGGTTTATAAAGCGTAAAAGAAACGGTCAAGGTGTAATTTAAGACTCACGTGCCCCGAAGGCAACGGCGTTGTCAAGAAGATAAAACACTTCATTGCGAATTCTTCACGTTATCTCCCATCAAAATCAAGAAAAACTCCTATGTTGCTCCGACGGTGCGTTGGAGCACCATTGGAGTGCTGCCCCACCAAATGGACTTACCTAAGTTAAGGAGCCGAGAACAAACTAAGGGGAACGAAAAATTTTGTGACAGCTTGAATGGAGTTAGAATATTTTATTTTCTCAAATTCCGCAAAATGTGATATTATTCAAAAGATCTTTTCGTTCGACTAATACCAAAGGTTTAGGTTAGATATCAGGTAATTAGAATTCAGATATTCACACGCCTACGTTGAAAATGGATACTTTGACCTGAGCTAAGACACTTTTCTTTACATGAAGAGGCAAAATCAAGTATAATCAAATAATTCATTTCCATTGGATTGCATCAATTTTGAATCCTACAGATGTGATATGGAAAAATCAATTCCATTTCTACAGCAATATAACAGGCATTCCCTTTTTATATCCCATTACAAATGTTTAAAATTACCTTAAAACAAATAACCTTTGAGGAAAAAACATTTCTTTCTAAGATTATACTGCTTCAGCGTCAGACTCTTACAATGATAGGGTGATTGCTGTGGACGTTAATTGAAAAAGAAGATATATATATATATATATATATATATATATATATATATATATATATATATATATATATATATATATATATATATATATATATATATATATATTTCGTTCACTCACTCACACACCGCCTTCAGGCGAATAAATATATAATAATTTGAACAGAAGGTGAAAGAAAGAGATAGGAAACATATAATTGAAATTGGACGTAGACACTGGTGATATGGAAGATGGTACAGCCGAGAAATCTCTACGTCCAATTTCAATTACAAATGTTTAAAAAATGAAACGTACACTGAAAACGAAAAAATGAAAACGTACAGCCGAGAAATCTCTACGTCCAATTTCAATTCAATATACGTCCAATTTCAATTAGAGATTTCTCGGCTGTACCATCTACGTCCAATTTCAATTAGAGATTTCTCGGCTGTACCATCTTCCATATCACCAGTGTCTACGTCCAATTTCAATTATATGTTTCCTATCTCTTTCTTTCACCTTCTGTTCAAATTATTATATATATATAAATTCATACATTCATAGGAAAATGGAAAATGGATAGGTACACATAAAAGGACGAACACGACGAAAGGACGAAAGGAACGAGGGTTTGGTGGGGAAGATGAAAATGAGTCAAATCCAGACAGAAAAAATTTCACCTTATCCGGGATTCGAACCCGGATCTCCCAATTGCCGGTCAGGTGTGCTCCCAGTTACACCACCAAGGCTACTCAATTAACTGCTGAATTTGACGGGGTTTTATGTCACACCCCATGCCCAAGTTGAACGGCCCAGAGATGGCGAGGGCGATTTCACCCACCATATAGGGGACAAACACAATTGGAAGGTTGAAAGGAAAGAGGAATACAGGCATACAACATATAAAGAGGTGAACAGTACGTTTAAAGGCTATATATATATATACATATATATATATATATATATATATATATATATATATATATATATATATATATATATATATATATATATATATATATATATATATATATATTGACCTGAAGTAAGAAAATTCTCCTTTTTGGGCATATGATTCCGTATTATTTACAACCTTGGATTCCATTAAGATTACTTGTAGAAGACACATCTTTTCCATCAGTGGTGTATTCATTAGTGGATATGTTCATAGATGATAATGAATGGAAGCAAATGTTCTTTGAGACGTACAGAAAGTTCCAGGGGATCTCTTCTGTCAATATTAACAGAGGATATCCAGTTATTACGAATGGTAATGGGTAAAATTTAAATTCTGCCCCTTCTGAAAAATTACATGCATAACGGAAAGGGGGCACATAAGCAATAAAACTGTTTGATGCTTAGTTTTACGGTGAGTAACTTTGCTTGCCCACTGCAGAATGTTTCAAATTAAATTGTGTTAAAATAATTCGTCTTCAATCAATACTGATCATCATTAGAGACAGCTTATTTATCACATTATTTCGTGTTTAGTTCATCACCATTGAAAAATAATTTCCAAATCTTTCTGTGAATCCATTTATTTCCGTCAAAACATTTCTTCTACGAAGGTCAACACATTTAATCCGATCACGTCAAACCCAATACATAAATGAATCGAGCGATGAATATTCGAGAAAAGAAATTGAGCATTAATAAGCAATTAAAATTTTATCAATACATGCGTTTCGAAGTTAGCTGAAAACCTTGGCATCGAGGGGAATATACCGAGAGACCATACATTTATCTGTAAGATTGAAAGATCATGAGGATGCGTAGGTTAGGGTGGGAAATGTGACATCATCTAATTTATAAAGGACTTGTTGTGTGAAGCATTTCTGGAAGCCTTGATTTCAGCTGTGCTGCCAGGTGCTTCGATGTATCCTCAGGCTACGGAGCTCTGAAACTCCGGCATATGTCCTCAACAGATCTACAGAAAAAAATACGACCCTCCGGCACGGTCAGCCTATCTTCCCTCGTTTGCCCATGTCCCTCAATCCACTCTTTCATATCCCTACCCTTTCATCCCACGCATCGTCCTCTGTGTCTACTAAACCTTCCTGATTCTCATTCTCCTCTCCATCCATTGAACTCACCTCGTTCCCATTATTCA
This sequence comes from Pyrrhosoma nymphula, assembly GCA_963573305.1. Lineage (NCBI taxonomy): Eukaryota > Metazoa > Arthropoda > Insecta > Odonata > Coenagrionidae > Pyrrhosoma > Pyrrhosoma nymphula. Next base: position 73,988,021 of record OY754338.1, on the reverse strand, counting down.
ATTCCCTCTTTACCTCGGGAACCCCGAATTAAAATAGGAGATCGTACTATTTGACCTAATTGAAACTCTCAAGCCAAAGTTCTGGGGGATATAACTGGAGAGCTGCTGTTATGGCGGAACCTTTCAGGCACTTGTCCATTGTATTCCCAGCGATTCCGTTTCGGAACTTTCTCCTTGTCCCATCGAGCCCTTTGATAATCCGCCGCAGGCTAATCGTACCCGGACTAGGGAGGCCTTTTGAACTATACAGTCATGTTTGTGTAATAAATGGCTTTCTCAGACTGGAAATTAGCCAATTAAGCCAGTTTTAATCTCACAGTTATGAAAAAGTTATCCTTTACACTTATAAGAGTAATAACTACGTAAGTATGCCTCTAAAATTTCTCTCGTAAACGGCTTTTAAGATTTTGATGAGAAATCATATCGAGAGGGTTCTAGATAACTTATTGGGCTTGATCTGATCTTCGAAAAAATTCACTAAGGGAAATAGTTTAAGCCGAGACGGGTAAGGGGGATTGCTTCCCTTGAGCGAGGGTGTGCTTCAATCGTTTGAGATTAATTTCGGTATGCTACAAAGGACTCACTTGTACTGTTTCTCTACAGTGAATCCTTAGTTAGGTACGGAAATTAATCTCGAACGATTGAAGCACACCCCCCAGAAAAGATTTCCGGGTCAAATCATGAAAAGCATGGGAATAAAAAGGTGATCTCAAGGCTGAGTGTTTTATTTTGCGACTTATAAATATGCTAAATACACTTACGACAATGGACTTGGACAAAATTGCAAGAAAAAGTTAAAAATTTTATTTTAATACGTCCGATTTTACCTTACTGGCGACTTACCTATAACTAGCCGACTTTACTACGACAGCACACTTAATTGGTGTTTTATAGTCATTTTCAAATTTGGCATCATAGTCACGGCCATTGTTGTATTGGACCATATCGGAAGGGTTTACGATAGCTATGATAGCTATGCCTCATGAGCTATGTGTGGGAGTAAACCGATTATTATCTGAAGTGATAAAAATTCTTGTGCCGTAAGGGACTATAAAGTGCTAAATAAAATGCCATGATGTTTTACTTATTGCTGTTTCGAATCGAAAAGTAATTCATAATTGTAGTGGGATGTAACAGATCGGCTAGATTGTACACATATATTATAACATTTCTCATTTACGATCATCACATTTGGGACAGGGACATGTTATAAATACGGGATAAAGTTTTCACATCGTCTACCTGTGTGTTTGTGCATCAGAACGTTTTGGCTCATCATTGGATGAATAAATATTTGAAGAACAAGCCAAAGTAGTGACAGGACATTCGAAAAATAGCTCCCCTCATCCTACAACGCCTACAAGACCAGTCCAAAGTGCTGCGCTCACAGGAATGGAAAGATTATATGCACTTATTAATGGCCTCTATACGGAATGAAGATTAATCATAAGAAAACAAAATTAATGACTATCCAGTACTAAAAAAGCGAGGCTGGTTATAAAAGTAGGAGGGCACAAGCTGGAGCAAGTAGAGCAATTTAATTACTTGGGTAGTACGATAGAAGGCCTTGGGCTTAATAGGAAATAAATTTGAAGGAGATAAAATATTTCTCCAATGGCCGTAAAATATATGCACCACTCGTCAAAAAATTAAATACTTACTGTGTTGGTTTGCGGGAATGAGGTTCCACAACAGGGACCAACCACAGCCTCTCCACCAGAATACCCTCCTGTGGTAGTTTACGGGAAAATAATTTCCTCGCCAGGGACTACCACAGACACACACACACAACCCAATTGGAATCCTTTGTAGGCTAATGAGACCTAGCTAAGGATTCCTGGGTTATAACCTGGGATCCTTCGGAGAGCTGTAGTGACTCTACTAAGGCTGCCAAGTTATTAACACAACCACACACGCAATCACACAAAACACTCACTCACACACACAGCAGGGTCCCAGATTTCTGGGAGAACAGCTCAAAAAGAGCGTTGTCAAATAGAAAAACAACAAACAGGGAACGAGGGTGAAATTCGTATACGCGTATTTCGACCACAAAGTGGTCCTCTTCAGCGAGCTGAAGGGAAAAACACTAGCAACACGAGGTTGAAAGTGACACAAATGCACTTTCAACCTCGTGTTGCTTGTGTTTTTCCCTTCAGCTCGCTGAAGAGGACCACTTTGTGGTCGAAATACGCGTATACGAATTTCACCCTCGTTCCCTGTTTGTTGTTTTTCTATTTGACAACGCTCTTTTTGAGCTGTTCTCCCAGAAATCTGGGACCCTGCTGTGTGTGTGAGTGTGAGTGTTTTGTGTGATTGCGTGTGTGGTTGTGTTAATAACTTGGCAGCCTTAGTAGAGTCACTACAGCTCTCCGAAGGATCCCAGGTTATAACCCAGGAATCCTTAGCTAGGTCTCATTAGCCTACAAAGGATTCCAATTGGGTTGTGTGTGTGTGTCTGTGGTAGTCCCTGGCGAGGAAATTATTTTCCCGTAAACTACCACAGGAGGGTATTCTGGTGGAGAGGCTGTGGTTGGTCCCTGTTGTGGAACTTCATTCCCGCAAACCAACACAGTAAGTATTTAATTTTTTGACGAGTGGTGCATATATTTTACGGCCATTGGAGAAATATTTTATCTGTTTAATCTATAGAGGCCGTAGAGCTCATCTACCTTGATTTACATTTGAAGGAGAACAAAGACATTAGAAAGATGCGTTCAGTACTTAAGGGTAAGGATACAAAGAAGAGGCTGGTGAAGGTCTTGATATGGAGCGTAGCATTGTATCGGGCAGAATCATGGACTCTGAGAAAGGAAGACGAGAATAGGCTGCATGCGTTCGAGACGTGGGTGTGGAGGATGGAAAAGCTGCGGTGGACGGAAAGAAAGACAAACGAGGAAGGAGTTAGTATGGGGTGAGGAAAGGAAACCTCTGGATGAGATTAGGAAAAGGTAAGGTAGGCGGTTGGAGGGGGTAATGAGGGGTGACTGGTTACTTAAGGATGCAATCGAGGGGAGGATGTTGGGTAAGCGGGGAAGAGGAAGAAAGAGAATAGGTTTTATGGATGGAATGAAGAAGGGTAGGACATATGATAAGATGGTGAAAGAAATATTATTGGTAGATAGGGCTCTGTACATGTAAAATCCAAAATCTTTATACTCACATTTACGCCTGCCTTAACCGGTAGATCACCATATAATACATAATAATTATAATAATGAGTCCGAGTCTGTAGATATAGTAGAAAATTATGCTAAATCAAAAGACATTAAAGAGCTGCAAAAAATGACGGAGAATGTCACTTGTACTTAAAAAGTATGCGTCGACAAGCTATTTAAGAACGAGCTGAAGACACTAAGAACAGGAATTTGTGTTTAATGATAGGCGACCGCAGGTAATTAAACGGCGGGTTGTAAAAACAGAGGCCGGGAGAAGTGCGCGATTGGAGGTAAAGCAATATCGTGATTTTCAAACTCGTCTAAAAGTTAATGTTCCCATCACGAGTGATTTATCCTTAATTTTCTTGAAGCAAAATTACAATCCGATAGAAGATCAGTATCCAGAAATGTTCTCCTTACGTGGCATGTCGACAGTTTGAACTTGGCACTTAATGTTCCCATTTCCACGGTTGCATGGGAAAGTAAAAATATTTCGTAGTATTGCTCAAAATCTGTTTAGCGTAACTACCGCAAAACATTGACATATATTTAATTGTTAGGGAGAAATAAGGTCTAAAATATTTCACTCTATATTAGCCCGGACGCCTTGCTGATGACGTCACCATTTGAGTCTTAAGGGACATTTTTTTGTTCACCACTTCGACAAGCCATCAGATTGGTCTAAAGATCATGTGTGCCTAGGGAAACCATGTCGTCAAATGCAATAAAATGCGAATATTTATCTTTTAGGCCCTAGATTAGCTGGGCGCCGCCGTCTCTCCATGGACCAGTTCCGCCACTTCCCAGTTAACCCTTTAAGGTCCAAGGGACATATATGTCCCATATTTTTGAAATTCTCTCAAATTCAATTGAGAAGGTCTATGATTGTAAGGAATGGGTGTATTGAAGAATAGGCTTTTGGCTTCTAGTTTAAATTTTTTTTTGCGATATCCTTTAGATATTGTAGTTCCCACATTGTAAAGAACTTTCACTTGAAATGCTGTGCTAAATCGGAAATTTGATATTTTATAACAAATCAATGAGGAGGTCAATTAAAACAGGACTTTCGGTTTATCCTTCATTTTTACCTAGCCTGTAGAGTTAGAGCCAAAAACTCCACAATTTTGCTTTAGTTTTGACAAAATTAGTGTTTTCATGCCATGGGACACATATGTCCCTATGGACCATAAGGGAGCGCTTGGTATTATTTCACGTAAACTGATTCGAAGTAACTGAATGGCTAACGATATTAGCACCACCTGAACGGTTACTGAGGTTGAACGCAAAGCTCCACATGGAGATGGGTTTTATTTTTGCCTTATGACTGTCCTGGAAATGAAAGGTTGGAAATTGCTTGCTGTGTCCCAACTCAGAGGTATTGTTTTCAAGTAATCCAACTGTTGCTTGTATATAGTATTATAACCTGCTCTCCGCATCATGTTCGCTGGCTGAAGGGAAAATGCCTATCATGTTGTATTTCCGTATGTTATCTCGTGGTGTAGATAGTATATCCATGAATAAGGGCCTAGACGCTGCCCCTATGGAAAATGTATATATGCTATACTGACTTGGCGGCGCTGACCCCAACTACTACTCCGTGGTGCAGACCTACTCCACCACTCCAACGGGGGGAGAGAGACCCTCGAGGTCGTGGCTGTGGTCGCCATTTAGAAGGCACACAATACATCACATGCTTCTTCCTCACTTTTGAAGTGCTATGACGTAGTTCGGTAAGGATACATACGACCAAACGACGCAATAGGCCTGGTATACGGAGGGGGAAAGAGGGAGGGCAAAAAAGGTACAAAGTAAAGAAGGGGCTCGGGGTTCCTCTGAAGAAAAGGCACACCATACCGCTTTGGCGGTGCCAACCACCCCTTCCTTATGTAGTAAGATCTCTCCTCCCACTCCGGTGGGTTGGTCAGGGTCCTCCACTTTTAGTCATGCCCCTGTTGTGTTTTGATGCAGTTCTGTGCAGAGAATACCTCCATACGACGCAACTGCCTCTGCTGGTTGAGTGATTCTCTTCGTTTTGCTGTGGCCTGATACTGAGAGCAGCACGGTGAGTTAATCCCCTTTATTGCGAATGTAGTTTATACATTTTAGTATGGGTGTGGGTGCTAATACGCTTGTCAACTGCTTCATTGCAGTGGTTAGCTAACTGAAAAGAATGCCGATAAAAGAACGCTTATTCGCTGTATCTGACAATGCTATTGAGCAGATTCTACTAGCTGATGAGAGCGATGATGAAGACAATCTTCCACTTGATGAAGAAGATTTAGGCTTCCTTGGTGAAGATACTGATAACGTGGGTGTTGAAATCATCATCGAACGCCCAGTTCCAGAATTATCATTTGCCGGCCCTTCTTCTTCGCCGCAACCATCGTCATCGGTGAAATCATCAAAATCCATGCCGACAAAATTTGGCAAACCAACTACTGTCCCTTAATCTTTAGAATCATCCAATGACCTACCTGAAGCAAAACGAAGCAAACGTCATCCAAAAATAACCCAGAGCAAAGATATTACATTCACTTGGAAGCCCCGGAAATCACATTTCCAAATAGAAACGATTGATTATGAGTACGGAGTGGTGAACCTAGATGTAGACTTGAGTTTAGAACTTAGTGCTTATGATGTATTTAGAAAAGCCTGTGGTTTTGATGAACTGGTCGCTCTTATCGCTCAACAAAGTGAACTCGATATGAAACAAATGGGGACATCTTTCCAAACTACTACCGAAGAGATTAGCGCGTTTTTGGGGATGAATTTAGTGATGGGTTATCATGTGGTTCCGAGTTTTAGGGACTATTGGTCCTCTGATCCTGACATGCAAGTGCCGTACATTGCCAATATAATGCCTCGAAGGCGTTTTGAAATCATTAGGAATGCTTTGCATTTTGCAAATAATGAAGAAATGCTTCCCAGAAGTCACCCTGATTATGATCGAGCTTTCAAAGTTCGGCCTCTGATTAAACATTTCAATCAATGCTTCCAGAATGCGCGGAAGCCATCTAAACAGCAGTCTATAGATGAGCATATGATACGCTTCAAAGGTCACAACATCATGAAGCAGTATATTAAAAGTAAACCTATAAGGTGGGGTTTCAAGATGTGGTGCAGATGTGATTCAAAATTTGGCTATTTGTATTTATTTGACTTATATACAGGTAAAAAAACTGACCCAGAGTATGGTCTTGGAGAGGGAGTTGTTACGTTTTTGAGTAAATCACTTGAGTACTTGTGCTGCGAAATATACATTGATAATTTTTTCAACTCGCCCTTGCTTCAGCTGAGATTACAAGAAAAAAATATATACCTATGTGGCACGGCTCGCAGTGACAGAAAACATATGCCAATGAATCTCAAGCAAGATAAAGACTTAAAACGTGGAGAAAGCCACATGCCTTCAGCAAATGGTGTAACTTGCGTGAAATGGATGGACAACAGATCTGTAATAATGCTGTCAAATTTCATTCATTCCAATAAGTCGAACACTGTGTCCAGGAGGCAACAAAAAATGACAGAAAAGATCCAAATTCCTTGTCCAGAGATAATAATAGCTTATAACAAGTTCATGGGTGGGGTAGATCTCATGGACAAAAAAAATCACTTATGAAATTGACAGAAAGGCAAAGATAAAGTTCTACTTGCGAAAATTTTCGACCTGTTGGATATTGCTGTGAATAACGCTCACTGTATATACACGCGGCTAAATGAAGGCATGAATCCTGAGTATAAGGCTATTTCGCCTCTTCAATACAGGAAAATGGTAGCAAGGTTCCTTATAGGAAACTATTCCAATAGGAAGAGAGGTGTTCCAGCTGCTCCTGTCCGTAGTAGTAGTAGTAGAGCATGCTGCCAGCACCACAGCCTGAGCACAAGTTGCTGAGAATGCCTAGACGGAAGAGGTGCTCTGAATGTGCAAAAAATAAAATTGAAAACCGAACAGCCAATATGTGTGGAATATGCCAGGTTTATTTGTGTTACACAACAGTACGAAATTGCTTTATGAGCTATCACTGTGTGTAGGACAGCCACAAGAAAATAATTGCATTTTGCAAGTTGCATTTTTTGACATGGTTATTTATTAATAACTTTATTTTTGCATAAAATATTTGTCTTAATCATAGTAACAATATACAGTAAAATGTTATTTTATGTTGGTGGATGCTCAGAAAAACTTGATTTTTTTCAATTTTATCTGTTAATTTATTATTTTTCCTAATTTATGCAAATATAAACGTTGCCATAAGCATGGAATTTTAAGAATTTGCATAAGAAACGTTTTAAATACCAGAAGACGATATTTATTGGCCTAATTTATAGAAATAAATCATTCCATAATCAATACGTTTGATTCTTTTAATTTTGAACGAATTTTACCCTTACCGTCCATAGGGACATATTTGTCCCAGGCTGTATCTCATAAACTATTAGAGATATCACTTTAAAGTAAATATTTTTGGAATCTACGCATCAATATTAGCCTAAAAATGTGTTTGTATTTCAATTTTATGGCTGCAATCCTGATGGACCTTAACGGGTTAAGCACTCCAATAGAGCGGTAACGGCTTCGGTTTAGAGTTAGAAATATATTCAGAGAAAGTGAACTGATAAAAGAAACAAAATTCCGTGGCTTAACACCAACTAATTATGTCTCAGGACGGCTATGGCTAATCCCCTATCACGATCTCATAATTGCACAGGCATCTTGCAATTCCCTTTCTTTTCCATCCCTATCCGAAAGCTGCATTAAAATCTGAGGGCGGTAAGGAAGAGACATCAGTCATTATGTCTGCCTTCGGGTGAGAAACTTATATTCTAGAAGACTAATTTATTCCCTTTAGTTAATACTCTTTGCTGCGCCGATATTTAGCTTTTTATCAAAGGTAATGATAAAAGCAGCATCGAAAGAAAATATTAGGTCGGCAAATGATCAGCGAGCGAAATAAAATAACTTCGAATACATTTTTGAATAATGTAGAAGTAAGAAACTTAAAAGAGTCTAGACTCAATCATTGCCACTGAGAGATAAAGATTCAAGTGTAATTCGAAAGGGGACGATGTACAAAACAGAAATGAATTCTATGGAGAAGTATGTTCATGTAATCATTAACAAACCGACTAGCACCGTGTGCTTTAGCGTTATTTTCTAGAATGTTTTGGGTTTACGAGCTACTCTTTTGCTTATGGAGAAGTATGTTCATGTATTATTTAACATATTTCTCCATAAGTGAAAGAATTACTCGTAAATACAAAATATTCTAGAAAATACCGCTAAAGCGTAGTAACACGGTGCTAGTCGGTGAATCATAGTACAGCTACAGGAGGTTTAAGGTCCCTTGTTAGCAGTTGTGCACTTAAAAAATACGCGAATACGCGTCCGTATAAAACATCGCTGTTCTGCCCAAGGCATTTGTCTTATCCTCTTTATGTCTACCTTGTCCTATCAGAAGCATGGGGGAGAAGGGGTGTGAGAGGAGGAGTGAATGCAGGGTCGAGTCAGTCCTCCTCAACCCCCTCTGAGATGACACAAATTTCTTTTCTGACATTTTCATTTTTAAAAAGATATTCTTCCCTTGCGTACGACGTAGTCAAATACAAATTCCATTCAGCCCGACGAGTGTAACCTCGTGAAAGGATCCTGTCGTCCCATATTTATGCGTTCTCCCCCGAGCGACTCCCGCTGAGGGAACAAAAGGAAACACTGCGAGAGGATTGTCATCCCATAACCTCAGCTTTTCCTTCAAGGGGGATCGTGCGTCCGAAAACTCAGCGAAATGGTCTAATGGGATATTTTGGCTTAGCGTATTTTACTGCTTGGAATTACTATCACCTCCCACGTGTTAAATGTGGCCCAAATGTTCTCATAGATTTGTTTGACAAATAATTGGACTGGTTGAAAATTCATGAATTACACATAAAAGAAACATGAAATTATTGCTGTTATAAGCATATTACAAAGGGAGCGTGGTGGCCTAGTGGGTAGAGCGCTTGGCGCTTCGAAGGGTCCCGGGTTCAAATCCGGGTGAAGCCTTTGAACGCCCCCGAACAAAAATCCTCGGAGTGCGAGGTTGCCCAGGGAAAGGAACTGAAGGAACCTACCCTGAATGTGTGAAATTCACACGCCTGTGGCTTAGTCCGGGTTGAACTGGGTATTTTCCACGCATTTCAAACTATCGATATTCTGATTCAGTTACTTGAACTTATTGCATTGGCTAAAAATTTTCTTATCAAATTGTATGAATTTCGGTTTTAAAAACTAAAGAAAGTAGAAGGTTACGAAAGCTCCCGAGCACACTCCGAAAACAACCGAATGGCCTGTGACGTCATTTTCGCTGTTTACATTTAGACCCAGGCGTTTCCTTATGCTTACAGTGGTAACAAATGCGGCGAAATTAGTTTCTGACGTGTTCGCGTTTCTAGATATGCCTTTAAATGGCATCTAAGTAAGGGATATAGATGGTGTTTTGTGCCACAATGTACGAACACATCGGTTGAAACACCGAACAAGAAATTTATTCACGCAATCACGACATTGAATGATTGAAATTTCTTCCTTGGATTCCTCAATGTCCACCCGTAAAAATGTATACTTTACTCCGCACTTTGTGTTCTGGACATATTCTTGCAATGACTGTGTACAGTGGTCCATCTCTCTTTACTTGGACGTATCCTATAACATTATCACCATAACTCTCACGAGAAGCTTTATAATATAACAACACTTAAATTAAACTTTGAATAGACATTTAGGAGATGAGAATCTATTTTTAGGCATTTCTACAGCAGATAAGCCACTTCTAGAAACCTCCTCTACAAACAATCACTAATTAGCAAATAAAAAATTTATGTTTTAGGTGTGTCGAGTATTGGCAGCACAAACATTTGGCGAGTACTGTGTTATGTTGATATGTTACTAAGATACTGTTTGTTTACTGTTTCATGGACAGATATGGACTTCGATAAAGAAAGAAGTATCATAATGATTATGAGTGTATTGGAAAAACAGTTAATAAAGTTCATACACCAAATACATAATTATATGTATCAAAAATGATATAAAACAGTAATGACGATTTTAAAAGCAAACTTTAGGCTCACATTTTTTGGACTTAAGCTCAACGAATTTCCGCAGCATTAAATCGCTCGTCCTTCATTAAAACGCCTACCATAAACATATCAACTTTGGGTAAATTATCTTATGTGGTTTTAATAAAACCATTGCACGCCATAGTCTTTGTTTTCAATGAAAAATCTTTAAATATACGGTAGATATTCTACAGTTACTCACTTTCTCCCTCACATCCGTCTATCGCTCAGCGAAAATGACGTCAAGCCAATCAGATTTCGTTTCGCAGCGGCGTAAAAAAATTTGAAATTTCGACTATTTTAATCTTAAATATCTCAATTAATATTGAATAAATTTTGAAACTACTTTCACTCCGCAAGCTTGTTCGAGTTTAAGTAACATATAATGATCCGTAGACTTAAATTTAAAATTTTGGAAAATACCCAACTCTACCCTCAACTATCCAAATCAACCTTCGGGTTGAAACACTGAGTGAGTGTGAAGGATATTACATATAATTTTCTTTATAATTACAATGGGATAAAATGTGTGATTAAACAGATTAATTTTATTATATGATTTAGGGGCTGAAGTTATATACCGTTTAAAATACAATGCAATGTTCATCATTCACATCGTCCACGCTGCTTTATGCTCTACGCTGCTTTAGTAAATATTGAACTTTTTTGGAATAGAATTTTACCCAAAGATTGGTATCACCTAGTAGGACAATGAGAAACAAATTTCGTGAGCATGGCGTGACTATTGTTTGGGTTATTTTAAACAATGGAAGTGACCCTCATCTATACATTTATCCAAAATTAATTATTTTTCTTCCTATTTAGAGCTTAAGATTGCGCTGCGGAGCAGTTGATAGAGAGGATATACCCTGTCCGAGATAATAGCGTAGTTGTCAGAAATGCAGCCAATTTTTTAACACGTCAAATGCTGTTTGGGGAAGGGAGTCACGTGAACGAAGAATCCATGATTGTGTCCTTCGTTTATATCAGACGATCGTGAAAAATTGTTCACTTTTCATTTCTTTCTCAACCAAATCAGTAGATTTCAACTGAGTGTTGAGTAGGATGACATGATATTACACGATTGCGAATGCCGTTCGAATATGTTTCCGATATTTTTCTATTTATTTTCCTTAGTTTTTTCTAAACGCTACTCACTGAGGTCGGATGTAGCATCCAACTAAAATGACTTCATAACCTAATTATCTGTATTGTTTCCTCGAGTATATTGTATTTCATCTTCCAACCTTTTCTTTTAGTGCACTTAAAGCCGCTGCGGCAGCCCACGGGGCATAAATGGAATGGAGATGTGCTCCTTCGCCCCTGCCCCCCAAAAAAACCAACTCGTCTTCCTTCTTCTCATCAAAAGCGCCATTCTCACGCTTTTTTCCCGTCAGCATATACCTTCTTTCCCCCCTGCGGTCATTCCCACTGAAAACCCCATCCTAATGGCAGCATCAAGGATCTCTTAGCGGGTCCAAGGAAAACAATGGAGGAAAAAAAATGGTGGCCAAATATGTTTGTTCCCATTGGGATTCCGATTCTTCTGCCTTTTGTTTGAAATCTTATCCTGCTTGCTAGCTTCTTTCCTTTCTTTTCTGCCCAATTCATTCCCGTTCTCCACAGCCACCCGCCACAGTTGCTGGCTCACCCCGGGCGGGCGGAAAAAAGAGGGACATTTCCTTGATCATCATTTCTACACCCTTTTCCTGTCTCCCAATCTCAGAATGTCTCCCTCAATTGGACCACTTGGGTGGCATCCGTGTCAATTATATTGGGACACCTTCTTCTACTACACAACATTCATACTCTCTCCCTTAATACGTATCACTCTTACGTTTCTCTTTGTTTTTCTGCTTTACTAATAGAGGAGACCAAAAAAACTGAACCAAAGTTAAGTGGGTATTAATATGATATAAGCAAAACTTAAATGAAACAGTAGACTTTTCTTTTGATTATACTGTCGGTATCCATTGTGTTTGGCTGCTCATTTTGCCTCTCTTCCTGGTGGCGTCGTCAGGCAAAGTAAATGTTACGTAAAGTTGTATAATAAGCAACCAAACGCGGTGAATACCGTAAATAATCAAAATAAAATTATGAAAAATCGTGAAAACTAAAAGAATAATTACAAACAGTAGACTTGCTTCGCAATTCTACGTGCAGTTAGTGGAGGTCAAGTTTGATGCCAATCCATGAAAAGTGCTCATAAAATTTCATTTACCCTCCAGGGCTATCCAGGGAAGCTGAAGTAGATTAGTCATATTTTAATATTTTCTTGCATGTCTATACACTTTGTTAAAAAATTATTCATTCGTTAAAATACGCTCCTAAAAAATCTCAAATAATCATCAAAACTTGCGGAAACGCGCAGGATAATTTACCGGCAAAGCATTCAGAGCCGTGACATAGATTTTATAGATGCAGCACTTTGGCATTGGATAAAATAAAGCACTTGCTCCATTATTTTAACTATATATGAGGATTATTCATATGTAACCCCTAATAAAGTGACAAGATAACCCTTGACTTTTTCACATAGGTACTCCGATCTTTTTTATATAAATTCTCGCATTGTTAATTTTTTCCATTGTTCAATTTTTCTTAATTACATAGTGTATAGAGTAAACGAATCGAGGATGTACTATCTTCGAATGCTGGAGAGGTTCTCAGCAGTAATTATCAGAATAAAATATGAGGCTTTTCGGGTATATTGTTAGTACCGCCCACATGCCATCGGGGTGAGAGGCCGTGCTTGGAAGCACAGAGGCATCTGTCGGAATCCCTTTGGAGAAATGTTGGAAACTTTATTCGCTAATTGCATGCATTAATTAATAAGCTGATCGCTCGGAAATAGAGATGCTATTGTACTCCTATTATATAATCAATATCGCATTTTTTTAAAGAGGAAAATTAACAGACTTTCTACGTTGCCGTAGTCTTGGCAGCTATCGTGAAATATTTTATACTTCCGCGTGCGTTATTTTAGAACAGAGGCAGTAGTGGCTAAAGGATTTATGGTCTCCAGGGCAAGGTCACTTTTTCTCGTACTCTCTTATTTCTCCCCAGTTCATCTTCCTACTCAGATTTCTTATGAAGATTCCTTACAACCAATTTAAAATTATTTTCTTGTTTAATGTTAATAAATTGTTATATCTTGAATATTAATTATTTTCAACCCATTCTTTCACGTTATGACCGTAATTTGACCCCATTTGTGAGGCGACGCTCTGGGTGGTCGCTAAGGTCTCAGGGGTCTTAAGCCTCCCCTGTATAGAGGGGTCTGCTGGCACGTTCCCTCTGATCATTTGCTTGTCCCATTAAAAATAAAATACTTGAGGAGTACTTATAGGGAAATCATAGTGCCTAAATTTAATTGCATTAAAATAGTCTACTTCAGCTTCCCTGGAGGGTAAATAAAATATAATGTGTAACTTTCATGGATTGGCACCAAACTTGATGTGCAATAACTTCGCTTATGATCGCAAAGTATGTATAATGTTGAATGTAGTTTTTGCTTAAAAATACTGAAATTCTCACAAAGAAAAGGGTTGTAGGCTTAACCTTGTGGAAGTTATCCATTGCGGAAGAATTAAAATACCTTAAATGAACTACGGTATTTTAATTCTTCCGTACATAAATTCTCACTTAACACTGGCTAAAGTTTTTGGTTCGCCTCTACTGGTGAAGCAGAATGCGTATCCGCATCCTTCCAAGATTTCTTTGAGTCTCAGTTGAAATTAATATTTAATGCGTTGCAAGGTGATAAAAATGTATCCCTGTATTGTGTTTTTGAAAAAGTGGGAGACGTGTTTGTAAGGAATTCATCAGAAAATAGTTACATGGCTCTTGTTACCTGGTTACGCATTTGAAAGATTTGCCGTCTTCTCGTGAACTTGTTACATAGTTTGTATTGTAATTGTATTACTACAGGTAAAGAGAGTATTGGTAACATTTTAGTCAAGACGTTAATATTGATCTAGTTTTTAATGGCGAGTTTTGTTTTGGATATGCAATGATTAAACGACGAAATGTTATCGATAGAAGCTCGAAACTGATCTATTTTGTCCTAAAAAATATGTGTTTTTCATGTGATCAAATATTTGGGTCGGTTACCAGCTTCCGCACGTCTTCTTGAAATGTTCTCTTGAGTGCGAGAATCTGTTTTTGCAATGCTACCGTTTGCGACTTGAACTTTGGAGTTCATTCGGAAGCACGTTTCCAGTTTTAGGTCGTACATGATTTCACAATTCGAAAGAACTCGAAGACGAACTTTAACCGTCCGCAGGTTTAGAACTTGAGTCCCTGAGCCGTTGTAAAGTATCTGTTAAATGATGAGAGGAACGCGTAAATCTACTTGACTGAGCGGAACCTGAAGAATGGAGTTTCGCAGAAAAAAAGTTATACTTTCCGTTGTTTCCGCCCCCGATGTAATGCCTCCCGGTCGAGTGAAATCTGATTTATGAATCCAAAAAAGTCAACATTGAGGTGAGAGATTTAGTGGAAACAGTAAAACGTAGGAGTGCTGGAGGAGGAGTGAGGATGTTGCCGCGTTATTCAAGAGTGTTGAATCTAAATTCAAATAATTATTAAGGATTTTTTAGGAGCAAATGAATATTTTTAAAATGATGACCGGGTTATTTTGTAAAGAAGCCTCACCAAAGACCCCGATTTGTGAGAAATGTTAGGCAGTGGATGCGGAAGGCCTTATCGTGGCGTAATAATGGTGATGCATAAGCATTGATGAGGGAACTTATCGTAAACACATTGCCTGAATGATTATGTGAAAGTTTCAGTCATTTTCAAACATGAAGTAGAAATTCTATCCTGGATTCCATTGACTGCTCAAATTTATAGCCATACCACATTTGATTGTTTTATGAATCTGCACTGTGGCTAAAGCATCTCATTGAGTCTGGCGAATGACGTTAATAATCAGGTAAGCCTACAGAGATAGTTTTCTTATTTTATTGCTCGCTGGATAACTAATTTCATCAGGAGTGACAAGGATCTCTGAACGAATGCAATGGAAATGAATTCCCCGTTGAAATTCTTTCACGTATACATCTCTGTTCTCTCTCAGCGTTTGCAGTGTTATCTCGTTGCGGATGGTCGGATGAACTTAAATTCCAGCTGTGGAAACCGCAAACCTCCGTGGTTCTTGAAGCGATCACTGCTACGTTTCATGAGGAGTAATTTTGAGGTCTACCTTTTCCGTTTGAATTTTCTCACGTCTAACCCCACAACATTTGATTCTCCATTTGTGACATTCCTCGCACTACTTCCCCACACGAAAAGGAAAGATGTATCCTTTCGATGATTCCTTGAAGTGTAATGCGTTGCTATTACATCAATTTCTCTCCATTTCTACACCACCTTGGCGTGGAAAATAGAGGTTTCTTTGATGTCTCACCGCCTTCTTTTTCGACGCCAGGTTCCCCGTCGCCAATCGGGCAATCAACTCTTCCGGGAAGACTTTATAGAAATCTCGTGGTTACGGGTGAACGCTGAGTGAGATTAGCTCAGCGCGTCCCTGCGGTTTCCAACAATGAAGCGCGGGGTAATGTTATTGATTCATTTCCACGCCAGATCGCGCTGCCTCTGCCTACCTCTCTCGAAACTGACGAAGAAAATATCTCCTCGCGCACAATGGGGCAAATACGAGTACATTCCAATTCTTATAAGTATACAATTGAAACGGAAACGTGTTATTTTCATGGTACTTCTTATTCCATCTGCACATTCTCCATTCTATTCTCAACCCCTTCCATTAAATAGCTTTTCTTCTCGTGAGACTAAGAAGAGGCCCTAAGGCCTCGTTCACACGATACGACTACATGTCGTGCGTCGTGTACCGCACAACGCACAGTGGGCTGAAATCGAAAAAAGCTGGCCAAAACCTCTAAAACGTTTTTTTTTGAGTCCGTAAGTTGAAAATTCACATCAACATTCTCAAATAGTTTGTACATGACATGGAGAATTTATTTTTTCCTTGACTAGCACATTAACAATATATATGGGGTTAAAGCTGATAACATTTCGCAAAAAACGCCCGCCTTCCATTTTCTCTGTGAATTACCAAACTTAACCTCTTGCTGTACTTTAATGGATTGAGTTATGGAAAATACTATTATACCATTTTATTATAGTTATTTTTCTTTCATTTGATGACTTTTTAAAGATTTTATTTCACATTAACCATAGATACACAACAAAATGACGGAGCCTATTTTCAGTAAAATTTTTACATATTTGTTGAGAAAAAGTAGTTGGTGCCTCCTGGTTACTCTAAGTAACTCATACCACGCCACTCTGCAGAGCTTCCATGTATGAAATCTACAGAAAAACCTTGCGCATATTAGCGACCCCGAATTTTACATTGTTTTTTTCGAGCTCGTGGTCGAGTCCGGTTCTTGTTTTTGGAGAATGGTGAAAGTGTAAATTGTGGTCTTTTGTTTAGGTTAAAGTTGTTCATGGCTGGATCAAATCTCATTTACTACCATAGATTTTGAATCATGGTGATTGTAATCTATTGCACGACAGAAAAAAGTCTTCATTTTAAGAATAAATACATGTAAATTAATCTGATAAATGTGTAACTATAGCCATTTAGTAGTTCTTTATTTCAACTCATTATACCTTAATAGAAAAAATATGTATCAAAATCACTCTTTCTCAAGAATTATGGACGGTACTAGATAATTTGCAGGTTAAAATAAATATTTATATTGATATAATAGTATTGGGCATTAATCAGTGTATTGTATTACTATGAAAATAAATCTTTTTATTTTTAACAAATGAAATGTACTGAACATGTTTAAAGAAAAACTTTGTACAATTCCACAATATGATTTATTTTACCGATCGATTTCAACGTCTGAGCGTCATTGTCAAGGTATACAAGATGTGTACCTTGACAATGACGCTCAGACGTTGAAATCGATCGGTAAAATAAATCATATTGTGGAATTGTACAAAGTTTTTCTTTTAACATGTTCAGTGCAACTAAATTCCACCAAGTATCGCCTGCCTCCATTGCCATCAAATGAAATGTAGTTTCTACAGCCAGCAAAATATGATCACCCGAAATAGACCGCAGCGTCATAAAACGACCCTTTTCCGCAGGTCTTGAAGTAGTGAGAGGAATTTGGGGAGTTGAGAAGGCTGGTGCCTTAGAAAGAGAGTTTGTCTGTCAACGAGACATGCACAATGCACATTTCCTTCCGTAGGCGAAGTGCAGGACATTGTGAAATCCCGTGCATTCAAAGAAAGAAGTCTTTCAGTTTAGCTCTTGCGGTGTCCCACGATATGATTATGAGTAAAATTTCTAGCATGGTTTATTAAAAAAGTCTTTATGGTGGCTCTTTTCAATCTCTATATATCGCCGATCACAATAGAAAAGTGAATGTGGCTATATCGCATCCGCAAAGTTGCCGCGTAACCGTACTCCCCGTCGCCCGCGCCGGCAGGCGGAACCGGACTCGACCGCGCGCTCGAAAAAACGATGTAAAATTCGGGGTCGCAAATATGCGCAAGGTTTTTCTGTAGATTCCATATCTCGAAGCTCTGTAGAGTGGCGTGGTATGAGTTACTTAGCGTAACCAGGAGGCACCAACTACTTTTCTCAACAAATATGTAAAAATTTGACTGAAAATAGGATCCGCCATTTTGTTGGGTATCTATGGTTAATATGAAATAAAATCTTCAAAAAGCCATCAAATGAAAGAAAAATAAATGTATAATAGAATGGTATAATAGTATTTTCCATAACTCAATCCATTAAAGTACAGCAAGAGGTTAAGTTTGGTAATTCACAGAGAAAATGGAAGGCGGGCGTTTTATGCGAAATTTGTTCAACTTTGACCCCATATATATTGTTAATGTGCAAGTACAGGAAAAAAAATGCGCCATGTTATGCACAAACTATTTCAAAATGTTGATGTGAATTTTCAACTTCCGGACTCAAAAAAAAAGTTTTAGAGGTTCTGGCCAGCTTTTTTCGATTTCAGCCCACTGTGCGACGTCGTGTTTATTTAATTGTATTAGCGTAAATATATCCGTTCACACGTATCGACCACGGCACCCCGCCATCCACGGCGGCCGTGGACATCACGGCCCTCTTCAAGCCACGACTCGACGTCATGCCGTACACGACCCTTTGATCACTGTGGTCGCTTATGGTTCATACATGTCGACGCGCGGTTGTTCCGACTCGGTCTAGCACATGCGCATACGTTATTTATTTCAGTGTTTTCCTGGATTTGTGAGGTATAGCACGTTAATTGCAATGGCGGAATCAGTTCCATAAGAAGATTTTTACGATTTGGACGTCGACGTATTAATTACACATGTAGAAGAACGACCCGTATTGTGGGATAAGTCTTGGGAGTCTTATAAATTCAAAACGGAAACATCAGCTGCATGGAGGGAAATTTGCATAAGGCTAAACCCTAATTTCGAACAAAATTTCGTATAAACAGAGCATCCTCGTTTTTTTTATCCATCTTGATAGAATGAACAGTGTGGAAATTTTTTAAAAGGCCGTGCTATCCATGGCACGAGTCGTGTTGTCCACGGCGCGGGTTCAGGAATGCAAGGCGCCGCGACGTCCACGACGCACGGCGTGAAGTCGATACGTGTGAACCTAGCCTAACTGAATTCCTTTCCTATTCACCTTTGTGTGAATCGTATTATGGTGTGTGCCTTCGGGTGGGAAGAAAAAAATGGAGATATGCTTAGGCTTTGGAGATGTCGGAAGAGATTCTTCTTTCTGGCGTGTGATTTGAGTTAAGTCTTCACTGGTTTTCCACCAGGTCAGGTAATAAGCTGCCGACGTTTCGATATCAGTCAGCGTCACTCGCTGATGACGATAGCGGAGTCAGCGAACGAAAATTCGGAAGCCCATTACCTGATCTTGGGCGCGATCAAGGTTCTCTATATCGCATACGTTCACCTTATCGTTGTATTTCAATTTCGTTCTTGAGAGTGAAAACGTGATCGCCATTCTTCAAATTTTGTCAGCTGCTTTAAACAACTAGTTTTAATTGAGAGAGTGTGTTATTAGGACAGTGCAAGTAAGCATTAGACTGCCCAACCCATATAGAGAGTTTTGCATTTTGGATAACGATAACGACAATGCAAAAGAAGGAACCGTGATCGTAACCTATTTGGAGATGTTTGTAGGACTTCGAATGATGCGCGCCAAGGATGCGATTTTTTTATAATCATATCCATGACCCGTATATTTTTTGCTCTGCGAACTTCCTATCAAAGGCTCAAATTCTACCTCCCTCTGTTTTTCTTTTACAACGCGAGTATTCCTTTTTTCCTGAATCGATTTTCAATAATATCCTCTGGAAGGGTCAATCGGACTTAAGGAAATATCGCTGAGACTGCAATCTAGTGCACTACGCCCTCAGGGAAATCAGGACACTGGGCGTGATATCGAAGAACCTGGGTTCGAATCCCAGTCCAGGGTGGCTATGTTTGAACCGCTCGAGATAATTTCGATCTCGTAAATAAGATGTCACGTGGCACAATAACGAAAGGTTCGAGATTTCGGTGTGTTTGAAACATTCGGATGGATAACTTCGTCTAATATGTCTGTTCGTCTAAAGGTGGCTTTACACATGGAAGTTGACAGATATGGAAGTAGCGAATGCAGCGAAGTATCGATTTTTATCGCTACTTGCAGGGCATAGCTCTGCTTATACATTAATTCCGGCTTATCCGCAAATAAATGAATAGAGGAACTAAGGAGGCGAAAGGAGGTAAGTTCAAAACAACGAATATGGCGTACCAAGTTCAAATGCAAAGAAGAAGACGAGCTCTTTTAGCCGTAGCTCTTTCGGAGTTGGTGAGTGGTTGTCGACCGAAGAGAAGACGACGTTTTTGGGTGAAGGAGAACCTTGTAAAAAGGGCTGGCCTTTCCCTAGAATATAATCTTTTACTCACAATATGCCCAGCATTTGTTTTAAAAATATGCCCATCATGCTCTCAAAACATGCTCAGAAAAAGGTTGTGACCATTTATCCACCTCATTAAATGCATTCTATCACAATGAATTTGCAGCATAACTACTTATAATGTACAATTACTCTCATTTTAAACTTTCTTGCCTTTCACTACAATGAGCTGGCACTTACTTGCTCCATCCACTGAAACTACCTTTTCGTCTATAAAAAAACTACCACACGACACTTACCAGGTTCGATGGACCATTCTAGGCCATATAACATCCCTGCATTCACATTCGTTGAGCCAGCCAAGCTTGGAGGACAGGAAGCAATGACAGGGTTAACCTATGCACATACAACCTCATGAAGAATGCCTTCCCCCGTAATGAAATAATTCAGGCTCATTTCAACACTTTTAATAGGTAAATTATTATGTTCAATGAAACATAGGTATGGGCACAAAATAGAAAAATAATAATAAAATCCACCGACAAGGGCATAGCTCTATCCTTTCACAAAACACTATCACAGTCTTTTTATCACAGCCAAATTATGAGTTCGATAAGAGTGATGAAATCCGTATCTCTCGGCGAAACCACTTCGATGATAATTAATCTGGCTATCTTAATAAGTGGAAATCCTCCAGAAAAACTTTGGGTATGCTTAATGGACGACGAGATTATACACAAAGGACTGCGCTTAAATTGCACATGGAAAATAACGCTACCAGAGCAAAAATAACCCAATTTGTCGCTCACATCACCCGCATTACAAATGTAGGGTACTTAAAACAACTGTTTTTAATGGATATTTAAGTAAATACTTCTGGTTACTAACTTAATTTATCGGGAAACAAAGCCAACGAATTTTCACATCAGAAAGTAAACAACGAAACAACGGCGAATCACAAGTCTGTGGCCGTTCAAATGTGAGCCTACGCGCCTGCGAAATAGTTCCTTCGTATTGTGTAATGAATCCTGTTTCAAACTGCGTTAAGGAGAATATCAAGCTAATTTTTTATTCAAACCAGTTGAAAGACATTTTTGGAAGGTAATATCAACACAGCTTTTAATAAAATACTTATTTAATATATGAACCAAACAGAATATTTCACCGGATGTTTTGTAATACTATCGCTGAATCGAAATGCTACTTGCAGGCAAAATAGAAGCCAGTCTATTTTCCTTGCAAGTGCGAACCGCGGTCGATTAGTTCCGCTATCGACCCCTACTGCCATGGAAGTAGGTGCTTACACATCAAAGTACCACTTGCAAGCGACTTGCTAGGCTACTGTCATGGAAGTAACTTCCATGTGTAAAGCCGCCTTAATAAAGCGTCTGATATGTTCATTATTGTGACTCTGATCGAGATATTCGACTCCATCAACGATATCCCGGTGAAAAAACCCGATCGGAAAGGCTGTGTGAAATTTTACGAATGATTTAAATACACCAAAGTCTCTAACCCTTCGTGATTCTACCTTGTGTTACTTGATCGGAGTTATCTCGATGGGTTCCAACACCCCTCCCCCAGGAGAATGATTTTTTCAATGTGAATTTCACATTAATGAGTGATTAATAGTGGGTGACTCCTTTAAAGTTACTGCGTGGCCAATTCCGTAGTTCTTTGAAATTCTCTACGATAAACACCTTAGTTCCTTAAAGTTAGGCTTTACCTCGTGCCAAGCGGGGCTTAACGCACGAATACGGGTATCTTTGGCACCATATGTATGTACCAATAAAAACACCTCGCTCCCCAAAGCCTTTATTAAATTCACTGAGGAAGAGGACGCCAGAGTAGCTTAACTGGTTAGAGCGTTCGGCGTGATATCGAGGGGTCTGGGTTCGAATCTCATCTGGATTCAAGGCAAATGATTTTTTCACCATGAAATTTACACAGTTGTGAGACCATTTCGCTGTTGTGGTTGTGGTAGTCGAGACGCCGGGAAATGTGCGTATTTAAATAATGAGGTCGCAGCCAGAAAGATGGAAGGGGGAGGGTGATGGAGAGGGTGTGAATGTAGTCTTCGAAAAGAACCCGTCCTAATTCATCGGACCCGCGTGACACCAAAGTGGTTTATTTTGGATTGAAATGAAGTGTTGCGTATGACATGAGGCTTTTGAGAGAATGGACAAGGAGATGTGTCTCCCGATAATTGTACTTTTTTCTGCCGTCTTGAGTGAGCTAACCGCTGTGTTTTTGAAGGGGGAAGGATGGTGGAAGAGAATAAAAGCATACAGTTTGGAAGAATATCAAATAAAGGGCAGTGGAATTGGAATCTTAAAGGGACAAATGTTTCACCTGAGGGTGGAATAGAGGAAATGAATTAGTAAGAGCGCTTTTGAGGACATGAAAGCATGAGATGAATAGGGTTCATTCGGTGAGTGGGAGTACATACAAGTTAAACACTGTGGGCCACAGCTACAGTGTGTGGCAGGAGGTGGCTTTCGTCAGCTGAAAAAGGGCCTTCAAGGCAAATAGTGCTGAACAAGGAAGGTGTTATGTAATAAAGAGAGTTCCGCACTTTTTATGCTGGGGTTTCGTATAGTGTTTGAGGAAATGTTACCGATTTGATTGGCTATCTCTCTCGCATTTTTACCATTCATATAGCATATGTATATGAGGTATAGGGCAGGAAAAGAATTGATGTCGGCCTCAAAGCCTTGCGATCAGAATGTGTCAATTAACTTTTATGTTGCCTTTACTTAGCTTATCATTTTCCAGTGTATACCAACTCAGTTCTGGTAATAGCCTTTTTGTCACTTGCTGGTCGCTTGTGGTAGGTTATAACGGAACGTCTGGCTGTAATTTATATTGATTTTAATTTGAAGCTTTATCCTTTTAAGGGTACGGTTACTAATCTCGCTGCGTACCTTCTCGAGATGAAGTGTAACTGAAGTAAGAAAACATCTATTCTTTACCTTGTCCCCCGAAAACCTTCCAAAATTTCGATTGATTAATCATTTTCTCCGCTGGAAGAGCTTAACCTCTTGGGAGTAGGATAGGTAATGGAATATGAAAATTTCTCTCCGGTTCCTTGTTCTTCTTTACCGTCGATGGTAACGTAAATCGTGTGAAACCCACATCTCTTTCGAGAACGTATGGGCAGTGATGTGGAAAACACGTAAGTCTACGGAAAAGAGCATTCACATCTCGTGTAAGAGAGAAGACAACGTTGTTGGTGGATGAGAGAAAAATACGCAGGAGGCGAAAATTGGGAAAAAATTGAGCTCGCCCGCCGTGGGTCTTGCTTATGGCATTATTTCAGGACATTTTATCTTTCCGTAGTAAATCTGTCACTCACTTGTATTTCTCTGTAACGTCCCGTTGAAATTCCGTCCCCGTCCGTGTCGGAGCATTCAAACGGCGAATGTGGGTCGTATCTGTTTTCATTGGATAGGGAGAGATGGAGCAAAGGGGGAGAAAGGCCCCTTTTCCCTCTGTGGCAGTTTGCTCTTGCGACCGTTTGCTTAGGTCTCTCTGGTGTAATGCAAATGGCGCCTCGTACTCACGGTTTAGCCGATGAGTAATGTCCTCAGCGCAATCTTGTCCTTGACTCAGGCATCGTAATGGGTATTCACTCACGAATGGTTTTCTTATTATTTAGCGCTATTGTTTCTCTTATCTTTATTTCCTTGTATAGTTCCTTTAGTTGATCATTACTCACCCCTTTTATTCTCTGTTTCGTTGTTATCATTTCACCAGTGCGTATAAATTATTTCGTGGACTTGTGGTGGATTTAACAGTTGCGGGTCATCTAAGTATTGGAATGTGTCACCTACGTTCCCGCATACCACGCAATGCACAAAAGAGGAGAATGATTGCTCTTAACGGATGCGTTGTGACATGCAAAATGCGCATGGCGGTTACAGTCTCGGGTTTAGTGGAATTCCTTCATGATAATGGTTAAGGTAATACTCCAATTCTACAGGAATATTTATTCTCACAAGGCCACAAGGTTTCGATGCTGCGCATCATCATTATATTCTTATATAATTGAAGTATTTCCATTATATCTTATCAGTAAGTATAAGTGCATCCAAATTGAAAAATGTTGAAAGTAGATAAATAAACGTAGAAATAAACAAGCTTTCAGGTGCATTTTACGGTATTAAATTCCGTTTTCTCGTTTGAAGATAGAGCATCTCAAACTCCAGTATTTTGATTTGTTTTACGGACCGTTGATCCTGAAGTGCTCTCCGCACTGCATAAACATTCCGTTAAAAAATCTCCCCCTCTACCGGGATGGGAGACCAGCCTACCAACCCCAATCACTTCGCATGGAAGCTAGTTTATCAATTACTTATCGCAAAATAAGACATCTGAACGACATATATCATTCATACATTGAACGCTGTTAATTATCTCATTCCTATCTTCATGCCGAGTGGACATTATCTTCTCCAGAATCATAATACAAATACTGATGTGAATCAGACATAACTTGGGGCAGAGTCACCGTTGTACGGTGTTGTTTTTGTCTTTCACTTTGATTCTGACAATAAACGGGAATACAGATTCCGTTTTGAAAACCCTTGAGTGCATTTTAATGTTCACTGATTGAAAAAGAGCGTCATAAGCTGCGAAGAATACGGCCGAGTGCTTAGTCAGTCGACTGCAAATATGAGAGCAGAGCACATCTGGGACGCCGGAGGAGAAGACATTACTCGAGACTTAATTGCATAGTCGTGTCGTGCAGTTCCCCTCATGGAATCCTGAGAATATCATCGTCTGAATGCGGATAGACATGAGGTTTGGTTGGCGTGGGAGGAAATTTACCCTTTGGGATAATCAATGGCCAGTAATTTTCCATTTAAGGTGGTTCCACCGTAAAATGACTTAAATGTCATTTTATTCATATTCTGTCTACTTGTAGAAAAAGTTGTCCTATATCTGATATGAACAACAAAATAATACCTTTCCACGCTATTTTATTCTATAATTGAACTTGAAATTACATGGTGTTCAATGGGAGAATGAGAGAAACAGGGGGAAAGATAGTATTTTTCCTTAAAATACATATGCCATTTTCGTGGAAAACTGTCTCTAAGAAGGAAATAATCCAGAAAAATTGAATAAAAATAAAATACAGGCATATTACCACCTTATTTCTCTGGTTATTGAAGAATGAATGCCGTAATTGAAGTCAAAATGCGGTAATTCGTAGGAATTGGCGCTGTAGTCGGCTCCTATGGCTGGAAAAAGTGCTCATTTAAAATACATTCGTGGAATAATCTGAATATTTTGTACCTTACTTTTGGGATTCTATAGGTGCATTGCATCAGTGAAAGCAGGATTTTTTTGACAAAATATAAAAAATGTGGAATTTAGTATTTTTTTGACTCACACAGTCAAGGCGGAACCTCCTTAAATAGGTAGGCCCGCAAGAGTGGGGGGATTTCGGATGAGGGATTTCGTCTACTTACAAATACCATTTGAAAATGTTACTCTTTTGAAGAGTCGATATTACTGAGAAGTAGAAGAAACGGACATAATGCGTGGGTAAAGCTGCGAAAAGAGGTGGGTCATTCCATGCCAAAGCACCGACAAAAATGCAAAAATTGCCCTCAATATCTAAGATTTCCACGACATTTTTGTTTGTTTTTCTTATAAGGCCCAAGTCTGCACATAGAATTATTATTTTTTTAACAACCCCTGCACTTAAAGCTGAACACTCTGGAGGGTGGATTGAGCGTTAAGGAGGGAAAATATACGTCACTAATTCGCAAAAACTATTGGGTGATTGCATATTTTTTCCACGAAATAAAATTAAACAGCCCACTAGATTTATTTCGCAAGAAACTGCCAAATCATTGCAATTGCTGGAGACAAAATGTGTAAGTTACACACAGTTAACACAAATGTTAATTTTTTGCGGAGATACGGGGATATGAAAAATTCGGCATTGGTAAAAACAAGTCCCAGAATTTTCCCATTTTTTTCAGATCTAAGAAAGCTAGAAAGTTCCGGTAAGAATGTATTTGTACAAAAAACATTCGTGCATCATATTCAACAGTCAAATTTGAAAATTTAAAATATTTTGAAATTAAAAAAAATATTTGAAAGTTAAAAATTAAATTTGCAAAATGTACCCCACCTTCGATCCATCTCAAATTTTAGAATCTTGTTGTCCTTTGTATTGGCAAGGAAGCTGCAAAGTTACTTCATGGCAATATTTCATATACGGGAGAAAAAAATAGTTTCACTCAATAGTTTTTGCGAATTAGTGACTTATATTTTCCCTTCTTAACGCTCAACCAACCCTCCAGAGTGTTCAGCTTTAAGTGCAGGGGTTGTTAAAAAATAGGGACGGAAGAATAAAATTCTGTAGACATAAAATGATTGTGGAAATATTTTACTTATCTCAAATTTGAAAATTAAAAAAAAAAACTTTTTAACGACCCGACACATTTAATTAAAAGTTAGTGATTCTCAAGAGAAGGAATAAAAAAAACAATATCCTTATGAAGAACCTGCTCCCCCCTCACTTTCTCTTCCCCCATCCATCTCTGTGGATTAAAGTTGTGCTGATAGAAGTAATCGGACCATTACGTCGGCAATCAATTACCTTGCCACTGACGGACAGGAATAAAGGGAAAATTGGCTGAATTTTCTCAAGCCTTCCCTTTTCTCCAATTAATATCGATGTCCTCTACTTTTGCCTCTTTCGTGGAGTGAGCCCTTTGAGAATTCACTCCCTGTCCGTCGAAGCCTCCCAGGAGTGAACTGACCAACGTCTGGCACGGTTATCCATCCCCACCAAGGGATCCAAAATTACTTTTCCACCTGAAAGGGCACGTTCTTAATTTTTCTCTCGTTCCCTGTTGAGTTTCCTGTGTTGGTCTTCTTTTTACCATTCCCTACGTATATCTCCCTCTCCTATTATGTCTTCTTGTACTATTTGTTTGAAGGAAGAATAAAGAAGACGTCTATGCAGTTTTCCACTAAGAAATGTTTAATGATACCAGTTTCGAAGTTTTTTTAACGCTTTTTAGAATAATTGAAACCGATAGAATTAATTATTTCTGGGTCAAAATGGTGAACTTTATTTTTCCTTTATACATAAGTTCCACCACATCATTCCTGGAACAGTATTATTAATTTAAGTATCTTATGATTTTTATTGGGATTTTTCCCAATAAATTATATAAAGGTGAAATGAAATCCACTGTATGATTGCATCATCTGGTGCAAAGGAAAACGGGTTAATGGATTAGATTCATTCAATCACATAAAGGTTAACGTAATTTTCTGAGACGCACTACACCCTCTTGGTGTGGATATGCTAGCCAAAAGAATCAAAGAGGTGAGTCATTTTATACGTAAGAAATGTTACCAGTTAGGTAGCGCTTAAAGGTGGGTGGTGCAGGTTGAAAAATTGGATGAAGACACTTGAAAGTCATAATGCTGAAATGACAGCTTTGGGTCAAGTATTTGGGCCGTGGTGTACAAGTATAGTCCTTCAAATTTGTAGACGTTAATACTAGTTGGTGATCTTAATGTTTTGACTTTTGCAGTCTTTACATCTCCTCGGACTGAATTTCAAATATGGGTAAAAAATTATTTCACGACTAATAACTCGGACTAAAAATGTTTGGTTAAAAGGGAAGTAGGCATCTGTTTCTTAAACTGTGAAGATAAATGTTTTGTAATTTTTTCTGTTATCCGAATGGATTTATGTTTGGACAAAATTGAGGAATGTAGATTGATTAAGTGAGAGCTAACTACCTCCAGAGAAAATTTCATATAGCCTAATATGCTTTGTTTTTCTTACTCTTGTCAAGAGTTAGTAATTTCGCAATATTTATTTTGTTATGATATTTGATATAAATACATGATATACAATACATTATACATAATACACAAAATCTTCAAAATATTGCATCATCATTATAAACCCATTGGCCATGAGAATAAAAAATGGGTTTTCGCACAAAAATTACTACTACCATCTGTATCTTTGCGATACACCCACGGAAAGAATTTGAGATGTTTATTGTCATTCTTATATACATTTTTTGAAGGACAGAAATAAACATATTTTGAATCACAGTACATTAGGTACAAATGCATATATCACATATATTATACATTTATAGATGATATTGATATTACATACATATTCTAAAATTGTGTAATTATATTGTACATTTT
The DNA here is from genome assembly GCA_963573305.1 of Pyrrhosoma nymphula. Classification (NCBI taxonomy): domain Eukaryota; kingdom Metazoa; phylum Arthropoda; class Insecta; order Odonata; family Coenagrionidae; genus Pyrrhosoma; species Pyrrhosoma nymphula. Next base: position 73,959,658 of record OY754338.1, on the reverse strand, counting down.
ATGGTCCCGCTAAGTCCATTATTGGACTTGTCAGCAGGTGCCATATATTTATTACAATTTAAATTTATTTAATATCCGCTGTTAATTCATAATAATGCTTTCAAAATGTCGTAAGATGAAATTTCATTTTTATGTAAAGTCATCCTTTGAATTTGAAAGCTGTTTCCTTGAATATGTTTCGTATAAAATTACTCCCACTACATACCTATGGCGTAAATGAGATATTTTACGATGGGCCTCATTCACTTCCTCGATCACCCTTCAACAGCGAACAGCGATGATATAGATCGCATTACCCACTTCCGGAGTGGTGAGACAATTTAATTTCCTGAGTGTAATTAAATGCCCCTCTGTCTAGGTTACGGGCTTCCATATGTAAAAAAATATAAATGATCCAAGTAAACTGCTTCCTTGACGTTTAACATATGTGCTGCATTGGAATTGGTAGATATAAAGTTAATCCAGAAGTGCATATTTTGAATTTGATATGCTGAATATTGAATTAGAATAATAGGCATAAGATGAAAATTTCAAAATAGGCATTTTAAGTGTAATTTAAGCCTCAAAAACCAAGCTAAATATATATTTGATGTATTTTCAATTTAGCTAAAATCAGTCAAGCATATGTTTTCACTAAGGATTTCAAGTTGGAATTTTGATACCGAATGTTTGTCATTTATTAATTGTTGAATATTGTATTGCATTATTAATAAATATTTGAGAATTTAGAGCAACCATTTTTGTAAAAAGTATTTCAATATTCAGGTAAAATTACAGCATACTATCGACAATGGAAATGTAGCGATGAAAATGTTCTTGGATGACTCATGATAAATTATAAAAATGGGCCATACTGAAAATTTTTTCCCAGTATTACCTACCTCTCTTTATTAAAACGTAATTTTGCTGAAATGTTCCACCTAGGGAATGGATGGACAAAGGGCATATTATTTGACATGGGAAAATGTCGAGATGAACTAGGGAAAAACTAATTCCAATCAACTACTTTTTGTTCCCTTTAATCAACGAGGGTGTGAGGGACAGGGCGTTGTATTGATTCTTGCATGCAGTATTGATGAAATATTGGTGGTACAGCCATTGGAGTTAAGTTGTCAGTGTCCCATTGATTTCCCGTTGTTACATCGTGACTTAAATTATGCATTTTTGCAAAAGGTAGTTGCTCTCATAAACTTTTTACTTTGCACCACCGCTAAAATTGCTTTGGTTTAGATATTTTATGAAATGTATGCTGAAACAGAGTTTGACTCATTCTTTTTTGGTATAACATAGAATTATAATTGTCGAATAATCTTTGATATCGGGAGATTGTTTTTTGTAAAAGTCAAGTCACGACCGTAAATAAAGTGGATTAGGCTGATATTTGTTTCACTTTTCAAAATCCTCTGAAGGTGTTCCCAGTTATTAAGCTTTGAAACCAATCAGTCCTACTTCATTTAATGTTCCCATAATATAACCTGTGCTGTCCTTTATTGCGACTTTGTTCTTCTTCCATGCTCCCCAAGGCCGGGTTATGGTGCCAGTATGACGTAATATTGGAAATAACCTTGCCAGTGCTCTGATTATCAGTTATAAGCTTGTACTGAGATCCTTAGTCGTCAAAATCCCATGTTATAAATGCAAAAAGCAATGTTTTCCCCATACAATATAACAACTCTTTATTAGGGCCATGATCGTTAAGTATCAACGTAATTTGGATTTACTGTTTTCAGATATTCCTCAGTAATACATGGAATACGCAATATTTTTCTCACCGACACATTTCCAATGTAGTCGTCTTTCTCTATGGTTTCAATTTCGCCCATTGGATTTGGTTATGGATCATGAATTACGTTAGCTACATCTACATAATATCCTGAATTCAGCAAGTTATCTCAAGGATGTGCAGGAGGTGAAGTTGTTACCAGTATGAACTACACTATACTCTACAAAAGTTCATGAACATTTGACTGTAAATGCATTAGCCAAAATCTGTCGTAGGAGGTTAACATTTGCCTACATCCACTACACAATATGCTACCAATGTTGTAGAAACTACGAGTATCAATGTATTTTACAACTAAATAAATGCACGGGGATAAAAGAATTATAAAGAAAGCATGCAAGACATGCAGTCAGTACTACGTAGCAGATTTAGAAACGTGCATTATTTAGCAAATATTTAGCTACTCTACCTATCGACAAACTTAATTGTAAAGTTTTAGTGGCAGACATTATTGTCTATCATTGTTCGTGGGAATAATTACACTCTTTTTAAGCATTAAATATTCCATATGTATCCTAAATACTTCTTAAAGGTTGGCCTAAAAGAGCGATGAATGGTGTTTTTTCATTTCGTGGGTTCCGATCTAAATATACTCACATTATCAATTTTACTTAGTCGTAATGCAGTTAGAATGTATACACATTGTTGTTTTCTTATATTGGCCTTAAAATCGGACTAATAAAAGAAAAAAATAGAACCTTTATAATTTAGCTTCACAAAAAATGTGCTCTGCCGAATAAATTCATTTTTCTCACCAGTAAATAAGGATATTGGGCCAAAATACCTCACTTAGCCTTTTTTTGTCGAGATTTTGGACGTAGAATTTCCCCGAAAGAGAAACGGAAGTTATGGGATGGCAAGTTACTCGCAGGTTCACTTTTTGTTCCCTGAGGTGTTCGGCCGAGGGGAACGAATAAAAATGGGACAAAAATATCAATTCACGATGACATTACGCTCGCGGGACGGCGGGAATGAATTGAATGCGTAAATGGCTACACCGAAGGCGAGCAGAACGAATTTCTATTTTTATTCTTAGACATATCTTTCGCAAAGAAATTCATGTCATAACAAAAGAGGATCTGGTGGTCTGATTCTCCGCCTGGACCCTCTCCTTTCATGCTCCCACATTCCTCTTTCCGTTACTTATTGGAGATCTGAAACATACAGAAAAGATCACAAATAACATGAGCAGAAAACCGATTATTCACGTCAGCTTTTATGCTCAGTGTGCAAAACTGGCGATAAGGGAACTCACCATTGTCTTGCTGTACTAGGGTCAAAAAAGAGCAGCGTCATTATTTTTTAATTCTTTCGAGAAACATGAATGACGAAAAATGACCATGTTCCACTCTACTCCATAAATTATACAATAGGTATATACATTTATTTTAGACCCAAAAAGTGACGAAATTAGCCGATTTTCATGCAATGAACAAATCATTGTGAACTTTATGATGACAATATTTTTCTTTCATGTATGTGTTTGAAATAGATGTATCTTAACTTGTTTTAAAGCCCATGCACATACGCTGCGTCGTTTTCGGGTCATTTCATGGTGTTTTGTTAGTCGTGGACATTCCGAATTCTCTACATCTAAAACCAATGAAGATATTCTCAAATCACTTTCTTGTTTTGTGGGTATCAAAACCTGCTACTGAATCCATATTTCTGAAATGAAATGAATTTTTTATTTTCTTAGTAAATGATAATTTAATGCTGAGTTAGTCACAGGAACAATATATATTGAAATACTATTAATACAATATTCCACCCCTTATATCCCAGCATCTGTGAAGCACATAAAGTTGCAATTTTCGCATATCAGAGCACAATTTCTCATGAACAACATGAGCTGCTATTAGTAATTTTATAATAATATATTACAAATATATTAGAAAAATATGGAGAAAAGCATTTCAGTTAATGGAAAATGGACTGCATTAACAGGACATATTTGTCGTAGCAGTGTAAATGAAGCCATCATTTGATCTTTATGACACATTATTGCGTAAGAAACTCAGCATAGTAAATTCTTCACGGGTTTCCAGCCGAGTCAGGAGTTCAGGTACCAGCTTTTCTATGACTAACTCTGCCATCGTTTTTAGTGTGATTGAGGCCAGGACCTACATATTTCCGTGTTAACCTTGGGTCAGGATGTCAATAATTGGTTGTCGAGAGGAGTCTTTTCGCGCCAAACCCGCGTTTTTTATTTTCCCCGGTAATCTTAATTTTGTTGATGACAGGTTTCCAGGTTTGGCTTAGTTCCGTATCCCGCGCATCTGTTAAAATTCCGTTTTTCAAGCTGGATCTCAATGACCTTCTTAGTCAATCGGTCTCAGTATCCTTTGGCTGTGCCAATCAGTTTAGCGTCATCAAAGGCGATTGTAATTTCACGGGAAAGGCTGTGCTCTGGAAAATCTGATTTTTCGGGGTACACAAATATCTTGATCTTTTGCGGTTGTTATTCAAAAATCCTCTCGTGACAGTTGATGAATTTTGGTATTTTCTATCTTTATCGGTTGGTATTTATTTTGGAAAAGTGCAAATATTTCCTTTATGCTAATTGTCAGGAGTCACCTTTGTAGAATGTCTTTTTTCTTCCTGATTCACCAGACAGGATTCGCGTGACTCCTGTTCGCTATAGAAGCTCTTAACAAATCCCGCTGTTTCAGTGCATCCAGTCTAGGAGATTCGGAAGTAAGCAAACGTTTGGAACTCATTTCAAAAGCAAGCTGTTAAAACTTATGAGGTAATAACTTACGGATGATAGACCGAATAACTTTTTTTTGCTAAGGGGCCAAGGCAAAGATGTATTTGCTCTGTGTTACTGCCCTCCCTAGCGCTTGGGGTGATACATAAGTGAACTTTGGTGTATTCTGGTGGCAGGCTGCTTCTTAGTTAACCTTTGTCGATTCTCTTCCCATTCTTCTCTAAACTTAATTCTTATGCAAGACCTATTTCATTCTTTGAATTTTTCGTTTTTCACGCATTGAACTGTGTTTTTGTTCATCTTCCTTAATTTTATTTCGCCTAGTCAAAACCATTCCATTGATGAAGACCCCATTTTTAGATCCAGAGAATGAAAATTCATCACTGATTTTAGGGAACACTTGACCCATAACCCTAATTTTAAAGGTTAAGATATAAATTTTCTTGCAGATTCATCTTTTTCTACGAAATGCCATATGAAATAGCTGTATCTTATGTGGACAAGAAAATTAACTTCATATTCTTGATTAGTAGGTAAAGGATTTGAAATATGCTCGCCTTATACTATGTAAAGGTTGATATCATTACAGTCTTCAATGCAACATTGAAATACATTTATGCGTAGTAACATTTTTCCTGTGACTAACACATGCCCTGTTACTTACACATGACCTGTAACTAACAGACCTGTTAGGGAACTTCTGGAATCTTTTCTCATTCATAAATTTCGACTTAAATCTGGACCAACTCAGCATCAGGCAGTCATATTGGAAAACTTTCACTGAAAGCAGTGAGACCAATCACCCTCTCCAACTTTTGAATTACCAGAGGAAAAGTTTCAGTTTTGATGTGTTATTCACAGGCCATAATAGGAAATTGCGAACATCGGTCATTACGAATATAGGATATATAGGATCAAATATTATATTTTATATTATTATGTACCATTCACTCATTATGCGAAAATGAATTGCTTATTATCTTGAGAAACAGTAAAGCTACGAGAACAGTGAAAACATGTCCTGTGACTAACTGTTAAGTTGTTGACAGCCATTAAATACTATTAACTAGGAAAAATACCTTAAAAAACTGTGGATATGTATCTATACGTTTAAGCTAAATTAAATAAGCTATCAGGTGATGTATTGATAATAACTGGAAAATGATATTTTTTCGCCATGCAGTGATCACTTACTGTGGAATGACCTTTTCAAGTTATTTGCGTTCAAAGTGGTGCTACCGTTTTTTTCATCGGCTATAACAGTTTCTTTTTTCAATGATGCCAGATAAAAAATATGGAAATATCCTTTAAAATGTTCCCGCAAATCAAGTAGGGTAAAACTAAATAAATTTTAATATGCAGTTCATCTTTTTACAATAGGATAATTTGTTATCGAAATCTTACGCCTCAGACTCGCGCATCTCCACTTTTTGCTTGGACATAAGTGTTCCAGTTCCACAATATCACTCCTGAATCTTCACCTCTGGTCCTTCGAGAATGATTTCTTTTCATAAATTTATTACTAACGTATTAGAGAAATTTATATTTAATATGAGGCAAGTGTCATTCCCTCTACTTTAGTTATATTTCGTCTATCTGAGGCATCACAACTGTAAGCAGGCTTTCCATGAATTCCATCTGATCAGCAATATCGTAATTTTGTCACTCGGTGGCAAAATGTATACTACAATTGGTGGAAAAATCATGTTTCTTAGAAAAAGGGTAGCACAACGTAGGTATTTTTCCACTCCTGATGCTTTACGTCATTTTCAACGGACAGTGTACTGCTCCTGAAACTGTATACAAATGGTTCGTAAACCAGGAGACCAGGATTCCATAGAAAAAAATCTTTACCACTGTCTGCGTTTGAAACGCTGTCTGCGGTACCCCTGGAAGAAGAGACAGTTGATTATCCTCCGCACCAGCCCGATTCACATCAACCGAACTTCTGCTTGAATTGCATGGGAGACTCATCAAAAGAAGAGAACTCGTGATAACTTCGAGGGTGTTGAAAGTTTTGCACTGAAAGTGCAGGAATAATTATAGGGGGTAGGGAATGAGTAAGCGTTAAAGTGAGGATGAATGAAGTATAGATATAAATAATCAGTGCTCTCAATCGGTGGCTTTCCACAAGGAAATGGACTTTTATGGAAGTAGCGAGTGCAGCGATGTCTCGATTTGTATCGCTAATTATATGGCTTCGTTTTGCTTACACAATACCACCGCTTTTTTCTCAAATAAGTGAAAGACTGAATATAAACAATGAATATGGCAATTGGGGAAATAGCCTAATATCGGCAATCATTGCCTAAGTATATCGCACTGTTCGAGTGACAATGGCATTCCTACATTTTATAAATTTGTATCATCATTATCAGTAGTCATCAATCCGAAGATTTATTTGCATCAGCTCTCCATTCCTCTCTCCTCAGTGCCATCCGCTTCATTCCTACATCATTATTTACTTTAACGTCTTTAATGATTTTCTTGACGTATTCCATTCGTGGTCTTCCTATATAATTCTTCCCATTTATTTCTCCTTCCAATAATGTTTTCATTTAGCTGCGGTATCGCCAAATGTGTCTAATAAGTTTGTGTCTCTTTTTCGCAGTGTTTTCATTATGCTTCTTCGCTCTCCAGCTCTTCGTAGGACTTCTTTGTTGGTGATTCTCTCCATCCATTTAAAATTCATCATTCTTCGGTAATACCATATCTCCATTGCTTCCAATCTCCTTTGCTCTGCTGCTACTATTGTTCAGGCTTCACTGCCGTTTAAGAGCATGCTCCAAATATGTCTTAATCTTCTTCTTTAATAATATACATATATAAAAGATGATGTCCTGGCTGACTGACTGACTGTCTGATTCATCAACGCATAGCCCAAACTACTGGTGATAGAACCGTGAAATTTTGAAGATATATCCGTACCGTGAAGTATAGGCGTACTAAGAAAAGATTTTAGGAATAAACAAGTTTTGGGATTATTTTTACCCCATTAATGTTAACTTTTACCCCCATAAGAAAAGCATTGAATTCGGTGTAAGTATGTGTTTCTTTATTTGCTTTTTAAAATAACTTGCACTCAAGATAGAGAATGGAGATTTATTTCATAGAACGTACGAAAGAATGGAGTATTTCATTCTTTTATTCAAATTTCTTATACGATTCGTTGTTGTCCAAGTCTTGCGTTTTTAGCTCTAAATTCATCAATTTTTCTTCCTTTTCAGCAATAGAAATTTCCTTGGCAACCAGGCATGAATATACGAGTAAATTTAATAGCGATTTCATGGATTATTCTGCAGCATTAAAAGTTCAGGTTCAGTGACTAATTTGATAGTTGTACTCAAACGTCTACAGTTCTCCGTTCGCCTTTCCATCTCAATGACCATCAAAGAGGCACAAGGTCAATCGCTTCAAGTGTGCGGATAAAATCTGGAAAATCTATGCTTTTAGGGGTGCTCTCCTAAATTAAAAAGAGCATTATTTTCGCATATAACGATTAATATATTAAAGACATTGGCATTTGCAAAGCAGCAGTCCATAATTCTCAATATTCTTGTAGTTATGGAACGTCAAAGTTCGCAAAAATTTCAAATGTCTTTAGCGCGCAAGAAACGCCTTTCGGTTGGTGTGACGTCAGAATGCGAGTAAGCGGGTTTACGGGGTGTACCCCCGCCCCATGGTAATACAGCGATTCGGTGTTTCGTAGGGATGGGCGGTTATGGGAAAAAACCGGTGTAAGGTTAACCGGTTATTTTCAGTGAGTTAGAGTACTCCAGTTTTAAAAACTGAAGGAAAAAACTTTTTTTTCAGGTTTTATAACCTGAAGGTATAATAGGTTTTTAAAAGGTGTTGTTACGGATGTGATACATTAATAATCTCTCGTGAGTGCATCGGTGGTGACTTACTCTATATAATGTGATTATTATTGCAGCTACAAGGGAATTACTACTGCTTTTGGTCAAAACTTTTTCCGTTTCTAAAAAAAGCCGGTTTTTTCTCATTTTGGACAACTATAGTTTATAGTATACTGCTCAAATAAATGTATGTTAGTGGTGATTTTTAAAGTTAAGAAGCTAAAATACGACATGTTTGTGGTAATATTTCCGTGAAATATTTTACTTAAGTTATAATCGTTTCGGCATCACATTACCCGTAGTCAAATTATTATTTCCATCTCGAATGAGAAGAAGTAACTGGAATGTGTTTAACTACCTAAGCTAGCGCTCTAGTGTAATTAATATATATTACAATTCTCCAAGTTAACTTCTTCGCCCAGTAATTCAGTTTATCAGAAATTATATGAACACGAAAAGTTCCGATCACCCTCGTGAGTTGGCTATTATTCAGTAAAACACTTTCACCGAGAATTACTTCGGCGCACAATACGGATGGCTTATCGCATAGCCATGACGAATCTCATGCCTTCCCTTGGTTTTAAAAATTAAAATTGAGTAGAGATTATGTACAAATAACTCATGCTTAATTTCTCCACATACTCTCTCTCTCTCTTTGTTATATACTAATTATTATTGGAACTTTATGCATTCCCTTATATCCGGGCAGCTGTTCTGTTAGCAGGAGCAAGTAGTACCAAAATTCCCCGACAGAGGGCAGCCTTCCAGTTATTTCGCTCTGGTTATTTTCCGGTTAAACAAAAAAAATAACCGAATACTTAGTCGACTCCGATTAACCTGCGCAGAAAAACCTGCGCAGCTGCCTGCTGCAAGGCCTTGGATAGAACCATGGCCTTGGCTTGCAGTTGCTAGCAGCACAACTTGTAATATTCATTTATTGAGAAATATTTTTTTTCCAGTCGGTAGAGCATGAGACTTAAATTCACACACTAATACGATTACACACATTTATAAGATGGTACATTTAATCAATACCTTGCCCTCCACTTATCTTATCTTCTGTCTTCTTGACTCATTTAAAAAGTACATAGCACCCTTGTGCACACTTGAGCCATCACCTTTCACACATTTAAAATGCACTCACTTTTTTTCTCTGTTCACTTTTTATTCAGAGAAACATAAAATATGTGCATACATTAGACCACTCCTATGACGCACAGGAACGAAAGGCGATTCCCTGCCACGCTCCTCCTTGGTCACTCCTTTCTCCTCTCACAAAAGAAACAACGCAGGATGGTTGCTCTGATGCGCGATCCTCCTCCGTATTTCACTCTGCTCCCAACTTAATCAATTAAATTTATTGGTTTTTGCAGAGGGCGGTAAAAATTAATATGGTTTAGCAGTAGTTTATGGAATTTAAAATTGACTTTGAAGGGCCATTCTGTTACGAGATATGGTCATCAAAATATATATCAATTCACGCATTGCATACTCAATTACCGCAAATTATGAAAACATTACATAACATTGCAGAAGGAACTGATGAAAGGAGGACATACACAGCTGATTATGGTTCTTCAGCTAAAATCAATTTAAAAATGATTACTTTCGAATTTATTTGTTTATTGGTCGTATGGGATCATCTTCTTAGAAGTATTAACAACTTTAATTGCCTTTTACGGGAAAAAACTGTTTCCGTTGAGGTTGCATCAAAACACTTGCGGTGCCTTGTGGATGTTATTTTGAATTATTTAAGAAAAAATCAAATAAAGCTGTATATTGATTCAGCAAAAAAACTATCAAACGAGCTATCGATAGAATCGGAATTTTCTAAAAAGCTTAAACGAAAGTTTAGAACAATGTTCGATGAAAGGGCCAATGCGGCAATTTTGACGCTACTTCAAAAGTTTCAAATTCAGCTTTACAGTGCATTGGACACACTTATTCAGCAAATGGGATGGAGATTTCAAAGTTTAGTTTTCCTTAGCTTTTGATTCTGGTTTCCAAACAGGACTTTTGTTACACAAAACCTCCACTGAAAAACTAACGAAATCTGCAGCTGATCTGGCATTCTAATACTTAATAAAGATGATTTAAAAGTTAATGAGTTGTGTTTAGAGATTGAAAGTTACAAACGCCAAATAAAATCATTATTGCAAGAATTAAAAAAATCACATTGCAATTCTTAATTGCCTAAATTCTTCTAAATATCCTAACGTCGTGCTAAAAAGAAAAAATAATATTTTCTTAAGTGAATGAAAGTTTAGCCTAGTACTGGATATAATTAAATTCAATTCTAGCAAATTAGCCTCGCCATGGATTACCAATGAGCATAAATAGAATAAAATTATGTTTTCAACAACACAACATGTTTAAGTTGTCTTTTTATGCGAGGCCACAACGAAAAGCATGGGGCGCTCTTTCACATTCGATATCAACATAAATTCATTAAACATAAAGATATTAGTATTCAGTAGAATAGAGAGCTTCAATATACAATTTCTAGAAAATCTTTAAATGAACTTAAGTTAAGATACGAAATATAAATGAGGTCGCGCCCCATGTTTTTCGTTGTGGTCTTGCATAAATAGTGAACATTAAACATGTTATTTTTGAAAACATAATTGTTTCTATTTATGTTCATAGGTGGCTATTTAATTATTTCCAGCACTAGGCTAAACTTTCATTCACTTGAGAAAATATTCTTCTTCTTTTTAGTAGGATGTTACGATTTTATTTTTTTTATTTTTTAACAAAATTTTATTCTTTTTGAAGAGCATGCGTAAATCTTTTTTCATTTTTTTTCATCGTAAATCTTTTTTCAGTCTTTTGCAATTTTTCTCCCCGAGTCACCCCGAGTAATTTCATTGTGATCCCTAGGTGTGTCGCACACTGAATCCAATCCGGCGGTCTGTCAAAACCGGACGCTAATGGAGCAGGTCAGGATGGAAGGAGGGTGACACATTCGACACCTTTGGGGTGGCGGAAGGCGAGGCGAGTCCTAAGGGAAATGGTAACAATGGAAGGAAGGAAAGAAAGAGATGACGTGCACAAAAGAAGGAAACGTGTGGGGTGCGAAATAAGGACGATGGAGGGCGTCGTTTGGACGTTTTGGAAAAGGGTTTCTTCTGGGGTTATCTTGCTACCTGCGGGATAAGATAAGATTATTGTTCCATGCCATATGAGTGATAAACATTATGCACACTGGTGTGAACCCAAATCCGTACATGTCCTACGTAAGTACCCATCATACCGTTTCCTTTCGGGGTTGGCATAGTCAAAAGAGCTTTATCCTCGGCATTAGACCTAGAAAACTGGCTTCGATGTCAATAATTACGTCCATGTTGCCCTATCCTTGCTAAACGTGCTTTATTCTGCCACAATCATGCATTCCTTCATACACCCTCACTTGTTATTAAGACTCCTTATATTCCTTCTCATATTCCTACTCCTTCCACAACATTCACCCGTGGCTTTCTCGGTTTACCCCTTTATTTTCTTAGAACGGTTTACTTTTTCTTTTCTCTCACACCGTTCATTCTTCTATCATGAATGTGCTTTGTTATTTGACTCTCATCTATTCTCTCAACATGGCCAAACCAACAGAGCACGCTCTTTTCATATACATTCATTACCCGAGCATCCATTCCAAATTAATTTATCAACTTATAATTCTTAACCCAATCACTTCTGCTTTTACCGCAAACACTTGTCAGATAACTCATATCCACTGCATTAAGCCTTCACTTCCCGCATACCCAAGGTTCACTGCCTTGGAATAAAATCTTGGGAGGAGTATATTTTCTTAAACTGCGATTTTCGTTCAAACCAATGAGTGCCAACTCAACGCTCTGTGTTTTTTTTAGGGGGTAGTGATAGCCTAACGCAAGTATAGATGGCGTTACATGCTGCACCGCAGTAAAACCGCGGATTTCAAATCCATTCACCTACTTTTTGCGTATTGAGATTGCTGTAAAAAAATCTATTTAGATACCATAGATACTTCCTAAGCATAAAAAATTATAAATACGAGTAATTGCGCAGGAAAGTTATAAATAGCTTCATATTCAGCGTAAAAGGGAATTGAGGTCCTGATGTCATCGGGAATGGACAAAATTACCTATTATTAAAGCAACAAATGCATAACATAAAATACCTATAGTTGAAATTTGACATTTTCATAGAGTACATTATGAAATTTGGTAGGCTAAAGGAAAATAAATTAGTAATAGGTATCCAAAAATTAAATTACTTTATTACGTAAAAATGTACAATCACGTGATAAAAATACAGACACATTTATAATGAACAGAGAAAATGGCAGCGGGAATAACTAGTATGACCAACAAGAAATTCTGCTTCTAAGAAGTAACACCTGAGACCTGAACGATGCAGTCCTATTAGCTTAAATTTTTATTAGGCTGAATTAAAATGAAATTGTGGTTTTTTGTAGCACTGCTTTGGGAAATGTGTTAGATTAAATTATGACTACTAATATAGATGAAATCTATGAAACAATGCGGTGATAAAACAATAACATTTGAAGTTAATACAGAAAATCAACTTAACGAATCCATACAAGATGCACGAAAGTAAAACCACGGCGATTTCTTGAAATAAGCACCTATATTATACCACAGAGGAGATTTGCCTTTCATTAATGTTGATGACACCACTGATTTTACATTTAATTCAAATACAATCCACCACTGCTATCATGATAACTACCTATAAGGGTAAATTAAATTAAAGGGTAAATGGAATTACATCTTAGGGTAAGCAAAAACATTCATGCTGAAACATCAAAGAAATGCAGCTGATAAATGCTAAATTCAGATCAATTGCGAGGATGCAATTGCTCCTCGCAATTAATCTGAATCCTTGCAATCCAATTGAAAACTATATAACCAGGCATTCATAAATTGTAATGATTATAGCCAGTTAAGTGCTTTATAATTCAGTTTATTAGGTACATCACTCCCTATCATGCCTCTTATTGCTTGACAATGACTTCAATTCCTGTGTAATGAATTTACAAGGAACTGCAAATTATAAAAAAGTAAATTCACTTAAAATTATATGATTTCATTGTTAAAACCAAAATTACCGACAGAAACAAGAACATTTATGTAAATAAATGTAGCAATTATTTATGGTGCAATGAAAAACTGTCCATAAAAACAAATTTTTACCATTGTTAAAAATGTATGGAACCACACTGCAATTGACGAAAATGGAATAATATCCATTTTCTACCTTGATGAAACCAAAGGGCACCTTTTCCACTTCGTTTCACTTCTAAAATAACAATTGGAATGAACCGAACTACGTTATTCTTGAACACTAGCTTGCTACAACCGAAATGGGAGAATAACATTGAAAAAATTTAAGCTTGCAAGTCCAATCTTGTACACAATAAAACACTTGGAAATAAATTCACTCAACATTAACTGGAGACTGTGGGATGCACAATAGTAACAAACTAATGGATTAGATCCGTCGATAGCTCTATAAATGTTTCTTACACAACTTCGAAATCACTCGCAAAGTTCGTAACCGACCGATGTTTTCGAACTGTGGTGAAACTGCGGTTGGCGTTGTCAATTGTTTCTCTTGAAAACTGTGGCAAATTAGTAATTGTGGCGACAAAAGTATTCAGAAAAACGCAGAAGATTGTAGGAAGACTGGATGAATTAAATATTTTAAACGTAATAGTTATATATTTAGTATATATCTACCATCCATCTATCGAGTCTGAAAATTATCGAAACTCACTGACTTTACGAACGGTACGGACGAGCGTCATTACATTCTTGGTGGTGGAATTTAATGGAGACTATTATGAACACTTTCATTCGTCTTTAAATGCCCTCTCTATCCCTTTCTTGAACAATTTTCACTACTATCGTCGCACGTACAGTCAACAGCAAAAGTAATAATATAGGAACGAGAGAAAACTTATTTGCTATTATCCACTGTGTAGAATATTTGAAGTGAGTTCATCTTTAGCCGGTGTATAAGTGCCGCCACATTAGCCCTGTGTGAGTAAACTTCATTAAATATGGGAAGCTCTGCCTGCGCCGCGACACCGACGAAACTCGAAACACGATAGTGAATGTTCTTATTAAAAGTTTTCATTTTGTTGGCAACAGTTTTTGAAAATAGACGAGGTAAGAAGAGTCTAAGGTAGAATGGAAGGTGGTGGTGTGAATGAACATAAAAGGAGAGAGGGAATGTGGTATGTGAGCCTTTTTCATGGTGGCCACTTAACCGTGAAACCGTAAAAACGGTGTATTAGCCGTGAATTTTGAAAACCGTGAACAAAACCTTTAATTTCCCGTGACTTTCGCGATTGAACTTATAATTTGGGTAATCTGGGCCCTCAATTGTTCTATCAGATTTTGAGCCTGCGCAATATAGTCAGTTTTATTCCGTCCTAGAAACATTTCTGGGTGGTCTATTGTGAATGTTATACCCTTTGCTATTCCTAACTCTTTAATAAGTCTTCTATCGACTTTTCGTATTTTATTCGCGGCGATGCCCATTTAAGTCCTAGATGTTAAAAGTGCGTTCGGAAAATACTATAGCAGCTGCGAAGCAGTGATCAACCGTTTATGATGTTTTCATCTCATCTCTGCCGTATGGAGGTTCTATAGTGACTTGGGTGGGAGCTAAATAATCGTATCATCTTGATATTCCCAAGTCAAGTATAATCTCGATATTTGTAATGCTTCATTGCCCCACATCAACGCCAGTGATGATCTTGCTGGACTTACGCTTGCTTCAGGTGTGAATAATCTGAAGAAAACTATCCAAATTTCTATGGGTTGCTCAAGCGTGAATTTCGAGGTTTTTTCGTGATATATCTTAAGAATTAGAAGACATTAATGAGAGTCGTACACTTTTACCCATTCTTCAAAAATATGCTTTCGAACGAACCTGTATTTGACTCTAAAAACCGTGAATATAGCGATTTTCGACCTTAAAAAACTGTATATATAACCGTAAATTTGACTTCTTTGAACTAGTGGTCACCATGCTATTTTACGAGTTGAATGAAGAGAAGACCTTCCGAACGATCGGATCTCTTTAACCCGCGATGGTAATTCTATCTTGAGCTGTGGCAGAGTGGGAGACGGGATCCGCTTCTTTGGAATTTCACGTACACTCAAGAGCAAACGTAAATGTAAGAGGCTCTGCCTGCGTCACATCTTCCGACCGAGATCTATCCACATTAAGTTCGCTGAATTGAAAAACGAACTCTTTTAACTCGCGGCAAATATTCTTTGTTGATCAGTGGCAGGGAGATAGACTGGACCCGATTCTTTTGGATTTTGGCTATCGCTATCTTTCAATAATGGGAGTAGAAAGAGGAACAGAAAATAAAATCGTGGTTTTATATTACGAAAAGAAATAAAATATCCATTTTAAGGAACGGAATGAAGCCTATTATGCCCTTCATGTTATTTGTCGTATCTTCTTTTTATGTAAACCGTCTTCTGAACCTTTCCTTCTACCTTATAGCCTTAAATACCCTCTTTCAAAGTTTTATCTACGAAGAAAGCACTCTTAGCTCCCCCTTATTATTGGTCCTCCACGATTCCTCCTACCAGTGTTTTAAATTTTCACTTGCCTCACGGGCATCTGTTAATGAAGAGTATTCAATTCAGTGATTTAGTATTGCCACGAATATGAATCGATTTTATAGTAAAAGGGATATAAAAGTTTGTGATGTGCTTTCATTTTATGGCGTTAGACTCGTAGGTCCCAGAAACAATACATCCGGCGATGTCATATGTGTTCTCTCTATTCCTACCACAACCGCTGTATCCGTAATCACAAAGGGAAGTGGTCAGACTTCTACGACATATAGGTACCTACAGTAACTTTTTTTTACCGTCAATGATTTTGAGAACCTGGGTCTGATAACTGTCTTTACATTTCTGCACGTCGACTCTGCCAGACAAATCCCTAATGCAGGAATTGAAACGCACCCTTTGTTTCAATAACATAAAAATGAAATATGGTTGATTAGTCAGAAAATGAGTTATTTGGAATGGTATTGGTGACCGGTTGCAAAAACGAAACATCTATTCAAATGAGTTATGAAATATATAAGCCAAAACATGTGCTGAATTTGCGCTGTAGAAACATTCAATGAATTCGTTGATTTTTATAAATGCCCTCGTAACTTATTTGACTTTGTGAAATGGAGTTCAATACTTATGAGATCCAGTAACTAAGATTGCAGGTACGGAATGAACCGGATTGGAGGCTTTATTACTTGATAAAATAGTTACTACGTGACGAATAACAAGTTAATTTACTCCGGCTAGCTGTTAATAATGCGCATAAGTATTTTATACATGAGGTAATCATAGGTATATGTATGAGGTAATCATAGGTATATGCATTAGATAATCATAAATTCAATCCAGTGGTAGGAGAATATACCAAACATTCGAAGCAATGGCTATTGGGAGATAAATAATGAAAGTGATAGTTCCTGAACTCGAATTTAGTAATACAATCCATGCATTTATGGACCTTATAGAAATCGATTCTATAGTATTTTTGTGCAACCGGCCATTAAAAACGATTGGTTTGAATACAAAGCTTGAATAGATACGTAAATATTAAAGTTTTGCATTTCCCTTCTGCTTTTTATGATCGTCCGATATTCATCGCTTCACCTCGTTACGAGGGTTCGTGAGACATTATTTATTTATTTTGATTTAAGGGAAGAATTTTAATGAATGGTGATTAGATAGTGGAAGAAAAGGGTGAATAACATTAAATTTGACGCCAGAAGGTGGGCTTTAAAGCGGTGGAAGAACTGAATCCCGGAAGACTAAGTGCCGTTGGAGGAGAGATGGGGAATAGTAGGTGGAAATGGAGGAAATTGTCGATATCTAACATTCTGAAAGTTGACTCCTGAGATGGGCTCATAAATTTCTCGGGAATACAGGAGATTATCTTGCTTTGAAGAACCATGCTTGCCGATTTCAATAAAATTGGGCTGGGAATATGAAAATGGTGGTTGGTGGACACGGATTCCCAAGAAAAATAAGTCTCGACTGCAAAAGCGTGAACAGAAGGCCTCACAAATTGCCTCATTTGAATATTAATTTTTAATCTGTGCATTTATATGTATTTACTTTTTACCCTCATTTCCTTTAACCGCGCTGGGATCGTTTTTCTGAACTTCATGCTATTTTATCCTCAGGCTTCAATTGAAGTCCATTATTTCATAAGTTTTATGATTAACATTAGGTAATGTAATTAACTGCATGCCTTTCACAGGCAATCCGAAAATTTACACCTCTTCTATTAAGCGCTATCCCTCAAATTCTATATTACGTTTATTTGAAAATTGATTGAAGATTTCCGGCTGAGATTACGTTTGTCTTGCTGAAGATTTGAATGATTTTTGTATCAAGATATTCGAAAAGCGCCATTTATGAATGTTTTCAGGAATCACTCTCATCTAGTCACTAGGCAATGAAAAACCAACTGTTACGACATCTCCAGAGTCGATAACATTTTGGCTGTATAGTTGGCAGTACAGCGTCTAAGTATTGTATTATTTAGTCCGTTTCTGGGCCAATGACTGAATAACTAATTCTATGTTGCTCACGTAAAAATATGATGAATATTATAGATTTTCAACATCCACTGCAGTGGAATCCGCTCGTCGCGTAACTGTGAAACAATAAATTGTGTAAGTGCAAAATCCAGAAGTACCCTGAAATAGAAGTTATCCTACTTTGAGAGGCTTATCAAGGAATTGCATTTGCTTCAGAAGTCTGATATTTTTGAATCTGAAAAACATGACATTTTTGAATCTGGAAATCACCATCAAGGAAGTAATGGTGAATGCTTGCTTGAAGGAGTCGGTAGGAAGTTCGGACTACTAGGGGATCTAATAGGAATTAAGTATTTTTCAATCTTAGTATGAATTGTTTCATAATTGATATTCTACCAGGTGATTGGTAAGTTTTGGAGGTGGAGTTTAACTCCACCACTCACTTCTCCTCTCCCACCGTATCAACAACTCCTCCGTCTTCCATGCCACCCAGCTCACCCTCTTCTTCTTCTCCAAACCCACTCCTCGAATGCCTCCAGGCTACGCACATCCTATTCCCGTAATGACAAAGTTTCAGACCCATACAGCGCCACGCTCCATCAATTAAAATTTATACAATAGAAAAATTACCTACTTGCTATTATATGAATTATTTAAAAAATATAAATGCCTTACACCCAATATGTCAAAATATATATCTTCACTTTTTCTCAGTCTTAATAAAACTATTACATTTTTTTTGCGAAAGACACAATACAAACTTCATCAGGCATTCGTTTCAAGTCCTCGTCCCGTTCACCTTTTGCGATTCTCCTTTTCAAAATAGTTTGGAATCTAATCGTTGGGGAGACACTCCAAAGTTACAAATAATTTCTCGCTCTTAATCCGGTATTTCATTTCACATCCCTCTTTATGAATAAACTTTATATATTCTACTCTTTTATACCCGCAACCCCTAGGAGTAGCACATAATACAAGTATGTGTTGGACCAAAAAGCTAGACATTGCGCGTAATAAAATGTGGAATAGAAAAAATTTACTCATTTGAGCAGATCTACAAAATTATGGAAAGTAACTTCCAAACAAGTTAAGTTTTCGCATCCCCTGGCTAAACCGTATTCATTCAAGGAGAATTCAGTCGTGGAGTCAAGACCGACAGATGGGTGCAGTTGAAAGGTGGACATACACAGTGAGGAAGTAGGTTTCAGAATGGACGTGTGTACCGCGACATGTCTCATATTATTGCCTCAATCTATTCTCTTAATTAATCCTCTGCCGTCAAGCATCGACTTTAGGCGGCTACTTTTTCCCATTGCATATTTTGATCCCCTTTCCCTTAGATCCGCCCTTATTGAAAAAGCCTCTTCCCTCTGTCTTCATATCCTCCATGCTCCACACAATAACTACACAAGGACGTAGTTTTGGCGCGGATTTATGATGGTAGACATTGCTTGTGAATAAATTATGCATTGTGTGTGCAAGTATTCTTTATTCAAAAGTCCGGGTGATTATCGGACGTTCTGTTGTAGTCACGAATTATGTGAGCGAAAAATTCGTATTGAAACTTATTGTTTACTCTTGTCCGGCATTACATCCATCGACAAGGTTAGGAAGTAGAATTACTCACTTGATATTGAAAGTGAATTGGAGCCCCGTATACCTTCCTAGGAGTCTAAAAATCATGTTTGATGTGACTCCCATCGTAGTTAATTTTCTGTTAAATGTGTTAGGTCTTCTTAAGACTCTTAAAGCTTCACTTTTGTCGTAAGCCGCGGAATACTTGGTGGGAACATTTAGAATGCCACTTAAAGAGGAAGTTCTTGAGCCATCTGAAACAGTGGCCTAATCCGGCGAGCCGAAAGCACATCATTGCATCGAATGCACCTGCCGGGGACGCTAACTTCCCGATTAGAAAGTTATGGGCAAATTTCGACATCTAGACTATGGTTCCACAGGGTATGCGGTCTACTTAACAGAAGCTTAGATTACTTATTCATTAATTAAGTTCATCAGCTTGTAAACAGTCGAGGTTTCAGCGACAGCGATAGATATGATCATAGAATAAAGCCTCTGGCAATGATGGGTAGATAAAATAGGTTTTTCTAACTCCGAGCAGCTATTACGTTTCACATTTGTTTTTCTCACTTTTATATAACTTTGGTGCTTGTTTCAAAAGGGTGCTGGTTTTATTTATTGCCGCGGAATCCATTTTCTCTCAAAAACAAGTGATTTGGTTCAAGTCTTTGCTGGTGAATTGAAATCATGAATTATTCATTGGCTGAAACCTGTTCTCTCCTGCGAGACTACGGGAAATCATTTTCCCGTAATTGGAAGGCACTTATGTTCGCATATCGATAGAGATTTTCCCCTCACTTAAACTCCAGATTTTCATTTCGTTGGTTCGGCACGATACGAGTCGGGAGCGGACACGTCCAACAAATCCCTTGAACTATAGACCGGCATTAGGATGACCATGTTGGAATTCAATGCTGCCCTAATACGTTTTTGCATTTTGCATAAATCAGAGAGATTATTTCGGTAAAGAAAGAAATGAGAAGCATATCATATCTGATTGCGCAAGGGTAATTTGCGATAATTTTCGATAACAACGGTCAAATTACCTGTGCGTGGAATTTTTCGTCGGCGTTACCGGTATGCAAGAGATGAAAATTTTCAAGAGCATGTTCCTGCGAGAGTCCAATTGCTTCGTCCAATAATAGGATTCTTGCGTTCAGAGTCACGGATGGATGCTTCTCATTCCTCCAGTCAGAATCCTTCCCTTGGCTCCAAAACAAGCGAAAACCCATGCAAAAAACAATCTTCATGCGTTTTTTGCTTTATTGTGTCATCGAAAATAAGTAGGCGATATTCTGCAATTGAAAGGAAGGCTAATAATAAGGAAATAAGGCTAATAGGATATGGAATAGTGATTTTTTAAATAATAATCCATAAAAACTTAAAATTATTAGGAATAGCCATTAATCCTCCACTGGTTAAGAGGCACGTGAGGTTATGTTCTCCCTAATAAATTACATTCTTAACAGATTAGGCTCTTCATTTGTAAGCATCATGATGAGGGGAAACTTCACCACTTTCTTCTTAAATATACGTAGCAATATTGGTGGTAGTCAGGGCGTTATAGTAGTTTTTATTTATAAGACTTTAAGGCAATACAACGTTTATTATGCGTCTCCCATTGTATGTGCACCCATTTGATTGGGAGAATTTGTTAATACACTAATTACATGACCACTTACCATCTGAAATATCTTGTAAATGCGTTGTGATTTGATTGAAGTGATGATGTGTTATAATTTTATGCACATATTCAATGCATTTTTGAGCCAGGGTTACAATCATGGCATGACAATGTTCCAACATATTTTCGAGTTTTAGTGGCAGAGTCATTTCAAACGAGATTCCTCCGGTCAAAGTTTTCTCTTTGAATTGGTCTAAGTTTCAGAAAATGCTTCTTAAAAGCCAAACTGATGGCTTTGCCAATTCTCCAATCATGTATCCTTTGGCGTCGTTATGGGTGTTAGTGTTACTATAGCCGAGACATTCCAAGGATAGGTTGAACTAAAACAATAGTAGTGAACTAATATCGTGGGAACTGGTCTTGAACGGGAACGAAAATAATAATTGAAGAAAATATAAATGGATTCAACTAATGTAATCAAAATGAGGGTGTAACGAAAGAATATTCGGAGAGAGGCGCAGTGACGGAAAAGTTTCTCATATTTAAATGCTTGAATTCATTGCATTGTCTATGCATTTATGTAAGGAATGTTCAGAGAGACTATTGAAAAAATGCATCGTTAAATAGAATTTGTATTACAAAACATTTTGTAATTTTATTTTGGTTTTGGAGTTCTAGCATAAAAAAATAATGGAAAACTTTTCAAAAGCTTACAATGTGTCAAGTAATTTAAGGTATTATGCGTTGTTTTAGCCAGCTTTATTGTAGTATTCTTTGTAATTGTAATTTCTCTGAGTTCAACCTGTAATTCTGTTTTAATGTTAAGTGTACAAAAAGAGCAACAAATAAATCCGCAAGCTCTATAGACAATTAATTCCGATTATCGTTTATCACAATCGCAGTTACAAAAAGTGCTGTGGAGTGCCTGTATATTATCCCTCTTTTTCCAAACTTACGCTCAATAAATATTCCGTCTCTAATACTCATCTCGTGTCGCATCAGTAACTTAAAAGAAGCTATCACAAGGGTTTGGTTAACAGCGCTAAACAGTTTTAAATAAAGCTTCCATTAGCAAATTCTCCCGAAATTATTTCTAGTGACCAAATATTTGGTAATTTTGATATTGACAGATGATGATCTAAAATGAAGGATCGGATAAACTTGAAGCCTCGAGTTACAATGCGCGTATTTTATGTTGTACGTGTTTTTTGCTCGAGTTTTCATTTTTTATCGAAGAAAGGAATATGTATAGTAATATTTGGAGATTGGAGCTTAAAAATCGATAAATAATGAAAAGAGAACTGGTATTCGAAACAGCAGTTTGTTTTAAAGGAACTCAGCCGGCGCTGAAACAATAATGCGCTTGGATCAATATTTGGATTGCGCATAGCGAACCGTGCGTTTCTACGTTACAATCAGTTTATTTCGTGTTTGAAGGGGATATTGCTGGTAACGTCCGGCCATTGTAATAGGTTCAACCTACGAGCATGTATAGGTAGTACATTACAAGGATGGCCCACGCGTCCTCTATTGTGGTTCAACTCCATCATATTCACCTAGCTTTTCTAGCGTCACTATACCGTTTCCGTCACGGTAGGAAACGTCGATCGTAATCCCGCCCTAAGTTTCACGAAGAATTTCACGTCATTATATATACCTTTCAAATTCTCTGTACACACTCTTAGCTCGAGGGGGGAAATGGGAAACATCAGACCAGGAGGAGGATATCGAGACCTGAGAGAGCCGCATGCTCTCTGCACTCCAAAAAACAAGCAATGTCTCTAATGAAAAGTAATCGATGTCGTACTGTCCACTTTATTTTAAATTTACTACACGTTTCGGATTTTTTACTTAGTCATCTTCAGGTGCATTGTTATTGAAGATGGCTAAGTAAAAAAGCCGAAACACGTGTAGTAAATTCAAAATTTGGTGGACAGTAAGATACCAATTACTTTTTATTATTGATAATGCAGTTCCACCGCATCTCGCCTGACACTGTTGATTTCAATCAATGTCTCCTCCCGTTGTCGCCTAAATGCCTGGCTTTCACAGGTATCTCCAAAGGAGAAGATAAAACTTAATGCAAGCAGGCCCCAACTTAAATCAGAAATACTTATAGTATATGAATTCTTACCCAGCCGAGTGGCATATTCATTAGTGTCGCATTCACGTCCTTGACGGGGCGCAGATTTTAATATGCATATCCGTCTGTTTCAGCAACCGTGCTCGGTGTTCTGGATCACGGAAGTTGAAAGTAAAAATGAAGTGCATCAGGAATAACTTTTACTTGGAGCGGGAATTTTGAAAGGCCGTAATACCTTCATGATTTTGAAATAATGCTGTAAGCGACAAAATATTTGAGGTTTGAACTAATACGACTAGACCGAGTGTATGACCAAGACGTCAGACGGGATTAGAAACAGCTTTTGAAAATAAAAAGACGAAATTAGATATGAGTAAAATATATCCCGTGGATCACAATATAAGCTGAGGTAGTGATTATGAAATTGTAATGGTCATCGTCTCCAACCGAGTTTTTTTTTAGAAGAGACGCATTTTCGTGAAGGATTTTTGAGTTTAGATATTTCTGCGCTAATATCTGTTTTGGGTCTTCCATCCTTTTATGTGTCATTACATTTATGCTACACATTTAGGATGACGCTCCTTTGTATTCGGTAGGTTGATTCGTTTCTTAAATTTTATTGCTGCCTTTTCACGGGCTACATATTTAATCCCCTATGTGAGAAACTTCACGCTTCTCTTACTATTTTATTTTTATTTGCTGTACATTATTTCTGTCTTTTTTTGTCCGTCGTGAGAAATTTGGTGTTGTTTGCTTTGTTTTCCCGGGACATTGTTTTTCCATCATTGTGTACCTGTTTTTATTCAGTAATTCCCGCAACTTTTTCCACGTGGCTTTGTAAATTACGTTTTCGGATGTCTTACTACTGAAAATGGCAATATACGAATCTGAATTTGTCGTCTAAAATTTGTTTTTCTATTTTTCCCCGAAAATTAGCTAGGCTCCTACCGTGATTGTCTTCTTCTGAGAATTTTATTCCCCTTCACCGTGAGTTCCATTTTCTCATTTCTCTTTCTTTATGTTTTTTTCCCGCACAAAAATCACTCTTTCGTTTAGTATTTCTGTCAGCAAAATTAGGTTTGAGAACTTCACAAACCTTCATCGTATGAATCCATGGCAACGTATGAGTAATTCCAAGCATAATTGAAAAACTTACAGTGTACGCTTATCCTGCTTCACGCTCAGAAAGCGATCTCTCGCTCTAGAGACTCCGCTAATGAAAGGATTACACTTTGCAAAATTTTCCTCGTGGAATGATGATGTGAGCTGTCACGTATTACGCGGCGCATCACAATCCCTGAGTGCGCTATGACGACAACTTAATTCCGACGGAATTGGCAAGGGAAGAGTTTCCACCTGTCATCGCCTTCTATCTCTCTATCTCTTACGGAAAGAAAAGAAATGCATAACCAACCTTATGCATTCTAGGGTTGTTCCAATTAATAAAACTTAGTAATGTATGTGAACCTAGGTGGAAAATTATTAATAAGGTTAATAAAATACGTAATATATAATGATGCCGTGAGGTCTTTTTTGTACAATACTTCTCGTTTCTGTTACACTTAAATTTGACCCCTAAAAAGTGCTTCTGCGAGATATAAATATTTTTAGCTCCATCAAAACGAAATATTAAGCGTAATTCGTATTTTAGAGAGTTTCGAAGAGAAAGCAACCCTTACACTCGTAAGATAGCTGTAAGAGTCTTCAGGCAATCGGGGGCTGAAATTCGCTTTTTTAATATTAGGTCGGTTCTCCTTTGGTGAAGACAAGACCTTTACGGAGAGATGTGAGGGTCAAGAGATACTGGAGATCAGCGTTAGCCTGCTCTTAACTAGAGAGGACAAAGGACTCAAAATTTAACGTCCTCTCATACGGACGGAATAATGCATTTTAGCTGCTTTCTACTGGACTCGAGTAGGGATCGGACTTCTGTTGAAAAATATATCCTTAAAAAAGCCACAAAATTGTATCTTAATTTATTTATATCCTCGCATAAAAAATAGAGATTATTTTTTGTGTCTCTGTGGACTAAATTTGTGGGATTGAGTTCACGAATCGCTCTCGAAACTGGGAAATAGACGATTGAATGCTCTCCTCTTGCGCTCTCCGTTTGAAGGGATACGGTGGATGACTCTATCGATGGGCATCGCCACGGTCGATCTCTTTCCAATCGTAGTCTCTGGCTGGAATGGACTGATGGAGAATATCCCCATCACCTGACTCACACCCCGCACTAAACGAAATCACTTCACTTTCACTCCCCCTCCAATCGTACGTCCCAAGTGCACTCCCCTTTTCTCCTTCCCCTTCAATATACACGATCGTGATTCCAGCATTCCACCCCTTATCCAACTACCCAGCCCAATCCAATTGCAAGAGGTCTGGGTGAATTAAATTAATCTCTTTCGGAACCTTGTGCAACTTTTATGTCATTCCTTCCTAGGTAGGCATATCTAGGGTTCGGTTGCATCATCTGCTTTAAGTCGCTCTCATTTGTGGATAAATTTGTTCGATTTGAAGCGAAATATACGTTCAATTCGCCTTTTTTTTCCTGGAAATGGTTCAAAAAGTTAATTTTTGCAACTAATCAAATCCTTTTTTGGGAGATGATGCGCTAATTAAAGCAATAAATGTTGAAATCGGGTAGAATTTAATTTATTTTATGAAACTTTCTGACTCCTAGCCTCCTGTTTCGCCGTGATAACGCCATAGTATCGAAACTGGCCGTCTTGAGTTCATTAGTAGTTGTCTTTAAAAGTAACTTAACATAATTTAGTCTTATAAAACACCGCAGGGAAACTACTGACCACAATTTTATGAAACATTGGGAAGGAAAATACGTAAAATGTATTGCAGTATTTTTCGAATAAAAAGTTGGCTAGATGTCAAAGCTACTGGGAGAGGGATATGCCGATTTGATGTCGGAATGAGATTTCGAGGCCCATTGATAATGGAGTTAATGTCAATTGTTTGATCAGTCATGTTTTCGTCCTTCTATGAGATCAACTTGTAAATTAAATTAAGCAAATGTGTAACAATGTTTAGTGGCATTATCTCCAAGAATGCCTTAATTTCACATATTTAGCAAAGAAACATGCTCTTTCGAAGTCAGAAATAAGATGAGAAAGAAAAGCCACATCCTCCTTTTCCAATTTTAATTTAAAAATTCCAATCATGCGAGTTTTCAGGGTGAGGCATAGGATATAATTATAATCCCGCAATGAAGAACTGACAGAAGCGAAAAAAATAAGAGAGGTGCTTTGACTGATGTGACTTGACTTAAGTGCCTACAACTGTCGTTTTCAACAAAACTTGGATTGCCAGTAAGGGTACTTGAAGTTTTGAGCTATATGGCTCAGAGATATGGGCAATTGGAATTCTTGAACAGAAGAGAATAAGTGCCGTTTAAGCCTGCTGCTGAGGGCGGACGGTGAAGGGAAGGAAGGATGGGATCAGAAACGAGGTACTGTGCTGGAGAATATAATACGAGAAATCTATATGAAGCACTGTCAAGAAAACAATGTCCAGATGGTTTGGTCACCTTTAGAGAGACAGGGATTTTGTCAGGAATATAAAAGGAAGCAACATTAAAGGGAAATTCCCACGAGGAGGACCGGGGGACAAATACATTGGCCAACTGCAACGGAATATGAAGCAGAAGAGCTAGAAGGACATAAAGGAATCAGGGACAGGGTAAAATGAAGGGAAGGGTAAAATGAACCAATCTTAAGAATGAATGATTAATGATGATAGAAAATACAACAAGTGCAAATCGAGACACTAAGGCACTCCGTCAACACATAATGCACCTTCGTCCTTTCCCACCCTTAGTTCATTGCCACTGTTCTCTCACTTTTAGGTTGGTTTCGAAGAAAGACTACCTATTGTAGTCGTTACTATGGTGCGACTTCCGCGACATTTCTACATAGTTTTTCGTTCTATGGTCAGTAGACCCCAAAACCATCAACAACTCAAAATACTTCCAGACTGATACATAAAATATGAAGATGGAAAATCATGTTCACTTTCGTAAATGGAAAAAAATCGGACTAGGGGGGTGGAAATGGGGAAGCCTTTTTGAAAAGTCACTATAACTCCCTTAATATGAAACATATTGCATTCATTTACATTTATTATAATTCCTAAAACTACTACCAAATTCTTTTGTTTGAAAGATTTTTTGATAGCACCAACAATTAGCTCAAGGTGTGGAAAAATAGGGTTATTCGGACAAAAAATAATAACTTCATTAGTAGGCACAGTATCAGATTCGTTCAAAGTTATTGTAGATCTTCTAAATATTATCTAGATCTTTTGTCCGAAACAATATTTGATACGGCTAGCCCTTATTGTAAGGGGTGAGAAGAATGAGCAGAGTTAAAAAAATCGAAATCTACCAAACCTAGGCCGGGCCTTGAGGATTTTTCATGGATGGTGTGTTAACAACCCCTGCCACACGCCACTTTTCCAGCTCCTATGTTAGTATCTAGATGTAGATGTAACCCTCCCCCCAATCTATTCCCCGTTCACCCCTCCTCTCCTCCCTCATCCAATCTCTTCCTCCGTTTCAACCCTGTCGATGAACCCCTCTTCATGTCACTCCCCCTCATCTTTTCCACAAGAGATTGCACACCGAATCTAGGGCTGCTGTTTTGGCTGCCCTGTCGAATTTGCAGCTGCCCCTTTCCAAACCGTTGTGACTCACGCGTCTCGAAATCTGTAGTTTGTCGCCTTGATTCGTCCGGACCACGTGTTCGGGGCAAAGGGAATGGAGACTGATGCGTGGGCGAATTTCGCGGCGGTGGGGAGGTGAAATTGGAAGGAACGTGGAAGAAGAAGCGAGATAGAGTGAGCGAGTGGTTAGGAGAGAGAGAGGTGCAAGCTGGAATGGAAAATGAGAGCTAGAGTCAGCGAAAGAAAGGAACTGAGAAGATTGGATGCGGGGATGGAATTGGAAAAATGAGTGGAGAGCTCTTCTGATCGGACAGTGGATTTCATCCCCTGTTTATTTGACGCATTAATCCCATTGTACTAGAGGAGTATAATCAAAAGTTAACGTTAAGTCATTTTCAAGGCAAATTACAAACTGTCAAAAAGTACGAATGCATTTACATAAAAGTATTTTGGGTCAAAAATGTTGGGCTAGAAGTGGAGACTAAAGAGCTTGTAACAGCGGAACGGACTGTTTCAGGATGAAAACACAACAATAAAATTTTCCCTCCATGGAAAGTTTGTGAAGATTTTTTCACTGTCGTTTCTTTTGGACTTGGGCTGAGAGGGTAATATAGGAAGGGTAGGAACACTCGGTCGTAATTTCATAATTTCTCGTCCTCGTGATAGACGGCGTGCACATTGAGGGAAGAGGTTGTTGGCGCTAGTTGGCTGTCGAGATAGGAAAGTGCAATCGGAAAGATATCGAGAAAGGATACTACAATTTTTCCGGATGATATAGCAATTTATCTGCATTGGAAAAAATAGAAACGCTGTATGGAGACAGCGAGAAACTCGGTTTCACTGTTCGATGTCACCGCGTAGCAGTTATCACTATTAGATGTGAGCTGCGCGACATTCCAAGTATCGATGCTCACCATTAAATATAACTATGTGATTGTAGTGTCTGGAAAACATAGATGCTGAAAGCACTCGAATGAAGAACGTCCGCATGAATTCTGGGGAGGGTCACAAAAAATGCCTTTGCAATATACAGGCCCTGTGTGAATTTTATTATGTTTACAAATGCATTTATCATATTTTCCCAATGCATAAGCCCAACCCAATTTCACTCTTAAAATCGAAAATGTCATGGAGTTGTTTCAATTGATTTGATTCATGATTTGAATCAAGTTCGGGGACTAGAAGTTTTTAATGGGAGACCGTCCAACAAAACCCTTAATTTTATAATGAAATTCCTATTAGGCTTATGGCTCTGCGAGTAATTATTTAATATTAATTTAACTAATAATTACTCGCAGAACCAAAAGCCTAGTAGTAGTATGCAACCAGCAAGTATGAGCTGCGAAAATCTACAAAATATTTTATAATAAACTTATTCTTAAATTCAATTGTTATTATTTTTCTTAAACTCAATTCTATAGCTTCACTCACAACTCTTGATAGGTGATTTAAGGTCTTGTTCCCAGGCTTCCACATTAATTTGAAACTTACTCATGGACTAAATATACCTACATATGAAAAAACCGGCGGCCCTTTTAATAATTTAATTTTTAAGATTATGCCATTGTAAAACACATTTAGTGCTAATCATAATAATGGTTCTTATTATAATTAGTATATTACTTATAAGGTTAACGTAATATTTACCGTAATAAATTTCTCTAAATTGACGAGAAATAACTAATAAGTATAAAATGAGAATAGTTGATACCTTCCGTTGAAACAAAGACAATGCTTATTTATTTATTATTCACGTCCAAAAACAATTCAAGGCCAATTACAATGGACAAATGACAACATTAATCCAAAACAAATAAACAAAGAACCATATAACAAATAAAAGTATTAAATAAATAAATAACGAAGTAGCATTTAACACTGAACAAATTAGAACCAAACAGACATGGAGCAAAAGACGAGAGCAGATCTAGGATGAGGGAGGAGAGTGGCAGATACGGAATGAATGGAATGGATCGAATTTAGGGACACTTTTCAACGTAGCATTGCACGTAGATGGGGGTCTGTAGTATGTATGCATGTGGAGTATATATTGATACCCGGATCCTCACCGTATACCTTTTATGAGTTTTTATTCTCTGTGTTCTATTGTAAGAGCTGTGGAATAAAGTTTCAGCTCTTTGAACGCGAGTTCTCAATAACTCAACCTAAAATTTTATTTTAATCCATTGCAAAGCGGTGATTTGCAACTTTTTCCGAAATTTTTTGCCTATTCCAAGATGCCCACAACATTTATACTCCCAAACGATATATATCACCAACGGTAGCTGGCAGTATGTCGATGTCATACTGATATTTTTATTTCAAGAATAGCTTCTGAATTCCTCTACACTAAGCAGACGTTCTCGTTGATTCCATACCAAGCAACGACGGAATCACCTCCTTCCAAGCCCGAGAAGTCCCTATTTTACATTCAAACACGGCCTCCTACCGTCGCCTGATGCCCTACTTCGATGTTTTCATGTTGTCACGACGGAGACTGATATCTCTTTAAGAGAAGCGCGGGATGAGGGTGGTGGCATTCCATTCACGTCCCCATCGAATCCCTCTTTCCCATCATCATCGTCTTTTTTCCTCTGCTCCATTCCACCTTCGCATTCATGGCATTCTCCTTCCTCCATATAGCTGCTCCAGCATTTATTATCTAGTGTCATTCAGACTCTCACGTCTTTATACACCTCCCTCTCATCTCTCCTTCAACGGCAATATCTCCGTATCCCCTGTAATGCTTGCAAGTTTCAAAGGACCCCAAAACTGTGCGCGGGCAGTAAATGCCTTAAGGGCCATACTTTTCGTACTCTTTTTTCCTCCTCTCTCAAATGGTCCATTTACAGGATGTGGTCTTCTATTCGCCCTGCCGAGGCGCGCGTATAATGTCCGTCTGAGGTCGAGCATTCCGAAATGTGAATGCTTTGCCTCTATGGAGGGGACGACGAGGCCTGCGGTCGTCAACGGATATTTACCATTCCGTACCACATTTCACACAGAATCTAATTGCAATCCGGGTGGTTGCTACCCCAAATAATTGGCCTATCTTAAGGAAAAGGATGCAATAAGGTTAATTTAATATTACTACATAATGTTTTCAACATGAAAAAGGAGAATTAAATTTACCTTTTTTAGGATAAGTATCAATGGTAAACATAAATATTTGGTAAAAATTATGTATATAACTTCGGTTTAATAATTTAATTAATAAAATAAATAGTTAAATCCAATTTTATCACATTAAAAATTAAATGAATGAGAAATTATGAGAAACAAATATTTTCTTCATTCAAACAAAAAACTGATGAGTATAAATTAATTTATTACATAATTAGATATGCATGCCTGTGATTCATTTTTATACGCATAAATAAGATTTTATAAATATAAAGGACATAAGATGTCTGAAAGTTTAAATTAATCGTCGTTTTCTTGGCGTGCCACCAACAAACCCTTCGCGTGCCGCCTGGTGGCACGAGTGCCATAGGTTGCCGATCGCTGGACCAGGTGACTGGCTGATAGGTCAGCCAAAATTATTACATTCATGTAGAATCGGACACAAAAAAGCCCTCAGTGGTTCTGGTGAGCGTTGCATATGTAGATTGCTTACTATTCAGTTCCTACTCGGCGAATGGAAGGAAAAAGTTCTCTCGTTCTGAGTGCCTTTCGTAGAGACCTCTCCGATTTTAATATGTTCGCCGACCCTTTTTCCCTCCACTTTTGCTCTTTCACTTACCCACCCATGTTAGCCCTCCGTTCTGGTAGATAACATATGGGGATAGAAGCGATTGTAAGTGTGGGAATCATTTTCATGACTCTTCGACTCCGAGGCTGAATCCTGTCACTGATTAAAAGACCATATTGAATGTGCAGTGTTGTTCAAATACCAGAAATAGAACTAAAACTTCAGCGGGCTTCTATTTTGTTTGATTATATACTATATATCTGACGAAGTCATAGTTTCAGCGGTACTAATTCGATGTTGAATAGTACTACCGTACCCTTTGCACACGCTGTGGGTTGAAAATTTGAGGTACACTTTCCTGTGCTTCTTTCTTTTCCCTTTAAATCGAAGTGTCATTTTAGTGCTGGCTAGGACTACGTTTTAAATAATATGTATGCCGAAAAAATTGATTAATACTTAGGATATTCTTAAAAATATCCCGCCCGTTAGTGCAATAGTGGAGAACTTCAGGTCACCCGCCATGTAATTAGAAGGAGAGAAAGGAGAAAATAATGTTACCTCTTGTGTCCCCATCCTGTACTTCTTTGTGGGGCGATTCGGACGTAGAAGGAATGGCTGAGTGTGGTTTGTCGGCGGACGGAATTAAGGGTCAAAGCGGTCGGAATAGGGCTTTTAAATGCGATCCTTCCATTTCTTTCCCTCCATGTTCAATGAAGAATCTTGAGGGATCATCGCACTTTTTTCTTCGTTTTATTTCCTTTCTTTGCATTCGAAGTTCAAACCTCTTTCATTTTATTCGCTCTTCCGTCAACCCTGACGGTGAGTGTGAACATGGACTTTTTTTGTCCATTCTGCTTTCAGGTTTCGTCACGTTGGTTGGGTTAGTAGACAGCAGTTTTGCCCCCTGCCCTGGAGGCATCTTCAGTGACTTTAACCTTAAGACGCCTTCAGGTCAAGGGGCGAAAGTGTTGTCTACCAAGCCAACCAAGGCGACGGAACCGAAAGAGGAATGGACCATGGGCGTTTTTTGTTTACTTTTTCCTTAAGATTGGAATTTGGGGTACAATACGTCTCAAGTAGATTCGCGGTCGTTTGAATCAATCCCTACTCTTACTGGATAGAAAATTCAGTCAAGCGTAATCCTAACTTTTCTCTAGAGTATAGCATTGAGCAATTTATTAACTGAGAAGTGGTATAATAATGTTTCTAGCAGCTGAAAATCGGTAGCAATCAATAGTGCTGTAAAAATATTTCCGAGTATTAGGTGAAGGGAAAATAATGCTTTAAAATCCTTACAACTGGGAAAACAACAAATATTCATCCTAAAATAAAAGCTCGAGCGAATAATTTGAGTGAATCAACGGGTATAATATGAGTAACATGCATGGGATTTATCGTAAGCCAGTCCTCGACTTATTCACTTCTTTAAAAAAGGTAGGGATGGATAATATTATGGGCAGTCCATCGGTTGTGAAACTTTCTTGGAAATATGGATGTGTGCGTAAATGATTAATTTGTCCATAACTTTTAATTTTAAGTAACACCTTAATTATCTATTTCAACATGCTATGTATTTATTTTGATTACGCCCGTCATGCTTTGCCTCTTATCTATCTAAATCCCCTCTTCTAAAACTGAAGATTGGTCTAAAAGTGTCGTGGTCTGCAAATCGTCATTTGAAAGACGTGGATAAAATGTCTCGTATGCATATGGTTAGTTAAGAAATTCATATTTATTCAAAAAGAAAAAAAAAACAAAATTTCGAGATAAATTCCACCTCGGGATTAAGAGAAGGGTTCACGTCTTCATGATTTCGCCAAATCACATGCCGCAGGAAACTCGTATTTTTTATTTTTGAGCACCGAAAAATTTCATTTCCCTTCCCCGGCATCCCTAGCACGTACCTGGTCAGCGTCCTCTGGCGTCAGCCTGCGACTCCCATTAAAAGCTATCGACTCGAAAACCCACGCCCATCACATACAAACCCTCTCCCCCTCCCATCTCAGATCCCTCTCACAAATCTCCTTATGCTTCAGTGCCACCCTAAAGCTGTCTTTTTAACATCTAAACACTTCATCTTACTTCTACATCTCAGTTTTCCTTCCTGAACCATGCTAATCTTAGTTTCGAAATTCACGAAGAGCCTCCTGGTTTTATTTCATTATAAAACCAGGATTATCTTCGTGACTGTGAGAAATCATATAATTTTTCTCAATCCTTGTGTTTTTTCAATCGGGTACCGCCTTTAAATTTTTTTGACATTTTCGTTTCTAATTTCAATTGGCCGAAAGCATAATTTTGTCAGTGTTAAAACGTGGATTCAACCTCGTGCTCTGTGGCGAAAGTCGCCCGAGAACCAGTTTAATGTGGCATCGACTTTGCGCCTTATTGATGGATCTTAGACATCATCTGAGAAATGAGGATGGTTTTTCAGTGAGTTCCTCACATCAATTTCAAGTTGCGTTACAAATTTTGAATCGCATACTAATATGAATGAAGTACAGTTGAATCTTGATGATCTTAGTTCCGATTTACTGAGGTTCAGTAAAATATGAGGTACATATTTTGTTAGATCGCAGCATTATTATTCCAGTTACCTACGCACTGTAATTTAATTTTTTGTTGCTATATCAGATTTAATAATGCGCATTTTATTTGGTTAAAAATTTGGTTGTAAGATACCATCCCTACATATATTTTGCTGCTGTGATGCTTAGTTTTGATCGGAGAAAAGAAATGAGGTGTATTTGAACAGTTGACATATGAAGGAAAATAGAAAAAATTTGTTTACAGAGGTATCTCTTTCAAAGTGATCGTTAAAATGTAAATACATGTCGCACTACGGTAAGGCATGAAAATAGCGTGTTTATTTCATAATTTAAGTACGCCGACGACCCGTATTATCTGTGTTTTCGATTGTCCGAGGTGGCCTCAGTCCACATGAACTCGGATATTCGAGACTATACTGTACCAGAAAAGGCGTAGTGTATTATGTAATGGATCAAATAGTACATCACATGATATCGCAAATCCTAGAGGCTTAAAGTAATTTTTGCTAAACGTACTTCGTGAATATCGCAGTCTGCGCGTCACAATTTATCATGTCCTTACCGCCACCTCCTTCTCTCGTCCTTAGACGTGTTCTTTTTTTCGCTTTCTTGATCCCCTTATACTCCTTCCATTCAACCCTTTCATTCAATCTCCCTCTCCCTCCATCCTGAACACTCTGTCCCTGTTCCTTTTCTCGAAAAGCCGCCGAACCCAATCACGCCCCCTTGCAATCGTTCTTCCGAATCTCTCATCTCCTGTCGACTCGTCCACTTTCGCCCACACCTCCTCTGACCCTTTTTTCCTCCGAGATGGATGAAAGGTCGGACCGAGAGGCAGGTGCGTCCTCTCCCCGGGGAGTTTCGGTCGCGGATGCGGGCGAAGAAATAATTCGCCATTGGTGAAAAGATTCCATATGGGATATGCCCACTTTCAAGCTGTTCATTTGAACTCTCTTAGCACTTTAACTTATCAATGGAAAGCTTTTCAAGTGGGAAAAATTTATTGTAGGTAGAAGAATAATCGCCTGCCTGATGGATAGAGGTGAAACTCATGGAAGAACCTGAATTCGTCACTTAACTCGTAATTAAATGAAAATATTTTATGGGCCATTCAAATGAAATTTATTGTGACACATGGAGAAAAGTCTTGCAAGAAATATGGAAACGAAGACAGCAAGTTTCCATCGCGACGCGCAGAACAGCCCAGCACCTTCTTGATTTCCATAATGGCTGTGTAATCCAAATTGTGAAATTGCTAGATGCCATATGCAGCTGTGCGGCGTACTGAAACTCTCTGTCATTTATACTGCAAGACGTAAATTCGAAATATAATTGAAACGTGAAATCAAGGATCAATATTTTCACAGAACTTAGCAATATGTTCCTCCCTTGCCTTCATCCTCAAATCTTTGCTCAGCTCTCCGCTTCCGCCTACGGTCTCCATCAGTTTCCACGT
The DNA here is from genome assembly GCA_963573305.1 of Pyrrhosoma nymphula. NCBI lineage: Eukaryota > Metazoa > Arthropoda > Insecta > Odonata > Coenagrionidae > Pyrrhosoma > Pyrrhosoma nymphula. Next base: position 73,924,070 of record OY754338.1, on the reverse strand, counting down.
GGTGGATCATAACAAGGGAGAGGCGATGAGGCCCGCTGTCAGTATTCGACGGCCTTTATTGAGGCCTTTCTCTCTCTCTCCCTCTGAGAGGCTTTGCTCGACGGTCACTCTTATGGGGATTCCGGTGAAAGGTTTAGGGTGGGATTAGGGCGAGGGTGGGATAGAGGTGGAGAAGGATGAAGAGGGAGAGAAGAATGAAGATGGTGAGGATGAGGAGAGAAGCGAGGAAGAGGGAATGAAGGTGAGAGGAATATGGGATGAAGGTGAGAGGAATAGGGGCAGGAGCTGTGTTGTGGGAGGGACCGCTCGCGCTGGTGAGAGACTGGGAAAGGTGGACGGAAGATGATTGCCTTAATCGAAGACGTGGATGGATCCATTCATAAGGGGCTTTAGACTAGAGCTCATTAAATCCGGTTACCCACATTATCATTAAGAAAAGGCGTCTAGTTGATGTGGTTGGATTCATAAGTACTGGTAAACTAGCCACTTAGGTTAGCCGTCCATCATGCCTTAGCGCTGTAAAAATGCAAGCGGTAGTGGAAACTCTCCATGGCTTAATATCATCAAAATTAGAAGGCAGTGGTAAGGTCTCTTTCAGCTCACTATCCCCCGCATTCTTATCAATTGCAACGTATCATTGGGAGATATCATTGTGTCGTTGGTGATTAACGCGGGTCATCACTGCCCAGGAAACTTATTTCGTGAGTTCAAACGCAGTGTTTTTTCTCCGCATTTCCTCGATTTACGTGGATTGTTCACAGATCTGCGACTTTCTACTAATTATTACCCCATTCAGTCGGCATTATCCACTATCCATCTATATCCACATCTACAAAGTTTGAAACGGTGTATATATATGTAATTATAATGAAGTATTAGTACTTTCAGGTACCTCTATAAAAATATTCCCTTACTCTCTGTGAACATTACTATATGTCAAGCCCTTTGCATCAGATAAAAATGGGAATAAAATTGATCGAATCAGTAGGCCAGATAAATTTGTTGCTTAGGAATATTTGGTATTATTCCTTACAAGTAAAATTTCTTACGTGTAATACTTCCCGGTTTCGACTCTTCTCATTTTGTGATAATATCATGAAATATCATGAATATTTGGTTCATATACATATATTGGGTTAATATAATGGATAAAATTATTGCGCGAACCTAATTGCTAATGAAGTATTGGGTGTAAGTGTGATATCATATTATTTGGTGATTTTTATATCAACTTTTAAAGGTCATTCTCGTACTACAAACCATGTTGGCTAAATAGGAAAGTTTTCTTTCATCATCCTTATCTTTCACGCCGACGATAGCATGTCTTGCTGTATATTTTAAAAAATAGCGTCCCCTGTTTCGCTTTGCTTTACAAAATTAAATAATGTTTTGGTGGAGAGGTAGAACGAAAAAAGAATTTTATTGGAGAAATTTCTAGATAAAATGTGAGTCTTGACGTCGATGTAGCTTCTCATTTTGTAGTTTACTGACGATTCCGGAATTTTTATTCTCATCTTTGCTACTGCGGTATCAGTGCAATGAGATAGAACAATGATCTCCTCTAGAGAGGAATGGAGGGTGAATCGTTTCCGCTCCTGCAAGGGATATTTGTTTCATTTCGGTTGCCGCTGCATCTATGTTCCACTTTCTATAACTTCGCTGTCGAAGTGTGTCTCTTTCCTTGCTACAATTGCGGGGAAAATCAAACAAGGAGAGAGAATGAGATGAAAACATATTTTATTTTTGTTTCGTCTTCTTGGCGGGCGATAAATACTCCCTTTTGCACTCGCCGGTCGTCGGCACACGCGACATATATATTCCACGCCCGATCGAACCACGCCACATCTGCTGAGTCCTTTCTCTTGAATCATTCCAAAAGAGAACGCCGAGGCAGAAGAGCGAGACTCTGCAAAGATTTCCTGTCATCGCACTAGGAGAGGAAGATATTTTCCCGAGAGTGAGTCATTTTGTTAGAAAGACGAGTTACGTAACACGAAAAAAAACAGAGCGTTAATTTTGCGTTATTGATAGGAGTTGTAATTATATCTGGAGAGGGTAGAAAGGTAAGTAATACAAAAAACGCGTACATTGCAGTGTGAAATTGACGTATTTGTGTTCCCTTTATCGTTCGGCTCCGTAGAAGTTCTCTCGTCCTACATTCCACGTTCATCGCCCTGCATTTCCCGTGGTGCTTAATTTGAAGCGTTCGTATGGCGCAGCCCACATGCCTTCACTCCTGACAGCAATAGCGTCTGCTCATAATTCAAGCGTGAGTGCTTTTTAATGCAGCTCCTTTATAACGTTTTATTACTGTTATATTCTTGCCTAGTTAATGCTTAAATTTACGCATTGCACTATTGGGAATATTAGATTAGCGTGAAACTTCCAGGATTTGAAAAATTGAGATATTGGGTGGCATAAAGGGTGGTAGAAGACATGAAGATCTCTCAGGGGACTCTGTAAGTGACAAGCGGAATAATTTGTTGGGAAAAAATAATTCATGGCTATTTGATGTGTGTGGAGTTTGAGACAGGTGGGGAGAGACTGGCACTATATGAAGATCTAGCAGTGCTGGTGATTCACCTTTGACGATCAATTTCACATTGATGCTGCGTTTACGTCACCTTTCTCATCTCAACTCATGCCTAAGGAAAATTCATGAAGAAGAAAAGCAACTCAAATATCGTACAACCTTGTAAAGTGATCGGTTGGAGTAGAAGCATCAATATCAAGGAATGTGAGTAAGACAAGTTAAACTTACGCATGAAAAAATAGTACATCACTGAGTGGAGTTCACGATTTTGTGTTCACTTTAGCGTCTGGCTCGGTAGAAGTTAATTCCGGGGCATTTTCCGCGGTACTATTTCATTTACGGCAACGCATTCACTCGCTCTCGATAGCAATGGTGTCACTTCATTATTCAAGCGGTATAACTTTTCGATACAGCCCCTTTCTTCAGTCTTATAACCACTCCATTCTTTTCCAGCTTATGTTTAATTTACACTCTGCCATGTGGAGAATGTAGCAAGGGAGTGCGAGAATTCATGAAGTTGAGGTAATGGAAGATGTACGATGTGGTGGTGGATATTAAAAGTTCTGGGTAAACCAAATGAATGAATAATGAATGTCGCGTCCAGCGGAAAGTTGCAGGTGATGCCTTGATATGTGATATACAACGTATGTCATAGGTAGTTGACGAGTTGCCGTTACTATTGGAAGACCTACCAGTATTGTTGAAATATCTGTGTTGTATTTCAGCATTTAAGCATAATAATAGATCATAAACTCAGGATGTTCATAGATATATATTTCGGTAACTCACCACATGTCAAGTAGAGTACCAATTATATACATGAACAACGCTTCCCCCGGAAGTCACACTTGCAATGGTGCCAACCTACGGATATGGCACGCAGGGTGGCCAACCTAATTGCATTGCTACAAAAATCTGTGACGATCATTGATGTGCTATTTTTTTTCTGCATGTCTTTTAACTCCAGTTTATATTTTTAAAAGCCTGGTATAAGTAGGTATCATATAATGTATGATACCTACTTACACCAGGATCATTATAAAGCCAGGGCATTTTTCATCGAACCTGAGGGGTCAAGAATTAATTAACTCATTAAACTCCCCTCTTTCTCTTGTCCTACTGGACTCTTCCCTGTATATTCATGTACGTTTAGATGGGCTTATATTTCTGAAATCTTGATTTGACTTCGACTCAAATGACGCTTCTGGTTAACTGGAAACATCTTTCCTTACTCGCTGACTTAATCATAGTCTCTCATCGGTCCAAGAGGTAGAATGTTTACGAGACTAATGGCGATTGGAAGATGATACGTGGCTATTGCGAGTGTGGTTGACATCACATTGCCCTCCTTACAATCTGTTTTGTAATGTTAACCTTCACATCTCCTCCTTCACATATCCTCATTCAACCTCCAAACAGAGTCGGGACTAAGAGTGAGTTCCCTTGGGGTTAGTACGACACCCGGGGATTAAAATACGAATTGGACCGGAAGACAGATGGGTATGGGATATGTCTTCTCTCTTTTCATCATTTTGCCCCTGCCCCCAATCCTAATTCCCACATCTCGTGAATTGGCAGAATTCCAATGCATCAGCCCTTCAAATCAATTCTCCAGATCCCCATTAGATACCCATTTAGCCTCCACGCCCTAAAATTCTCATCTAGTTCCTTATGATTATTGTACAGAACTTTGGCTGTATTTATGACCTGTATCTCCTGTCGCGTCCCTGATCTTTCTCTCTATCTCGCCACTCCCCTCTTATCTCTTTCTTCTGAGTAATGATAATAAACTCAAGAGACTTCAGTGGATTAGGTTTCTGAGGGATCTATAATGCTGGCGTCCCTTTTCAAAGGTCCAGGTACGAATTCCAGTCGTAGCGCAGACATTCTAATGGCTTTCCAAACCCTCCCTTTCACCTATTCTCTAGAGCAGTGGTTCTCAACCTTCCTAATGCCACTACCCTTTTATACAGTTCCTCATGTTGTGGTGACCCCCTGAAACATGGAAACCGTCATAAGACCATCGGAAATATTTGTTTTCCGATGGTCTTAGGCGACCCCTGTGAAAGGGTTGTTAAACTCTCAAAGGGGTCACGACCCACAGATTGAGAGCCGCTGCACTAGAGCATGGCTCCGTGATGTAGCAAAGATTTGGTCGTGATAGTAGATGATATTTAGCCCTTTTGCTGTGAAGTTCGTATATATCTGAACGGATACTTTCATTCGCTTACTGCGGAATTCGACTTTGCCCCACACGCTCAAAAATTATTTACCCTCTACTGCGGAGATCGAGTATATCCATTATATATATAGTGGTAGTTTTTTCTGCCTTGCACCAGTCGTTTGAAATAACGTTGCCATTTATGCGGAGAACGATAAAAATTGTCAGTATTTAGTACAAAAAATGTTGAAAATTTTTTGTGGATACTTGACTTTTTTATTAATGAAACCAGTGATCATCAAACGCAGTGAAATGGTTAAAAGGACTTATTCTTCATTTTTTTCGTTGGCTAGTGTTGAAATGTGATCGAGGTTAGATGGAAACCGAACGAAATGAGGTATTTCATTAAAATTATGTACTATTTCTTGTGCCTAAGTAGAGCCATTCTTTCTCAGTAATTGAAAAGTTAGTACTTTTTCTCAATTTTACTCGAGAAAAAATGATGAAATATAAACGCATCTCCGTTAACTTCAGATGGTATGTGTGCATTTCGTTGCATCACGCAATGAAATTCGCACACACTAACACGCGCGACATTTATGGCTTGCGGGTCGCCCACCAACCGCGGGGTGCACGTAATCTCTGCCTGCATTGCTACAGCTGATTAAGGTTGGCAGTCCGAGACGTCACGCGATGAAATGACGGCACGTTTAGGTCTTAATTAAGATGAAGCACCTGTACGCTGATGAAGTGAGAAATAGCTTCTTGGGCATGATCGGGCAAGAAATTATGTATTTGAGATTCTCATATGAGGACTGCATTTACGGTTTTAATCCCATGCCAGACACTTATTGGAATATTTAAATAATGCGTTTTTGTTTTAATGTAACATTATGTTTACATTAAGGACATGAATAACTGGGCAACTAAAATATGCCACATATGACGTCATTTCAAAGACGCACCCCCATTTCACTGGGACATAGGTATTGGGGAAAATAGATTTTATACAGTCCGTACCAAAGCGCGGTATTCTCAGGCGTAATATTTCATTAAGTATCAGCACCAGCAAGCAAAAAGAGCCCTCAATGTTTGGCTATGGTCATTAACTCGTACTGGTCAAGTTATATTGATATATCGCTCATGCAGCCATTGATATCGTGGAAGCAAACAACACTGTATAAATCGATACTAGTTCCAGTAATAGTAATAATACGCAGATGGTTCCTCTACATGACCTCGTATTTATATAATAATAATTTCTTCCAGGAGATATAGGTCCATTAGTTGTGAAATTATTTTATTTCTCTTTACCAACCTTTCGGATTTTATTATACATATGATTTTATTATACATTATGATTCATCCGGGCTCAAAGAAGTTCCTCCTGAATTTATTATATAATTTCATAATTAATGGACCCATATTTCCTGAAAGAATAAAAAATAATAATAATGTTGGTGATAATTATAACAACCGGTGACTCCTTTTTAGAAAATAATAGTATTATGGGTAATACGGACTACCTGGGGTAAAATTTGATGACTTTTACTTGCGGAAGGACTCGCTTTCGTGTATTAAACCCGGCGGTGACTATTGTTTTTTCATTTGAGCAATGTGCAATAGCAAAACGCCTTCACCCTCTCTCCAGGCTAACAGGTTTAAGTTGTGCCACACGCTCGCGCCTTTAAATGCAGCTTCATTCTACATTTCCTATTTACAGCCATTTATCTATTTCCGGCGGTGCCTCCGTCTATGTTCCAAAGGACGTCTGAACTTACTACGTCTATCACATAAGCTTTACAAGCTATTCTGCTTCTCTCCACCTCTCTCAAACGCCACCACTTAGGAAGCGGGGGATGCTACCTTCGCACGGACCATGAAGTGAGCAAGCGGCGTCTTTTGGTGCGAGGGAGAATTCCATTTTGTGGACGGCTGACGAAGAGAGAAACGGTGCATTCGGGGAGCGAGAGGCAAGGGTTCTCGAATGTTCGCGCGAGGACCATCGCGAATGGGCGCTCGGAGCTTTTATTGACGCAGGGAGAGAGTGATCTTAGCCTTCTTTCCCACTCTCACCCTCTCACCCCTTTTCGCGTGCCTCTCAAAGAGCGCTCGCCGATTTCAATATGCACGCCGACGCCTCCTCTTTTCAATTCCTCGGCGCCATTCATTGTGGAGCCACAATCGTCAGTGCACCTTCGTAAAATGTGACTTGAATTGAGTCGGGATAATTGGCATAAAATTGTACGAGGGAGCGATGGGAACGTGTTCCTGCGTCGCGCTTCTCAAATTTGGACGTTTTGCTCTAAAGATAAACGCTTTTGTGTGGGAAATAGATAAAGGAGAGACTACTTTGCGATTTGGCCGCTCTAATTGCATTCTTCAAAATTGATTTAAAGCTCTATCAATCCGTTTTATAGCCAATAGAGAGGGTGGTACTCGGGTGAAAGGCAGTTATTTAGAGTTGAAATGCCCTGACAAACAATGAATCCAAGGCCCCATGGTCGTAAAAGTAAAAGAGCAAAATTATTGAAATGGCTTGATTATGTGCTCTACCTGTGTCCGTGTCTACATGTGATAATAGTGGACGGTTTCTCTACCTGTTTCCAATGAATAGTGATTCATTGGTCGTTTAATCTTAAGATTGGTTGACTGACTTCCTCAATCCTTCCCTATCCTCTTCGGTCCCCTTTTCCATATATGTGGACAGCCAGTTTATAATTCCTTCAGAGGCTAGTTTTTTCCAGTAGAATATTGTACTCTTGTACCCATCTGTGGACATACCTTATTTTGAATTTTCCGCCTTGACAGCGCCAATTCTATGCACTAGAAGCTATTTCTTTTAGCTTTTGTTTTCCAGAAATCAATATGGCCGCCACAAATAATCACGTGGAAAGTAAGTTAACTATATTTCCTCTAATTTTCACTTGTCCGTGTTGCATTTTTTTTGTTAATGTACCCATTATTTATACTTATGGTGGTAGTCAGTTATTTCTCGTGCGATCATCAAATATTTTTCTATCCTTCAAATAACAAATGTACTCATGTGTGGACATCAGGTTTACCTTTGGTGTTAAACATGTTATAGGGCTCTCTGCTGATGACATTTTGGAATTGTTAGAAGAAAGTGATGTGGATATTCCAGGTGGGATATCTAGAGGTGAAGATGGCGAAGCTGATTTTAATGAATATTTAGAAGAATATTCAAGTGAGGATGATGTTCCACTAGCTGCACTCCGTTCAGTTAAATCGAAAAAGGTCTCGCCGAAGAATAAAAAATGGACACGTGACAAGTGAGTGAAAGTGTATTGAATGATACTAAATGTACTTATGAATGCATAGGTAATAATAATAATTAAGTAATATACTAAAAACTGTTCAACTTACAGGATGCCACCTTATATAAACCACCTAGAAGATCTCTTTTGTGAAAATGAGGAAGGGAGTCAAACTTTCCTAGATATGTTTTTTGAGTATTTTCCTCCCAGCTTTTGGCAGATTGTGGTGGAACAAAGTAACCTCTACTCAGTGCAAGTAAGAGATCATCGCTCTATAAATAAGACCTACGAAGAGATCATTAGATTTGTTGGCATATCCATTTTGATGGGTTCGCTAAACTATCCGCAAACAAGACTATATTGGAGTAGGGATTTGGCCGTTCCTCTCATTCAAAAAGTCATGTCACGGGACAGATTTTTCGAGTTAAGAAATCATTTACATTTTGTTGACAAATCTGTTATTAGCGGTAATGACGACAAGCTACAAAAAGTAAGACCAATTCTTGATACCTTTTTGAAAAAATGTCACATGCTACCTAGATCAAATGAACAATCTGTGGATGAGCAAATGATTTCTTTCACTGGTAGATGTCCTAATAGGCAGTATGTACCTAATAAGCCACATCCAGTGGGACTGAAAAATTTCGTTCTTGCTGAAAGAGATGGCCTTGTTCTTGATGTTCATATCTATGTTGGAAAAGGAACCATTCCTGATACGGACATGAGGGCGCTTGGTCTGGGTGCAGGAATCGTGAAGTTGTTAACGAGGACAATCAGCCATTCCATCATCTACTGCGACCGCTTATTCACTAGTGAAAAACTTGGTGATCACCTAGTGGCAAATAATTTTAACCTTTGTGGAACTGTCATAAAAAACAGAGTAGGTGGTGCAGTTAGTATTTTAAAATCAGATAAAGAATTAAAACGGGGTGAATACGACGAAGTTGTGCGCAGTGATAAAAAAATGTGCTGTGTATAAATGGCAGGATAGTAAGGCAGCCACAATGCTATCTACGTGCATAGGCAGTAAGCCCCACTCATCTTGCTTCAGATGGGACAAAACAGAGAAGAGGAAATGTGAAGTTATGCAGCCTCTAATTATAAAAAAATATAATCAATGCATGGGAGGAATTGATCTTTGTGATCGACTCTTAGCATATTACTCTTCTTCAATGCGTACCAAAAAATGGCCTTTACAGGTATTTACGCACTTTGTTGATTTGGCTATAGTTAATTCCTGGGTAATGTACCGCCGAAATTGTGTTAAGGCAGATGTACCAAAAAGGGAAATTGCCTCACTTCTGCAATTTAGAACTCAATTAGGCACTACAATGATTCACTTTGAATCTGGAAGGGTTGAAATCAGGGAGGAGATCCAAAAAAAGGAGGAAGGCCATCAAAATGTAGCTCTATTAGTCCAGGCTCTCATGAGAGGTCTAAAATATGTTTCAATGAAGAAACAGGCATTGAAGATCATCATATTGACCATGAGGACCAAACCCAGCAGAAACGTCGAAGAATCATACACCCTGTCAATGAAGTTAGATTTGACAGAATAAATCATTGGCCTATTTTTTGCAATGACAAAAATGCATCACGATGTAGACACACTGGCTGATCATCAAAAACTAGGATTAAATGCCAAAAGTGTGATGTATACTTATGTGTGAATCCAACGGCTGTTTCCAAAAATATCATACACGGCACTAAACATGCTGAAAGAATCAGGCCTACAAAACAAGGTTCCTATTTATTTGTTTAAGATTGTATTATGTAAAATAATTGAACAATTGTACTAAGGTTGTACAGTTACGTATGTGCCTTTATTTTAATGTCGTTAAAATGCATACTTGACATAATTGTTTATTTGAAAAATGTAAAAAATATTAGGCAATAAAAATTACTAAACAATATATTTATCAGTCATTTTGTTGATGAACTTTTATATTTTCATTCGAGGAACAATTTTTTCATAAGTAATCACAGTACTTGATCAAGTAAATTAAAAAAGTACATTTTTATCGGAATTGAAAACAAAAAAGTATATTTCACAATCCGCATATATGATCCTCATGTCCACATATGTGGACTTTGAATATTTTAACAATTGTAATAACAATTTAAAAAATATTTCCACACAATGTCAGTAGTCTCATGTGTGCTCAAAATAGGCAAGAAAAGAATTTTCCACAAGCCAGGTTTTTTTTCGGGACCGAAGAGGCTATCTAATGCTAGTTTCCGTATTCCCTGGTAGTTCTTCTTGTGTAATTTCCTCTTTATTTGGCCTATTTAGCTCCTGGTCTTCCTCATGGGTATTATCCCTCTATTTTCATTCAATAATATTCCTCAAAAAACTATCGTGAATGAGAGTGTGTCCAATTAATCTGGTTCTTCTTTTATGAATAGGGTTCCATGTGGTTTTTTTCTCTTCTACTCTTCCGTATACTTCTTCATTTCTTACTTTATCCGCCCACTTGATCTTCAGCATCCGCCTCCAGCACCAAGTTTCGAGAGCTCCTTATTATTTCTGATCTGTTTTTTCGGTGGTCCATGTTTCCGATCCATAGAGTGCCAGGCTCCACACGAATATTTTCAAGTACCTTTTCCTCGTTATTAGTCCTGTCTTCTTCGAGAATAGTCGTTGTCTTTTCATCATGAATGCCCTCTTAGCTTGGACTATTCTGCGTTTGATGTCCATGGTACTTCTTCTGCCCAAAGTGATGGTGCTTTTGGGGCAGGCGAAGGAATCCACATTCTCTAATTTATCTTCGCGTAATGTAACTTCTGTATCCAGTTTCTCTCTCCCGAAAACGAGGATTTTGGTCTTATTTATTTTCATGTTATATTCCAATGAATATAACATGAAAATGCTCTACCATAGAGTAATCATTATACTCTATGGCTCTACTAATGTCAAACTCACTGAAATGCGTGGACAGCAGTCAGGAAATGGGAGTGTTAGGACTCATTAGGATTAGACAATTAGTCTACTCACAATATGAATTAGATAAATTGAAGAGTATTGTGCATATGAAGAGAACTAACGGATCCAAAGACCTATAAGTGAAGAGTCTCTGGTGAGGGAACAAGGGTTCGACATTCTACAAAGTTTTGATGCCACGGGATTGGTCCAAGAAAATCCTTAGGATATCAGGTTAAATATTAGATCAACGCGTAAAATCCGATGAACATATGAAAAGTAAATTTTTGTATCAGAGGGACGGAACAGTTAATTTACCCACAGCAGACTGTCGAAAAATACAAATTCCTGAGGTGAGCTTATCTTTCGCTGTTTAGGAACCATTAAGGACTGTAATTATGGAAATAAATTGTTAAGAAAAGTAATTTGTATCAATAATTAATCGAATATGGGAATTTATCTTATAAATTATGATAACAGAATTCTAAATACATGAGAATGCTTAACCACACTCTCACAACTTTTAGCCTATATTATATATGTAAGTTTTCCAATTACCTCTCTTGTAACTTTATGCACGCAGTATTGCACTTGATGCATTTTTGAAGTTAGGAAATGGCATAAGATGAACGGTATCGAACCGAGAATTATTAGTGATTTACCAATATAATTCTAGCCACTCTGACTAAAATTTTCATGAGAACAGTTTGAACATCTATAAGAATTATTTTAAACAAATAAACTTAAAAAACTCAAAACTAAAAAAAAAGTTCTATGCCACCTTAATTTTTGACGAAATTCTCTGATTTGGTTTGATCTATTGCACAGGAATAATTCTGTATAAGTTGTGTCAGGATAAAAATATGTTGCACAATAATGCATCACATATCCTGTTTATTATGTTCGACGGAAATAATTTCTTATTGCTAGTAATATGTCTATTTACAATGGGATAGAAATATGGCCGCCTTAGTAAAGTTATCAGTTGTTAACTTAACTGAGGATTCATTCACTTTATTAAGCATTCGATCATTGGCGTTCAATGGAAGTATTTTCCAGAAGCACAGGTAATGGCAAAGGATCTATCCCGTATTCTCCGTAAGGGCCGCTAAGTGTGTATTATCAAGTGTGTGCTGTCTTCCTACCCTCAATTTCTCTACGGGCATTCCTTTGATTTAAAAGATTTTTGATTTGACGATTGAGGGTCTGCATTAGTAGAAAATGTTGTATTAGTAAGAGACCTTAACTGTGCTTTCCTAAAACAAGAGTCATAATATGTGAAATGATTCATTTCGCCCATTAAAGTAATATACCGAATAAAGGTAGGTTCAAATAGAAGACAGGATAATTTCCTCCACATTTTAACACTTGCAGAGCCCTATGATCCTGTAGTATTTCTTTCTTCATCTCAGCGTACGTCCTACTCTCCATAATCCCATCCATAAAATCTGTTCTATTTTTTCTCCATCCCCGTTTGCCCAACATCCTCCCCCCTGTCACAGCCTTGAGAAACCCATCGCCCATCATTACCTCCTCCAGCCATTTACCCTACCTCCGCCTAATCTCATCCAGAAGTTTCCTCCTCTCACCAACCATGTGAAACACCTCCTATTTTGTCTTCCTTTCCATCCATCGCACCTTCTCCATGCTCCTCCACACCCACATCTCGAAAACCTGAAGCCTCTTCTCGTCCTCTATTTCCAAGGTGGGAGTGCAAGCAGTTGTACATTTGCTGCAGTCCAGCTGGACGTGTGGACTGGCAGGACGAGTGATATATAATGCGTGAGAAATACAATTTTGCACCAATATGCAATTTTATGGTTAATAAAAAGCTCAATGTTTCTCTGAATAGTTATTGTAAATAAAAATTACGTGGTTGGCTAAAAAACTCTTTCCAATTTCTCTCCATACAGCATCATTCTTTTCAGAATGGAGTACCCGCTTCTTCGTCGGCGGCAAGAGTGGATTTGTGAATATTTGTCACTCTTCACAAATGGCAGTTTAAAACTTCAATCGCCTTATTCTACGTCCATATGAAGCCCTCCACTCCGTCTTACGCTGCTTTTAATTAGGTAAGCGAAATGTTTCTCCTTTTGTAGCACAGTCTTCCCTGCCTCCAACTTCTTCTTTCCGTTTGCGTATGTTTATCCATTTATCATATCTTATCCTCATTCGATAAACGCCCAGCCCTTAGCTCTTAAAAATGTCTCTTATCTTCTCCATTCTCTTTACTGGCGTTTACTTGACGCAGCATGTTGATTCAATACCCATTTCACTCAAACTTATTGAAGAGATATCTCAATCGTCTTTTAATTGTTTTCATGCACGCTATCTATTTAATTGGTGTTCTACTGTTTAATTCTACCACTTAAATCTGCTAGGTAGACATGTACACAGCTACACGTCAATACCCATATTTCTTGCCTCCGTTAAGTTCTTAAATGCGCTCCTGATATTAGCATTATTACTGTATAGTATGTCAGAGTCAGCAAATTTCTACAAGCTTGGAGTACAACACAAGATAACTGCTACAATCAGTAAGAGAAATTGTACAACTTCTGAAGTGCTAGGTTGACGGTGTTGAATGGCTTAGTTAATAAATCAATCTTGTGTAAATATTATACTTGATATTCTCTATTTTCTTTATTTATTCTGCATTCCTCATATATTAAATTGAATTAATGATACTTTACTGATTTGCATTGAAATATTGTTGATGAAGAAGAACATGCTGGTTGGTGGTAATGATTTACCCCATAATTGGGAGGGTTCAATACATACAAGCAACTTTTTAAAAGTTTAATTAGGTTTTTGAGGCTGTAGAAGATTTGAAGTTACTCTCATCCGATTTCTACAGTGACTTCCTGCATAAGTAGTGCCTACTGGCGGATTAAGGTCGTTGTTTTGTGGGGAGGGGGGGCGGATTGCTTTCCGGGGGTCTAGTGATCATGAAATAACTTATAACCACCATTTTTCCTATTTTACCAGGAATTTCCTGGGGGGGGGAGAGGGGGGCTTCTCGCACCCCCTTTACTCCGTCAGTCTGTGTGACACAGATTTGAATCGCTGAACTAATGTTATACAAGAATTAGAAAATGGAATTATTGAGAACTTGGGTATTTGTTCGCGAAGTTGGACCCACCTTCTTCCGTTTATTACTCGTATTCGGTGGAAATCGCCATATTTGCAGTGATGTAAATGATGTAAGAATTTTATTTTGAAATATGAGTCTTAATTAAAGCCTTGTTTTGATTTGGAATTTCGGAGCGAAATTCGAAATTTAAGCGAAAATCGTATCTAAATACGCTTTTTTCACTCGGCATGATACCTTGATATTTGTTACTAACCATTATAATAGTATGAAATGTATATTGTTCCCACCACCTTAAACTTGGCTCGTATGATGGGAATTAAATAAGTTTCTTATTTCGCTTGGGTGTGGGGATCATCTCGATGAACATATCATGCCAAAAATTATATGGACTGTTTGTAAGTTCAGTGGCATTTTGTATTCGTTGCAGCGGCTTTTAACCGTGTCTACTTGCTAACGTTGACTGTTTAAATAAAGTCATATTTGATTCAACTACTCCTCCTTCCGGAGGGAGAAAATGTGTCAGGGTGAGAGACCGAATTTGAAAAATTTCTTATGAAACCATACGCCAGCATTGTTTGAACCTCAATACTTAGAGCAGAACCCAATTCATCGACGTAATATAATTGAGGTTGGCTTTGATAATGGCTACACAGAATGGAAGGAGACAAGGTTTGGAAGGATGTGATTCGAAGCCTTTACTGCATGCGTACATTAGGCAGGGATGAGGGATAAGGCTCTAGATTAGGACAATACGGACGTTTGTCCTCGACCGATGCCGACAACCGAGACAATTGGGGAAGATATGTGGCATTAAAACATTGTAGTATTACATAAAACATCACGATTGATGGAATCACATGGCTCAAACTTGCTTAAATGCAATACATTTTTATTAAATTACTAGGAAATAATTTGTTTCCAGTTGAAACATGTTTACTTACTATCTTTCCCATATACTGAATAGTTCCGTTTTGGTTTTGTTTTCCGTACTTTTCCAATCTAGAGCTAATGAGGGAGTACTTGTGCGCTAAAACGGAGAGGCACTCTGTCCGCAAACCTTGGCTACTGGAAAACAACCACGCATCGACCAAGACCTTATCCAGTCATTAATTTATCTCTAGAATCTGTAGTATCTGTAGAGTAAAAATTGCTTCAGTTGGGGAAAATGCCTTTTTCTCTGCTAGTTATCTATCCTGACTGTTCATTCCGTAATTGAGAGCTACCATTCTGGCTCAGATGGAGATAAATAATGGCGCCAATAAGTGCTCTTCAGCCTATGAAGTAAACCATCGAATAATGTCTCTATAATAATTGTGGAAAAACACATTTTGCTCTATAAACCTAATTCGCAGCGAAAAATGGCCTCAATAGGACCCTCTAATACCTGTGCGTTTAACCTTGGGAAGAACTAATGAAGCTTTTTGTATCGTGATCATTATATTCCAATTATTTCGGACGCAGATCCCACCTTAAACTCGGTCCATTTATCTTCAACATTCCTCTGAATTTCTGTTTAATTTTTCGAAATTCTGAAGGGAGGGGTTAATATCTTAATAGTTTTTTGTTTTGATGAGCATTAACGCCACTAAGTACGACAAAGCAAGCAACATTTTTGCATAAAGCCCCGCCAAAATTTCCTTTGAATTAAGATAGCTTGGTGATGTAAATGGCTAGCACACCTGACCAGCATTTGGGAGATCTGGGCTCGAATCTGGTCTTGAATGATTTTTTAATGGCGAATTTCACTCTCATTGGTGGATATCTTTGTTCAAAGGGTTGCTTAAGAGATTTTCATGTTGTTCAAGTATATTCTCGGAACCCCCGTCACATTGCAGGTTGAGGCGTAAAATAACGTCAAACAGGGGGACATGTTGCCTCACTTGGAGCGGCTCAAAAGACAAAAACCGGCCATCGGTCGTTGTGCAATCTCTTTAGGCTCACGAATCGAAACCGGTGTTATTAATGTCTTCGTATTTTAGCTTTAATCTATAAATAAACTTCGAAATCACTATTTACTTAAGTTTTCACAATAATAATGTTTTCCCTTATTTTGTAATCAGGGAAATGTTTACGTGTAGTAAGCTTGCTAGCATGTTTGGTAATGCAGCGAATACAATTAACGGTATGAAATACACTATAAAGGTAGCTCTCAGGGTATCACGTAGATGTAGATGTTGATGAACAGTGCTTTTGTTCATTTGACAGTTTTTCTTAGTAAGAAATCTTTATTATACCGGCCCTGTTTTCATTGGTTAATCGTCATTTTCAAGGAAATGAGGAAATGTGGATAAATTCGAGTACTATTATTTCTTCCATGATGAGAAAACCACCTTTGTTATTTCCACAAAACGTATTACGCTGGAACGACGCGCGTTTCACCACACTGTGGCATACTCGCGTGCATTTAGTGGTAGGTTTCTCACCCAACCTACCGCTAAATGCACATGAGTATGCCACAGTGTGGTGAAGCGCGCGTCGTACCAGCGTAATAAAGTTTTGTGGAAATAACAAAGGTGGTTTTCTCATCAAGGATATCCATAATTTCCACGAGGTCAGGCCTGGTATCATCAGTTCTATTATTTCTTTTCTTACGAAAGCGGAAATTTCCCACAAATTTAAATCTGAGTTTGTTTGTTTTATGAGTGCTGCTTTATAGCGTTGAGCTACTAGATCACGAGAAAATCACGGAATGCCCGATCGTTGATGTTGATATGATGCCGAAAATAAGACACTCGTAAAATCTGCCTTGCTGTCGTGAGGAGAAAAGGAGGACGCTTTATCTTGTTATTCTTATGTTTCCGAATCGTTTTTCTCTTTCATCACCCATTTATTCACCCACTAAACTTTTCCTTGACCTCTTAAATGAGGCCCCGCGTGAGAGACGACTTCACACTCACCGGCTTTAAGCTCAATTTGTAAAAAGGATCTAATTTTTCCTTCCCGGCATTCCTTATAAAGGTATCTCTCACTCCCATTATCCCTTCCTACCTGCTCCGATAACCACTCCCCTCAGCTCCTTTTCCCTGCTTACTTCATCACTCGCTCAAGCCAGTCCCCCAACACCGTCGAGTTAACCCAAGTCTGTCATCCTCTAAATGAAGGAGAGGGCTTTAGCTTCAACAAATGATGCCTCGTGACAAAATATTATCTAAAACCTCAGAGAGACGCCGCGGACAAATTTATTCATTTTTTTGTCTGCAGTGATGGATGAGTGTAAGAGCTCGTCAAAGCGAAACAAGAAAATCTTCACCCTCTAAGGCTCCTTACAAAAAATGGAGAAGAATCGTCCAAAAGCTTTTTTTCCTCTCTAATAGAGGTTATATTTTTATTAGGAGCTTCGAACCTTGTGAGGCACACGGGATATAACATATAAAGGAACTTAATGTATCTTTTCGTAGAGAGAATGCTCATTCAAAAAAACCTTAAATTCCAATGCAGTTACTTCCCGAGGTACGGTGAAAGAATAAGCTAGGAAGAATACTTCAGAAGAGAAGG
This sequence comes from Pyrrhosoma nymphula, assembly GCA_963573305.1. Classification (NCBI taxonomy): domain Eukaryota; kingdom Metazoa; phylum Arthropoda; class Insecta; order Odonata; family Coenagrionidae; genus Pyrrhosoma; species Pyrrhosoma nymphula. The sequence goes on along the minus strand of OY754338.1, from coordinate 73,906,589 downwards.
AAGTGATATATATTTTCACAACCCTCTGCGGATGAATGACCTACTGAAAATGGTAAAGACAGTAACAATGACTGCAACTACCCACTGAGTGAGAATATGTTATGGAAGGTATGAAAAGGCATTTCGATGGTGCTAAGTGATTGGAAGACCTTGTAATTGACGTTTCCAAGGGAGAGGGGTAGGATTTCTTGGGGACCGAAGATAAAAATATTAGGGAAAGCATTCCATCTCTTCGTTTGGAAGATTGTTATATAATGAATGTGAGGAGGAAGCTAGCTTTCTGGGGTGGTCAGTTAAGAGAGCTGAAGGCTTAGGTGGATCTATATGCGATTGAGTTTTGAAATTTCTCCGAAAATCAGGCGGATTTGGGGAGTACCTACAGTTCAATGAAATTGATAAGTGGTCTAGTAAAATACCTCTCGGGGTATAAAATGTAAAGCTAATCTTGCTACCTAATTTATGAAAATATTCATTAGCTGCACAAAAATGTCTGCCAACACGAAGGATCAATGTTTAACATATTCGGCAACCAACGCTTCTATCGGGGTCACATAGAATTTCATTTTATTATGATTCAGTGGTTTCAAGACAGTTAATATATATCGTTCTTTCCTATTTTCTTCAGTGATGGTTCTTCCTCTTGGGTCGGCTCTCAATGAAAATCACCATAATCTGAATACACTGGCGTGGCCTTTTTCCGATGCGAGCTAACAGGAGAATTGAGTAGTATAGGCATAGCAAAAGTTGGTGGCACTCGCTTGTGAAGTGTATGACTCAAAAGAGAAAAAAGCATATAAGAGATGTGAGACAAAGGAGCAAATTGTCCCGTCTATGGTCCTTCCGGATGTCCTTCGGTAGATTTTCCCGCACATTAACGCTTGACACTCTCCGTGACCTCTAATTATCCGCGGCTGAGTGCTACCAAGTTTCGCTACACCTATAATCCGGGAGGTTGTACAGATCCAATCATCTCCGAATGTTAAATTTATGGAACAGGGAAGTTCTTCAAGTCCTTCTCTGCGCGGGTCTGTTTTTGGGGCGTAGGCTGGAGGGTAAAGGAGACGAAGGAAAAGGAATTAAATCGTTGTTGGCTTCTCCGAGAAATCTCACTGGTTTCTTGTTACGAAAATGATAAAGCCTTATTAATTCAATATCATTTTATTCATTCAGGATAAATTTTCTTAATTGCCAAGTATTCGAGCTGAAAGTCAGCATTGACACGGTAAATCAGTTCTTAACAGGTTCTAGTTGAAAAGGAATGGGATAATTTAAGCGTGAGTACAGACTTCTCAAAAACGGAATAATTGATACTATTAATATTTTTTACACGCAGAAATATTGGTGACAAGCATTTTAATTATTATGGCATAGAGATGGTTTTAGGGAGGGATTAAGATCGACCATCCATTTCTGACGTGAGGTTAACGGACGGTAGTGTTCAGTTTTCCATCGCCTTTTTGTCAAGGAAGAGTGTATTGCGATTGACGGAAATTATTTACCGTTTTTGCTACGGATTTGTTAACGGTTGCAAAGTTATTGTTTATTTTCATATTTGAGCTCATTGGATTTGTGGTACCCCTGGAAAAACTGCTGTCCTAATGATTCAGTGTAGTTAGAAAGACATCCTATGGCTGGAGCATTAACATTATACACTGAGAAGAAAGATGTTACATCTACATCTACATCTACATCTACATATTACCCCGCAAGCCGCCTCAATAGGCGTGTGGCGGGGGGTGTTAGGACACCAGCCGCTTAAAGATAAAAAGGAAACGCTCTAATGAAATTACGCCTAGCATTTATTGAAGTCCCTTATTGTTCGGGGGAAAAACGAATTCCCATACCTATCCGTTCGGCAAAATATCTCTCTTAATTTATCGTTTCTGTCGGACCTGGAAATATAGTGGGGTTCTAATATGATGTTCTCCGTGTCGCTCTGAAAGATATCTATTCTCAATTGTTCAAGCAATCTAAGCCTAGCGCGCAGCCTCCGAGTCTCTAGCGGCTCCCAGCCTAATTCGTTTAACATCTGTGTAACGCTGTCAGTACGCCCGTAGCTGTTTTTGACGAATCGCGCAGCTTTCCTTTGTATTTTATTAAGTTCCCGGACTAAGTCTTTCTGCACCGGATCCCATATGCTCGCTGCATATTCAAGGTGTGGCCGGACGAGTGCGAAGTAGCACCTCTCTTTTACTTTTTCATCCGAAAATCTTCCCACAATACGCTTGACGAATCCTAGCTTCTTCAGAGCTCTGCCACAAATATTTCTTATATGTGCTCCCCACGATAGGTCCGAAGTTATCGTAACTCCTAGATACTTCACTTCATCTGTCGCCTTTATGTTAACACCATCCACAGCATATACATGGGAATAGTTGGACGACTTCCGCAAGAAATGTACCGCCGTGCATTTGCTCAGATTAAGTTCGAGTCCCCACTCTTGGCTCCACACATGAACGTTGTTTAAATCCGATGATAGAGTTTCAAAGTCAGAGTGATCATTAATTTCACGATAGATGACAGCGTCGTCGGCGAATAGACGTATTTTACTGCTAATTCGAGAGCATAGATCATTTATGTATATAATGAACAAAAGGGGTCCGATCACGCTTCCTTGCGGGACACCTGATGTCACTTTAACGACATCAGAGCTAATTCCGTCAAGAACTACCTTTTGCTTACGATCACTCAGAAAGTCGCGTATCCAGTTTACTACTGTTTCGTTTAGGCCGCATGACTGTAATTTGTATAAAAGTTTGTTATGAGGTACCGTGTCGAAAGCTTTCTTAAAATCTAGAAATAATGCGTCAACTTGTCTTTTCGATTCGCCAGATTTGAGAACGTCATGAAGAAAGAGCGCGAGTTGTGTTTCACATGATCTACCTTTCCGGAAGCCGTGCTGACAGCCATGGAGGACGTTACGACTGTCCAGGAACGTCATGATATTGCTAACGACGATATGTTCGAGTATCTTGCCTATAATCGACGTTAATGAAATTGGTCGATAGTTCCCTGGGTCGTGTCTGTTTCCCTTTTTGAATATCGGTGTAACGTTTGCAATTTTCCAGTCTAATGGTATCTTTCCTTCAGACAATGACTTCTTGAATATTATGTCTAAGAACGGTGCGATCTGTGGCGCTAACTCCTTGAGGACACGCGCGGGTATTCGTTACGTTTCCCAATTATAAATAATTTATATAAATTCTTCTCGAGCTTCCAGGTTAGGTTCTCCATCAATGCTGATGTTACGATGGAAGACTTTTCCATCATATTCAGGGCTGTTGATGACACTGCCCTGTAGACGATGGTAAAGCCTTCAATTGAAACGTAGTCAGAGATGGAGAATATAACCCGGTTGGAAGCCCGAGAAGAATTTACCTTTACACTGAGAAGAAATGTATTGCTAAAACCGGTGTTATATGTAGAGAAATGTAATTAGTCTAAGGATTTGAGGATATTTCATCACAGGTAGGAATGCATGTTTTTCAGAATATATTTTATCTCAAAATATTTTATTATGTCAAATAACAAGTTTGCTAAGCGTGTTTTATTTGGTATGCGGTTGTGAAAATGATTAATAGTAATCTAAAAACATATATATGCCATAATAGTGAAATTACGACTTATTGCTGCCTTGCATCCTTATGCATGCGTAAAGGACGGAGGCTGTTGAATAGGGGAGAAAGGCAATATACTACCTAGACGTCCTAATAGGTAAGTCTTTAGAGATCCAATTAAGATTCAAAGATTAGCTGACGCGACGGAGAATTTAACGAGGGGGTGGGGGAAAGGAGAGGCATGGGCATGAGGGGAATGAAGAGGGAAAGGAAGGAGGGGAGACGGTGGATATGCGGGGGGGTCTGAAGTGCGAGTGAAGGGGGTGGATTGATTGAGGGGTCACAGAGTGGGAGGAGGACGAGGGCGAAACTGGAGGGAAAAAATGTGATAAGTAAAGAGAAAACACTGCGGAACATGAGAGGGATACATACTCGTTTTAAAAGATTTCCGAGACTAGGGATTTGATTGTCTGGCATTTTTCTCTTCTTCATTTTCTTTCGCTCGCCTCCGTTAAACCTACGTCCGTGCTCGCTTCAAAATGAAAGGTTTCGTGTTGGAAAAAAATGGCGAAGGATTTTACTTTATAAAGTACAACGTAGTGGTGGAAACAAAAGAGGGAATAAAGTGTTTTTTCTGCTTTTTATATAAGTAATTTTGGATCCTAATTGTCTGCTCCTAGCCGGTAAACATTTAGATGTCTGACAATTCGCTTTTAACTAATGGAATAATAATATATAATATAAGAGGGGAATAACTAAACAATACATATTACAATGCAAGCAATTTAGCTAGTGTGGTGGTTGATGGTATTTTTTCTGTTATAGGTTTTAGGTAGGATCCTGTGGCTGACATTTGGCTGCAATAATTCCTCCGGTTTTACTTGAAAAAACTTCTAAACTTCTTTTAATAAGGAGAGTAATGCAGCACGAGAAGAAAAATTAAAAAAGACTTTTCTTCCTCCTGGTGGTTAATTGGAGGAGGAGGTCGAGTAAACGAGGACGGAGAGCTGTTTGTTGGAACAGTATAAGATGCAAACGAGCGAGATATTACTTCACATAACATTCCGTGGATTTGGCCTCATTATTTCGAAAAAGATCTCATCTTTCCAATTATACCAAAATATCTGTTACCTATCGCATTACTTTTCGGGATATTTGCCAAAAATACAACCCATTTTGCATGTTATATGGTACTGCTATGCGCTCCAGAGAGATTTAATTTAAAGATAGAGTAATTTATGACGCATATATCGCGTCAGAAACGTAGTGGTGTGTTGTTTGTATGTTTTTTCAACTATTTAAAAAATTAATTTAAAACTCATAGTAATCAATTTACGAAATCGCAAAAATACTTCTGTAGTGAAGGTGTTTTCTGCGAACGACTTGATACAAATGACTCAAGTTAAAGCCTTATATGTGTATATTTTTTAATTTCTGAGAACAGCCACACAAATCAAAGTTTTTGCGTCCACAAATTTAAAGTATTTACTTCATGCTTCTTACAATTGCTTAAGTTTAAAAATAAAATTGAAGTGTGGTCTCTGTTATGACTACATAAAAATATTGCTTTAAATTCCTTGAAGAGACACTGCAGACCCACGGTTGACCCTTATGGGACTATAATCCTTACGCCCGGATCACTTTCTGCCAACCCTGCCCTCCTCCACCCCCTCACTCCAACCCATTCGCCACTCCCGCTGGAACAATTTCAGACGTGCTCTCTCCACACTCCCAATTCCCCCCTCCCCCGAACATTCACATCCACCCCTCTCTAATTTTCTCCCAATCTCGCTGTCCACCGTCCCTCACACCATCTCCCTACCCGATACACTCCCCCTTCCTTCGGCATCTCTGGTGATGGATGATGGTGGATCAAGGTGAAACTGCTTCTCTGACCGTGGTGTTGTCCGCCAAAGGCTGGAAACCGCTTTCACGCGCATGGAATACAATTTGAACGTTCCTGTTTTTAAAAAAACCATTTTCCTTTCTCAATATATCTATATTCCACCTCGGTCCATATTCTCCTCGGATGTCAACATATAATGTATATTATTTAGGAGGATGAGACATCACCCATTGCGAAAAGTGTGGGCCAGCCCTTCGGGGAAACATATCCATCATGGTGTCAAGTTATGGTATACATATGGCTCCTATTTCAAGGGAAAGTCAGAATAAATAATCTTCAGTGAGGTATGGAGGTAGCGAAACATGGATGCAGATGCGCAGAGGCCCTTTCCAGCGGAAGAGTCATTCCCTAAAAACTGGTTCCGCACCTGTTAGAGGAATAGTGGTCTCGTAGCTTTGGGTTTAATGAAGATAGAACTCAGTCATTTCAGGGAAACATAATATGTACTTTACACAGAATAGCGAAATTGCCTGGTCACACCTTATCCGTGTCAATGCGGGACGTCTGGTGTGGCAATATCGCAAGAAGAGCATACGTACGTACATGAAAAAGCGTCATGTAGTCCTTCACAATTAGACGTTCCAGGCTGACTTCATCAGGGTCATTCAGTTTTCTTTCGACCGTAACTGAATCATTGCTGAGTATAAATGTTGCTCTACACCTATTATTTAGAATGTACACCTATTAGTGTGACACCTGGAATTCAAACTGACTTCTTTGGTAACTTTCATTATAGTAAGATAGGGGTTGCTATTCTTGTATGGTGTATTTGTTTTATCAATTTTGAATTTCTATCTTTACGAAAGCATTTTTTCACGCCATAGGGTGAAAACGCCTTCACAACAGATGATTATTTTGCGATTCTGTAAAAATTATTGCATTGAGTAATTGATTAATTTTTATAAACAGTTGATGCAAACACCACAGTTTGTTTTTGGCGAAATCTAGGTGTTGGAAATTCCTAATTTTTCCAATATTTTCCCTCTGTAGCGTACTGCCGTATAATCTATCCCAGGTAAAACAGCTTACATTTTTAGGCTGAATATTCGATTAGTTGTCCGGCAAGGGGTTAATATTTTGATATAATTGGATATATGAGAGTTTATTTAATGAGGTCAAATTCATTAAATTCTTGGTGAAGTGATATCTCGCTCCACTTCTCCATATTTCGCATTTTTTTTACTTTCGCCGTACCCTCGTTGTTATTTCCTGTAATTCAAAGTGGTCCGAAACATCGATTTTTGGCGCTGTTCGCGTCCGTATTTTCATTCGCTGTTGGATCTTTAATAGGTATCCATCTTAAGCTCTCAAATACGCTCTCACATTTGTTTTTTGTTGCTTCATTTTTACACTCTGGACTTCATTTTGCCCCTCGGGAACAAAATATTATTCCCCTCCCCATTGCGCATTGGGCGCAGCCCTTTGTCCCAATGAGTGATAATTGGCATGATAAAAGTATGCTTCGTTGGTTTGGCCATGATAAGAGAATGGATGTGGGATGTATGACTAAACAGATTTATGTTAGAGTGACTGGTGTAAGAGGAAATGATAGACTGAGAAAGTAATGGGTGAATGCGTTGGAAAAGACTGTTTAGAGAAGGAATATTAGGAGTCTTCAGAACGAGAGAGCGTGTATGAAACAGGGCACGAATGCGATGAAAGCAAAAGAGAAAGTAAGGATAGTAAGTATTATGGGAAAAATATTACAAGGGAGTCAGTTTCTGAGACCTAGCAATAATAACTTATTTCTTTGACTGTGCCAACCCCGAAAGAGAATGGCGAAATGGGTGTGTGTAAATGTAGTCTATCCGGCCGGAAGTGATTCATTTTGATGAAGAGAAGATAAATAGAAAATATGTTCAACATTTCCGGTTGTAATGAACCATGGTCATACGTGAATTGTATCCTTCTCAGAAGAATAATATTTTCGAGTATCATGAGAATAAAGTCTCCAAATAAGGTTTATGTCCCATTTATTTCCACTCCGGGTATCCCTCTTCTCTCAATTTGTTTTGAGAGCGAAAAGATTTCTCACCCGGTGGGGCACAACCTAAGTGACGAAAACTGGTGAGGAAAAGTTGGGGGAAAAATATGTCATGGATGTGAACTTAATTTTGTGAAAGAAAGAAGAAAATAAGATTTTTCATGTCGTTGAGGATCTGTCAAGTGACTGGGCCTGTAGTTGTTGAGAGTAAGATAACTCAAAATGGTAGAATTAGGAAAAAAGTGTGCCTTATTAAAAATAGGTAGAAAGGGGGAGATATTGGTGAATAATGGCTGCGTTTGTATTGTTTTTGAGGAACCATTCGTGTAATTATGAAGTGATATTTTCCCCAGCAAAAAGCTACCCTTTCAAAGAGCAAATTAGGTATTTTTTCGGTGAAATAGCTATGGCTAGGGGGCATGATTCTGTTCATATCCAATTCCAAGTGACCCGAAAGCCCACGGCATTTCATTTCCCTCTGGAGACCTGTTATTTGAGGCTTAGAAAAGTAAATGCTCGGTTACAAGCCGATGGGAACGACTGAGAGATGAGTGTAATCCATTAAAAAATGGTCCATGTCGGTCAACGAGGATACGATGGCTGGACGGTACTCGACACTTCCATTTTCCTATTTCCGCCGCTGAACCAAAAAAACTCCCTCTCACGGAACTTAAGATCGGTGATAGAGCTAAAATAATGAAAGCAAAAAAGCGGAAAAAACGCACTCAAGATAACGTTGGAGCCTTTCTTCCGTGTCGACATCTCTCATTCATTCTGTGGCGTGGAGGTCGGCCGAGTTGCTCGCCTCCTCCGTGATAAAAAAGAATTATTCTCCATGGACCGTCTTCGGGCCACCCTGTATCTCACTAGGGGTCATGCAGATAAATTGAAATGACGGTTGCTATGTCTCCAAAGGAGAAAGCTGTTAACCACAAAGAGACCAAAACACCACCAGAGTAACAATTTCCAGATTAATCAGAATAAAGATGAAAGGGTTTTCTAACACATGGTTCCTCACGTAAAATAACTAGGCCACCGTAAGAAATAAGCGAATATTTCGTTTAGTAATCGAAACATCATAAGCAATGTCGTGAAAGAGAAATTTCATTTTGTTTCATCTTCTTGCCATACACTTCACATACTTGTTGATAACCTCAATACTCCTCGCCATCATTTTTTTCCATATTCGTCTTTTAATGTTTCGGTCCTGCTCTCTCTTTCCTGTCATTAAATAGTAAAGGTATTTTATGTGTGTCGGACTGTCATTTTGCTTCTTTAATAACTATAGACCGATCCTTAATCGTGCTGCAATTTTCTTAAAGCGTATGCGTGAATAAACCACATGTGCTGAGCAAATTTATTTCTGATAAGTCGTTGGAAGTCACGTCGCAGGTGTATTAATCATTAATTACTTATAATAAAGTAAGAATGTATATATATCACTTTGAAATTCCACTCTGGTTTATTTAAAAAAACAACCAGTTTCGCAACAGAGTTCAATCTTCAGATGTCCTCTAGTTAACACCTGAAGGTTTTATTCTGTTACGAAAATGGTCGTTTCTTTAAAATCCGTGCGGAATTATAAAGTGATGTTTTCATTGATACATAATGAAACAATTCCATGAGGTAGAGCCTGTGACGGTGTCTTAATTATATCATCATCATTGGTTTTTCAATCTTAAGATTGGTTGACTGCAGCCATCCATCCTTCCCTATCTTATGGTAGTTCCCTTACTCCCTCGTAGTTCTTCTTATGTATTTTCATCTTTATTTGGTCAATGTTTTTATCCCTTTGCCTTCCTCTTGAGACTTTTCCCTCTATTTTTCGTTCAATTATTTATTCATTGATTGTTCAATCCTATGGTTGGTCTCCTGAAGCCCTCCATCCATTCCTATCTAATGCTAGTTCCTTTACTCCATGGTAGTTCTTCTTATACACTTTCTTTTTTATTTGGTCTATTTATTTATCCCTTGGCCTCTCTTTTGGGACTTTTCCTTTTATTCGACCTTCAATTATATTCTTCACAAACCCGTTGTGCCTCCGGGTGTCCCCTATCCATTTTGTTTTTGTGTTCTGTACAGTGACAGAAATACAAAATTGCAGTTTTCCATTAATAGAATAATGCTTCTGTCAGTATGGAACGGTTCCACCACATCACACCTGAATCTGTATTTTATTTTTTGTATAGTGTTCCATTTGCTCTTCTACTCTTCTGTATACTTCATAATTTTTTATTTTTCCGTTCATTTGATCTTCAGTATCCTCCTCCAACATCAGGTTTTGAATGTTTCTAATATTTTATGGTCTGCTTTTCCAATGGTCAATGTTTGCGATCACATAATGTTTCCTCGTTCGTAGTCCTATCTTCTTTGAACACAATAGTTGCCTTTTCATCATGAACGATTTCTTAGGTTGGGCTTTTTTACGTTTGATGCCCGTGGTACTTCTTCCCTCCCACGTGATGGTACTTCCGAGGTAGGTAAAGGAATCCAATTTCTCTAGCTTCTCTCCTTATTTACTTTTAGTCTAACTTGTAGTAAATCCAATTATTACTCGTTCATGAAGTAAGAGCTGTTGGACACCAAAGTATGTGCGCTCGAGTTTGAAGCTCAATAACAAATCAACCAACAGTCCTATATAAAAATCAATTGTATTAAATATTTTTTGATTCATTCTGCGTTTAACAGTATTAAATAATATTTTATTAAATTTATAATGATATTTTCTATTAAAGTGAGAACGTAAAAAGTTTCCGTTTTAGGCGTATTTCAAGGACTTATGTTTAATTTTTTTAATCTTACAAGGAAAGGTTTTTTGTGAATTTTCTAAAACAACTTTTTCTTCGGACTGGGACGTCGTAGAAAAGCGTTCTTGGTTGTGAAGTAGTGTGCAGGGTATAAAATGAATCGAAAGCAAGAACGCTGTAATGTTGTGCACAGCGCACTAGAGCGAATGGAGAGCTCCCTATAAAACGGGCCTAAGTGGAGCAGTGCTACTGCGGTTGGGATCAATGGAAGTAGACGGGTATAACGGAGGATATTGGCGCCACGCTACGGATACTTCGAGCAAGAGAGCTAGGTCGGGCGATGGACTTTTTTTGCCCATTTGAGTTGGCTGGGGGTAAAGAATGAAGGGAATATAGGGCCTCCAGAGGATCAGGGATTCTTAAAAAGGAGAATCCTCTCTTAGCTATGGGGATATCCGAAACCCTCTTGGTCCCTCAGCGGCTGTGAATCCAAAGGTCCACCTGGGTGAACATTTGAGACCTCCTGAAATAGTAATAGAGGGACTAGCGCCAAGGGATAGGTGATCTTTCACGGAAAGAAAAAAAGAACTAGACTTCACACGAGGGACTCACATGGCTTGGATGGGCAGTCGTAAACGGAGTCTTGCCGTTCGAGAGAGACGCTATTTTTTTCAGGCTCATGTTTCCATCTCCTTAGTTTTTACTGAATGTATTTGAGACAATGCCATCATCATTAGTCATTCTTCTATTCATATTCATATTCTTCATAATACTATTAATATTGGTTGACTGAAGCCCTCCTTTCTACCATCCCTACTAACTCCTCTATGCTCTTGTAGCTCTTCTGTTTCACATCCCGTATTATTTGGCCAGTGCATTTGTCCCTCGGTGCTCCTTTTGGGCCTTCCTCTTCCGTTTTCCCTTCTATTTTGTTCCGTACGAATTCGTTGTTTGAAAGTGCCGGCTATCCATCTGGACCTTGTCTTTATGATAGTGCTCCATACGATTTTCTCCTATTCTTTTGCACCATAGAGTAATACTCAAAGTCTGAACTCTTTCTCATTCCTGATCCTATCTGTCCATTTGACTTTCAGCATTTTCCTCCAACATAAAGTTTCTAATACATTTTTCAATTCAGCTTTCCAATGATCCATGTCTCTCTAACATATAGCGCAGCACTCCACACGAAAGTTTTCAGATCCTTCTTCCTCATTGGCTATCCAATTTTTCTTTATCATAGTTATTTTTCTTCATGAGTGCTGCGCTTGGCTTGAACTATTCGTGCAGATTCTACGATAGGTGAAGGATACCAACCGTTCAAGCACCTCCCCATGTGTAATGAATGCTTTAAGATTTTTTCCTCCACATAGTAGGATTTTCATTTTCTTCCCGTTGATCTCTATTTGTATACATGAAGTATTCAACCCATTGTGTTCAAGGATGATTGCAGGTCTTCTGGCTTTTCTGCTATAGCTGCGATGCCACCAGCGAAACATTGTATGTTGAGTGCGATATTCCACAGAGGAAAAATCATTCACCTTGACCGGGACTCGAACCCGGAGTCGAGCTCGAGTCCCGGGCAAGTCGAATGATTTTTCCTCTATGGAATATCGCAGTTATGTGCACTTGCAGGTGACTCCGTAAAGGACATACCGTGGCTGCTCCCGGTATCCACAAAATTCGTCAAAAAAGCATGCTGATTTCATTAAGCGCTGATTCCAGGAAAAATATATTTCCTTCTATATGTATGTCAATGGACGCTGTTTAAGACACAGACTTTGAATTCCTTTTCTATATAGTTCTTTGACTTTTTCGCGAACCTTTCTAATGTTATAATCTTACACGTAGAGCGAATACCGCAATAATGATGTTTCCACCTCATATGTGGATTTTCGAGGGTTTTATGGGAACAAGGTGATCAGGACTGCTGGACATTTGATGTAAAGAAGTAGTAAAAAGAGTACGCTTATCAGTAGCACCACAGTCTGCGAGATTAGTTATCACTTCTACGGCTGAAAAAATATTACGTTTCATCCAATGCGCTTCAAATATTTCAAAAGAACCACCGTACTAAACATTCTGTGCGATTCCTATGTTAGATGTAAGTTTGAATCCTCTGTTGTTTTGAATCCTTATTCAAACAAATATGTAGGTACGTGGTATAGATAGTGCACAAATAATATTTTTGTGATATGTTTACCATAGTGAGAATAGTGTTTATTTTTGTTTGAAAAATATATAAGCTATGATAATAAAACATCACCTTTCCCGTGGTTTTTAACTTAGAATTGACGAAAATTGAACGCGACCGCCGGACACGTAAGCCAGAGGAAGGTCTAAACTGTGCCGACTGCACTGGCGGAATTGGCTTCAAGAATCAAGTGGTATGTCGCCTCCATTTCTTTTCTAACCTCCTTGGTCAGAAAGAGCGAAGTGGTGACGCCCAGCGGGTGGAAGAGGAAGCGAGGGAACAGGTGAATGCGGCGATGAAGTGGATGGATTGGGTGGGGTTACTCTGGGTGGAGAATTCAATCGACGGTGATTAAAATCAGTGAGAAATGAACATCCAGTAGAATCTATTTATGCTTTCATGCATTTACCATCTCGTTAAAATATTACCCCCAGTGAAAATGTCATGGTGCAGATCAATTTCGTTGTAGGAGGAATTGCGACTGCTGTACTCACTTCCACTGTTACATTGTGTAATCGCTCGAGCAAGACGCTCGACATTTGCAAAATTGTTTCTTTCTTCGCAGCTCTGACGTAGAAGAATGTCGGCTGTTGACGTGATAAAAAGAGGATTACCTCTGTAAAACTGGAATCCAGTTGCGCGATTCTTTGGGTTATGAAAACTTTAATTGGCTTAGTACCTGACGGGTGCGAATTCTAAAATGTTCAACCAGTGGAAGAGAACGCAATGAAGTTACGATTTACGATTCTAGCGTCCGTAACCAAAGAGCGTTGTTTTCGAAGTGTAGCATTTAGGACCGGCAGGCCTCCTTTTGCTTGCCGCTGCTACTTAGATCAAAACAGTGAAAAATCTTCTATTGAAGTCTTGATAAATTCATATTTTTTACAAAGAAAAACTCCTATACAAATTTGTGCCAAACGACATTTAATTTTTAAATCGAAAATGACACATTTAGCAAATGTTAATTAAAAATAATTATCTGGAAGTACCCAATGCATTATGTCTAGTAATTTCGGTTGTAGTCAACGTAATGGTAGCAGGTAGCTGATTTGATCGTGGGGTAAAGAGCCCTTTGTTTCCGACGTACCCTTAATTTTAAATACTACTTCTAAGATATTGGTGGCGTTCATTCTGATGAAGAAGAAATGCGAATTTTCGAGTGGGAAAAATAGGGAGTTTTAGGGATAAATTATCTCTCCGTGAAAAAGACATTTTCAGAGGATAGGCGTCCAACAGCGTCCTCTTCTCCCGAGGTGGGCTTCCATTTCTCGTGATTCTCTCTCTTGTTCTCCCCAAAGCCCCTTACAGATAACCTTAATCGCCGCGTTAAATGGCGTCACCGACGGAAAAAAAGGCTTTCCCCCACCCTCATCACTCTCCTATCCTCCTCAATGACCCAGGCGTCATTCCTTGTTTTACGGCGACAAATCCTTTCCAGGACGGATATAAATGGATGGGAGTGGGGTGGGAAGGGAGGGGAAGTGCGGGTGGGGGGGGGGGAGAATGAGAGTCGGGTGGGGGGAGAATGAGAGTCGGGTGGGAGCTTTGCGGACGGTTCGCCGCCCGTTGCGGAATGACGCCATCTTGCCTCGAATTGGGATTACAACGGAGGAATGAAGACACGAGGGTTGGGGGTGTGGTGGAGAAGGAGCAGGTAAGGTCAAGGAAGGGATGAGTTTCCACCTTCCCTCCCACCGAAGGGGCATGGCGTAAAAAAACGAACACGCCGACTGGAGAAGGGCATTATTTCCTTCTCTTTTCGGCGGTTGGGAGATAAAGTGAGCGGAAAGTGTCGGCGAGTTCTTTGGAAGAAGCAGTTCAATGGGTATTTAAAGAGCTCTCTCGAGGGACAAATGGGAAAGTGACAACAGAGAAAAATTTAAGGTCGAGAAGGAAGGACGACGAAGGGGCTAAACGGAAGGCTTGGCCTCCCACGAGTTATTCCAACCGTAGATAACCGGTTGCCACGCCGTTGTTTGTCAAAATATATTGCCGTTAGCACGGGTAAAAAAGATTTCCCTTTGCATTATCCTCTTGCTGTTTTTTAATCGTATTATGTCAACTAAGCTTACCGGTAAGCTTGCATAAGCTATATAAATAGGATATTAGTGCATTCCAAACCATTAGCGAGACGTTTTCTGGAGATAATTTAAGCCTTAAGAGCAAGAACGTGGATGAGTCATCAAAAGTTACTCCGCCGGAATTTACTCAATTAAACTTAGTAGAAATTCATCCCTGGTACGTAGCCAAATATCTATAAATCTGAAATGGCATGCGCTTCTCTGAAAGCTCTTACCACCAGAAGTACGCACGTGCAGTCAGTTTTACAGCCTGGCTTCTTTAGAAAAGGCTAAGTACCCTTAAGTTTGCTGGGGGGAATAACTTTGAGTTGATTAGTGAGCTGAGCTAGCTGCATTGCTAGCATTGAGCTGATTAGTGCTGAAACATTTATTTGCTCTCGAGTTTCTAGTTCTTATAATTTATTTTTATTCTTTCCAGAAGATAGTTTTGCTTCTTCCCAAATGTCAATCTTTTATATATTTTATTAATCCACGTAATTCATTAATCGTATTCGTTATTAAAGGCTACTATTAAGTTCACCGAATACGTTTAACGTCTAACCCACGTATTTAAATGTCCATTTGATGAAATTATCCCAAACAAGGCCTGTCTGAACACTCCACGGCAAATTCTCCGATACCGGTGCCCTCCCAGTTGTCAAACCGGTGAGTGTGGTCCGAGTTTAACTTATCCGGTTAATTGACTCCAAGAACTCGCCAGAACGTAAATGGCGAGCGGATCGGGTGGCCGTAGGAACCCAAGGAAAAATTTGGAAAAGACGGCCTTATGTCAGCATTGGGAGTTGAAAAGGCTGTATATCTTTAGAAAACGAGACATACGTCTGGCTGTAACGAAAATGTATTGGATAATTGAGATTTTGTTATAGAAATTTACCTTTTTTAGTCAAAGGCTAAGTTGTTTGTGATTGCAAAAGATTTCATGCAAAAGATGGGGAAAAATAAATAATACACCATGGTATAACACTATAGAAAGTCAGAGAATTTTAACCATGTCAATTAGAATCCAGCGTGGATTTTCTGGCGAAGCGGTCGGTAGTAAGTGGGTCGGTAATAAATGGGTGTAATGTATACTATTGCCCAGTCCATCGGAATTATGTGATCTGCGAGCGATTTAGTAAACATGTATTTTCTCTAGGTGCGGTGCACTTTGTGATGGTAGTGTTTTATATATGCGGGAAGGGCTTTGATTGGAACCAGATTTATTTGGGTTAATGCTAGGTGGGCGTAAGATTGGAATCTTCACTGAATATTATTTTACGGCCATGATTGCGTGACGCTAATTTTTGTACCTGTGTTTCTTGTCCTATTTCTGAGTAAAAATCAGCATCAGGCGGCTTATGGAATTTGCACAAACAGATTCTGTTTTCCCAAGGCTTTTGAATGGAACACCATACACTTTCCAGCGGACTGTGAAAAGATAACTCATTTGCACTTCGTCTTGCAACATCTTGCTACTCCTTGCATAAAATGCTCATCCGTCCGTCCCTGTATGTTCTTGTGTTACGACTAATCATAGTGATTTTCACCTTTGAGAGCTCTTTTTACCTTTTTTATGAGAAAAAAACTCCCTATTACAGTGATTTAAGTGGTAGCAGTTGGAACACTTGACATTGTCTATGTCGGGATTTTTCGTTGGTATTTTAAGAGGAAACGGAGGAAACCTTGCACACCTTGTGTAACACTTGGAGGTCACACAGGAGCCCGCAGTGTATTTTCCTGAACTTAGTTGTCAGGTCAAGCAGAGTGGAAGTAAAAGTCTAGATTGGGATAGTACGGACAACGCAACCAAAACAGACTTATGCAGTGCATGGGGAAGATAGTGAGTCAACATATTTCTACGGGAAAAGAATTATGGCTAAGCATTTAAGGTAGTTTGAGCCATATGATGCCATCAATTATGATGTTTTATATAATACTACAATACTATAATGCCACATATATTCCCCAATTGACTCGGATGTCGGCATCGGTCGAGGACAAACGTCCATACTTTTCTAATCCAGAGCTTTAAGTGGAAGCGGGCATGGTGATATTTCACCCGCCGTTGAGATCATCACGAATGAACCCGCAGCAACTCATTCCTTCTCCCGGTCACGTGACATGCGTGCAGATGTGCAAGTGAGGGCGCTCCAGATCTAAAGAAACGAGGAGAAATGCCGTGCTTGCATCAAGATGGCGCGCACGGGGGATTTTGTGCGTGAGTGGGAATGTTTAAGCACACCCACACCCTCTTCCTCTGTTGTTTTTATACTAATATCACGAATTTTTGAATATTTGTATCAGGTAGCATACAGTGCTTATCGTCATAGTTTTCATGCACAAAAACACGTGCACAAGTAATGATAGATGCCGGCTTTTTACACATATAGGGGCTTAAGGAGGATGGAAAACGACTCGCACAACTCTCGAATCTGGGAACACTCGGGTGGTGGTGAAAATGGTTGAATAAGGAATATTCACGTGAGGTTTTTGGTGGTAGTATATGCTCTGAACAAAGGGGACTGAGAATGTCACGGGAGGACTCAGACTGATGACAGTGTAGATAGAGTAAGTCAAGAGGGAGTAGATTAAAAATTGAAGACTACTGACTAGCGACGGCAGGCTACCGACTCAGATTACTGTTCACGCAGCGAAGGAAGTCAAATTTATTTTTTTCAGAATTTTTATCTCCTCGGCGCGGAGAATATCGTTCTCTCAATAATAGAAGCCATTGAATTTGTCTTAGGATTCGTTTGTGATAATCCTCATCCTCTTGGTGAAAAATGATGTTGAAAACATCCAATATGGTTACAGATATTTTTTGGGGATAATGATATGAAAGGAATAGCGGTCATCAAGGTAAGACTGCAAATGAAATAATGACAAGGCCAACTATGTTTAAATCCACAGAGTATTTTATTGGTACAACTAGTTTCAACGCTACGGCGTCATCATCAGGTACCTATATCCGTAGCTTTGAAACTAATTGTACCAATAAAATACTCTGTGGATTTAAACATAGTTGGCCTTGTCATTATTTGAAAATGGACTTCCACAAAGTTACGCCAGAACGGATTGAATTCACTGCAATTGAAGTTCATAAGTGATTGCCTTCTGCTCTCAAATTATTGTTACCTGGGGTTTAATAAAGCATCTAATCGCTCATTTTTCGATTTTTCATACAGAAAAATTGATTTACCATAACATAAATAATAAAGAACTGAACATAATTTCAGCTCGTTTGGGATCTAAGATTCTCATTCAGAGCTCAAGGCATAAAATTGATTATTCCTAGTAATGCTAAGTTTAAAAAACTATTCCGGCTTCTTTTCTTCGTGTTTTCCAGTTGATTTAATTTCTTTTCATCCCTCTGAACACAGTTGAATGATTTCTTTCCACTTTTGAATAAAATATTGCTTCCATCCAAGGAAACCATAAAGTGTTAAGCTAGCTAAAGGAGTAGGAGGGGGGAGTTTCGAAAGAAAGGGTGTCCGAGAAAAAGGATGATGGAGCAAAGGCAAGAAGGGTGGGTGGAAGGACGAGGAGGAATCGGTGGTGGTGTGAGAAGGATGCGATGGAGAAATGTTGAGCGTGGTTACAGCTGCCCTCCGACCCCGCGAATGAACGTGAGCGAAATTCTTAAAGATCATCGTCCCCTCTTCCTCGTCTCAAGTCCTCCAAACGGCGTTGTAAAGACGGGGAAAAAAATCCCAAGCCCCTGCATATCAAGTAATCTTTCTCCTCTCCTCCTCGCCCTTATCATTATTTATTTCCTCACTGTTTTTCTTCGGAGGTGGACGAAAAGTTATGCTAAGAGAAGGCTTCCTTCATCCATCCCCTAATCATATTCCTCCTTCCACCGCTTTTGTTTACAGCTGGGGCGCGATTGTAAAATGCTCTCTTGTTTCCTCTCGATCCCACTCAATATTCAAACGACGAATGGCTTTGTCGTCCTCGCTCACTCTCTTCCATCCAATTCATATTGCGGAGCAGGAGAGTGGACAAGGAACGCAAGCGGGAAATAATAAAAATAAGTAGAATTCCTCGTACTTCTACGAGACTGTCTCGGCTTAATGTTCTATTCAGTTGAATTTGCTCGATGCTTAATTGCGTAATTAGTTTCTCTTCGTTTCGTTACATCAGATTATGTAACGGAAAAAATTAATTATTAAGTGCACCCTCTCGTTCAATTATTTGATCTCCTTTGTATCTGTTATTTCGCAATGCGAAATCAGGAGAGGTTACCGCAGTGACTAATTAAACCCATGATTTGTCTCCCCAAAATTCGTAAAATTAAGTATCAGAATAGAGAATTGCTCAAACTTGTAAATCCGTCAATTTTGAAAATGAACACAGAATTAGTCGAATTTATTTCCATGGAACGCTCATTTTTTAAATTAGTTCTCCGTCGAATTTCAAGATCATGCGACTACACATTCTATAATGTGAAGGTTTAAAAAAATATTGACACCGTGATTGATGATGCTGGATATGTGCCGGATGTAGTTGTGCCTTGAGGCAGTGATCCTTGTCCAGCAGGACGGTGACTTCCCAAGCTAATTGATGTCATTGTGGACATATCCGCTTAGGCTTAATAGGGTTCATAATTTGTTGGTAATCACATCTGGAAATTCACATGTGCTATTGAATTATCGTGAGAAAATACCTATTCTGTCTATAAAGTAATCGATGTTCCACCAAATCTCGCCTGACACCGTTGATTTCACCTATTCTGTCAGTTCGCGCCCCTAATTCTTACTTAATCCCTAATAGGAAGCTTTCTGCCCTTGATAATATTCGAAAAATACATATTAGAGAATCACTTGCTCCAATCGTGTTAATGGTTAGTTAAATTACGTAACCCTCGGAATTAAGACATTCAGGGGTGGCGTGGGTGCTCAGGGGCCCGGGCCGCTGCACGTCCAGAGGGGCCCGGTTTTTTTGACCCCCCCCTCGCCCCTTCTGAAAATATTTGTGCGTTAAAAACACGTTAAACTACAATTTCATAGGTATTTATATGCAGTATGACAAAATTGTACTTTCACTCAGAGATGTTAGGTCTGCTGGCTGTTCAAAGTTCGTGGCCCGGTCCGCCGGGCCTTTCGGACCCCGGTCCGGGCGGGAATCCCCGCCTTCCCGCCCTGGCCACACCGCCCCTGAAGACATCCATAGCATGTTTAAAAATATCAGGGTTTGTGAATATATTTATAACCGACAAAATGAATACTGCATTTTCTGGTCATCAACGTCGAAAGATTCCGCAGTCAGTTCCTTAGTCAGGTCAGCATACACGATGTCAGGAATGATTTATTTACCCAAAACATTTATTACCTTTCATCCAGTGGCTCTCTCCATCCAGTTACTTCTTTATTTAGCACCCGCATCATGTATCAGCATATTTTTCTCGTGTTGGATAGACTGCTTCTCGTCGCGAGCTTAGTAATCTTGGTTGTTTCCTCATACTTGGCGGCGAGTGAAAACTTCATATGTTCCCCATACCTCATATTTCATTTTCTTCTGTTCATTTGACCTTCTGCACATTTCTTATGTACGTGCCAGTTTTCTTGTGTTATGGTCATCAGTGGTCTGATATGTGAGGGTTCTCTGCGTGATAGGAGTAGATCTCGACACGACTGAGCGGCTTTGAGGTCCTCGGCATCTGAGCTTTCTGAGGGGCAAGTCTGTAATTTTTGTCACCCGTTGGCAAACTTCAATTGTTCCCCTCGCCACCTAAATCGACGTTGGCGTGTCTATAAGTCTCATTTTCGACAACATTGCGATCGTCGATTACCTCATATCTCAGTATTACAATTTTATTGCGCTTAGTATTAGCATCGTTTACATTTTCTCATTCTACACCTTGTGCGAGAGAGTGATCTTAAAAGAATTTCATGAACCTCAAGTGAAAACGAAAGCCTGTGAGCACCCAAAGTGCAAATTTACTCTCATTTTTATCTACAGTGGAATTTTTAAGGATATCTTTAAGCGGCTGCATGAAAAGCAAGTGTCCATAGGCGCTAATTTAATTGTAGAAAACGGCAAAAATGTCGAATCTCGAGATAAACCAAGCTAATAGACACCCCAACTATGATCAATGCTGCAGGGCAGACAATTCACGTTTGTCGACAGGCGAAAAAAGTTACAGACTTACCCTCTCAGGAAATCCCTCTATTTTGCCTGCAAGAAACCCCCTGATCAGCAAGAAAACCCCCTGGTCCGAATGAAACTCCTTGGTCTGGAAGAAACCTCCTGGTCAGCACGAAAACCCCCTGGTGTGCAAGAAACCCTCTGGTCTGCAGGAAAGGCCAGAAACTCCCTGGTATGCAAGACCTCCCCTGGTCTGCAAGGAACTCCCTGGTCTGCGTGAAACTCCCTGGTTTGCGGGAAACTCCCTGGTCTGCAAGAAACTCCCTGGTCTACTCTGCTGAACCTTGTGACTTCCCCGGTCTCTCTTTCATCCCACTCACACTTTCGTGACCTTGAGTTTTCTTCTTGAGTCTTGTCCAATCCTCTCCACGCCACTATCCACTCGGACGTGGATAGTGGGGTGTGCGGGTGGAGGAGGTGGGAACGGGGAGGGGCGGTGAAATGGGCCGAAGTAACCTTCCCCTACATCTCCCCCATTCCACCTGGTAGAAGCCCTCGTGATTAACCGGTAACCACCTTCGGACCCATTACAGTCCCAGCTGCAGGAAAAAAAAACTTGTTCATTACTCGTTTCCCAGTCGTTCTTTTTTCTTCTTTTTTTCTTCATCCGCTCCCTCCCTCTAACCCCATTGACCCCTTCAGTGCATGGGGAAGCAGCGAACCGGTGTTTGACGCATGACGTGGTCTGAGGTGAGCTTAATGGGGTGAGGAGTCCCAATGCACAACAAATAGGCACGCGGGAAAAGTGTGGTGATGTTTCCTTCGCTTGGCAGGACAGAAGTTGACATGAAAATTGCTAGGGATAAGGAATTTTAAGAATTTCGGTGGGTTCATTAAACTCGACGGTGATGATGAGAAGACGACGTCGGTGTGTGATAGTTTCACTCTGATCATGGGAATCAATAAAATGCGTTTGAGTTGAGTTGAAGCGCTCAGTTTAAGTACTCGGACAATCTTAGGCTCACTGCTCGAGAATACAGTTGTAGAGAATCAGTAATCTTAAAAATTGATAAGTGAGCAGTTTATATCATTTTTAGAGCCGATTCATTGTGAATGTCACAAGTTCTTTCCCCAAAAAATTATGAAACGGTAATGTGAAACCCTCAACTGACAGGCCTTTCACCAGTTTGTTAACGGTTGATACTAATTTCCAGAGTATCTGGGTTAGTGTATCAGTATCAGATCGTAAGTACCAACTTTTATCGATAAATTCACGAAATAAATATTGAAAATCTTTATTTTTATCTCATAATCCTATGAGAAAAACTATAGTAATAAATACGAGATTAAATAGTACCATCCTTACCTTACACTTTATTTGAACCCGTAATTATACCGCTAAATTCATCATATTGGATACTTAATGATTCCTTTGAGCACTGGCCACTGAACTTTTCTGCACATATAAGTAGCCTCAGTTTTTGACAATATATAAAAATATATGACCAAATTGTGTTTTAAATTATTTCTTGTGATAAAAATGGGTTGACTGATTAAACGAAGGATCTCTATTATCCGGGCTTAAATTGCACCACGTTATACGATGCAATGCCAGTCACTAGCCTTGATGTCATAGCCGATCATTCGTTACATATCTGTGGCTTATCTTTGTTTTTCTGAGATAAAATCAAGCAACCTAATTTTGTTGCCATAAAGCCTTTCTCAGACTTCATTTATCTCAACATCGTAGGCACTATATTTACCTGTGATTATTTCAATAGTCTAAGAAGAATAGGCATCCATTTAGCAAAATGAAATGATTCATTTTTGAAAATTTATATTTAGTTTTAACATGATATCCGACCTTAGTGATAAATAGGGAAAATCATAAGCACATGATATTTCAACAAAGAAAATGCATGACTGCCAAATACTACGTCACAGGGGTGACTACTCACAGGAGAAACACGTAAAAAAGACACAGGGACTTAGAATATTTCGGTGGATCGCCACCACCTTCCTCAGCGAAAAAAAGCTGCTCTTTCAGGTAAAACCTGGGAAGAGCCGCTTTTGATTCCCAATCAGTGGGAAATATGTTGAATCCACACAAATTTCCAATCAAGCGGCGGCATTTTCAGAGAGTTCAATCGTGAGCCGAAGCTCTCTGACGCTTATTCCATTACGGGCGCCTAAACGAACGCCTATTTACCCGACACTCGGATAATCGGATTTGATTGCTTTTGAGTAGTACGAAGTGAGCGCCGCCTCGGGGCACTGCGCAAAAATTGCCGCTGAAATTCACCTTTAAACCAGCGGTAATTGACCATGAAATTACAAATATGTTTTTGAGTGATAAATTAAATCTATGAGTTCAGTCAATGAGAAATGGCCATTCCATTATGGATACATAAAATGTGCAATTTTCCACAAATGAATAAAACTTACATTACGATTAGGTTTCTATGTTACTGCATTTTCATCAGGTTTGAACCTGAAAACCTAGGTCGTAATTAATTTTTTTGTGGAGTATTAAACGACTTTTATTCATTCATAATTTTCAAATAAATTCTCCACAATACAGCCTGATTATTCTCAATTTGACCATTTCCTTTTCGAGGTTAAGAGAATTGGACTTTTCCGCCTTTTTTCAATATAGCAGGAGGAGTATTTTAGACCGAAAACTGATGCATTTCGCTTTTTTCCCAATCCGATGACCCAAGAGTGACGCGCAATATTCCATTGGAAAGTGAATGAAAATTCGATTATCGCTATCTTACCCAACCCCCGTGAAGGCAACAACTACAAGTCATAATTAATGAAAACGATAGCGTAGTATGATCCACACAAAAATTGAATACCTATTTGGTGGCCAAGGTATATATACCAGCTTATTCATCTTAACTGTGCCTTGATAATGGCAATAAATTGCTGAAACCATGGAATATATAAACTTTTTGTGTGGATTATAGTATGCTATCTTTTTTATTAATCATGAATTGGTTCCAACAATTTATGTCTGACAAACTAAGGGAGCGAAGTGAGAGAGAAGACTTATTGCTTGGAGGTAATGTCACAGACAGGGGAAGGTAAGCTGGTTTATGAAACGAATGGTGGGGAAAAGGGAAAATATACTGGGAAACCATTAAAGGAAGATAACAGACTCTGACTGGCCTCTGGAACGGAAGAACTGGTCTTAGGAACTGATTCTATCCTTATCTGCTACCTAGTATTAATAGCACGCTGAGCATATTTTGGGTATAACTCTTGTATCCCTGTCCATTTATGCTGCTGCAAAATACATTAATACAAACAAACCCTCTAACATCAGTAGCATACCGATAGTGTAGTGTATGCTTGTGAAATTTCGCCTCCTGACAAGCATTAGCGATTTTGCTAATGCATTAGTTACATTAACTTTAATAGGGTCTAGTTTAATACATGTTGGTGACGATTTACCCCCCCGTCACACACCCTTGTGGTGGTTTATAGGGTATTATGTAGATGTAGATGAAGAAGTGGTGCACAGTAGTGGGCGAATGGAGTTGCTCCAGCCGTGTTTGCTGACGCCTCCAAGTACACCGCAGGAGAAGGCGATTTAAAAATTTTGTTTCCTGTGAATATGTGGTCAAAACCTCTTCAAGCTATGGTGACGAAAACTTTTTATCAGAAGCGTTTTTCATTTCCCACGGAAATGCTTATGTAACGGTATCACTTAAGATGCACCACCTCCGCCAAAAATCAAGATAGGAAGATAATTCCGAAATAAACCGAAAGAAAATGAATTTCGCTAAATTTTTTTACGCAAGCAATTATTTATTATCTCTAAAAATGAACAAGTTAAAAAGAACATTTTTAAATAAGAAAAGTTATCAGTTTCGGTTTTCATTTTGAAAATTGGAAGTTATTAGCATAAATGTTGGCATTAGAGGAAGAAATATACAATTATTAGGTGCAACTTAAACAAGCTTTAATTTATGATTATTAGTGCTCACCACTGCTTTTTGGCGTTCTCATGTTAACTGCAAATTTCTTCCGATCAAATGTACTTGCTTTGCCCTAGCTCGGTAACTAGGTAAGGAGTTTCGGCACACATGCATGGGAAAAAAAACTCTTTTCACACCTTTATCTCTCCTGCAGTATGGAAGTTTCTTCGTGAAAAACCCTATATATTATCCCCCTTTGTCTATCTGCAGCCAAAGCTATCACTCTCCTCGTGGATGTCTTTCCTTTGCTCTTCAAGCCATCTCTGAAGAATTAAGGAGTGACGTGTAAGTGATATGACGGGTCAAGTGAAAATAAATCAAATGCCTCTTCTTACATTAAAGTGTAGTAACTTTTTTGTACCTAATAAAATCCAACCGCTCACAAAAGACTCTTCTATGAGGAAGAGCCAGTAAGCGATGATGGAGAACTTTTTGAGTGATTCTTGTTTCTACGGAATGATAAAACCTGCAGCCTCTTCGTAAAACAGAATAAATGCCTTTATTTCACTCTGGAAAATTTATTTTTTGACGCTCCATCTGTGTAAGATATTCTCCGGTATCTGACTCTAATTTTGATCCTTAGGCATTGTGAATCAGTGCTTGCTGGAAATATCAATACCACGGTCTTTTCGTTTTCGCGCGACTACGGCAACAGTAATCGGTGCCGGTGTTGTGTTTGGTGTGTTTAAATAATTATTTTAGTTGATTTATTTCAGAATCTTCAATGAAACATCATTATAAGCACTCGAATTTTCTTAGTTTGGCTTTCCATAATAGTGCGTCTGTGTTTGCGAAAGTATCATTTCGTACTGAAACTCATTTCGTCTTCTTCGGTGCAGAATTGCTCTCGGTTCGGAAAGCTATTTGAATGAGTCTTCATCTACATCTACATATTACCCCCGCAAGCCGCCTCAATAGGGGGGTGTTAGGACACCAGCCGTTTACATATAAAATGGACACGCTCTAATGAAATTACGCCTAGCATTTATTATAGTCCCTTATTGTTCGGGGGAAAAACGAATTCCCATACCTATCCGTTCGGCAAAATATCTCTCTTAATTTATCGTTTCTGTCGGACCTGGAAATGTAGTGGGGTTCTAATATGATGTTCTCCGTGTCGCTCTGAAAGATATCTATTCTCAATTGTTCAAGCAATCTAAGCCTAGCGCGCAGCCTCCGAGTCTCTAGCGGCTCCCAGCCTAATTCGTTTAACATCTGTGTAACGCTGTCTGTACGCCCGTAGCTGTTTTTGACGAATCGCGCAGCTTTCCTTTGTATTTTATTAAGTTCCCGGACTAAGTCTTTCTGCACCGGATCCCATATGCTCGCTGCATATTCAAGGTGTGGCCGGACGAGTGCGAAATAGCACCTCTCTTTTACTTTTTCATCCGAAAATCTTCCCACAATACGGTTGACGAATCCTAGCTTCTTCAGAGCTCTGCCACAAATATTTCTTATATGTGAGTGTCTTATATGTGAGTGTGAGTCTTGTGAGTGATGAAAGTATTTTGTTTTAGATTTAACTGTTGATTTGGAGCGCATCAGCTTGAGAGAACGTCTCTTTTACTTAAAAACGAATATTTATGCTGAACACCAAAATTTCGTAGAACATGTGATTCGAAATGCACTGGGAGGTAAACCTACCCTCGTCACGAATATTGCCCGTCTTCTACGATGTCGTTCTGCCATCCATTCTCCTAGTCCTTAGCCCCATGTAGATGGGAAACTTTGTTTTTCTTTGGTAAACACAAGTAATGAACTACAAAGTATGCCGTGACATTGGTCTCAACCCGCTGTGAAGTTGAAAGCGGAACTGCGACATGATCGCAACACAAATAGGTGATCGATAATTTGGCGGTCCAGGTTTGTTTCAAGCCTCACCCTCATGAACCGGTATCACTTTGATTCCATTTACTAATCCTTTCAATACTTTCCATCGCCTTGTTTTTTCCTCTTTTATCAAGCGTAGAGCAACCTTTGATCACTTCACATATGGAAATTGATTGCTGGGGATTTTATTATACTCAAAGGTGGAGAAGTTGAGTCTTGGACATTCCCTGAGAATCACGTTATGCAGTTTTTGGCCGTTCTTTATCTCTTTATGGGTCTCTGGTTGATTTAAAAACTTCATAAATTCATTGTATCCTTAACTCGTCACTGAAGAATAGTCTTCATCGTCCCACTAGCGTCACCTTATAGAGTAAATATGTTATTTTACTATTGGAGGTGCCCCTCCACACATTTATGGACTATACGGTAATTTTGCCGGCCTATGGCTATCCTCGGGCAACAGTCATTAAAAAATCCGATGTCTTAGACGTGACTTCATGGAATTTTCTCTGCATTTTGAATGGGAAGAGTAATGAAATTCCTCGTGAAGTTTATTTCGCAGGCGACTTAAGTTTTGAAGTAGCACGTCATCATCATGTGACACAATCCAGTAACAAAGGGGGGAGGAAAAGGGGAGGTTATAGGCGGTGAAGTTTTTTAATGTGGTTGAGTCTAGGGTGTGGAAGAAAGGATGGTGAAGAAGATGGAGATAGTCGTCGGGATGGAGGAAGAGTTGGGAGGGGGTGGAGGAAGAAGGAAATGGGTTATCACCTGATGATGACGTGCTACGTCGAAACCTAAGTCGTCTGTGAAATAAATTTTATGTGGAATTGCAAAGTTACTCTTCTCTTTTAAAATGCACTGGTCGTCATTGAAAATCGGAGATTATTTTAAAAACTTAAGCCCTATAAATGGTTAACTCCTAAGATGATGAGCTTTGTACTACTCCTTTGCCCTTCTAGTAAAGTAAGGAGGCATAGTCCACTCATTGAAATACACGAAAGTGCACCGAGTGATTTGCTGCAGATGGTTTAAAAAAACTCGCACTCTATCGGTAATTCCTTAATAGGGAGATCACCTTACTGGATCCACGGGCTCTGTCGTCTTTGCGGAGAACAGTCACTCTCGGGGTTTATACTCTGTGACACCGCAGCATCCCACGTGCATAAGATGCGAACGCGGCGCCCGCCAGCGACCGACTAAACTGGTTCCGGACGTTCCGCACCTTTAATCGCTGCTCCAACCTTTCACACCATTGGCTCCCATCCATGTTTAGTCGCGGAATGTTCATTGAAGCGGAACTAAATTTTGTAGTAGGAATCGTCTGTCAAAGTTCTGAGAAGCTTCCGAAGGAGGTGGGAAAGTATAAGATTCTTTTGGCGCGTTAAGTTATTGGCGCCCAGTAACAAATTTGATCACTATGTTTTGCCTTTAGCCACGTAGTGACTAAGTTATTGATGTTTTCGAAAATACCTTCTGCTAGAATCTGTCTTTTTAGTGAACTTGCTTTTTAAGAAACATTCATTAAGTGATAAATTGAACCTACGCGTTTCATACAGTTTAATATTATATCATGCAAATCTTGGATTAAAGTGTGCATGAATAAGCATTGCTGAGGCTCGTCAAATATTATTTTTTTCTAAAATCACGATTTTTTTCTTCACTGGCGCAATTTAAATAAATTTATTCTCAAGAAGAGTCTCCCATTTTTTAAGTTCTCTACCGCATTAGCTTTTGCGCTCTACCCACTAGGCCGTTGTGGCCTAGTGGGTAGAGCGCTGGGCTACCGACCGGAGCGTTAATATTCGGGTGAAGCCTTTCTGGACACCGCCTCCGAAAATCCTCGTGGTGCGATTCTCTGATTGTTAGAACTTCGTGGACGGGGTGAGCTCTACTCTCACCTATCACAACCAACCTTCGAGTTGAAACATTGAGTGAGTGAGACGCGGTGACCGCAACAACTATTGTCTATTGTAACACCCGCACATGTTGACCGCAACAATAGTTGTGTTGTTGGGATTATGTATTTCATTTTTATGTGCATATCATTCAATTTTTTAAAATGTATTTTTTCATGCAGTAAGCATCAGTTTCTGCAATGGAAATTCTCTCCCGTAGAAATGGAAACAGCAGCCACTTTCGGGTGACGCGGCTTCGTAGATACGTTTGAACCTTGTGACCTGGTAGTTTTGTTTTTTCCTTTGCCCCTCGATAGATCTCGAGGCAGGCACGTAGCCAGAAATTTATTTCGGGGGGGGGGGGCTAAGTCTAGCTCAGAGCATGAGTGCCCCTTGGCTAGTGGTCCCCTTGGCGAAAGGCAGTCGCCGCACCGGGAAAAATTTCGGGGATGGGGGGGCTAAAACCCCCTCTGGCTACGTGCCTGTCTCGAGGTGA
The DNA here is from genome assembly GCA_963573305.1 of Pyrrhosoma nymphula. Lineage (NCBI taxonomy): Eukaryota > Metazoa > Arthropoda > Insecta > Odonata > Coenagrionidae > Pyrrhosoma > Pyrrhosoma nymphula. The sequence goes on along the minus strand of OY754338.1, from coordinate 73,877,850 downwards.
AAAATTTAATACCTCTCAAATGTTATATCCGTCGATTGCTCGCAATGAGTTCCCCATAAAATAATTAAGGAGTAGCAATAAGGAACGCGGTAGAATTTGAGTTTGGGAGCACAAGCATTGGTAGCAGTGCATTTAGCAACTATTTTGACATTGGAATAAAATAGCTAAACTCGGCGGTCACCCTTGTTAAAACAATTCTTTTGATTTTATATGTGAAATACACAATCCCGGGGGAAACTACATTTTGAAACTTTGAACTCATAAATATTCAGTTTGAAAGATAGAGTTAAATGCAAATCAAAGTGAAAATTGAGGTTTTAAGGCAACTCGACCTGATGACGCTGGTTGGAATACCAGCGAAACTGTCGTCATGATCAAAGTTCTAACGTGGTGATAACCCAGAAACAATAGAGAGATCAATCGATTTACGCCGTGGAAACCTAAGAATCAACGATATTAATATTCATTGTGTGCCAAATAAAATGTAATAATAACTGATATTGTTTGGCCAAATTTAATTTTCATGTGAAGGTTTGTGTATAAAGCTGGTGAAATTCTTCATATAGGCGTTTCAGGGCAACAATCCTTCACACATGTTGTCGCTAAAATTGTGAGTAGGTATCTTTGTCTGGGCTACGTCTTCAGTTTGCTTTAGCATTATTCGCAATTGAGAAATAATTTATTGCGATGGCATTAGTTAAGGAACTTACTTTAATTTGGTCGAGATTCCGGATTCCTCCACAGCCGTTAATCAGTATGTTGAGAGAATATACCATCTGTTCTATTTAGTTTTTAAGGAATACACAAATGTTTTGTTTATTTCCTATCCCTCCCCATCTACGCTTTATACTCCAAATTTACAGGAAGGGCTTGCTCTGCACGAAGATATGCGCTCGATAGCGTAAGATAAATGAAAACCGCGGGGCTAGGAGTTGGGAGCTGGTTGGTGGTTTGATTGATTATGATGGGTGACTCAAACATTTAGAAGGGATAGGTGGGATAAGTGACCATCTCAGTCAGTGTGGGCATTGGGGTCGGTTTACTGAGGTAAATCTAATTTTTCCTACGAGTGAGCTTTTTCAATTATGAATGATGGTAATTATGTTTGTGCACCTATGCGGTATTTTGGCATGTTCAAATTTTTCGAGGAAGGTGGAATGGAAATAATTAATTATTTATACTGAAAAAATACCCTTTTATACATTTTTTCACCTTTCTATTGAGGGAAATTTTAAATTCCATTCAGTCATCTTCGGTGGAATGCGTGGCACATCAATCTTCTATATTTTAGTTGTATGCAACTTAATATTCCAAGTTGCGCCCTAAGCTTGGTATATTTTATTTCGTCTTCTCAACTATCAACTTTTATCATTGTTTTACTTAGATGCATTAGTCTGTGCTTTGGTTTTGTTTTTTTAAATATTGTGTGTCGTTCAATGAATATTCTAAAATTTCTTTTGCATTGCGTTTTATTACCCAAAGTACTAAGAGGAAACGAAGGAATATTTTATAAAAATATTATCAATGCCGGAGGTGCTAGTGGTAGGAGATTTTTTTCAAATTTGGATCAAAATGTCAAAACATATATTCCAAAAAAATTCCTGAGTACCAACAGGAAAATATTTTCCCTTAGAAAATATATGTGAAGTTATTTTTCTATTTTCACATACTACATATGACTTTGTTTAAAAGCCCATGACCATACTTTCCTTTCCGTTATGTTAAGGAAATTATTATAACTAATTTCTCCTTGCAAGTCCTATAGTGGTTAAATAAAATGGTTACTTGAGAAAATTATTTTTCAAAGATAAATCACTGACTCATTGGTCATTTTTTTGCGGAGACATAAGGGAAGTCTAGAGAAAAAATTTCCAGATTTGTCTCCTATTGTCGAATTTGTGGCCTCCAAGGAATAAGTCAATGCCATTACTTGCGGATTCCACGGAGTCTTTTCTGTTGTTTTCGTTGCAGGAATAGCTCGAGGGGAAACGTAATGAGATCAATGACAGCATCATTTCACATTGTTGCCCTGGTGAATCATCTAGATCAGAAAAAATACCACGGCGATGGAGAGGAGTCGAACATCTATTTTGAAAATTGAATTCGTGTGGAACAAAATGTCATCACATAGTTCATAATATTAGGGTGGGAATTGGTCGTAAGACGAAGTGGGAAGATGCGATCTAACTTGAATAAAGGTCTCCACTTAGGGTATGCACCAATGCACCATCTCTCCTCAAACGCACATTTCTCACATGGGATGAGAATCGAGTTTACTCTAGGATAAATCCTAAATAATGTCCACGCTACCGAGAGTGCTTTTGATGCACATCTGATCGCGAGGGTGAATTCTCTGGGAGAGAAAGTGAATGGACTACGGACGAAGATGAAAGATCCTTTTAAAAGACAATAGATCGTCCATTGTTCATTCGACCCACACTTTCCCGTGTTGAGTATCGTTTTGGATGTCAAATACGATGGCCCCTACTCAGTACCGGACCAGTGCAGTGGCCGTTAATCCGGCACTTTCTGTACTGTAATATCGATTTCAGGAGTTTATGTACCGTTGAAATTTAAGAAGCACTTGAAATTTGCTTCATAAAATGGTCATAGAATACGAGGGGTGAATAAATAAAAATTTAGTAACAATATTATAAATGCCGGACGTGGCTTGAGGTTATTTCAACATTAAAGTAAAACTGATAAAGTTGTGATCACGCCATATTTACGAATACTGGAAAAGGATTTACCTGAAAATATGCTCATGGATTTGTATTTCTCTCGATAAATTTTATGTTTTTCTTGGACTTGTTGACAACCTTATATTTCAACTCCTCTAATTAAGGATATGTGTGTATCTGCATTCTCCACGCTGGACAGTAACATAGCTTATTGGGTCGAAATAAATATTTCAAGTAAGTTGTTTGTTGAGGATTATCATCAACTGGTATTCTGCCTACTGGCAGGTCCCAAACACCAAAGCTGCCTCCTATTCGTCCTGTCCCGGGCCTCTTCTTTGGTATCCTTGTACCTTCTTCTTATGTTTACTTTGTCTGTCATTTTCAACCTTCTTCTTCCTCTTATCTTTTCTCCCTCCACTGTTCCCTCAACTGCTGTATTTAAAATTCCCTTCCCTCTTAAAATATGTCCCATCCAGTTTCCCTTTCTCTTCTGTATTGTTTTCAGTAGAATTATTTCCTCCCTAACTCTTCCCAGCACCTCATTTCTTACTCTATCCACCCATTTCATTCTCTCTAGCCTCCTTCACACCCACATTTCAAAAGCATTGCTCCTTACCTTCTCTCTTCTTCCCAAAGTCCACGTTTCACATCCATACAACACATCCATTCCCTTTGACCAGGGGCGCCAGTAACCCTAGGTACACCACTTCTCGGCCGCAAGCTTGAACGCGTCTATTTTATTTTACCGCGAGGGCACGTTAATCATTTTTGTTTCATCGAATAAGTAGATTTTTGTTTTCCTGAAGTTACCGGAGTAACTCATCCACTTATCAGTACGATTAAGTGCCTGGGCATAGTGATTTTTTGATATATTTTTGCTGGATTTGATACCCTTCCTCAAAACTGTCGCATCCTACTCGGTGTATTCTCGGATCTTTGCATACCAGTGACTTATTTGACAGTATTACAGTACCTGTATGAGGTATGGTAAGTTTGTGTACAAATAAAAAAAAAACTCAGTGCGTACAGAATTATATATGATATCTCCCTTCTGTTATATTTCCTCATTATAATATCACCCTTCTGTAATTTTCCCTCCTTAAAATAGTTTAGTTCCTAAAACGCATTAACTACTAAATCCGAAATCCTAAAATAGTTCATCACGTTCTTTATCATTATGTAATGAAAAAGAAAATCCAACTCCAATTCGTATCATTTACTGTCATTTGAAAAACCCCCGCTCACTAAATCGAATGAGGACGCAATCTGTTATTTTGGTAGTAAAAATATACCAAATTACGTTGATCTTAATATGATTCCTAAAATTAACGACAACCTTCAAAAATTCAGTTATAAACCTCGGTTTGACTTTCACTAGTTACCTCTCTTGGAATACCAACCAGATATAAATATCAACCATAGTTAATAACATGAATCATTGGTTGAAATGTGGAAGAGAATGTCGCCCTCATGCCATCTGAAAACGGCTCGTTTCTATTCCCATGTTCCAGAGTTTTTTAAATTATTGTTCATCAGTTTACAATGAAAAGCGAGATCTAGTAAAATATTACATAGACTGCAATTCATGTGTTCGATGTGTTCTTGAAATTCGTAAATTTAATCAGGTGTCGTCATATTCACGGAAAGTACGTCGGTTCATTCCGACGCTACGTAGGAAATTATTTCTCGGCGGTTTCTAATTTTCCATATTGGGTAATTTCATGTTAAAACGACCAAAAATAGACCGAAATTGCCCATTACCGCTCCGATTTCGACCAAATTTGCAAGGCATTTTTTCTACTATATTGTTGGCTTAGCACAATTGTTTTGTTAAGCATGCATTAATTGCTTTAGTTACAGAATAAAAAATTTAGCTTCTCGTGAATTCATGTTTGACTTATCCTCGATATCTCCGGACATATGGTACTTATATCAGTTCACAAATGCTTTCTTGAAAGAAAAAGCAACGGTGATATGATAAATAACTTTGCAATTTAGTGAATAAATTTTTATGTTGAAAACTTGAAACGCGATTTTCTGTAAATATCTACCCCTTCGATCTAGGGTTTTTTTTATTTAGTAGTTACCATTGTTGTCCATTTTTGAATTTTTGTAATGGTAACTTTTATTTTACGGGAGACATATATCTTAATGTGTTAGCATATTTGCTTTTTACGCCAAAGTTTCGCGGCGTCTTTGGCTAGTGGGATGGTGGTTTTATTTCGGCTTGCGATTTAACAACACTCACGTATCATTGGAATTCAGGGGGCTGATTTTCAGCAAGAAACAAAGAATTAGAGAGAATTCTCAAAAATGCTGTTTTAGCTGTCTCCATCTCATCGTTTCCCAAAATTTGTTCTCATGCTTTGGCAAATTTTTAACACATCTCATCTTTTTTTTTGCTGGCGATGAAATCACACTCACAACCTCTAATTGTAAAGTATCCAGAATGTACCGTAAGAAGAGTAATATCCATGACAACTGTATCTAGGCTGTATTAGTCTATCAGAGTCTACTGTACCTACCTTTACATTCAAACGCTACCCTTAAATCTCTTAGTAATCACTGTAAATATCATGCATGGCTCTCTCACTCTGAACAAAATCTAATGCAACTCGCCTTTGTAAGCCGTTTGCAAGAAATGTTCTACCATAAGTATTCCCCTCAGTAACTTTTGGATGGAAATAAAATAGTAATTCTTTCCGCAAAATCCTATACATCTTGCCTCCGAGGTATTTCAATTCCAAGTTTTACTGAATAATGCTTACGCACATTGTATGGCTGCCTAACGCGCCGACTAGTATTACGAATTCCGGAGATTAAAAGTCCTTACATTTTGTGAGCTCTTACTTTTCGTTTCTTCCTAGAGTCTCTCACTCAAGTTGGCATGTATTCCTTGTGAGTTTGCAAAGAAAATAAATCTCTTTCACTTGATAGTTATTTCACCTCCTTCACGCATTTTTTTTAACCTTCTCGGGATATTTTCACGATAACAACTGAATTTTATTTTTAAAAGTCATTATTTTGATTACTTTTTCATCAAAAAGTGTTTTAACCTTGTTTTTCTTTTAAGTACAAAATATTCCTTGTTCGGGTAAAATGCTGTAGGATTTCCTAGTGAAATAGGAAGAGACAACACCTTTTGAATTTTAGCAGTACGACAGGATTTTCAAAGAACATCAATTTATAAACTTTTCAACTACATCGTGGAACGGAATTGACTTTTATTTAAACTGGTGTAACATCTCTCTAATGCATTATCACATATTTACTTTGGAATCAGTGGTCGTGAACTCAGTGTGTTAGGTTGAGTAACTCTTCCGTATTTTCCAAGGACTGATGTACAAAAGTAACGTAGCCCATAACTATTCAATGAAAGAGAGATACTGGCAAAGAAGGCTATCTTAGAGTAGTGACCCTGGTAATTGGCATAAGCACATGTGAGTGACGGGTATGGGAGAATAAACAGAGGCGTACGCAGACAGGAAATTCATTGAATGTTGCTTCCTTTCTATTTTGGCGTTCCCTCGACCATGTGCATATAGGCGTCTCCAGATCGTGGATAGAATGGGCGGAGAGGAGTTAACAAATCCACAATTAATGATGCTTACTAAATTGGAAGTTGGCATAGTAAAAATATACAGGTGTAGTTATTGGTAAATGCAAGATCTTTTACATAAGATTCACATAAGCACGCAGTAACGCGAGTACACGTACGCACCCATACAAAACTTGCAAATCCCCCCCCTCAAGATTGCTCCCTGGATCCACTCCTGACGACGTTAGGAATTGGTTGTAGGATGAATTGGAAATATACGACCTGACCTGACCAGTATCTACAACCTGTCCACTCCCAAAATCCATTACTCGCAGGAAATGGGAGATCTGATGCAAAAAAACGCACTGGGGTAGAAAATAAATAATGCTCCATTCTGTCACGTGAGCTCCCAGCTCCCCCAGAACATATGATTGCGTGTGCACGATTATGAGGAGAAAATGGATCATGGAAGATCCTATGAAAGACATCAACCGTGCGTTCATCGTCCATAGGACTCAAACTCAACCGAGTAAGATGAACGCCCGGAGGATAGTGGAAAGGTTTGGAGAGAAATTCAAAGAGCTGCGGAGCTGGTCGCGCAGTAACTTTTAAGGAGTAATCCGCTAATAATCACACACATATGTGAAATTCACAGTGAAAAAATATCATTCGCCTGGACTGGGATTCGAACCAATGCCCCTCGATATTCCGCCGACAGATCGAGCCAATTTACCTACGCAGGCGTTCTCTTTCACAAAATAGCACTTCCACGCCCGTGAATTTCAAGGAGGTTTCAAGGAAATTCAGTGGAAGAGGACTCCTGGGAAGCTGAATTGATTCGAGACATTGGCGGGATATCGAAGGGTCTTGGTTCAACTACCAGTCAAGGCGAAAGATTTTTTCATTTTTCATTTCAAGAAAGAATTTCACACATTTTGGGAAAGAAAACGTAATTTAGGTCGAATAGAAATCAATCTTAAATGTAGTGGAAATGCAGAGAGAGAGAGAGAGAGAGAGAGAGCAAAAGTGAATGCACGTTTTTGCCAATGATTTTCAATATATGCATTGAAAAGACCTTAAATGAAGGACAAATTAAAAATAGGAATTAAAGTGCATTGAGAATAATTAGTACGCTACGCTTTGCTGATGACATAACAATTCTTGCTGAGAAGAAAGAAGATCTGACGAGAATGCTAAACTGTATGGAAAAACCCTGAAGAAAAATAACCTGAAGATTAATGTTAAGAAAACCAAAGTTATAGTTTGTGGAAGTTTGTGTTTCTGTTTTCTTGATATACCCAGGGTATATCAAGAAGACAGAATCACCGTTAAACTTAGCCAGCAAAAACTCGCGCGAGTGGAAGAATTTTGTTATCTGGGAAGCGGGATCACCGGCGATGGAAGAAACAAGAAACACATTGTGATGCAGAATAGCCCAAGCAAATAAGGCATGCTGTCAGAAATGGAATCTGCTGACAGCTGGCAACACAAGCCTGGAAGTCATGAAGCACTTTATTTGAACACATATTTGGAGCGTGTTCTTATATGGCAGTGAAGCGTGGGCAATAACTCCGACAGAGCAAAGGAGATTGGAAGCATAAATGGACGGAGAGAATCACTAACGAAGAAGTCATTACGAAGAGCTGGAGAGAAAAGAAGCATAATAAACACTCTGCGAAGAATGAGAGAGAAAATTATTGGACTTATTTTGTGACACAGCAGTCTATTGAAAACAATATTTGAAGGAGAAATAAATGGGAAAAGTTATAGGGGAAGACCAAGAATGAAATTCATCTAGCAAATCATGACAGACGTTAGAGTCAATAATTACGTAGGAATTAAGCGGATGACAGAGAGGAGAGTGGTATGGAGAGCTGCTGCAAACCCATCTTCGGATCTTTGATTGCTGATGATGAGAAATCAATCAGCGACAAGATGCAGGAAAGAAGGAATAGGGAACGGCAGTTGTAAATGTTGGAGATGCAAGAAAGAAGTGGGGCTTGAAGTTACGTGTTCATGTGTAAGGCGGGGCTGGGGACTGGAAGACGGATGAGCCTGCAGTGGAAGGGGGATGGATGAAAGGAAGGGGAAGAAAATAAACTGGGATGCGATTCTCATAACAATGGAAACTCCATCCTGCGGTATCGCTGTTACCTGGAAGCATTCGTTGAGTGTATCTCGAGCAATGTCATCCTCCCGAAGATCCACTTGCCCGACCTCTCCCACTTCCATCTCGGGCCTCGCCAGCACGGCGTTCCCTCGGGGGAAAAGACACAAAATAGATCGGTGGGAACGTAATTCAAGCACTTTACTCGGGACGAGACAACGATATAAGGTGAAGGAAGGATGGAATAAGGGGTGACGAATGGAAGGAAGGGTGGGGAGGAGGGGAAAACGATGTTACAGGACGGGAAGGAGGGGTGGGGGAGGCAGGAGTAGAATCTTGGGGCCGGATGAAGAAGACAGCGAAGAAGAGTAGAATTGTGCGATTCGAGTGGAGATGCCGATAACGATCTAATCCATTGAATTACTTTCAAAATGCGGCTGTACTTGAGAATCCGAACGTCAGTATGCATTGATTGTGTCAATGCGTAAACAACTTACCCAAAATAAACTTTGTACTTGGCTGGAGAAAAATCCGTCACTGGAGAGTAGCATCGTGTTTTTATCCGAGTCACAAACAGTTACTAATTTGTTTATCAGTGCAGTCACATATCAGTTATGTATTCGCGGAGTGGCTCCGCGTGTAGAGAGACTAAATGCAATAACAACTGATTGCTATTCAATTTATAAGTTACTAATCCCATGACCAGTATTGTTAATTGCAGCATTTAACTGAACATAAAATAACGAATTTCTTTTAGGGCACTTTAAGCAGCTACAATCGATTGCATCGCGCAGTTTTACCGGCAATTTTCTTTCAAATGCGTCTCCATTGGCGCTTGTTATTGATTTTATTTTGCTTTATCCTGGTTTTATTAGTGTTGGAAAATATTAAAAAAATAAACCTAGGATTTAAAATGTTCGATTATTGCTCCAAAATACACGAGTTTGCAGGAAAAGACTCCCCTAAATTGTGTAACGATTCTTTCACATATGGGAAATTAATTTTCTTTTACCATTTCGGAAATGCTCAATCTGAATGGTATTACTTCCGTGGACTGACTCCATGCGCGTGATAGATGTTCACTTTTTTATTTCTCTCTGTAGTCACCTTTTGACCTCATTCCTCATTTCTTATCCTACGGCCAATAAGATGGAATTCAATCCGTTCTCCGTCACAACCAGGAACCTCCGGGAGTTGTCGTTTTGGGGAGGTCGAGAGTGGTGGCTGCTTTCTGAACGGGGGATGCAAATGAAAGCAGTGTGATGGAATGCATCAAAATGTGGAAGGAGTATAATGGAAACGCGCGAAAGGTGGCATTGTGGCGTGGAAGAGAGGAAAAAGAGGGAGAAAAGTTTATCACCCCTATATTTCTATTTAATGAGTAAAACTTTTTTCTCTTTTGCTTGTTTCTCATTTTGTCCTTTGTTTTGGAGGTGTGGCGCTGGAAGTTGGAGTATGGGATACCAGGGTATATCGATGAAAAGAAAAGCTGAGAGGGCGTGGTGGGAGGGGAGAGTGAGAGAAAGAAAAGACAAATTAAGTTGGAGTTCGAGGTGCTGGGTGGAGTTGAGTAAAATGTAAATTAAAAGGTTCGCATGGGAAATCGATATCAGAATTGATGGAATTCGATTGCGCCAAAGGTGGGAGCCTGTGATACCGCGTAGGGAAGGGAAAGGGCACAGTGGGGGCACGAGGGGTAGTCATTGGGGAAAGGCAAGTGATGTAAGAAAGGGTAAGTTACGGTGAAGGCTGTGGAGTGAAAGGTAGATACATTGTTGGTTAAGAGTCCGGCCCGGCAAGGGTTTGTAGAACAATATTTCCCTACGAGACCTGAGTATTTATCAACTACACCTGAAGTAGTAGTAGAAGTAGTAGCTAAACCATGCATTTAGGAGTGAAAATTTACGCGAATAACTCACTTTTAAAAAACTTAATCGAATCTTCGCACCCCAGTATTTGTGTAGCTTCCTCTCTTTCCGTTAAAATTCACCCCACCCTTGCTTTATTCATAATCTCAAGTTTAAAAACCCTTTGGAGGCTGTTCAAACGACGTTTTCTCGAAAGTGCCGTTGTAATTGCCGAAATTGGTGAGGAGTTTCTAGCAGGGCAAATGGAAGAGTATCATGCAGGTCAAGTCTATAAATTTTGTCTCTTGCTGTCAAAAGTTGTTTCCCCTGCAGCATTTACCATAGTTGGCGAGTTTATAATTATAATTTTCTTTGACACTTGAATTCTTTCGGCAATGTCAGTGGCCAAATAAGCGACTTAGGACGCTAATTTTACGTTCAATCGTGTAGAGAGATCCATAAATTGTCGAATGATGACAAAAATGAGGATAAAAGTGCGCTTTAGGTTCATACAGACTAGGTCAGCCAGTATTAGTTTTCACTGGAGGTATGCGACATTTTTTATAGTCACTCTCTCACTAGGCGCACCTTTTCAGATTGAGAAAGTGTGAATCATGTCAAAAATCACCATGCAAAAAAATATTAAAGCTAAGAGGTGAGTTCAGCGCCGGCCGCCATGTTGTCCGAAGTGAGTTTCATAGACTCACCAATGTCAATTCAGGCCGCATTGGAGACAATTGACGTCTCTCGACGGGCGACTAAAGTTACTGACATGGCTTTCTTATCCCATATTGGGTTATTTTGGACAGGGGAATATGAAAAGGCAAAATAGGGAAGGAGAAGATAAGAAAGGGGAAGGAAGGGTTGCTAGGGGAAGGGAGGAGCGTTCAGTAATGGAGTGAGAAACTCAGCGAAAAGAGAGAAAAATTGTTGATTTTGACTAAAAGGTCGATGTTTGTCAGTAAAGCTAAGGAGCTCATGTTCCTGGCTGTAAAAGCGTTTGAACTAAGGAATGAATATGATTTTGTAACTCTTCAGGTGATATTTTTCGTTAAGGGTTTCATTTCCATTTATTATTAATACAAAATCAAAAGCACATACGAACTCGATGCTATCTTGATCGATGCACCTTGGGGCTATTTGATGTTTTAGTATCCGTGGATGGCTTAAATATGTTTATTCAATTAAGCGTTCTCAAAATAGAGCATTTCGTGGTTGGCCTTGTTGCTTTTATTTTCATTATTTAAATTGTTATCAGGAAGGAACGTGGTTTAATATCATTTAATGTATTTTTCTATCTTGAGTGAACGATTTAATGCTTATTACAGAAAACAAAAATGCAAGAATTTAACCTCGCATCGTACATACCTGTCATTGGTACATTTTTATTCCACTGACACCGGATCATTTAATATTTTACAATGAGTGAGAAGCCTCTTCATGTAACCCTAGTTCGCAGCTCGTAACCACCGTCGTAACTATCCAATTCCTGGAAAAGAAATACCTGGAATGCTCTCCATTTTCTCTTGCATGTAATCTTGGTACTCTGAATTCTGGGAAAAGTCGTTATTCCGGCTTCAGCCGATATCTTTAAAAAATATATGTCCTCGCAATGGTGAATGATGCCTCTAACTTTCAACCAAGGGCTGTGGGGACTTTTTCTTGTACGGCACTTTTATTCGTGACGCCGATGGATGGCGCGACGATACGGAAGAGGACTGAATAACGCGGCCTGAAATATTGGAGAATAGCAAAGAATAACAGCTTCAGAAAAGCGTTCTATGGAGAGAAAGAAGTGGAGCTTGATGTACGAAGAGTGAGAAAATGGTACCGATTGAAGTCGATAAGAGGTTCACGATACTGAAAGAAGTCAAACTGCCCGGAATGAATCCATATCCAGTTGATGCTCGTCGGGATTCATGGCTCTTGGCAGTCGCGTAACAACAACTTTTACGCTTGTGTGGGGTTATAACTTGTTGTTTACCAACTCCGTGGTTTCCGTATTATTATTGGGGTTCTGGGAAGCTTGAGAGTCCATCGCTCCCTAGAGCGCTACTAAATTTACTTTAGTCGCATCCTTCGGGGATGAACGTTTAAGAAGTGGACCAACATTACACGTAAAAACTTCACAAAAACTTGGAAAGTAGGAAAAGAAAGACCTGCTAGTCCATCCATTTATATGTCGTATTAGTCGATAGATCCGTTTCTTTCATTTAATGTCCCAACCATCGGAGCACATTGTTCAAAATAATCTTACGAGCTATAACAGCTTTTACGGTGATATCTATTTTCGCATTCCCTAAAGATACGAAAGCCGTGTAGAGAAGGTTTTCTGTTTCAGATTAACGATCTAGACGCAACAGAAGTTCTCATTTTTTATGTAATATGGACGACTGCCTGTACGTGTACATCAAGTGCTCGGGGCGTAATGAATCGCGTAATCCCTCTCCTCCACTGGGTGATTTTTGGTGGCCGGAATCATCAAGAGGTCATTACCTACTACCCTCTCGCTCGCTCATCCAAGAGGCGAGTATTGCTTCGGGCGCAGTAATTAGAGTTGGAGCAGAGCTCGTGATAGTTCGATCATTTTTTTCATCCTGTTACGTAATGAATCTGAGAAATTGCTAAATTTGAGATATCGCTTCGCAACTCATATGCCATTTGTTATTTTTTCATATCATGTCCTGATTTAATGCCCTGCCTTTTTTCCAAAATCCATGTCCACTCACAGCCGGCGTGGGTTAGCGTCTGCTCTCACACAGTCTCCGAAAACTTGCGGACATTAATTCGGCAACGAGAGTCTTGGGTGTAACGAAAGAGGTGGCAAAGCCCTCATCAGACGGCTGCGTATTACAGTGCAAAATGCGATAACGCGAGAGATATAATTAGGATATACCATTTGTTACGGTTGGGTCGAGGGTTGGTGTTATCAATCACGCGGCTCCTTGATGAATATCCCGTCGAGCAAAATGGGACGTGGGAAGTTTCGCAACTTGCATAGTAAGTGCAAGACAGCGTAACTAATATTCTACCACTGTATTCATACGTAATACCGTTCGGAAAGTATGTCAATGATGGCCAAATTTCACTAGGCTATAAGAGATCTGTATACATGTGTGCGTTTTGGCGATTCTTGTTGAAGCGCAGAAAAATGGCAATCGAATTAAAGCTTGACCTAGACGTAAATTAGTCTCGAATTAAACTATAAATGATCATTATCACAAGAAAGCTAAACGTATTTTTATGTTCCCACGTGCATATGGGTGAAATGTTGAAGAGACAATTCTCGTAACGCAGGAAATAAATATATTTATGCTATTTAAAAACTATAAAGCTCTAATACTATACACAAGCGGTCCAAAATTAAAATCTAAAAAACACCAGTTAGACCAGTTGTGACACATGGCTGCGAGACAGGGAGGTTAGCAGAGACAAACAAATAAATACGAAATCATTGAAAGAAAAATAGAATAATTTTAGGACTAACACAGAACAGGAAAGGGAAAAGGAAATACTGAGTAGATTAAGGGAGAAACCGTAGCTTGCTTCATAAAGTCACGTAGTAAAACCTTTGACTTTGAAAGGAAAATTAAAGTTTGGATAAGTAAGTAATTGAGCTGATGAAGGGAAACCATAATCCGCCTCATATAGTCACAAAGAATCCGATGGTTCGGATACATAACACGTATGGAAAAAACAAGATAGACAAAGAAAGTCCACGTCTGGAAATCAGATAGAAATAGGCCTAGAGGGAGACCTAAGTAAAGATGGGGAGACATTGTCATTGAGGATTGACGAGTAATAAATATTACAATTTGAAAGGAGCCAGAAGAAGAGGGGCGCTACCTCTTGAAGAACCCAATACCCATGGATGACTCTAGCGCCCATGGAAGAAGAAGAAGTTGCAGAACTTTATAAGGGCTGCAAATCACTTGAAACAGTACACCTTTACCCGTGACTCGGAATTTTAATTGATAAACTCTCATGATTAAAATTGGCTAAGAATATAATAATGGAAAATCAGGGCAAATCATTGATTGGATCTGATCTTGAGGACTCTTCTGAACCTATATCAAACTCTTTCCGGTGAATGCGTGTTTTATTACCATGGGAGCGTTTCCCAAAGGGAATCATTAGAGGGGAGCTGAAAAAATATTTATTGGACACCCTGACCCGCCCTCTTCTTGCTCTCCACCTTCTCTTTACGCCCCTCTTCTTCCCTAATCCTGCTCAGCTGATGGCAGGGGTTGAACCAACATGACGGCCATCAATTACTGCAGCACTATAAAGGGTGGCTCTCTGTCGGACCGTCCCTCCTTGCTTCCTCTTCAATTCTTCCAGTTAATATCGCCCGCCCATCCCATCGCCTCATGGGAAAAATGCGCTCCTTGGGGAACACCCTTCTGTCCTCATCTCCCTTTTGAGAAGAGGCGTCTTCTCCATGTGAGAGGGCTAAAGCCTCGTGTGGTCCTCAATCACGTCAAGGGATCCAGGATTTCCCCTATGTAAGACTCTCCTTTCATATCTCTTGCATCTCCTATGAGTTAATTCAGTCGTGGTCGTCTTTTCTGCCCCCTCTCCCACTATTTTCCCCCTCCTCATGCATGCTATATTTAGTGATAGGAAATTCTGTTTTGTTCGTTAAAATATTTGTTAAAACGTTTTTATTGGAGTTATTAATTAAGTTAGGAGGACAGAGGGTGCAATCCAAATTGAGAAAAGAAATTAGTATGGGTTCAGAAATTTGACAAAATAAGGCTCAATAATTTCATCATTCAGGAGGGGAATGAAGTGGAGATCATCATTATCACTCATTCCTTGGATTATTTACTAAATAATCCAAGGAATGAAAGTTTTGACTTTATCTTTTCAGTGTGTTGCATAATTTAAATTCTTGCTTTCGGTAACTCTGAGTATATTTTTTATAAACCGCGAGCTTTCGCCGACCCTTCTGTTGCCTTCGGCTTTTATAAAGCTTGCGCTTTATAAAAAATATACTCAGTGTTACCAAAAGCAAGAATGTTCATAAAAAGTGTGGAAGTTACTATTTTGTTTTTATGGCCATGGGTGTAACATTCTTCCACAAAATTAAGCCTGATTCACTTTTATAAATGTTAATGAGGAATGGAAGTGTTGGAGGTAATTCAAAAGAGAGAGACAGATGAATGTGATATTATAAATTCATGGCATTCGCGTGCGATGCCATGAATACCATGAATACCATGAATGCAAAGGATTCGTGTGCGATGGAAGTAAAAAGATATAGCGAAAGTATAGAAAAAGGTTAGGTATTTTTGAGATGTAGGCGATCGGAGAATAAGTAAGTTTTAAGGATGTCCTGAAGGACTTGAAATAGATTTGTGGAAAACGCAAGGATTTGTTTGCATTCATTGAAATATCTATGATGGTGATGTAAACGTATTGTGTATATAGGGAACCATACCATTCTGTTTCCCGGTTTGTTTATATTCTAGGTAATGTAGCTTGAGATATAGTTAAACATATATTCAATGAATCATTTCTGGGTACATTGCGAATTGCACACTCACTGATGACTTGAGTACTTTTTAGCTGTACTACATACTTGAGGATATGATCTTAATCATGGTACTCGTGAATGCCTTCGTCTACGGAAGCTTTGCCGACACGTTGGTGTATCAAATATATTTCTTGCTACATCTGGAGCTGTGATTCACGCATCGCAACAGCCATACTTTACCTCTTAATAACTTTTTTATCCATCTAATCTAACTTAACTCTCTTGCATTGGCTACTTGGATCCTCCGCCTTAGTATTTCAGTTGAAACGGAAATTGGAATTTTAATTCATACTAAGTTAATGCAATACCACATTTCATTTGAAAAATCATGCATTATTAAATTCGGGAGAAAGTTTGGTTATCGTGAGGAGAGATATCAAAACCCTTCGAGGATAAAACTAAAGTCACTTTCGTATTTGGGTCTCACTCTGGTAAATAACACTCACCTGTTAGATCGATTTTAGCTAACTTGCTCTTTAGCTCCTCACACGCATGATTCAGCTCAGGTTGTAAACGGTAAAACAGATTTTTGAACAAGCAAGAAGTATAAGAGAATCCAGCATAGCAATTATTATTTTTTCCAGTAGAATAAATATTTATTTACTATTGAATTATAGGCAGTAGGTATTGAAGTAAATGCACATTGTCACGTTATGGATCACTCTTAGCTCTACCTTCGACCGAAGGAGCAAATTTAATGAAGCGTAGTTTTTTTATGGCCACTGTCCATCAAACAATAATTTACAGCTTAACCGAGTTCCGAGTATGAGTGATGAGTTTTTATAGCCGAAGCCGATTGTGTTTTTCTTACTCTTTTCATAACATACTCTCTTAATGTTCGCGTCCTGTACCACAATTTACGGCCATAGGTGTGATAGAACCCCTACCCCCTTGCTCAGGATCAACCGTATCTCAATTCGGCCCCTCCTTCCTTTGACTCCTGCCCACTGCTCTCCATTCCATCCCCTAAGGAGATAACCAATGAGTCAAGTACAGGACGACCTGGAATGTGGAAAGAAGAATTGGAAAGAGGGCAATGCAATGGGTTGCCGCGACAGCTTCGAATTCCCTTCTTGTCTTTTCCTTTCAGGCGTCTTCTCTCTGGCAAACTCCCTCCTGACATCTTGGACTCCTCAAAATGTCCCCCGAAGCTTATTTTTTTTCTCTTTCCCAACTCTGTGCACATTCTTCCCAGCCAAATCAGCGGGGAGTCGGAAGCAGATGACCGAAAAGGGTAACATTTTTGCCTAACTCTAAAATTGCAATGAACACACCTGTTTCCAGATGTGTTAATTGCAATTTTAATGCAGAACTACGCATCTTTATACGGCGTAGTACTTGCGGTGTGGTCTTTCAACTATACCAGCGTGGTAGCAACGCGGTTAGATCACCCGAAAAATCGTTAAGATGTTGGTTATTAAATCCGAGTAGGTTAGTCAATGTGCACTTCAAAGGACTGCGTCTTCCGTAAAACAACGTCTATTTGTGGAGAACTACTGAATGTGCAGGGAAAGGAAATGTCCTTTTCAAAAATTCTTCCATCCAAGTGTATATTGGCTTTTTGAAGGGCCGACCGACTGACAGCTGAGGTGTTGTTTTAACTGACAGCTCTAGTTTCGGCATTTGGGCTTTCGAGTGAAGGAAGGATTATTTTGGGACAATAGGAAGTTTGGAAAAAACCACGGTGTCGGAAATATCCTACTTCTCACGAACGTCACCTAGAAGTTTACTATATGACGTCCCTTTCGGTGGAAGAAGAGCTGCAGTGTAAATGCTATCCGCATTGCACCCAAGTAATAATCGAGATTATAATGAGGAGTCCTGGCAACCACAGGGCCTAAAATATGGAATCTGAGTGGAATACCTATGGAATTAGTGTACAGTAGTCTCGATTATTCAGGTTTATGTGTACTGAAGCCACTTCGGATAATCGGCAACTCGGATAGTATGAAAAGGGTCGTCTGGCGTACGTAAATCATGAAATAAACGCTAATTCATGCCTTGCAATTTGAGGACGTATATTAACATACGAAATCGTTTTGGAAAAAAAACTTAAAATAAAATGTTTCTTTTATTCTCCATGTAATATATTGTAATTGCCCAAATGCAGCTCTCTCTTTCCTTCGGTTATGTTTGAGCGTCTCAGCAGCAAGTTATCTGCAGGGATGGTATCCTCCTACTAACTGTTGAATCGAATAAATAAGCATTAGAAAACGTGCCAAAGCAACAAAAAATTAAATTAAAGTAAATACACAGCTGGATTAATCATATGGTGATCTAACTATATAATTACCTCGGATAATACGGAATATCGCTATATTGGATCTCGGATAATCGAGACTCTATTGTATTCCACTTCCTCCTTAATCTCTTTTCCTTACCTACCACTTTCATGACTGCTAATATAACACTCCTTGCTCCCACCTTTGCAGCGGCTTGCCGGAAAAACTATTTTTGTTGAACATTGTGCAAAATTCTGTTTTTGTATCCTAGCATGAGCATATGGACTCGGAACTTTAGGTACCATTTTGTATTTTTAACACTGGATATCATCCCGCCTAGTGATTTCCTTCGCCGATCCATCTTCCCTTCGCCTCATGTGCATTAGCACGGTGGTCGTCTGTCGCTTATGTAAATGAATGTTAATGGCTTTGTTGGACAAGGCATACGTAAACTAAGGGATCGGGAAAACGATTTGCTGGGTCATTAGAGTTCCCGAGTGAGGATTTGGAGACGTATTGCGTAGGGGTAAATAAGATTATTTTAAGAGGGAGACCGCGGATTTGCAATTTAAATATTTCTCAGGCACTCGAATTCATATCTCAAATGGCAAGAGGATTCGTGAACTCCAGAGTTGGAGAGTCAGGACGGTGATGATTTTTCAATACGCTGGAACTATTTTTGAATTGGTGTTAAAAGATTTCTGGAATAAATTACCTTGCCGATCATTTTGAAAGTTTCTTTCAATTGTCATAGGACGATTGGGTATGTTGCATTTACCTATAGTCGTCTGAAATGTATGAGCCCTTAGTATTGATTTCATGAAGGCGGGTAAAAATGGTTTTGTTTTACTGGTTCAGTGAGCACGAATATTTAAAAAAAAATAAGAGGAATTTTTGTGATATGTTTACATCTCTCATATTGTGGAGCTATTTATTATATCCTTGTCGCTATGAGTTTTATAAATGCGCAATTGAACTCTTCTGTGTCGGAACAAGCCTTTTTTGCAATACGTTAAGGAACCTGCGTTGCCTCCTTTCGCTATAATTTCACAAACCTTTTATTTTTTAAAGTTAAATTGTTTCGTCTTTTTCTCCGGTGAGCGACGGATGATGACTTCTTGTTAAGAACCTCGTCGTTCGAGAGATACCTGTATTGCGATGCGTCCCACTCCTCACCTTAACCTTCTAACTTCAACTGCAATGATGGTATCATAGAAGGGACGACTAAGGAATTGAGAAAGGCCAGTTTATGTGATAAATTCGTCTCGGTTTTCTCACCGGGTTAATGTCTGCATGTCTTTCACCTTAGGCGCAAAAAAGATAGCTTAAGTGAAAGAGAGAGATAGAGCACTTATACCGGACAGCACATAGCGTTAGCTGTAATAACCCTAAGGGTGATGGGAAAGTGTTCCATCGAAACGTCGCGTCGGCAACATGCGGAAATTAACCCGGTGCGAAATCCGAAAAAAATTCGCCAGAACCATTCGCCGGGAAAGCCTAAAATCTTTCGCCAAATGTTTTTTGAACGCGACCGAAGGACGGATGGATTGATAAATTTAAAAATAGGAACTCCATGTTTTCTTGATAGAAAAAAGGCTATTAAAGGCTATTTCAGTGACGTCGGCACAATTGCGTGAGGTGGAAGTTTTTGCCGAAGTGGTATTTGGAGTAATTTACGCGTTTTAAGACTCAGTGCTTGTGAAAAAGTGCCAATTGGAAATGGGGGTTGCAGGTTGTGTTTGACTGAGGCATTGTGTTGTATTGACATTGACAAGTCTGACAAGTTGTGTTTGTCCAGCCATGTTATTTTTTCCGCCGTTGGAGGTGAACAGACAGTACAACACCAGGAGAGAATAAAATACGCCGCGTTTCTTGTAATCCATCTCTACATTTTCTAAAACAAGATAAGAAAATCCCTTGAGTGATTGAAAAATCATA
This sequence comes from Pyrrhosoma nymphula, assembly GCA_963573305.1. Taxonomy (NCBI): domain Eukaryota; kingdom Metazoa; phylum Arthropoda; class Insecta; order Odonata; family Coenagrionidae; genus Pyrrhosoma; species Pyrrhosoma nymphula. The sequence continues at coordinate 73,857,978 of OY754338.1, read as the reverse complement.
CTCTTTCTAATCGGAAGTGGCAAAGTGATTTTTGCTAGTATCCTAGCAGAAACGAAAGGACTACTAATAAGGTATAGCGCCGCTATAATCAGGCTTTTCCTTAAATTTTAAGGCAACGTCTTCCCCGTCACCTTATTGATTTATTTTTCTTCTTCATTCTTCTTAGAGAAAGGTGTTGAGTATCAACGATAAATCCTCCAATTGGATGTTTACCAATGGTGGTAATCCGTCGATGATTGCCGGAATGTGTCGCAGTTGAAACTGAAAGTGCAAAGAAATAAATCTTTTTTCGTTCATTTTTGCACTATTATGAGAAAAAGTGGTCAAGATGCATTGCATCAGAGTCTTAGTTGACTCATTCATTCGCTGGTCCTTTGTAGATGAACTAGCACTTGGATTATATTTCAGATGACTGCCTATTTCCTTCCTTCATCTACATCTACATATACATATTACCCCGCAAGCCGCCTCAATAGGCGTGTGGCGGGGGGTGTTAGGACACCAGCCGTTTACATATGAAATGGACACGCTCTAATGAAATTACGCCTAGCATTTATTATAGTCCCTTATTGTTCGGGGGAAAAACGAATTCCCATACCTATCCGTTCGGCAAAATATCTCTCTCAATTTATCGTTTCTGTCGGACCTGGAAATATAGTGGGGTTCTAATATGATGTTCTCCGTGTCACTCTGAAAGATATCTATTCCCAATTGCTCAAGTAATCTAAGCCTAGCGCGCAGCCTCCGAGTCTCTAGCGGCTCCCAGCCTAATTCGTTTAACATCTGTGTAACGCTGTCTGTACGCCCGTAGCAGTTTTTGACGAATCGCGCAGCTTTCCTTTGTATTTTATTAAGTTCCCGAATTAAGCCTTTCTGCACCGGATCCCATATGCTTGCTGCATATTCAAGGTGTGGCCGGACGAGTGCGAAATAGCACCTCTCTTTTACTTTTTCATCTGAGAATCTTCCCACAATACGCTTGACGAATCCTAGCTTCTTCAGAGCTCTGCCACAAATATTTCTTATATGTGCTCCCCACGATAGGTCCGAAGTTATTGTAACTCCTAGATACTTCACTTCATCTGTCGCCTTTATGTTAACACCATCCACAGCATATACATGGGAATAGTTGGACGACCTCCGCAAGAAATGTACCGCCGTGCATTTGCTCAGATTAAGTTAGAGCCCCCACTCTTGGCTCCACACATGAACGTTGTTTAAATCCGATGATAGAGTTTCAAAGTCAGAGTGATCACTAATTTCACGATAGATGACAGCGTCGTCGGCAAATAGACGTATTTTACTGCTAATTCGAGAGAATAGATCATTTATGTATATAATGAACAAAAGGGGTCCGATCACGCTTCCTTGCGGGACACCTGATGTCACTTTAACTACATCAGAGCTAATTCCGTCAAGAACTACCTTTTGCTTACGACCACTCAGAAAGTCGCGTGTCCAGTTTACTACTGTTTCGTTTAGGCCGCATGACTGTAATTTGTATAAAAGTTTGTTATGAGGTACCGTGTCGAAAGCTTTCTTAAAATCTAGAAATAATGCGTCAACTTGTCTTTTCGATTCACCAGATTTGAGAACGTCATGAAGAAAGAGCGCGAGTTGTGTTTCACATGATCTACCTTTCCGGAAGCCGTGCTGACAGCCATGGAGGACGTTACGACTGTCCAGGAACGTCATGATATTGCTAACGACGATATGTTCGAGTATCTTGCCTGTAATCGACGTAAATTGACGTAAATCGACGACGTAAATCGACGTCGATCAAAAATAGTAAATCTCCGGGTCCGGAGGGAATACCCGCGCGTGTCCTCAAGGAATTAGCGCCACAGATCGCACCGTTCTTAGACATAATATTCAAGAAGTCATTGTCTGAAGGAAAGATACCAATAGACTGGAAAATTGCAAACGTTACACCGATATTCAAAAAGGGAAACAGACATGACCCAGGGAACTATCGACCAATTTCATTAACGTCTATTATAGGCAAGATACTCGAACATATCGTCGTTAGCAATATCATGACGTTCCTGGACAGTCGTAACTTCCTTCATGGCTGTCAGCACGGCTTTCGGAAAGGTAGATCATGTGAAACACAGCTCGCGCTCTTTCTTCATGACGTTCTCAAATCTGATGAATCGAAAATACAAGTGGACGCATTATTCCTAGATTTTAAGAAAGCTTTCGACACGGTACCTCACAACAAACTTTTATACAAATTACAGTCATGCGGCCTAAACGAAACAGTAGTAAACTGGATACGCGACTTTCTGAGTGATCGTAAGCAAAAAGTAGTTCTTGACGGAATTAGCTCTGATGCAGTTAAAGTGACATCAGGTGTCCCACAAGGAAGCGTAATCGGCCCCCTTTTGTTCATTATATACATAAATGACCTATGCTCTCGAATTAGCAGTAAAATACGTTTATTTGCTGATGACGCTGTCATCTATCGCGAAATTAATGATCACTCTGACTTTGAAATTCTATCATCGGATTTAAACAACGTTCATGTGTGGAGCCAAGAGTGGGGACTCGAACTTAATCTGAGCAAATGTGCGGCGGTACATTTCTTGCGGAGGTCGTCCAACTATCACAGTGTATATGCTGTGGATGGCGTTAAGATAAAGGCGACAGATGAAGTTAAGTATCTGGGAGTTACGATAACCTCAAACCTATCGTGGGGAACACATATAAGAAATATTTGTGGCAGAGCTCTGAAGAAGCTAGGATTCGTCAAGCGTATTGTGGGAAGATTCTCAGATGAAAAAGTAAAAGAGAGGTGCTATTTCGCACTCGTCCGGCCACACCTTGAATATGCAGCAAGCATATGGGATCCGGTGCAGAAAGAATTAATTCGGGAACTTAATAAAATACAAAGGAAAGCTGCGCGATTCGTCAAAAACTGTTACGGGCGTACAGACAGCGTTACGCAGATGTTAAACGAATTAGGCTGGGAGACGCTAGAGACTCGGAGGCTGCGCGCTAGGCTTAGATTACTTGAGCAATTGAGAATAGATATCTTTCAGAGCGACACGGAGAACATCATATTAGAACCCCACTATATTTCCAGGTCCGACAGAAACGATAAATTAAGAGAGATATTTTGCCGAACGGATAGGTATGGGAATTCGTTTTTCCCCCGAACAATAAGGGACTTTAATAAATGCAAGGCGTAATTTCATAGAGCGTTTCCTTTTTATATGTAAACGGCTGGTGTCCTAACACCCCCCGCCACACGCCTATTGAGGCGGCTTGCGGGGTAGTATGTAGATGTAGATGTAGACGTAAATGAAATTGGTCGATAGTTCCCTTGGTCGTGTCTGTCTCCATTTTTGAATATCGGTGTAACGTTTGCAATTTTCCAGTCTAATGGTATCTTTCCTTCAGACAATGACTTCTTGAATATAATGTCTAAGAACGGTGCGATCTGTGGCGCTAACTCCTTGAGGACACGCGCGGGTATTCCCTCCGGACCCGGAGATTTACTATTTTTGATCGACTGTAGCTGTTTAGTTATCCCATCCCGTTGAATAGTGATTTCTTTCATCGGTTCCTCAGTAAATGAAATTTCAAAATACATGCAGTATTGTCTGTAGTGTATACACTTTCGAAGTGGGAATTTAACGTGTTAGCTTTGTCAATATTTTCGGTGACAAGTTTGCCATCTTTATCAAATAACGAATCTACGGTTGAAGATTTTCCCTGAAGCTCTCTCGCATATGACCAAAAAGATTTCGGATTTTCTTCGAGTAATTCAACAAGTACTTTTTTCTTGAAATTTCGCAATGCAGAACGCATTTATTTCTTAGTTTTTGAGCGTTGCGCAGTGTAACTTTCTTTTGCTTCAAGTTCCTTCGATTTGTCACCTACCGTAGTGGACTTTTTGACCAAGTTGTACAATTTTCTCTGTCTCTTAAGGTCCCTCCTAACATCGTTGTTATACCAGCGAGGTTCTTTACTGTCGTACTACTTTCCTTACTGAGTAGGAGTAGTTAAAAACTTCGTAATAAAACAAATTTACTAAAGCATATGTATTTTCCTGTTTGGAGAGGTCTCCGATTCATCCGGTTGATTTGACGAATGTAAATCCAATGATACACTTGGATGTAACTGTATAATTATTATGAATTTTCAAGTACGGGTTTAGTTGTGTAATTTATTTCTTTAGCTCTATGTACACCACTGATACAAATACAAGGATTTCATTTTTTAATGAAAAATTAATATTATGGGAAGGATTAAAGGATCGGTAGGATTAAATTTTCTCTTAGAATTATTTTCATGAGTGTTTTCGTAGAGAATGCGTTACAGGAACCCTTTATAGCAATTTTTTTCACGAGAGCTTCGACTCCGATCTTTGCTTTACCTGTAATGTTTCTGAAAAAGAAATTAGGATAATGTCAGCGCTTGTCGACAGCTGAAGTGTGATAGGAAATTAAATTCATTGCATTGATAACGCAAGTCGTAAGTTTGGAAAAAAAGCTTGTAATATCTTATTATGAAATATTGTGACTTTTCCAGTATTTTGGATCTAGATTCCGAATACAGAGGATTGCCATGCAACTTTCCACGGCTCATCAGTTCGGCTCTCAGGTGAAGATACAAATTATCTAATTAGGTATTTAATTCCTACTATTTTAATAATGAAATGTACGCATTTAGTTAGACGAATAAAATAAATCTCAAATTGAAGGAAAACTATTTTATCTCTTTCTGGGTTTCATGGGTTTAGTTTCGAAGATCTTTTCTGACGCACGACTTTAACTTTCTACATTTTCCCACGAGTTACTCAGAGGACTTAAGTCAGAAGGGAGGTATTAGGACAGAGGAAATCGACCGACCGCTATAAAACCCTTTGAAGTCCGTCTCAGATACTCCCTTGGGCTTTCCAGGATAGCCTGCCCCATTAGCTCTCTCAATTCGCAACATATATTTGATTTGCGATGGGTAACTTCTTCACCGTCGCACCGAACACGATACATAGGGTCACTTGTACAGCCTTTCGAAGAGATCTATCCTCATGGGAATGCCATGCATGTTCTGGTTACGGCTCGAACTTTACCAGAATTTTCTGCGGTCCAGAGCCTTGAAGTTTGCTGGTCGCAGATATTTTTCTGGGTCAGGGAAAAAAATCAGTCGGGAACACTTGGTGATATTTCTTTTTTTCATCGAAGTGTGGCAATCTAAGTTAGAAATTTTCTCTTTTACGGAATGACGACGAAATCTGATTTGGTGTTATCTTTTTACTGAAAAATGCTCTAAGAAAAGTCTTGAAAGATAATCCTTTCCTGATAAATTAATTCGTCATTCCCGAGGTTATAATCTACTAAGTTATACTTAATTGAAATTGATAAACTCAGATTCCTATACCACATAAATTATGGTAATATGAAATAAAATATACTTATGTTATAAATGAAAAATCAACTTGTAAAATTTGTCTCCGATTTTCAATTTTATCCTACTTCTTGCGCAATTATCTTTGGTGAAAAATTAATAATTTATTGCCGAAAAAGACAAGTTCATTACGTAGTCACAACGGCTTTTAGAACATGCCTTCAGCATGTTAGCAGTCTAATTTCCTCTTTTTTTGCTGATTTTGGTTGTGGGCATCTGCAATTAATAAAGAAACATCAATAATAAAGTAATAACAAATATAGCGCCATAAATTGAAAATAAATCAGGTAAAATAGCGTCAAATTCTTCATCAGCTTATTTATCAGCGAGGAGTTGCTTAGTTTCTATCACTTGGGGAATGTATGCTTCGCTCGGAATCGCCTTTCCTCCGGGAGTCCGATTGCGTGATAGGCGTTGAGATATTTTTATTTTCCTCTCTCTAGAATCGCTTCACGATTTCATTCATTTTATCAATCTCCCAGCCTAGAGCTAATCCAACCCGATCTGTCACCAGCAGGCGTTCCAACACCGGTGAGGACGAAGTTTAGGCTTGGTGTGTTCTCGATTGGAAGTAGAAGAAATTGGAAAGGAAGAAGGAATGCAATCCACGAAGGAACATTGGAAGAAGTTTATTGGAAACGGGGAAAAGCGATCCGGGACGCTGCGCTGGGGGAAAGGGAGAACCTCTTAGAAGGGTATTCCTTTTTCTTTTTCTCCCTCTTTACCTCTCTCTCTCTCTCTTTAGAGTGAGTTTCCGTTCACTGTTCTCCTCAGCCCGTCTCCTTTGATTTGTTTATCTGTGTTGTGGAAAATAAAAAGGAAATAAAGTGAACAAGGGTATATCGACGATACCGAAGATCGAGAGTGTGTGGTGAAGTGGGAGATACGGACATAGAGATAAACGGAAAGGGAAGGAGTAGAGATGGTCGCCGGTATCTTTTTTTTGATGATGACGAATAGTGGTCTGAGAACCCACTTTACGCGGTCAAAAAGCGATTTTTTCAAATAGTTTAATCCTTATCTTAGATATTTTTATAATGAAGCTAAACAAATAAATGATTATTAACCAAATGAAATTTCACCGTTTGATTACCCGGTTTCGATTAACACAAACGGGCATCGGGGCATCAGCGCCACCACTTGGAAATCGATTTTTACGCTCGAAATGGGAATGAAATTAAAACTCGTTATAGATATTTCTCCTGCATGCATTAGGCGATTCAGTCATTTTGAAACCTGTATCATATTACTTCATTGCCAAATCGTCTCTTCGTATGGTCGTAAGTGACAATGACGAGGTTACCTTAAACAATGCAGCGGCAGTTAATTTTCCGGAATCAATAGGGTATTTAAATAATCTGGCAATACAGTGTCTTGAGGCAATATGCTGTTGCTAATAAAAGGTTTTTTATTTAGAAAGGCGCAAGAGTTACCTACTTTTCGGATGTTAGGTTGTCGCCACAGTGATGGACCACTATTTCACCCCAGCAGCGGCGTATACTGCATAGTCCACGTCCGCCTTCTAGTTGGCTCCTTATGCGTGTCATGGGTTTAAAAATTGGAACATTCATTTTTGATCAGCATTCAGATCAATCAGTTTTGCGCTTGAGATTTTGAATTCAATTAATAGACGATTTTTTATTTGAATAAGCAACAGCGTCATGACCGTAACACTTTTATCCTCGATTTTACAATCTCTGGTTAAATATTTTATCGGTATGAAAACCGACGTTACTACGCGATCCCATCGGTAACGCTCTCGGCGACTAATCGACCGTTTGGTCTAAAACACAAAACTCAAACTCAAGTTACCGTGAAGGCTGCGTCATATTGCGGTTAACCTTTAATCAGACATCAAACTAGACCTAAGCGTTTCACACAGAGTAATTATCGGCCCGATTTTGTTTAACCTTTAATCAGATATCAAACTGGGCCTAAGTGTTTCACAGGGAGTAATTATCGGCCCGAGTTTGGCCACCTATATAAACTAACTCGCGGGAAATGAATGGAACACATTTAAGGACATCGTGTTGCCGAAAATGAACTCCACGGCGCACATCACTTCGCGGCGGAGGAGCAAGCCAAACAGGATATTAAAGTAGACTATTCACGAAGGCGAGACTGTCGGCGGCGGTGGCTTGACGCGGCTGGACCTACTTGAAGATAGGATAGGTTGTGGGACGACCCGGTGGATTTTTGTCGGAAGTTAATATGGGCCATATGAAATTATGGAAATTTTGTATGGTCTACCTTACAATTTTTTAACCCGACCAAGGTTTTGACTTTTGAGGACATTATCAAGGCAGTGGTACTAGCAGAGAAGTGGTAGGGCAGCGCCGAAGGCACGAAAGTAGACAACCGTTTCGGGGAGCGTAGCTCACCACAACCAATCAATTGACAGTAGAATAGTGCATCACGGAAGAAGAAAAATTGGCGAGTAAACTGTTGTTAGTACGAAATTGAGAAAGCTATTAACTAAAAAAATAGAACATTTAAACATAGGAGAAGGGTTTTACAATGGGGGTTGTGGAAGGAGGGCAATGTACATGAATACAGTTCATTTTCGTTTGCATTCGGCCGTTATTATTTTCTCTTTTGACCTTTCATTAATAATAAGTTTAATATAGATAACACTTTGTTCCGGCTTTTATAATTATTTTTAATTTGTGATTTTGTCATTTTAATCGTTTTTTAAATATTTTAGATATGGCACTTCGGCGTATTTTCTAATGCATATTTTGAAAGAATTTGACTTAATCTTGGAAGAGTATTTAAATGCATAGAAGAGACAGTGTACGTGATTTTTGCAAGTGATTTTTTGAGGCGGTGTACGTGTTGTTGGGTAATTGCGTTAATCCAAAATAATTTACAGTAGGGGATTCATTGCAGCTGGTAAGTTGTGACACGGGACCGGATAAAATTATAGATGGCTGGAAGGAAGTAATTTATTGAGGTTCACTAATTACATAACGAGTATATAGACGAGCGGGAAGGGAGCGATGGGGTGGATAAGAGAGGGGATGGTCAAAGAAGAATTATTTGATGGAAAAATAAGGGTAATGGCATAGGCCACCAGGTTAAAAACATGTTGAGTGACATTGAATAAAATACAAATCATCGTAGGTCACGACGAAGGCAGCGGAGGAAGGCGTAGGAAAAGCAGGGGTGATCTGGAAAAACATTGTGTTTTGGACTATACAAAGTTTCCTTCATTTCTCATGACAATGGATTACCACAAAGTAAAGCCGAAAAACATTTTTTGCATGAAAACAAAAGTTTTTCATGGTGATCGGTCGTAGAGTAAAGAAGAGAATTGATGGAATCACACAGTGTGATAGCAAAGGGGGTTATTTATGATTTGATTACATTCTGCCCAGAGTTTGGATTGATGTGGTGCCTAGCCTTCGGTCCCAAGGGCCCGGTTTTGATTTCATGCTGTAGTAGAGGTTTTTAGTGGTTTACGGATCTCTACTCGGCAAGGGTTTTGAACATCGCAGATGCAGTTATTCGTTCGTCAGATGGGACAATTAAGTTTGGACTTTTTTGTGCTTGTGGTTAAAGTGAAGAGATGTGAATTATAATACTTTATATCGGATAATCATTTATATCGGCTGTTTCCTTGCTGATATAATTGTCGGCACTATTTGACGAAATTGCTCACCTTGGTCAATCCATATTCCCCCTGCCTCCTGTACTCTAGGATGTTGGTGTTTTTTTACAGTATGTATTTTGGTTTAACGTGCTTCGACAGTTCAGGTCATTTCACACATACTTTTCCGCACATTCGTACTTGCAGATAGGGGCAAAAGTATTCGGACGAGGATCACCCCTCTAAATTCGAGCCGTGCCTAACGATGCTGAAATTCGGTGACTGATAGGTAACCGGTATTTTCTTAGTGGTAGGCCGTTGCCCAGGATATTGGTTAAAGTGGATATATAATTTATGTAGGAGAATGTAAACGAGCTTTCTGGGAATGTAAATGAAGCCACGGGTTTGGAGATGATCTTCTCGGTCGTGAGAGTGCATGATCGTGATATTTGACTCGTCTAAGGGGAATGAGAGTGGTCCAAGAGCCAAGTGGCGTATTTGAATTTCAAATTTGTTTTACACAGGGAGTATCAGTCAAGGGGCAGGGAATTCGTGATCTTGGATCGCGGTAATTTTTCACTGTGCTAGAAATATTTGCTGAAAGAGGGGTGAGAGGAATGGCGTAGTATACCTACCTCCCCAGATCATTTTGACATTGCTTTATAAATTGCCATCGGACTTATTTGGAACACCTAGTTTATTTCTCCTAGTTTTAATTTTGGCCTCTTAACTTTGTACGAAGTTTTACTCTCGGGTGAAATCTCAGGCCGTGTTCCAATCCAAGTTAAGTAGTTGTATTCCCCTTATTTGGGAAGTGATGTCACAATCTCAGCCACCTTGGACGAACTTATCCACTGCGAAAGGGCTGGTATGAGAAAAATAGCCCTTTCACAGTGGTGAATATAGATTATATGAACAGGGGAGATTTCTTGGAATTAATCGATTTCAGATGACTATCTATTCCACGACTAGAGATATTAATGGACAGCATTGAATTATTATATAGCCTAGGAAGTGTAGCGGTGTTATTTTGAGAGCATGCTGTTTATACGCTTTGAAAGAAGGAGGTGAGGATATTTGCTTTTTCAAATTTGTTTGCTCTTTCTCCTAGGTTGTTCTTTAGTGAGTTAACTGTTGAGTTGCTGCCTTAAACCTCCCTCGAGTATATTCCCTCATTTTTTGCATAACTTCTTATACCCCTCTTCGGGGAGATCCTGATGTGCGTTCTTCATTTTTACGTGCCAGATTCGTTGTCGCTTGAGGGATTTCCGGACGTCCGAATTATACCGTCTAGGTTCAGTATTGGCCTTTTAAAGTTTACTTGGTATTGAATTTAATGTTCACTTGGTATTGAATTTGAAGTTTACTCGGTATATATGAGCAATATCGGTGAAGTAGTTGACAGTAAGCTTAGATTATTTGCAGACGTTGTAGTAGTTTACAGGGAAATCTGTAGACATTATGATAACTAATCTCTAACGACGGACCTCGAAGCAATTCAAAAGGGGTGCGAACATGGCAGTTACAATTATATTTGAATAAATTACGTTTTAATGAATTTATGGAAAGAGGAACTCTCTTAATTACACCTATAGTATAGAAAATAGCGAATCAGATACGGTAGAATATACAAATACGGTCAAATACAATAAACTGACTCATCATCTCTCGAGGGGTAAACATATTCGCGAAATAGCTGGTCAAGATAATCGTAATTTAGGATTTGTGAAAAGGGGACTAGGCATGTGACGATAAAGTTAGGGAAATCAGCTACTTCTCCCTTGATAGACCTCACTTTGTATACTCTGCCAGTATTGTGATCCTAATGAGGTAGGCTTTAAAACCTAATAGTTGATTATTTTTGCAATGCATGCTACTTTTTGCAATGCATGCTACTTAGCCTGCTCGTAATCCTCTCTGAATAGTCGTATTTTCAATTATCAACATCTACATAATACCCTACGAACCAACTCAAGAGTGTGTGGCAGGAGGTGAGGCCTCAACAACATGTACTACATTACATTCTACCACTGTGAATGAAACGACGAAGTAAATCATAAGAATATGGATTAAAGTTTAAGTCTAAATTTTAACCAACGACCTGATAGCGATTCCCATCCTAGTTGTTGCAGAAGGCTGGTAACACTAATGGAACATTCTTAACGACCTTTTCCATATCTGTCCAAAACTTCATGTTAATATTTCGCCCTTTAGGTACATATTTAAAATTTTCGGATACTTCACCTACTGCCACACATACTTGCAGTGGCTTGCAGGGTACTCTGTAAATGTAGATGAATAACTTATCAGTGTTGTTAACTTGTCACTCCGCTTGCAATTCCCATCATTTTGTCAACGTAACTCCCTCCTAGTTTACGGGGAAATAATGGTGCCTAATACCTCTCCAAGGAAAATCACTATTTTCCTCGACTGATTAGAGAAGCCATAGAAATAATGAAGAATCCGGAACATAGCAATCGAGAAGACGGGTATCCTCTCAGTTCCACATGGGAAAGAGTTATTTGATCAAAAACAAACTCTCAAGGGCAAAATCAACACGCTCAAGGACAGACAGTAACCCTTATAAATAGTGGTAAAAATAAAACGTAATCACTTCGACCTGCAAACGTCCCCTGGATGTGGGGGGAAACTATTCTTAAAAATAACCTACGCGATGGAGATTCCCAGAAGAAGAATGGAGCCATCATTCAGATGTCGCGGAACCCTTTATGAATGTGATAATAATATCGATTTTTATGCAAAAAGAGTATTGATAACCACTTAGCAGAAATGTATTACAACCAGTGGAATGGAGTCGATTTGCGAGTTACGGATTGCGGTTTGCGAGTTAATTTGTTGCAGATTACGAATGGGGTTTTTGGTTCTTACAATAAATAATTATGTGGACTTAATGTATTCTGAAGGCTTGTATTAATGTAATTTGATTAGAAAACAAATGAATGAATAATAGCGTGGAAAAATCAAATATCCTCCCACCGACTGAGCATATGAATCACTTTAGATGTCCATTGTTTGCCGTAGCTGTCAGGTGGTTGGTTGGCACATGTGCAGTGGCAAGAAAGAATAATGCCAAATTTATGGGTGCCTGAATGCAGCGTCCGGGGGAACAAATTGAAACAGATGTTTCCTCCGGTTGACCACTCGGTATTTTCTGAACGATGATCTATTCTCTTTTTCCTATTTTCGCCCCTTGTTAGGAGTTAGGAACGGCAATTTGAAATCCTCTGTTTTTTGTAACACTACGTGCACTTGCGGAAACCACATCAAAATGCGGTCAATATGTACCTAAATTATGTTCTCACTGACGTTGTCTGAAAAATTTCAGTGGAGACATCTGCACGAAATTGCATCTTTTATTATTTCCAAAATATTATTGTAATTAATTGGAGAAAATTACCTCCCAGATAGATGGATGATGATTGACTTTTTTTGACTTGAAATTAGAGTGAGTTCCGCAGCACAGCTGGAGGGGATATTTTGAACAAGTCCCGCCAAGTATGTTTTTTGAACGCGTGGGTGGAAGAATATGCCGGAAAGGATGACTAGGCCATTGGCAGGCAAAAGCTAACCTGAGGAATTTTCCATTGGAAGAAATGGAGACTTAATGGATATTACAGTAGAGGGGTGCAGTTAACGTGAAATGGAGCTTTTCATTGAAGTGTCTGGTATCTCAGAGTAAATGGCGCTTTTTAAAGCATAATTCTTTGCTGATCAAGGCCCCTTGAAGTGGAATTTGACGTAGTAGCTAAAAGAACTCTCTGCCCGCCTGGCTGTTTTTCCACCATTCTTGATTATCCATAAAATCCACAATCAAATAAATGAGAAAAACTCTTCGTTTCCTGCATCCCGTCATTTTCTCTATAGTAAGACGGCGATGTCCGTATGGTGAGCGTATACTCTCGCTAATGGGATGAGAGAAAGCTATGTTTTTGTAACGGCTCGTAGTAATTGAAAGATAAGACTAATATTCTTGCACTTCTTATCACCATTTTATTTATGAGTACTCGGTCATGTCTTCCACAGAAATTGCTTCTTAGATAGAGACGCCATTTCATCTTCCTTTCAGGAAGCTGCTAATTGCTAACCGCGGATATTCCAGAAAAAAGTAAAAATGTGTCGGTGTTTCGTTGAACGTGATGGTAGTTTATTGCCTGTGATTGTCTTCTAGTAATTTTGGTGAAACCATAGTCGTTATTCTACAATTCAAGCAGCTACTGAGTATCTAAATGCTACCAGAACCCTGTACTCATTGATTCATTTCGAAGAACTAGCACTTTCTTGGTTGTGAAACATCACCCCAAACTCGATTTCTGCTCAGGAATTATAAAACTTCCCCTGGCGTATTGAGATTTTTTAAATAAAATAATTAATAATTTAAAATGAATTTGCCCAAGGCTATTTTAATTTTTTTCCTAAACTTGTACGCCTTGCAAACAAATCAATGAAGCCTTCTTTTTTGAATGAATTACGAAATAGGTACTTACTAGTTTAGAAGGACTCCAAAAATTTGGTACCTGTGGCAGTGAAGAAGGTAAGAAGGTTAATTCTTCCGATTTCCGCGATTTCCGCCGCGTGTTTCCATCTTATGGACAATCTTTAACGAAATATTTTCCCTGAAAGTGGAACCGCGCGGCGGAAATCCCGGAAATTGGAAGAATCAACGTCCATCCAAGCCCCGCGGAAACCTAAGTCAGAAGAAGGTAGACATTAAGCCAATGTGCATGGTATGTAGAAACTGTATTTATCGATGTGCCAAATAATAAAGACGTGGTGACGTGAATCCACGTCCGTATCTGATGACAATCATTATTAAAAATAATATTTGAGAAATATTTTACGCTCGCTTGATATTTTCTAATTTTCTTCAAAATTTTTAATCTTATGTCTTTTTTTCTTAACAGTGGGTGCATATTTAAGAAGTGATTGCGTATTATATTTCTCGCGTTGTCCAATTTGACAGTCAAAGCAATGTTCTAAAGCATTATCGTTTGTATTTTTGCTTGTTAGAGTGGAACATAATACTAGTATATCCTCCATTCTTTCACCTCATGCTAAATTTTAAACCTAATACATGCTGAAATTTTTTCAGTGCTGTTCATATATATTTTTTAAACTGCGTGAGAAATCTTCCTCCTAGTACTACGGATTCAATTAGTTGTATGCTGAACATCGAGCATGACTAAAACAGAAAGAGTTAAAAACGGAGTTTACCCATTGAGCTAATACCTAAACAAATGCACGAAACGTATAAACTGACATTAAGGCTTATCCGTGCATTGGGGATTTTACGATTGCTTGAACAGTCACGCTTTACTTATACGAGTTCCAATGACGTGAGTCTTACGCGTGATTACTTACTCCGTTACTATAAATAGTATAAAGTAGGAATACTACCATATATAAGACACATTGTAAAAAAACAATACAATTGTTAAATATAGTCCTGGATGAGTTTTATTTACTGTGCTAGGCATCTTAAGAAGGAGGCTGATAGATATCGTATCAGTAAAAAAAAATAAAAATGCAATCTTAGTGTTTGGTAACGAGGCTGTGGACGGTTTCGCGACTTATATGAATTAGAATTGTGTACCGTCGTATCAAGCTGTTTCAAAATCTAAAAGAATATGGGTGTGCTTTCAGTATATGATTGAAAGTTATTATAGCCATATTTAATACATATGGCAACGATATTTGAATCCAACAATTCACACATAAACTGTTTGCATGAGGATTTCTCATTCAGTATAAACAAATTGTGCCTTTTCCATAATATTTGAATAAAAAAATTTACACCAAAACTGTTTGCATGAGGATTTCTCATTCGGTATAAACTAATTTCGCCTTTTCCATGGGTGCTCTTTGCAAATTTGAGAAACGAATCCCTCACAAGTATTGGAAGGCCCGTCATATTTGCTCTTGGAGTATATCGTGTCCACATATACATAATACCCTGCAAGCCATCCCAAGGTTGTGTCCCTGGTGGTGAGTTATCACCAACATGTACTACAGTGTACCCCAATAAAGTTTATGGAGCTACCCTTATTGGTTTATTAAAAAAACTTGCAAATACTTGTCCGGAGGCGACATTTCACCAACACTATAGGCGAAATGTTACAGAAACTATTTGTATTGATGTAAATTGCTACCACATCTATAAACAGATATAAGAGTTGTACCGGAAACATGCGAGACTTGCTTTTAGTACTATTTAGCAGATAAGGATAGAAGCATTAGGGAGTAAATCAACTAGCTAGCTACACTACCTACCGGCAAACCTAGTTAAAAGCCGCATTGGCATCTGTTGTGGTCTCTTATCTTTCGTGGTAAAAAAATGACATTTTAAACCTGTCCGTTCTGCTGCCTAGTTCCCTAATTTCATGATTCAATGCATGGGTATTTCCAATTATGTCCACATGAATGGAGCCGTCGCCACCTCGTGCCTCCCTCATGACACCAAAAGAATTTAGCGCACGCCGCTCAGGAGGGTAAACCACTGAGATCCAAGGTATCGGCTCTTTTTTCTTGACTCAAAGGTTGATAATGTTTTGAAGTAGAGAGGTTTCTAATTTATTTTAATGCTTTTGGTCTTAACGCTGAATCGTCGTTCCTCCACAAGCTTCTTTTTTCCCTCTTATTTATTTATCTTTCATATGTATCTTTCATATTTTAAAATTCGCAATATTAAATTTGATCACAAGGAACCTATAAGGACATTTTGTTCTTAATTTCTACAATAGACCTCTTAATCACAGTGATTCTACTTAGCGTTACATTGTGAATATGCTGTGCCTTTGCTTTTTATTCCATAGAGAATTTGAAATATAATGATTGTGGAATCGAAATGAGAAATCAATGGGGGAACATCAATGAATACAGAACAACTATATGCATTCGATATGTCTTGGCAATGGGGTGCTGAATGAAACAATGGAAGGGATCTAATGGGGAAGGCAGGGAAAGGAAGGGAAAAGATACGCTTTTGGAACGCCATAAAAGAGAGTTGAAGTTATGATCGAGTCAAAGAAGGTAGTTACGTTGGTAGGGATAGCGACCAATTGTTTCTAAATTGCATCATAAAATTCTCTGATTTTTTACCTCATTTTTCGACCATGGATATCTCATTTTCTTTGTAGTTGACCGCTTTTAATATGATTCTCAGCTAGCTATTTCTATAATGCCTGAAGTGGAAGACACATGAAGAATAGGATGTAAAACATACCGTACATTCAGAGTAAAAAGAGTGGCAATTGGCAATAAAAGCGGATTCCATGTCAGAGAAGGAATAAAACTCTTGTGACACTTGATTTTCCAATATTTTTCGTGATTACATTAGGTTAATTAATTTTCATTTTTCGAATTATTTAATTATATTTGATATCAGAAGTACCTCAAAACAGTTTATTTTACCGAAATATGCCGTAAAGTCTGCAAGTAGAGCTAAATATAACGACTTGAAGGCAAAAACTAATTTTTTATGTACATTGCTTATGTAAGGCATTTATATTATTAAAAAGCTTTCGCTTAAAACTGGTTTTTATTTATGAAAATGATTCATTGCAACTGGAATCATTTAATGTGGAGTTATTACCTTTTTTACTTTATCATTATTCGGTATTGGTAAAATGCTATTCGTTTACGTTCAGGAAGAACGACGGTAAATCGCCCCGACTCCTCCAAATACAGGACTAGTCCAGCTTTGTTTGCGACATATCTCTTTCACTATTACTTTGATTGAGATAATGAAACGTAGTTTTATCAAAACTGATTTTTATGTTACGAGTGGTTAACTTCTGTGCCATTTCTTGCTCATTGAAGATGGGCTTTGAAATACGTGCTCTTTCGCATAATTGCTTCGAGGATAATATTTCACGAGATTCAATAATCGGCTATAAATGGAAGAGGAAATGGAGGTTCTAGCGACGAAGTGGAGGGATCCCATCACTTTCACTTTTCCCGTCACTTTTGAGTCCAATCACTTTTGAGTCCAATTGGCTCTTATTTGCGCCTAATGTTAATCTAAATTCTTCTATTTCTTGTCTAGAGTACAAGGGCTGGTGTAGTGTAGTTGTTTCGTCGTTGAATAAAAACGGAACCAGCCCTGCTAATGTATCTTCTTGCTAATTTGACAAGCGCGGAAATAAATCGCTTTTTCCATCACTTTAGCACCATGTTGCAGTGTGGATCGTGTCTTCCAATTATTACGTAGATACCTGCATTTTCATGCTAGTGTTTTCATACCCATTGTTCAAAGGAGCGAGGATTCTTGGTTTGCAAAAGGGGTTTTATTGATCTCTTCCGGTGTAGAGTGGCACTTCGAGAGAAGTTCCTGGATTTATGGATGACTTTCACTATGACTGATGACTGTTGTACTATACACGAGTACATTACATGAGCTTTGCACGCGACTCTTCACTTAGCCTTCACTTCTCTTTATTTTTTTGTTATACACTGCGTTGAAGTTTTTCCAATGTTGGCTACTGCTTGTCCTTGATTTATACTGTAACATACATCTACCGTCTGCGATTTTATCAGGAATTGGTTTTTATAATCTTGCACTCATGCTGGTGCAGCGTTACCAGCGAGTATGATCATATCGAGTCCCGATCTATAACTGCGAGCGCATTCCCAGCTGGGAAAGCGAGGTGCAGATTTCTCTGGCGGCCGGCCGAATATGAATGCACTCGGCGATACGTCATCCAGCGTGGCCGTACTCGGCCTCAGTTTTCCGATTATTCCACCAGTGTGCGAATTCTCCGCAGTTTCTCCGTGGAAAAGGTAGCAGAGACAGTGACTTACAACCAGCCGACCGATAATAGCCGAGTACGGGGTCCATTTTGTAGGGCTCTACATTCAACGATGTGATTTGCACTTGCTGTTGGTGAGTCGGATGCACGGAATTGCGATGCGTCGGAGGTCAGTGTATCATCGCGTTTAATTGCTCCGGGTAAGGAGATCGTGAGGGGGAGGAAGAGGGCAGCGCTGAGATTTAAGAACAAAAGGTTCAAGGTGGGGGTATAGGAATGAAGAGGCGCTCTAACGGAAAATGGAATTGGTGTGGCGATGGAAGGGAGGACTATCAATAATGATGACTTGGTTTACTTTAAAATCGACACGTCCCTATCTGCCGTCTGAACTTATTCGACATGCATTCGGATTTAATTTTAGGCGCCCATGGAATAATCCAATTGAGATGCATTACTTCATGTAATTGGTATTATTTTGAAAAAAAAATCATTATAATCGATTTTACTTATTGAAGAATGTTAACATGCCTCAATTTTACAGCATGGACTGCTCAGATGGAACGCGTAAATGAGCAACTAGCGGAAGCACCGCTGCCTGGATAAAATTGCCAATGGCAATACAACTTCGGAATAAAAATGACTATAGCCTATAAAATGGCACTTAAAATCACATAACTCTAGTTCCTTCCCATAGAAAAAATCTTTCACTAGCCATAATGTCTCAACAAATGATAACGTAAGATATTTTTAACGCAAGGGAGTGACGTAACACCATAGCTAGCTAGCTAGCATAAGCTAGCTGAATAATATTTAGTCACTATCACTTACGGTGATACGGAGATACGATTTGAATACTATTTGAGAGTAATGTTGTAAAGGTTTCAAAATAACTAAATCATCTAATTATATGCTGGAAATAAATCTACGACGAGTTGCAATTGGTTCCCTTTTCAAGCGTAAGAAAACTATTTTCAGGTGGTGACGCTGATTCCCCAGCTGTCCGTCTGTACTGATTTGATATGGATAATCAAACGGTGAAATTTCGTTGAGTCAATCATGATTTAATCATCTACCTTCATTATAAGAATATCTATGTTGTAAAATCAAAATTTTGAAAAAAATCGATTTTTAACCGTATAAAGTGGGTTCTCAGATCACTTTGTGGTGGGCGGAATGAGAGGACTGTCCCGCTATTCTGTCGGCTCAATTTACATGCACTTCCTCCTGTGAGATCGAATCTTGAAGCCCCTGGGATATTCATTTCTACACTTCTGGCTCCACTATTTTTCTCTGGCTAAACCTTGCATGAAACTGTTAAGTTAAACCGTTTCGAAGCTGTGAAGTCTCTGGGCCTTTTTGTAAAACCGATTCCGTAAATAGAGGCTGAAAGTTCATTAACGAAGAGGGAATAGGCAAAAATCAGTAGTACGCAGGGAATGCAGATAAATTCGTGAAGTCCTTCTTTAACCGGGACGAATGTCTTGCGTCATCAGCCGAAACATTTTTCACAAGCAGTTCTAGTGCCAAATATGAAAATAGGGAGAGGGTTGAGTTTGTGAACACCCAAGGAACTTTTTCATTGTTTGCATATTTTATGTGGACCACATAGTTGCCTGTTGATTCGCAAGCACTTTAAAAAAAAATATGAAGGATATGATCTCGTCGATGAAAAATCAAGTAGTTAGTTCTTAGTGCTGCAAACGTCATCGTCGGGGAGAGTCCCAAATCAGTTTTAATGCAGCACCAATGTTTTTCATGCGGCATTTGGATATCTCTAGAGCACGTTAATCGCCCGGTTCATTGATAGCTTCATTTAACCATGTATATCGACAATAATAGTGCTCTCTCCCTATCCATTCACTCTTTGCGATAACAAGCGTGCAATTTTGATTTACTCTCTCCCCCACTTCTCCCACCAATGTCTTGTCCGTTACGGAGAAGGGTCAGCGATACAAACTGACCTCGGAAATGACGAGGATCTCTCCACTATCGCCCTTCCCAACCGGTTAATGCTGGGTACGGAAAAACGCAGGTTACTTTTAACATTTCTCGCCTTCAAAAGGGGGAAGAGTGAAATAATTAGAATTAATATCCGAAACTTCTCATTTACCTCCAAAAGATCAAAGACCTCCCTCCTTAATAAGTAAATTTTATATGTGAGTTTTGATGAATGTTTGTAGCTCTTTACGTTGCTCAATAACACTCCAGTTTTAGCCACTGAACAGAGTAATTAGCAATATTTTTTCTATTGGAGCAGCTTTCGGACATTCCACCGCGTGATGTCTATTTTTGACAACACGCGGAGGAACGCCCGAAAGCTGCTCCAATAATCAAACCCCGCGGAAAACTTCGTACCAATACTTATCCTGTTTCCTGATTGAATACAGAAATCCTAATATAATTTCATTGATTTTATTTAATCTCAAAGTGAAAAAAGCCATCGTAGTAAAAATCTAAACCCTGGTGGTTGGAAGGTAACTCCTTTCAGCATAAAGTAAACGCAAGGAGAGGGAATGCCCCGGCATGTGCGCCACATAACAGCTGTACCTAATTGTGTGAGTGGATTGCAGACTTTGACATAAGTATGCGAAGAAAAATTTGCCATTAAAAGGAGACTCGTGCAAACTGGACTCTCAATTAACTGGGATAAAGGCGGAGATTTTGTGTCCATACAAATTATCCTTACTAATATATAAAAATAAAATGGTGTCTTAAGGCCTGGTTACACGGTACATGAGAATGTACAAGTTTCTGTTAATTTGTGTGAATGGTTTCATGTACAGATTCTTGTACATTCTCATGCACAAGATCAATGAATAGGTGGCTACACGGTACATTTTTTCGGACAGATTTTCGTACATTTTCTGATGCGCATTATGCGTTTTCGTTTGTTTTTCCTCATTTTAAACCGTCGGCGCGTTATTTAAACCATTTTTTGCCATGGAAACGACATATTCAGTTTTCAATTGGCTTGTGTTGGTGGTTTATTTGGTTTCGTGCGCTCGAATTGTTTTTGGATTTTGATCTCTTGCTCGTGGCTTGTAACAAAAAAAGCCGCCAACACAAGCCAGATAACAACTGAAGGTGTCATTTGCGTCGTCTGGCACCAGGTGTCTCTGCAATGAGGTTAACTTGACCGATTGTCTGAACGAAATTAGAACTGGTTCTATTTTCTGTTCAGACATTCATACAATCGTACATTTTGTTGTGGTTACACGGTGAATTTTAGCGTTCATTCTGACATTCAGACATTCACACATTTTCTTGTAAATTCTCATTTGCCGTGTAACCAGGCCTTAAGACTCTCAATTCACTGGGTTAAAAGCGGAGATTTGTGTCCATACAAATTATTCTTATCCTTCACTCAGTGATTCAATCCGAAGGTTGGTTTTTGATAGGTGAGAGTAGAGCTCACCCCGGACTAAGCCACAGGCGTGTGAAATTCACACATTCAGGGTAGGGGGGCCAGTTCCTTTCCCTGGGCCACCTCGCACTCCGAGGATTTTTTTCTCCAGGGGCGTCCAAAGGCTCTTATCCTTACTAATTATTATAAAAATGTATTGGTGTCTGTCCGTCTGTTGCTCCATCACGCAAAAACTACTGGACCGATTGATCTGAAATTTGGCATGTAGATAGAAAATATATCTGGTTGTAACATAGGCTAGGTCCCTAGTGGTCCATGCTAAGCATTGGGCTTGGTGCAGTGGTTTCATTTTTTGCCTTTTAAAAGTACTTTCACTCAAGATAGAGGGCTGGGATTATTTTTATCAGATGGCTGAATAAATGATGTTTATAATTCTTTCAATCAATTTCCTTTTACGTTTCGTATTTGTCTGAAAATAATGTTTTTAGCTGAAAAATCTCACATTTTTCTCTGAAATCAACAATAGCATATTTCCTTTACAACCAGAGATTTGATTTTCAAAGGATATTCACGCCTCTAGCATTTAAATATCACGTTTTCCTGCAGGCCTATGATAGCACGTAGAAAAAAATCTGTATAAGAAGAGATGAGTCCCAAGGGCCCCATGATAGATTGCTTCTGGGGGTAACCGATAAATTCAAGGCACATTTACAAGTATACTCTTCAATGTATATTCCCAAAGTAGCTCTCATAGGGGCACTGCATGTATATGAGAGAACATCTACGTAGTAAACGATATACATAAAGGAATTAAATAGACTAAACACGCAATTAAATGTGCAGGAATATTTACATGCAGCGAATAGTAATAGTATTCTAATAATGTCTCTGTTGCTACAACAAACACGACGTTGTTTATTACCGTTTAATACTGAGATGTGTTACACTTAGTGGAACCGTCTGCCTCTCATTAAGATTGCGAACTGTTTTTTTAGCCCAATTCCCACATCATAAACCTTACGGGTTATTTATTTATTTTAAAAAGTGTTAAAGTACAGTTCGAGAATCGTCGAGTTGCCTATTCAAGAATCTCACTAGCCGTTGTTTCCCCTCCTTGGACTTAAAAATGTATCCATCAACATGCTGAATAGAAAAAATAGTAACCTTTCGAAAAATTCTTCTAAAGCAAAAGGAATGTCTTCTTTGCGAGAAAATGAGTCCTTACAAGAAAAACGACAAAGGCTAGACTTGGTTGCTCAAAGACATGCCCACCAGCGATCTCATGATCATCTCTCCGTGGTGCTTCTCGGGTTACGCTAAGAACCGCACAAATTTCATCCTTACCCAACCTACGGACGGGTAACCAGCTCTAAATCTGGTTCAAATACAGACCCATCTGTTTCGAAACTTCAATCTGTTTTAAATGGCGGAAATTATAATGACGTCACTTCATGCTTCATACCCGAAAGAAGAACGGAAATTCTGCGCAACGAACGATATCCGTGCAGGAAAATCGGCAAGTGCACTAAGAATCACCATAGATTTTTTATTTAGCAACCGAAACCAATGATTATGACTACCCTTTATGCTGAAGACGCAATCCGGGTGACGGAGGATTCATATGTCAAATATACATGACTGCTGTTGCAAATGCTCCTTTTGACGTCGTCAACCGCTGGATTGTACCCTATTCTCCAATCCTGATTAAGACACTCAACGCACATATCAATGTTAAATATCGCAACGCAATTAAGTCATCGAATGCAAATATATGTATGTACTCATGGAAAGCGATAAAGCTGTTAATCACTCAGAAGACGTCTGAAAAGAACCGGAGGGACGGGGTGACCATCTATCAACCTGGGTGCTTTTTAAGTAGCAATGAGTCTGCGTGGCCCATTTTTTTGTTTCCCGTTCATTAAAGAGGACCAACAGTCACCTATCTCTCTGTGCACCTGTAAAACGGTCAGCGTGTCTACTATAACGAACACAACATACGAGATAGGTTACGAACTCATCATATGACCACGCTGACAGCATTCTTCAGGGTTTGTGGTTTTCTTATAAAAAGAGTTCAATGTTTTTCAATCCCGTTGAATTTCAACGGGTACCTAACACTAATTATTTATAATTCTTCCGTTATCAGGAGACATAAAGTCACTCACCATACCCACAGCTTCACTCTCATATATTAAAGGCGTTCATTGTATCTTCTGGGCATCAAACTTATGCTCCCCTCTCCCCCCTCCCCTCCCATTCACTGCGCACCCTCCCATTCATTCCCTTCACTGCGCGCCCGTGTAGGGTAGACCGGGTAATTTCCAGTCACGGGGTATATCAGTCCAACGCAAGCTATATTGACCGTAAGTGGAAGTAAAATGAACATTGACACCCAAAAATGGGTACAAAGTCCTGCTATCGATCCTACGATATTAATACAATCAGCTGATTATGCAGTTGTGGAGGAAGAATATGCTAATATTGACAAGGTGCGGTGGAGAGGAAATTATGAGAGTTGAATCAAATCATTTACAGGTGTGAAATGTCAGTTTCTGAAATCTGTAAGCCAAAGCAACAAAAAAAATTAGGCCACTCCTTTTCCCCGGAGACTGACCTGAATTATCCCAGGATCTCGGAGTATATCGGGTCATTGGACACGTTTAGTTATTAATCTGCTTCTCCTTAAATAACAATGATTTTAAGATATTACTATATTTTTCGTTAAAAACAACTTAGAGTGGTAATTAGTATTAATTTTTGGTGAAAAAAGTATTTCTAAAACAAAAGTATTTCTGAAAATTGACCCGAATTCCCCCGGTCTACCTTATGTATCTGACCTAATTGTACTTTTATGTCCACCAGATGGTGTTATACAACGAAGAAATATAGGTCGTGAGTAATAAAACAAAATACATATGTGGATACGTTAGGTTAATTATTGCTAATCACTAAGATAGAGTTCCACAAAGTTACGCCTGGAACAGTTGATTCCATGGAGTACAAAATAATCAAGTCAGCGGATTGGCTAGACTCCCAATTAGCGAGTGTTATGCGACGTGCCTTGATTTAGGGACGCACTGGAAATCAGGAGTGAACGAAAACTCCTGAATTGTGAAATTCAAGAAGAAATTTCCTGGAATCACTGCGCACTTGTTAGATTTCCCTTGATTGAATGTCCCGAAACGAAGCCAAGAGAGCGTGAAGTTCATTAAAATGGAGGATTACGGCTCACGAAATACGCGACTCTGATTTTTGTTCACGCTATTTCGCCTAGGAAGAGATGCTTCATTATTTGGATCTTTTCAGTGAAATCCCGAAATTCTCTGAACATACCTTTTCCCATCGCTCCGTATTGTAATTATGCTCGCAATTTTAAAGTGGCGCATGTTACAACAAAACATTACGTTTTGCTCTATTTCTACTTGCTTGGATTAAAAATTATTTTTTCTTGTCCAAACGATACTAGTGTTAAGATAATAAGTTCA
This sequence comes from Pyrrhosoma nymphula, assembly GCA_963573305.1. Taxonomy (NCBI): domain Eukaryota; kingdom Metazoa; phylum Arthropoda; class Insecta; order Odonata; family Coenagrionidae; genus Pyrrhosoma; species Pyrrhosoma nymphula. Next base: position 73,833,363 of record OY754338.1, on the reverse strand, counting down.
ATGCTGTTTTTTGTCTTTGCAAAGTAATAAACTGATCCAATTTTCTTGACAATTAAACCCAAGTATCATGATATCGCCATTATTTCAAATTGAAATGATCCACCTACCTGAGATAATTTATCTGTAGTTCTACTCGGAAGCATGATTTATGGTTGATATTTTACCAAAAATCTGAAAAAAAATGGTTACAAAAATTAGAAGATATCAATAATAATTATGGCGACTTCAGTTATAGCAAATTTAGTGCTATATAGTCCTCCCTCACATTTATCATTAATTCAAATGTGCTTCTCACTTCTACTCACCCGTGCCCTTATTGATTTAAAACCAGCCAGGCGGGACTCGATCCCGCGACCTTCGGGGTAGCAGACGAGGACTCTACCCAGCCGCCACTGAGACCAGCAGTATGTATGATAGTAAATATGTTCATGGATTTATTTATTTATTCAGGGTTTCAAAAAAATCAAGGCACCACTACGTACTGTTGATTACGGCGTGAAAATGTGAGATTAACTTTTCTTATACATGTTTGCTTTGGTGCAATAGTTTTTCTGCAATTAAACTTTGAGAATCGGAAAAAATATTCAGTGCGAGGCTAGGGTTCTCTGCTGGCAGCCGCAACGGCAAAGCGAACTCTATTGTGAGAAAACGGGCGTTCTGTTAAAATCGCCGGGGGAGGTTGTGGGAGAAGCAGCGTCGTAATGGTTTTGTGCTCCATCTTTGATGTGAAACCGGTCATTTGATTAGCTACGACCCCGAGACGTATATGGGGTTCGGAATATGCTACACTATGCTCCCATTTTCAATCCCATTGTTTTCGTGACAATCTTCACTCTATTGAAAATATCTCCTCCTTACTTGAGTATGTATTCGAATTCATCAAATTTACGTCGTCTGGACTAATAAAAATGATTAATCATGAGCAGACATAAAAATGAATAAATTGCGCCTACTGTCATATGGGCTATCCTGTCACCACTTTCATTTTCTATTCATTCCAACTATAGCTAACATTTATATGTAAGCCAATGGATTTAAGTTCCATCGAATCGTTGTGCAGGTCTAATTTATCTTATGGCCCGAAAATCCCCTAATAAGAGTACCTCTTTGTTATAGCATTCCAATGAGCGGGCAATCTATAAAGTTACAGCTTCCGCCATATTTTCCACAAATACATTAAAGTAAAAATAGAATATTGATTTGCAACATGACTTACGATTAGAAATATTGATATAAACCTGCATATAAAATATATAGAAATATTAAAAAGTAACAATATTATTTTGTTATTTCCCTGAATTACGTCACTGTGAAAAATTTCATCATTGTATGACATCGGGAAATGATTGAAATTAAGGTTGCAAGAATATTTATATTTTCATATAAAATATATAAAAGTAGGGATAGAATATTGCATTGTCACATAAACTACGTCACTGTGCACATTTCATAACTGTGCGATGTGAGGTAATGGGCTAAATTTAGATTGTGCAGGATTAATAATAATATTCTTTTACTGGTCACAGAGGATATGTATTTACATAATATATATTATATAGGACTGAGGTTACGGCAGAACCATTGTGAGTTAAAGAAATGCATGCGAAAGGAAAAACATTACATCTAATTCACAGATGTAAGATTGATTGGTTGAGAAATTAAGAGATCGCAGATTGAAGAAATATTTTTTTTACTTTTCCGTGCTATTTATTTTCAAATGATGGTATTGTTTTTTTTTGGCAGTAATAAAACTTAAACTCCGGCGTTTTATTCCTACGTAAAAATTGACAAGGGAAATTTGTCGTGCTTTTAGTCTCTTTCGTAATGTTATGGAAGTTACTTTATACGATTCATACGATACGAAGGAAGTAATTTTTACGATTCCTACACCTACAGTAATTGTGCCATTAAATTGTTTTGAGATTTGTTTTACTGATATGAATAAGCGTTAACATTGATTAGGAATACTTTTAATCTTTTCTTCATTGTAGCTTATTCCTCCATACAGTCGCTAATTTCATCCGTATAATATGCGATAAATTAATTTAGCTACTAAATACATATACACTCCGAACTAAAGGACATATTTGTCCTACTTTGACTATAAAATATTATTTCATTGCTTCATCGGCATATACTTGGTATCCCGTGGGTCGAAAACATTGTTACAAGATTTAGTTCCAGAAACAGTTACGAATATTTATTGCCAATTGTAAATCGGAAGACCATTGTACTTCTCGGAAATTGTAATTTTAAATTCAAAGCAGACCTTGCCGGAGTGGAAGTGAATTATTCGACCCAGATAAACTTAGCATCCTCTTCAGTCGGAGGTGTTAATTAATTTACGCCCTCTTCAACGAGATGTACGAAAAAATGAACTAATGGAAAGGGACTTAATTCAGTGCTAGAGAATGTGCTGGATCGTTCACGAAAAACTTACTTTTGCCCGATGTCGTCCGGGTCGAATAGCGAAAGATTAACTTATGTTCTAACGGGTTAAATTGCGTCGATAACAGAAGGAACGATGAAAATGCTTCCTTAGAAGGTATAAATCTAATACAAAAATCCTAGCTGAAAGACTTCTCAGTGAATTCATTAAGAATAAGAATTATTTTCCACCCAGTCGCTATAATTGCACCTTGATGAATATTATTCGAAGTTCCCAAGTATGCCTTTGGTTCCGTTAATTAATCCAATTCTGAGCATCTGACGAATGATCGGATTGATAAAAATCAAACGATGAATGCGCTTTTTAGAGCGTAAAAGGTATATTACATCCTGGTAATATTTCAAATGCTGAACCTTCCAAAGGAAGTCCCTGAAGTTTCCAAAGGTTTTGGTAAACATATCACAGTTTATTTCGAGCAGCCTCAACAACTACCCACATTCAGGCTATGTTTAACACTTTTGCTGTTTAGCTCTAAGTTCTATTACTTTCTAGGACTGCTGAGCATTATCAGTATTTTTATAAATAAAAAATAAATCTATTAAAGGAGCATGCATACAAACATATTGCTAAAAAGATAAAGTTAGCCACCTTATGTGATTTCTGGCTCGAAAATAATTTTACTAACTGTGATTTTAACGCTGAAGTATTTTAATATGAATTTTTAGTTAAAATTACGGTTCCAAGTTGAATATTATAAAATTGAAATATGTTAATTGACGTGATCTTCATTCTTCGGGGGTTTTTACATCAGGTAAATTGACGGAATTCGCAGCGAGTGTGTTAAATGTTTTAAGATATGACAAGACATTAGACTACCTCAAAGTTTCCCTAAAGGCCTTAATTCTGCTTTCCCTCATATGTTTATTGCTGTTCTTTTTCTCCTACGCTTTCCCAGCTTTCTTTTATCTTACCACCCCGTCAACATTCCATTTCTTGTCAACGCGTGGTCCATCCACCATTGATATTTTTTCTAACTCCTTCTCCAAATCTCTTTTCTCCCTTATCTTACACTTCCTTGTTTGTCTTTCTTGTTACTTATGAAATTACCTTCTTCATCCTCTTTCACGTCAGCATGTTAAGAACCTCCAGGATATGAACATCCACTTTCCATAATAACTAGGTCCCTAGATCAAACAACGCTGCAATCTATATAAAACACTGAACTGGTGTCCAATCCATCTGTCTCTCTCTTCAATGCTATATGCACGATATAATCAGCTATATAGATTTTTATGACCTCTTTGGCGTCCAAATTCGTCATTCACATATAATTAAATATCTAATCTTCTGCGCCATGCTCAGAGTTACCATTTTAAAGCTTCTTGTTTGACGCGTAATATTTTGCTTGTTACTTATTATTATATCCTCGTAACTCTCCTGTGCAATGATTACGAATGGTCCTGATGCCCGATGAATGATAATAGCTAGATAATAACATGTTAGAAAGAATGAGGAATGAGTATATTGTTATTATGCGTACACATGATAGTTGAATGGTTTTTTTACAATGGCAAAGCCTTTGGTTTACTTTAGGAATATAATGAGATTTCTATATTTTTATGAAGTAACTATCCAATGGCAATACTTGACAAAAATACCTTAACCCTTTATGTCAACTGATATTCCTGCTCTACCCTATCCAAATATTATTTGTTTACATTTTTATTTTCCGAAATGGCGGAATCGACGTCAACGAGGACTTGGTGCATTTTCTTCATGGTACAAGAAGGAATGAAAATCTATTGGTAAAACATTCTACAAATTTCTTCTGTGTTTACATATACATGTGAATGGGCCTGATGATGCCACATCAGGAAAAAACCAATTATATATTTATAAAGACGTTTTGACGGAAATTTTACTTATAAAACAAGATAGGAGAAATCTCGAAACGAGAAACAATCAATCGTGATTATGGACAGCGAAAATTTTATTAATTTCGCAAAGTTGTAATTATTTCCTTTATTTATACTGCTATCTTTCCAAATTCAAAGAACTGTTTTACTTTAACTTTAACTTAATCGGAGTCACCCACTGTTGTGCTATCTTTCCGTTATAATTTTGCCACGCCTCACATTATGATTGCTTTCCATTTCCTTTGCTTTGATATGTGCCTTATAGGATCCACATTGTTGTCTGGCATGAAAGGTCGGAGATGAGATTTTTTTGTATTAGTGAGTTTATCATGAGCCCTACTCTTTTGTCTTCAATGATTAAATGAAAACGAATTCGTGACTAATACAGCGGTATATCTAAGATATGTTTCATCGACCCATGATGGTAAACTCATGATAAAGATAAATTATTTTTTAAACAAAGTAAGTGAGGAGGCTGTAGCTGGGGGTTGAGGAAACGTTCTGGCTTCTTCTGAGTGTAGGTGATTACCTAAATATGTTATGTCTCAACGGGAAGACTAGAGACCAAAATAAAATGATGCTTTTTCAATCACTCCTAACCGTATTAGGTGAGAGAGGAAAAGATGCATTGCTGAGAGAATACTTTCCGCAGGCCACTTAAGTGCCTATGTGCAGTTCAACGTATTGAAGTTCGAAAGTAGAACGGAAATTTAGGTAGCTTCGCGAAATATCCTCTGTCTTGTGACGGAAAAGTTAGGATCCAAGGTATTTTAAAATTACTTTTGAGCTGAATGAATTCTACTAATCCTATTCGGGTTGGGGGCATGTTTTAGTTATGTCTTTAATCTCTTAAGCTCATATTTCATTCTTAAATTTTCTGAAAATGATGTAAAGCAGATTGAAAAATCCGAAATAAAATCACCGAATAGTGAAAGAGCGAAAATAATTGAGAATTTTTATTACTTACGTTTGAGCAAGTGTGTGAGAATCACTTCCGAGTCCTATGTTAAAATGAACACAATAATATAATAATAATAATAATAATAGCATGAGCCCCTTACTGTTCTGTATTTCCCTCCTACCCCTGTCCCTCAGGCTGCGACGAGGTAAAGGATACATGTGCGGTGTTCCAGGTGACAGGAAGCATAAGGTAACCCATTTTTTTATATGGATGACCTGAAGCTGTACGCTTCTAATGCGAAAGACCTTCGCACTGCCCTGGACACCGTACTGGAATACAGTGAGGCTATAGGGATCGAGTTCGGATTGGACAAGTGTGCATCCATCCATTTGGCGAGAGGAAGATTTTCGGAGATCAAAGAAGACGTGCAACTTGTTGACGGGAGCGTCATTCATCACCTCGAGGACGATGACAGCTACGAATATCTCGGCGTCCCCCAGCGCCGAATGCAGGAGGTTGCAGCAGTGAAGGGAAGGATCACCGCCAAATACAGACAGACTCTCAGGAACATCTGGAGTTCTGAGCTGTCAGACAAGAACAAGGTTCTTGCAACTAACATGTTCGCGGTTCCTACACTGCTGTATACCTTTGGATGCATGAAGTGGAACGTCAACGAGTTGCAGAACCTTGATAGGGGAACGAGGAAGATGATGACCATCTATAGAAGTCTTCATCCGAAATCTTCCGTCGCCAGATTGTATCTCCCTTGCAATGTAGGTGGTAGAGGACTATTGAGTCTGGAGTGTCTCCACAACAGAGTTGTCCTGGGTACAGCTTGCCCGAGCCCGAGCAGAAGGCCTTGCTCAAGGTGCATACCGATAAGCCCATGCATGGAGGTTTCTATCGAAACATCGAAATGCATGGGCTATCGAAGGAGCTGACGTTTGCCTTCCTACGCTCCGCTGGTCTGAAGTCCGAGACCGAGGGTTTTGTCCTTGTGTGCCAGGATGGTGTCATAAACACACTCGTGTTCCGCCGCATTATATTCAAGGTGGAGGTTGCGGACACGAGATGTAGGGCGTGCCGAGCCCAGCCGGAGACGTTGAGTCACCTCCTCTCCGGCTGTAGCTATTACGCCAAGTCAGCGTATTTAGCTCGGCACAACGCGGCCCTACGGGTGCTATACTTTCACCTTCGACACCATTATGGAATCGACGAAACACCTGTGCTGCCCTATGCCCCTGCAGATATCGAGTCCGTCGTTGAGAACGATAAATGTACAATCTGGTGGAATTACTCCTTCTCCACCACTAGGCAGTTGGAGGCGACCAAGCCTGATATCGTTCTCCTCGACCACCTCACACGCTCCATGTTCGTCATTGAGTTTTCTGCTCCGGCTGAAACTAACATGGATGCGAAAGAGATGGGAAAACGGACGAAATATCAAGACCTGCTTTTCGAACTTCGACAGATGTACCCCGGACACTCTGTGAAACTGGTGGTTCTCATCATAGGTGTGCTCGGTGGAGTTAAGGGCTCGCTGATAAATAACATCAAGTGCATTCCGTCCTGCGTGGTACAGGCGGAATCACTAGTTGCACGCATGCAGAAGGCCGTCATCCTGGGGTAACATCCATCTACTGCGTACGCATGACCCGACAGCAGCGTAGCCACTCATCCGATGGGCGACGGACGTGGCTGCGATTACTTCCCAACCCCTCTCGAGCCTCCGCTCATTATGACAACAATGAAACCTGATGCTTGTCGGGGACTCGATGGGAAGTGTTTCAGCTGCAAAAAATAATAATAATAATGGAATAATATAATAATGGAAACAGAAATGCAGTGGAAACTCTTCGCGGATGTATTGTAGCTGCTTTATCAAAATATATTTTATTTGGAAAACCACGAAAACCACGAAATTTGAGCTGGGTAGGTTGGCGGGTTTCTTAAGTGCATGTGGCTAGTGTTAGTTATAGAAAATTCTCATTAGCAAGATTAAAAAAACAAGGTTTTTTCGTGTCTTACACAATTATTCGTACTTAATATTTTTTTTGGTGTCAAATAATGATTTCAAAGTTATTAGTAGTAAGTTCTTAGACATTGTAGGGAAATGTTTTCCTCCAAAAATAAAAATATCCAATAGAGAAAATAGAAAAACTATTTTTATACTTTAGTCAAACGTTAACAATTTTTTTGTCAAGCGGCAGCAAAACGAATATGGCCTTCGCCAAAATGTTAATCCAAATTTAACTTTTTATTGGGAGCAAGACATTTACCTAATGTTTCCAGAAAAGTTTGACTATAGAATTACCTGAGTGGCTAGTACTAGTGCTAGGCTAATACCTTATGAAATGGTGACATTAATTTATATCACTGAAACTATCAGTTACACCCAAGGAGGTATGATTAATATACCTGTCATTAGATTCTCCCCCTCGTCGAAGCAACTGTTAGCTAAGGATTCTAATGTTTCGATTGGAAGAATTACGTTGGCATGAAGGGAGTTTAATAACAAACTTGTAGTCATTACGTATGAGTGGTACATCCGTTCAACGTGCCTCAACAGCTGAGGTCATTTTGCTCTTATTGTTTGACAATTGCGAGAAAGGAAAGCAGCATCTGGAACGAAATGGTCGATTACCTATTCCAATTTAAGCCGAGACCAACAATGGCTGACTTTCTTGACCAAGGGGGAACCAGTATTTCACTTCACAGTAGACCGTTATGATTGTGTCTTCCTTGTGCCCAAGACCTAAGTGGATGTCCAGCTAAACCAATTTCCAATTGTCCTCAACCTAAAGAATTACATAGTTAATCTACATCTGTATACTCCCTTGTGCGCCGCAGGGACGTTCGTACTCGTGTCACAAACAGGGAGGGAATAAAGCAGTGTGACGAGGACAGAGGTGAATTGTATGTTAACGATAAGAGAAATAACGCGGGGTGAAAGTAATTTCCACCGTGTCGTACTGAATCTCGCCTTAACTGAGTCTCAAATGGTTCTCAATCTAATCCTTCCATCAGCTATATGACACTTTTTATTCGCTCGTAGCAGTTTTTAACGAAGGGTGCGGCTTTTATTTGTACTTTGCGATTGCGGATGAGTGAAAGTATTACATAAATGAGAGTCCCGGAAGCAGCGTAGAGATATCTTCCTTATCTTAAGTAAACCGTGTAAAGGAATGCAGTGCATTGAACTCCAATCTTCAGATTTACCAACAATTCCGATGGAAAGCATGGTGACTATGATAGCCTAGGAACTATAAATCTCCTTTTAATGATTCGCTTGATGAAATTTCCTGCTTTAACTCATCGTCTTATCTAAGCGCGTAACAAATAGTATCAGATTTTGCAGTGATTCACAGCGTAGATAAAAGGTAAATGGACATATTATGAGAACAGTAAATCGGATACCATGTTCGCTCTTTTGGAAACCATAATCACGCTGCCCCCACTAACGAACGCAGAGCGTGTTTGCATGTAGAGAAATAACTGAATTGAGGCATGGAGTGTTGCGTTCGTCATTCTAATCGGAGGCAAAATTTGACCGATTATTTCATCAAGCTGCGAAATATTCGGAGTTATATCGTGGAACTAAGGCTTGAGACGCATATCTCATTACAGGAGTCTGTGTTAACGCTACGCCAACTCAAATGCTACTCGACTCGAAGCATAGTAAATTGGATTTGATTGCGATAAGTGTTGAAATTATTTGAGTGTTGCACAACAATCGAAAACTGTCATACTTCATCGGTTTTCTCGTTGAAAACTCTCTGCGATTCACTATCTGGCAAATATGTAATTTTAAAGGAAAGTTTATATACAGTCGTTGAAAAACCGGGAAAACTTAAAATCCTCTTCTTTCATTCTGAGGAATACACAAAATTATTCTTCTGCTAAAACTTTAATGTATATTCTATTAATGACTCCTGAGTAAAACCATTTTACTCGCAGGAGTTATTTTAATTCTGCTCACTGTATTAGTCTGTTAGGCTCATATACTATTAAAACATTGTGCATTAATCCTACTATCGAAACCAGAGTATAAATCCGTAGCAGTTTATAATAACTTGACGTATTCAAATACGCGTTCAGGTCTGTGATATTGTTGCTTTTGTGCTCGCGATTTTGAGCTGTAGAGTAAAATATATTTGTCATTATTTATTTCAAATTAATTGCCTTGTGTATGTGAATTTTAATAAAAAAAACAAAAAAAGACATAGCGTTGCAATAATGGAAAAGTTATAATATCATTTTTTCATTTTTATGCACCTTTTATCCGTGCTTTTAGATGTTGATGCCTTATTGATGGTGATGCTTTCCTCAGTAATTACCGGTGTCTGATTGTGAGTGGCGGTTATTATTTTTTGGTGACGCATCGGTTCCGCCCACACCCCAGCGGTGGAAGGTCTTGGAAGCTTTGCTGCGTCTGTGGTTTTGAAAGAATTGTAACCTCTTCTTGTAAATTGAACGGTTTATCGATTTTTTATCGACTAGAGAACCTAATTAGACCATGTTGTCGTTGCTTAAGTCTTATTAATTGCCTTAGTGTCTGGTGCATAATTAAGTATCACACCCCTTTGGGTTGCAGATTTTTGCTACAAAAACAATATTTGAGTGGCTCTGCTAGCGAAAAAAGAAAAAAATTTAATTAGTCGAATCATGTACCTGCCTAAGAAACAAAAAATAATTACCACTTTTCCTCATTGACATTTTGAAAAAAACAGAAATATATCAAAATTGTTTTCTGATATGCATACTTTACATTTGTTTATTTCCCTTTTAGTATTAATTTTCCATTGTGTTCCTTAGGATATCGAAACCAAGAGCTGAATACTTTCATTTTGGTTTATCTTACTGCATTTTCTCTTATATTTATCATCTGGTTTCCAGTAAAATCCCCCATTCCCAGAGAACGCTATTCTCTCTAATATCCTTTTGTCTTCCATTAATGGAGTGGGATAGCTTCCGGCACCGTTAGATGAAAGGGAAGTCAAAGGATTTTTTTTCTCTCACGAACAGCGGGGGTTTGGAGAGTAGAAGAAAGAGATAGATAAGTGGACAGATGAGGAACTATAAGTAGAGCCTTGTATACATTTAGAATTAGAGAGAGAGAGCTATTATCAATGAAGAGGCAATAGTGATTTAGAGGTCCCCTTTCCAGAGGCCCCTTACCATCTTTCCATTAATCTCCTCAGGAACCCATTCCATGAGCACAACTGGTAGAAATTGATTTAAATTACGCCCAGAACATCCATTTCATATTGCGTAGTTTATGATTAGATTTCTGTGTTAATTACTAGGTGGTAGAGCTGTTATGACGAGGCAACCTCAATTGTGGTCATTTGAGCCATTAAGGAAGGGTGGGAACGTTGGAAAGGGAAGAATTACATGGCTAGGGCAGAGAGGGTGCTATGTTGTGGCTTTGGTGCAAGCGGAACCTTTTGATCTCGGAAGTTTTTTTTAAATTTCGGTAACAAGAATACGCCAAGCTTACGAATGGAAAACTAGAAAACGATAAACGTTAGCATTTGAAACATGGATTCTATGAGTATAATTTTATAGTTCGTTAGTAACCAAATCGTACCTATCTGGTTGACTGATATTTTGGAAAGTATTTGATGGGTTTTTATTAATTTTCCTCTAGAATTTCCAAGTCTTTGGAACGCTAATGAGGAATTTTCATTTTCGCTTACCGCAGAGGAATAAGACCTGAATAAGGGATGATTTGAAATCATCTTGCAAATGCTTCTTGGTGAAAATGTGTTCAAAAATTACTCGTGTTATGAAAAGGAATCCCTCATCTATCAGAAGTAAAGAGTATTACGTTGCTTTAAAATAAATTCAGTTAGTTATTAAATGAGGGAAAATGAATGAAAGACAGGAAGGAGTTAAGAGCCAAATCGCTGTGAGCCACATTTTCTCTCTCTAGGAGTTTTCAGGGAACAAAAACGCAATGTCTTTTCCTATCAAAACCATTCCAAGTTCCTCGTTCGAGGAAATTTATGATCCCAAAGTTGAAGGTAAACTTACGTAACTTTTGAGGCATCTCCTTTTCTGTATTCCACATTAAGACGGCTCTTCAAAGACTTTCATCCTTGATTTAGACATAAAAAACTGTCATAATTATTGCCTTAATATCTTCGTCTTAATTGAGATATCCTTTTTTTCAGTTCGTTTAATAAAACAGGGGGCGCCGCGAGATCCTGGTATTTCCGCTTTCCCTCAACCGAGCAAGGAGCCGTGATCCTTTCCATGAAGTATGTTGACGTAAATTGCTAATTTATTCGCGCTTCATGGTAGCTGTTTGGTTGTTAAATACCATAGTATTCTCAAGTTAATTTATTCCAATGGCTGCGTAATTACAGCGGTTTGGTGCACATGACACCCAATCTTGGTTCGTCATCTCTTGATTAGGAGGCATATTATGAGGGCGTGTCGCTTACGGAAATGTGGCGATAAATTTTTATGACATGAATTTGATTGCATACGCCCTGAGGGTAGAGTTTTAGAGCGTCTATCTCTCCGGGAGAGATCGGAAGCGATTTACTATTATATTCATCATGAGTTCCTTGTGGGTGATCGGGATGGTGTGCAGGAGAGAGTGCTGGTTTCTCCTTCAGAGATTCCGGATTCGTGCCCTGGCAATGATAGAGGTTTTGTAGTGGAACCCTGATTCCTAATTGAGGGTTATATGAAGAGCACATCATGGGCGTGATTTCGAATCTATATAGTGTTTGCGCTAGCGCTATCATAATTTTGTTACTGCTTCAATGAATAAGAAAAATGAGATGAACGCTTTTCAAATGACGCCTGTTCTCGAATTTGTTGAGGTGTCGCGGTTGCAATGAGAACAGCTCACAGCAATGGAAGTTCCCGTTTCGGATTTAAAAAAAAATAGCGACAGCGCACAGGAAAGATCCATTATCGCATGTTTAGTAATCCGTTCTTTGGGTGGGAAATTTACAATAAACTGTCGACGTCTTGGCTCGGCGGCATTACCCTTTTCATTGTGAATAGGTCAAAGCCACTTGGTGTCTTTCCTCCCTCCGCTCATCAAGCATTTCCTCCCTTACGACCATTAAAACCCATCTCTGATTGCGTCAATGACCATAGTTGTTGGTCGCCATCCCATAAAACTAGTTAGTGAGGAATTCCGTCCGAGGAAGCGAAGAACTGATTGTCTAAACACGGCAGATGCCTATAACTGATTTGGCTGCGGTGATAACGGTTGGCCTCCTGGGGGGAGCTTAGTTTAATATTTTTGTTTGGTTTGGCCCACTGTCGTGTTTTTTTCCTGTCCTCTCTTACTCAGCTCTATTCCAAAACTTTCGGAAAGGACCTGTTCAGGGCGATTAGATGCTCTCTCTGGGCAGAATAAAATACATCAATACTGGAGTCAATAAGGGACTGATGTAAGGTGATTGATTGGTGTATAACGCTCGTTAGAGCAATGGGTTGGAATTCGGGACTCTAGGCGTCTGCGCGAATGATTGGAGGCTGGTCGTGTATCCTCATCCTGTGAGTTTTTAGCAGAATACAGAAGGAAAATAGACTATCACTAGGGTTATCTACGCTACTGGCGTAGAACATACATATCATAAATTATTCACATCACGCGTTCCCCTACGAGGGTCGGCACTAAAGAGCTCAAGTATTGGTGCAGTGCATTGGAAATTGGTTCAGTTTTTATTCATCTCTCCATACTACCATATTTTTGCACACTTCAATAGATTCCACCTCATTCATGCATAATGTCATGCAATATTTTGTTCCCACAACAGATTTATATATCTCAATCTGTCATTCGAGTATCTGAAAATACATTTTGCGTGACGAGAATGTTCATTAGCGACCACCAAATTACCATTCTAATCAGTGAAAGTTGTTATAGTTTTAGCAAATTCTGTATGGAGCAGAGTAAAGTATTGGAATTTTCATATCATGGTATTTTTCTTCAACCTCCAACATGTGTGTGTAACATAATTCGTAAATTATTGTCCAGTGCGTTGATGCAGAAATAGGGAATTATATCTCAATTTATGAATTTTATCAATGAAAAAGTTGCTCATGATTACTGTAGAAATTAAATAAAAATTCTGAATCAAGAGTTGAAAAAAGGATTTGAGAATAACGGCCATGGGGGCTTATTATCGATTTCTATCATAATGAGGAGCATACATGAAATAAGGAAGTTCTATGGATCACGTTTCACTTTTGTATTAATCTTTGGTTTGAGTAGAAATATTTGGGTTATCTAAGCCGGCAGTGTTTCTTTAAGAAACAAACAAGTTAATACCCATTAGAAGTAAAATAAATATTAGTAAACACGTACAGTATGCGTTAGGGAAAGAACATTATGTTATTGATGAATGTAATTGATCCTTGACAGAACGTTGTGACCAAACCCGTATGAAGTATAGAATGACATTTGGCGAAAGCTCAAAAAATCTCAATGTAACTCCTGGTTAAATTGATTTTCGTGTAATACATAGCAACTTATCCTCTGTAATTTCTGGCATGGAGCAACTCCTCACTTCTTTTTATTCTATATTTGAAGGTAAAACTGTTTTCAATTAGAGAAAAATCACCGGGAAATATTATTGAATGAAATGAAAACACCCATTTGTCTGTAAAGAATCAAACTATTACTATATTAGAGCAAAACTGACTGGACGGTGAACCTTAATCCTTGCAGTGGGAACCACGAGCCTCCGTAGCTTTTGAACCCTTGTGACCTACATGTAACAGGAGTTCGACGTTTCCTTTTTGGTCCGAATTTTCCGAACTCTCCCTGTCTGCGACTTTTTTATCGAGCACTCTTCACGATTCTACGTGATCCACAGCAGTGGGAAGAAATGGGAAGAACGACGACAACATCACATGCCGAAAGGCTTAGCTTGTGTTGCAGCCTATACTGCTTTATCACCTCTGGGATTCGTTGCCTCTTCGATGTATCATGTACTACTATTGCATCGATTTCTCACGCTCCACGTCACCTTGGCGTGTAGGCAGCTTTGCATATGGAAATAAACTTTCACGGAAGTGGCAAGTGTGGCCACTTCCGTACTTGGTTTTCTACTTGCAGTGCATCTTTCTGCTTACAAGTTACTACCGGTTTTTCCCAAAAAAATTAATGACGGAAGCTAACATTAGTAAAAAGTTAATATTTGAATTTCTAACATTGTTACATTTCGGCCTCCTATGAGTTTGTATATCACACTCCTTGGGTTCTACAGGGAATTTTGGATTTCATAAGTTTGTATAAACATCATTAAGTATGCATTTGCATGTAGGTATGATTGTGATTTTGTTTCTTATTATTCAATACAATTGCACTGACAAGTCTCACTTTTAAGTAGCCTCTTTAAAAAAACATTTCCAGGTACAAATAAAGATTTGCATATGACACAGTCACTCTTCCTCCAGCAGATTCACTTGTTGTTTAAATTTTTAATCCCAGATCCGTCATTTCCTCATAATTTCATCGGATGCTATTTCACCGCAGAATCGAAATGCAATTTTGCAGGCGAAAAAGAAGCCAGTCTATTTATTGTTCCGGTCGATTATTACCGCTATCGACCCTTTCGGCCACATACCTAAGTCCGTTCATACACATGGAAGTACTACTTCTGAGCAACTTCTAAGGCTACTGCTATAGAAGTGACTTCCTTGTGTAAAGGCTCCTTAAATTGTGTTGTAGTTGTGTTAGAAGGCCGTCATTTTCAAGTCAGCATCCGCGAGATCTAACCGCGAACGGGAAATTAGCTTTTGCGAAATCTCGTGGTTACAGATGAATACCGAGAATGGTCCAGCCCATCCAGACGGTTTCCGACAATGATTCGTGGGGAAAAATAATTGATTTATTCTGACACCAGAGTGCTCTGTCTCTTTCAACTGAAGCCGAATAACGTTCCCTTACACAAGAGGGTGAACTCTAACACGCTCCAATCATATTATGGATCCAGTTGAAACGGGGACTCACATTACCTTCATTTTTCTCTCATTCTCTCTGAGAATTGTCTTTTATCAATCGATATCCCATCTCACTCTCAATCCGTTCCACAGAACGGCTTCTATTATGACGATATTAGTTGGGTGGTCGTCTCCGATACTCTCCCTTTCAAAGCTTCTTGTGAATTTGAATACGATGCTCGAACTCGCCTGGGTATAAAAAAATGGGGATAAGTGGCATTTGGTGATGCATTAGGGGAACGTTGAATGGGACTTGTCATGGATGCGAATTTTTTCACGAACTGTTGCCTTTTTTGCACCACAGAGGTTTAGTAATTAGACTCAAAATCCATTTCCACACATCCTTCACTGGAAGAAATGTACTTAGTTTCATAATTACTTTTCACTAATGCCTTCAAGCAGAGTCAAGTTAGATTTTAGTCATGGAGTTCCAGAATACAGCTGATGAGCAGTACATATTTCTTTTGTTAAGGAAGGACATGTTTGAAAAGAATTTTAGTCGTTAATGTTAAGATGAGACACGGGTTGTTGAAGTCGATAATGTGAGTTGGAAGAATTTTGCGTAAACTTGCGCCTGGATAAGTGTATATTTCCGAGTTGGTTGGGAGGTAGTCAGGAGAAATCCATTGAATTGTAGCAGGGGTGGATGATAAGTGAATCGGGGATTCCGCGAGTTAAATAAAATTATCAATTAATAAAGATCAAAGCCGCTCACAGAAATGGAGTGATTGCGGGGGAGGATAGGGGACTGAGCATGAATGTTGTCGAGCAGAAGACGGCTTTCTGATGAAATGGACACGGATGCCACCAAAGCGGTCTGATTGTGGAAGGAAATGAGGGGAGGGAGAGAGAGGGCGGCAGGCAAGGAGGTTGCCGTTGTATAAGGTGGGAAGGACGGGAAGCAGATGAGTTCCTGCCGATGATTGTTTCTTTGTTCCGCGCGCCACCCAGGGTGCGATGGTAGACGCGATGGAGGGGAACGGAGGCGTAATAGAGGGGAAGGAGCGGCTGTGACAAAGGGCAGTGGAATTGGAATCTTTTGGGAAAAAACACTTTTGGACGCTCTTTTTTTTCTCCCTTCTGTTTTCTTCCAAGGACCTGCTCGGGTGTGCTTGGAGGGGCTACGGTGGGAAAGGTCGGCGGGAGGTAGGGGAGTGAGAGGATAACATGGACTGATGACCTAAAGGAGTAAAATAAGCATGACATTAAGAAATCAGACTATAGAACGGAGAGGTTTATTATCTTTGTTTCCAGAGACGATAAGAGACCATAATAGTTGCCAGTGAGGCTATCATTAGGTTTTTGTTGATAGGGAGCCTTATGGATTAAACAGAATAATGGATGTAAAGTTTCCTCGGGCTTCCCAACTAGTGGTGTTAAATCGGTTATAAATCAGCGATTTTCAACTAGTGAAGAGTTACCTCCTCCAGAGGAATTAAAGGGAGTTGATCGGGGAATTTGGAACTCCATTCAGCAAAATGGGATGGTCTGTTGATTGTGTAAGATCTGTAAAATTTTAGTTTGTTAATATAAAATAACGTTTATTAAATGCCACATATTTAAATTTATTCTTAAGCATGCGTGCATTTTCATTTGGGGAATTAAATAATTACCTAATAAATCATATTGAGAAGGGGGATATGATATTCTGAATTATGTTAAGAGGGGGGAAGTTGAGCATAAAGGTTGGACCACCACTTTTATAAAAAGCATAAAAGAAAAAAGTTAGTGAAATATAGGATTGAAACATTCGATAACGGAAACGGGTCGTACCCCCTCCTTAAATATTGTTGGCCAATGTTTCAGGAGAGGGAAGGCGTGGGCACAAAATTGCTCAGGTTCTTCCTTGCACGTGCCATAATAAAACGGAGGTGTATGTAGGACGTTTTGTCCAGGATCAAGTGTGAGAGTTCAGTGCTAATTACATTAGCCACCGTGTATTCCTCTTATTCTTCTACCTTATAACCTCTTGGGAGGTCGCAAATTCTGCGACGTGGATGGGGTTAAAAATATAAAGCCAAAGCAGAAGAAACTATGATATATTTTTCAAATGCCGTTTACCACGATTCATTAGATGCCAAATCAGCAGTGATAGAATGTGGAAATGGAATTATTGGACTGATTTAAAAAAGAGTAATTCTAATTGTAGTGGCGTTAAATGATAAGAACTGAAGGATCTGAAGAGTATTAACTTCAAAAGCTTCATTCTCTCACAGATTTGTTATTTCTATTGCATTTCGAATTTTCTTAGGTATATGCTCAATATTTATGGGATTATCTGATTACATAAATACTTTCGTGCTTTCTCTATATGTCATTACAAAGCGGAAGCACTGTCACTAATCCATGGGCATTTCAGTTTGAGATCTGTCTTACTACAGATACTGTACATAAGATAATGCATATTTATACGGGTCTAGTTGTTCATAGTCCGATAAAAATCACGTTTTATCACTCCCTGTACCTCATCTACATCTACAAAACATAGTGCAAACCTCCTCAAGGGTGTATGGCAAGTAGTGATTCTACACCAGGCATGCGATACTCGTCGCAGTCCAACCTCGACCACTTCCCTGGCCGTCAGGGGAGGACCAAAAGCAGTCAGGAGAACAGTGTACGGCCAAACCTGAGACTGGAGAGTGCTTTGTTGAAAACATGCTAACATGCATAACATGGTTTAAGATACTACTGCTGATTAGTTTTACTAAGACTATTGCTACGTGTAGAAATTAGCCACGAGAAAAAAACGAGAAACTTCATACCTATTACTCCATGGATACTACGAGATACTATTTCATGCGCAAAACAAAACCATGCGGGAATTTCAAGCAGTATGATATGTTAATCATAACGATATGTAATTAAACGCAAGTACTCTACCTCACGGTATTCAGTCTCGTCTTCATAACTTGGCAGTCATGCTTATAAGCCAAAATTATTGCAAAATTACGGACTAGCAAAACACATAATCAATTAGCATCCCATCCAGACATGAAAAAATGAAGCAATGTATGAATTATCTAAAAAAATAGTTCAATAAATAAATTAAACTACATGTCCTTACTACTAATTATTGAAGGCTTCCATCATAGATATTGTGGTCCCTAACCTTGCGCGGGAAAAATGACATTTTAAACCTGTCGTTACTGCAATCTATCTCCCTGACATGGATGTGATCGAGGCCACCTTAGTATCTCGGAGTCTTAAATATTTCCTTACGTCTTTTGGGAAGTAGTCCGCCATAAACTTAATCAGGAAGTAAAGCATGTACAAAATAGTTCCTGGGGCTTAATAGGTAAGGTCCCGACGCGGTCGAACCTCGGAAAATCCGTGGGTGTTACGTCAAAGCCCCCGACTAATCTCAACTTTTGAATGGCCCTATTCAAAATGTTCGTGACTGTGACGTCAAAACTTCGTCACTTTCGAGACTTGGAAATTCCGAGGCCACACAAAATAATCCCCCAGGTTCTTCCCTGACTTCCAGTGGGTGACAGTGCTCGATGGGAACGATTCTTGCTAGAGGGAACGTGGCGGAACTCTGTGACAAAGATCCGTTTTTGTACATGTGGTGACAAATTGGCCATGGGGCTGTGATGGGTTGCTGGGATGGATGTCCTCCGGGACTACCTGGGGGATTTTTGGTTTGCGTGTTGTGGTTGCAGGAATTTTGACGTGGTAATCGTGGGGGGGGGGGGGTTGGGAGTGGCGTAACGGGGCGGCTGAGGAATGGTGGCATACCGAGAAGTTCCATCGAACCGGAGTGTCTTGAGGAGCGTTTACATTGGCAAGTTTATTGCGCAAGTTACTTTCGGAAAGCGAATTTCAACTGGGCATTGCAGGTATAAACCGCTCCGCAAGTCTGCTTGCAGAACTTTTAAAAGTTTCGGTAAGTAGCTAGCAGAAGCTTACTGTTGCCAGTTTAAACAGCAACCAATCTGCTCTGCACAAACTTGTGAAAACTTTTTCATCAGGGTAAAATCCCCCGCAAGCTCTTGCAGAAGAAAGTCGTGGAAGTAACTTTAACCCATCATTACATCTGTCGACCGGAGGAATGGTCGCATTGGGGAGAGCCCATATTTGAAGCGCTGTTGGTTACTGAGAGAGAGAGTGGGTAGGAGGATGGGAGGGGGGGGGGGAGGAGGGGCGCTGCAAAGATTCTAGAAGGGGTGCTTGAATCCATCAATAAGGCTCCAAATGATTCGATGGGAGAAGTCTTTTTTATACCGTCATAACTACTAGGTATTTGACACCTTTTGTTTCCATGAGTGGTAACAATGTAACCCCTAAATTAATTTTCAGTGAAATCCATCATTAGCTTTTGTATATATTTATTAATTTTGTATGAATATTTATAAGAATATTTATTCATACTTTAAACCATTATTTAATATGCAATGCTTACTTGAACGGTTTTAGTGATAAATTATATAATTTACTTCTTAAAAAATTGAAAAAGGTTGGCTAAATATTGTCGGGAAGGTATTTTCAAATATTGTAAAAATAGTAGAAATAAGATCTCTGCATTTGGTAATTTCCACGTTTCCGAATTCCACTCTCTAATTTTAGCAGCATCAATCTTTCCATCCTCTATTTTGTTTTTTTGCCCTATTTCGTTCTTTATATTAGTCCTTTGTTTACCGATCCATCCGATTCAGGAATGTCAGGCGCGTACCTGGATTAAGTCTAACAGAGCAAGATCGGGATAGAGAATTTGGTCCTAAATAAAAAAATAGGCATCACTATTTCCGCCTTGAATAGGGACTAGTTTCTCTGTAAGATCCTATTCGATTACCTTGTAAGATTTGTTAGCGTGGAGCCCAATAACGTCAACCGATTGCTTCGAGTGGTCTGACGTGCCGATCCTCAAATTTAATTTACACGAGGTATTCCTTTTTTCACTTTCCCGATCTTCTTAACATCGGACTCATGTTTTTATGATGATCGTAAGTAGGTTAGAAATGGCACCATGAAATTATGAACCTTTTTATAAATTTAATTATAACAGAACGTGATATTTCAGCCTCAGCCTCAGTAAGGCCTCCATTGTCCGTTGGGTTGACTTAGCTTGTAGCTGAATGCCGAAGAGGTTCCTGTTACGTGGCGAAAGGTTTGAAGCGAAGTCACTGCGGGTACAATGAGCAAAAGTGCGAAACGTTCGGCTTAAACGTCTGCTCTCCGTTTAGTTCCCCCAGGACTTTGGCCAGGATTTTCAATTGGGTCAAATTGTGCGATCCCCTGGTTTAATGCGGGGTTCCCCGAGGGCAGGGTTGAATTAGAAAAGGGGGAGGGTCCTGTGAAGGCGAGACGGGAATGAGGGAAAATGTGGGGGAGACGGTGGGCGGGGGGAGGAGGGAGGCGTCGGATTGTAGCGAAGGCATATGGAGTGAGGGACTTGGGCAATTGAAGGAAAATACGGTCGGCTGGGTCGTAAAGCATCTCCTTTTGCCCTTCCAACTTCTGAGGCCATATTCCTGAGTTCGTGAGCCCTGTAACTTGGGAATACATGCGGGAGAACTATCTGGTTAACGGATTAATTTTCATATCAGCGACTTTTCAAAATATGTAGTAATAACTCCTTTACACTACGACAAATGTTATTAGAATCTTTTAAGTTTCCTCAGGGTTGAATACACTAATAAGAATAGCCTTAATTTCCTAAGTTAATATCAGACGAATACTTCTCCTAAGATTTTATCACATTGATAAAACTAGAGAGGAGCATATTTCAGAGATTACAGTACTGATACGTTTCCATTGCTAATTCTTCCGCGTAAGATTCGTCTGTAATCTGTACATCTGTAATCGGAGCCACTTAGTGTTTGTAATTTAGTAATCAGTTTTGCTTTTTTCGCATGCGAGCGTGACTGAGTTTTAACACTTTTAACAGATGGTTTCCGTGATGTATGAGTGCAATATCTATTCTGAAATAGTAGAATGATAACTGGAGGTCGAATTGCTTGCGAAATCTCCTTAGTGCTTTATTTAACTTCGCAGTATATTTAGTAAATAAATACAATAACTAATAAATGTATGAAGGTGTGTTTGACGGTTAGTGCATGTCTGGTGCTGAGTTATCCCTTGCTTCACAATGAAGATGTCTTGAATGGTAATACTTAGATGTTTAAACAGTAGAGTTTCTGGGAAGAAACTCTCTGCGAGCCACTTTGAGGTGACGTGGTAATGTGGGCGAAATTAAGATCTTAAAATTGTAAAATCAGTTAAGATCACAATAAGTAAGATTAGCTCCACTCCCTAGCAACCTTTTTCACAGAAAAGAGGAAACACTCTATGTATGGAAAGGAAAGTAAAAAGAAAAGTAAAGACTTACAGGACGTTTCGGGTATGTGAGCCCTTCTTCAGCAGTAGAAAGAGTGCGAAGTCAATAGAAAGTAAAGTAAATACAAAATAAAAAACAAATACATAGATACTTTACATAGTAAATAGAAAGTTACATACAAATTACATACATTTCATAGAAATAACATAGTAAATAGAGAAGCATCTTACTTAGTAAATTTGAGCGAAATGACCCTGTTTTGGAGTTGGCAAAAATATCCTATATTTCTTCTGGTTTCTAAAGGGCATTTTTTATCATTCAGCCTCTACTCAACCCCGATACACAGGGTTAATTCAAAAATAACACCGCGCTCTGAGTTCTTTTCAAGTTTTTATGCGTAACTGGTGGGTGCTAATTTGGAGAAATTGCGCTGTGATTTTCGTTTTCTCTCACAGCCCCGTTACCTTCCAGCCACCTTAGCCTAACAGCTTAAACGTTTCTTGTGCACCACCGTTGGCTGTGCTAAGAAAAATGTATCCTGCCTCCCTTAAGATTGATCTGAGGATAATTTAATGGTCCAAAAATCCAATGGTCTTTTTGCCCTTGATATGATCATGAACTTCCTGTTTTCTCACTCAACTGGAATCGTTAAAAAATTTCCCCGATCAAAATCACGGGAACCGGATTCTTTGTGTCGCTTTTTTTAACGCACACCCTATTTCTGAGCACATTTTTCTGCATTGCCAAAGGACATATTTTTGAAACGATATTTTTCGCGGGTTATAAATTATTTTATAAATTTATGGATCAATATTATAGTTGGTCTTCGTCAAAAGTTCCGATTCATTCACCTCTGCGTATTCGCCACCAGTAAACCCGGGATCTTAATCACCCTAGGCGTATTATGGATCAGGACAGTCATTGTTAAAGAAAAAATAAATGGCGTCATACATCAATAAATTTACTACCACTAAATTTTAAACACTCAGGCCCGATTTTATAGTCCCTGGTAAAATATTTTCATGGTATGAAATCCGATGTTAATACGTTCTCCCATCGATAACAGTCACGTCAAAAAACCACCAGGATGATGTAGGTAATATTCAAAACCCTAACTTTGAACTATCAAGGTAACGAAAAACCTACGTCATCTCACGTTTACTTTAACAAAATATAACTCTGGGCCTCAGTCTGTTATTGAAATGAAATTCTTATAGCGACAGTGAAATGTAGGCTATGACAGTTTATATCAACACTTAAGTTGGTATATCGTTCTCGCTGTCCTCTTTCTTAGTCTGTTTCCATTAAGATACAAAATAGAGACAGCATCCCGTGAAGTAGATTGACCATTATGGTAACGTTATTTTACACATCACGATAGGTAAAAATCCGTAAAAATCAATCACATAAAGGTGTTATGGTATAGAGTACACCATTAGATTTCATTTTATCAGAAAGGGAAAGGAAAATATGAATTTAAAACTTCATGTGATAAATAGTTTTACTAATTTCTTGTACAATATTCGGAGGGTGATAAATATTTCCGTTTTCGAATAAAATATATATGTTTTAGTAGCCACAGTATGTTACTTACAGAAATGGTTTCTTGAATTATAAACCGATATGTATCAAGAACGTGTACTCAATGAACAAATATCGATACGGTACAGAAAATTGGATTCTAACAAATAAATCTGGAAATTCAATATATGTTTTTCTTTGATGTTCGCCGCAGATAGGCTTCTGGTAGTGGTCGTGTGCCTCCTCTCTGTGTAAGAAGAAGAGTACAATATTTTCTGGCTTTTCTGATTAGCTCCAGCAGCTCTTCTTTCCCTAAAGCTTCTTCAATGGCAGTTCTTAATTTCCGCGTTAGAGCGTAGGCTAGTGTGCGTCGCTGGCAATCTTCAATTAGTACCTGGTGCAAATTTAGCAGGAACCACTGCCAAAAAGGTCTACTGTCTTTTTCGACTTTCTGGTAGAAATTATGAACCCAAATGACAAAATAATTTATTTTTCCCAAGCTCATCATGTTAACACATTAGAGCCACCTCTTTGCTTTCCAACAGCTTTTACTTCTGTTAAGCATCTATTTGCATGAAAGCACGCCATTTTGTTGTACTTAATTACTATTTGTGGCTTTCTGGAAGTTTCATTGATCGCCGAATCTTGGTGAACTGATGACATTAAGGTCACTGATGATATCCAGGTCACATTTTAGAATTACTTAATAAGAAATGTAGAGGTTGTAATTAATTTCCGTATTATGTAATAAAAGTGCAAAAACCTTGTATTCACCTCAGTGTAAGCTCTCCCCCTCCTTATTTTTAGACTCGCTGGAACGAGTAATTATTGAAAATATATTTGTCTTCTAACGCTTCTCCTCATTTTTAATTGTAGGAGTTTGATTGACCAGCACCAGATTGTTAGCTATGATAAAAACTAATAAATTTTTACTGGCCTAATAATTTGGAATTTTCATTTGTTCTATATCAACAGCAATTCAACAGTGCTAAGGGCTTCTATGCCCGCTAGAGTGTATCGTATATCGAAGGATTGACGTTAACTACTTATCATATAAGATTCTTAAATTGTCGATAGATATGGTCATTCAACGCTGGAATAATATCTGTGGCCCATCGAGGTGTCTTGCCTTTCGTTAGAGTTACATAAGATTTTAACCAATGACAGCTGTACCAGATACTAGGACATCGGAGTTGAAGCCAGAGCCGGAGCTACCCGAAGCTCCAAATTTTTGCCTGAGCCGGAGCTTAAAATTTAATAATTTTACCGCTCCGGCTTCGACCACCGATTTTTTATTAACCTAGACTACGATTGGGGTATCTGAGCCACACTAAAATGAAGTAAATTTAATTCCTGTTGACATTTCGTGTGCTGAGGATTTTTAAATACTCAAGAGTGCTTTTGATAGTGTCATAATGATGTATGAAAAACCAAAACGCCGGAGTGACCCCCTGACTTCTTTATTTGCCTGATGTTTTCTCAAGTGACTTTACCTAATCATTTTCTATATCGAGCCTGAAGAAGAAATTTCGTCCAAAAGCTCTAGTGGCGTTTACTTTACTCCGTAAGGAGTATTGCGAGTGCGTGAACCTTGAGGGCAAGCAAAAAAGTATAGGCTCATACCGCCAAAATTTGGGAATGCTTGAGGCCCCGTTTCCAGGTCCGTTCATTTCAATAATAATCTCAATTCTCTTGAGAATATCATGATGCCATCCTTATCCTTATTCGAATTAACGAATATAGTCTCAGAATCCCTCAGTCTTTCTATCTCAATGCTTACTTATTTGGTTGTTATTTTCTTCATGATAGCCTTATCTTATTTTGCCAAAATGGCTTCGACTGCAGTCGTTTCTTGAACAGCGTTATCCACTCATTCATTATAACTAGCTATTCGTGATGGATGGATTCTAGCTACGCAGAAAAAATACTAAAGAAAATTAGAGCTATTATTTAACACATTTGAGTGCCATGTACGATTTATTTTCCAAAGAAGAACAAAATTGTTCCATTGCTGGATAGTGAAACTCGGTGGGGCTCAATGTTTCACATGATTGAGTGACTTCTTACGTAACATCCAGTACATAATGTGAGCAAGTTGCTGCTATAGATTCTGTATATTGTTAATCTCTAAAAATATCAGAAAGTATTGAGGGCCTCGGTGAAATTCTGAGAGAGCCATATGATGTAACCATCATGTAACCATAATATGTCACTTGGTGAATTTTTAAAAGATTAGTTAATGTTAATAAAATAGAAAGAAAGAAGGAACACTTGTGGCTTCTACTGTGGCAGTGGTTTTACATTTGTTGTTGCACTTGATCTGGTGCATACTATGTATTGTTTTTGTAAAATTTTGAAATTATTTTAAAAGAAATTAATGATGAATGATTAACAAAGGGAACAATTTTTTTATTTTTATATGAAAACACTGGTAAATATTTTAATATGGAAATATTAAAATAATAATCGTTATTTGAAACCGAATATTTTGACCGGAGCCGTAGCGGAGCTAGAGTCGTTGCCGGAGCTACGAAATAAACTGGAGCTGGAGCCGGAACTGCTCTCCAATATCTCGGCTCCAAAGCCCTGATACTATCTGTGTTTCATCATGGCCATGTATATAGAAACACCGACATATTCACCATCCATTCAGGAGGCTCTGAGGCTGCTCCCTCGCTTCTCACTTCAAAGAGAGATCCCCCACTAAGATCGTAGGTAGTATCTCAATGTGTGGGTTGGCTTTTGCCGATGGGGAGCCTCGAACTTTTTTCTGCGTTTTAGAACATTGACGTAATAAATCACCTCCGAGCTATCCCATCCGGTAGTAGAAAAAAAAGTCAGACGAAGTCGGCGGTCCCGCCTCTGGGGCGTTCTCAAGGTTATATAACACGTTGAAATGCTTTTTTTAATCTTTCAAGTGGGCCACTTTTTACCTATCGTATCTACCTTCCTCTACTTTTCCCGTGCTTGTACTTAGCTAGAAATGATCAAATTGGAGCGTTGCCATCGAGCCAGAGCCTCTCCTGCAATGCCGTGTGGGAAGCCGTCCCCGTTAACACGCCGCGCTTAAGTACTTGTCCCTTCTTACTGACTTGAG